>CM056051.1:296972073-298172073 GCA_029574335.1 Rana kukunoris | reverse complement strand
GGTAGGGCAGCGATGACCATGACCAATGGCGTCTGCCACCTAAATACCCCTCCCAGCATGCACAGCGAGGCCATCAACCCTCCTGATTGGCTGCCGAGGAGAAGTATCCACACGACCCTGATTCTACTGCCGCCACCTACCGTCTGGGGGTGACTGAAGTCCCCAGACAGCAGCATAGGCGCCCAGTACAGCCAAGGCTGGAACAGAGGCCTTAAATTTAGCCAAATAAACTTGGTCAGAGTCAATTAACTCTCTGACCCCCCTTCTAAATTTACAACAGCACCTGCTATAAAAGTAGCCAGGCGCTACACAAGCAACACTCCCGGCTAGAAGAATGAAAGGGGACCGGTGACTGTTTACAGTAGGGTAAAAGATTTGAAATGGCAAAATGGAGACTGGCTATGGTTTCGGAGAGAGAGAGAAAAATAATAGATGACCTAATCAATGAAAAACATCATGGATAGAGGAATCCCTGCTGACAACAGACAGCCGCAGCACCTGTGGGTACTCAAATACCCAAACAGTGAAATGACCAAAATTCGGGCTGCTTATGGCTATTTTTAGTCTATCATTTTGCTCTGAACTGATTAAAGCCAATGTAGTCTCCAGGTGGCTTACCCTGTTATCTCAAGCTTCACTCAGCAAGAGTGATAACTGCACTGTATGACATACAAATAGCAACTAAAGGCATCTAGCAAATAAAGGCGTCTACAAGAGTAAATCAATAGATACCTCCATCCATTCTAAACAGTGTGGATGTAGGAATCTCTGCCACTGACTATTGTATTACAGCCTGAACTTAGTAAAAATAATTCAGTACAAGGGACCGTGCTTTTAATAAATGTGAAGTGTGTCTTATGCTGCTCGCAGCGATTTTAGTTGAAATCCCCTGATCCCCCCCATAGCACCATAAGATTACGTCTTATTACGATTAATATGAGCTGGGGGTATGCACTCACCAAAAGACTGTATTATGAATGAAAAACGTATGTACTAGCCTCAATCCAGACCACCAAATGTGATTTCTGTCTGTTCTCTTGTACCTCTGCTGTCTGCATGACTCACTTCTGACAGGTCACCACCACAAAGTTTTGGGAGGATGCCCTCAACTGTGCGTGTTTCCCTTAGCTCTCCTTTCTACAGGGCCGCCATCAGGGGGGTACAGGCAGTACACCTGTAAGGGGCCCGGGGGTCCCCAGGGGCCCGGATGGCAACCCCCGGAGGTTCCCAGGGGGCCCCCAGGGCCTCAGTAGGCCCCCCTTTTTATTTATTTTTTTATTAAAAAAATCTATACAGCCCTCAAAATTTCCACTCGCCTACTAGCATTTGGCGAGTGGATTTAAGCTGTGGGCGAGTGATGACAGGGCTGCATGACCAATCACCCTCCAATCTGTGCCTACACTTAGAGCCCCGAAGAGATTGGCGGCCGAAGAGGAAAGGTGCATGCTCGGGAAAAGTAGTCTGGTGAGCCGCGCACAGGCAGAGCAGTACACAGGTGCTCTTCTTACAATTCTCATTAAGCCATGGGACCTAACAGTATGACCTTTCTGATCCTGCCCCCCTCCCCCAGGCCCCGACTGTAGCTGGAGAGCAAAAAGTAATGAGTGAGGTGGAGGATTGCGAAAATTACCACTCCGGTGCAGAGCTCACTGAAAGTTGCCCTGACCAGTTTGTGCAGTTTTCTTCTCCTTGTGCTCTATGTAAGTGTCCAACAGTTCAGCCTGAGCACTGTGAACAGACTGGTCTCAATGTGCGCTGTGCTATGGTGTCAATGGCTGTGCAGTTGTGTGGATCTCAGCGCTGGATTGTACTGCCTCCCGCTGTGATGCAGCTCCTCCCCTCACTGCCAGCTTGAAATAAAGGGGGAAGTGGGGACATGCAAGCGTGGAGCCGCACACACAGGCTCCTGATGATGATGGAGGGAGAGAGAGAGGATGGATGGGAGTTGCAGAGGAGACAGCAAGAGAATGGGGAAGAGACACAGTTCTAGTGCCCTGTCCCTCTGGTCTGCCCCCAGTGCCCTGTCCTATTTTGTTAAAGTTGTTGTTGGTAATATTTAATTTTGTAACTTGATTCTGCATAAAACATTGTCATTCCATGAGATAATCTACGAGGGCGTGTTTACGGGTGCAATTAGGCGCAGGGCAGTGTATGATAGGGTGACCAGACATCCCTGGTTTCAGGGGACAGTCCCCGTATTGAGGACACTGTCCCCGGACCAAGTCTGTCCCCGGATTAGATTTGAACAGGGGCTGGGGCAATTTCAAAGACAGTGCAGAATAAAAAAAAGTTAAAAAAATTCTGAATTACACCCCCCCCCGCTCTGGGGGGGGGGGGGGTGTACTTTTTTCCATTAGTTGTGCCCCTTTCTGATGAGCATGTGCTGGTCGGATGAGAGGGAATATTTCTTCGGTTTCGGGTGCATGGCCATTCAGCTCCACTCACATGTTTTTCTGCCTTGGCTCAAGTCCCGGCCAGCCGCCAGCTGCTTATCTTCTTGCCTTCCCTGGCTTCCTCTGCTCCCCCACCCAGTAGTAGCCGGGGCCCAGAGAGTGAGACTTGACAGGCTGTGAGGCGGCTGGTGGCGGTGACAGTGGCCAGAGAATCGCTGATTGCCACCATTACTAATAAAAAATACATATGTCTCCGGATTTCATTTTAAAAATCTGGTCACCTTAGTGTATGAATTAGGTGGGGCAACCGGTGGCTTGTAACTCTTGAGGCCTGGCTAGTAGCTCAGGACTTGAAATTTTGAGCCCTGTCTATATTTTTTATATATTTTTATTTTATTTTTTATTAAAGGGCCAATTTTTTTTCTTAGAGGTCCGGAGGTCCCCAGGGGCCCCCACGGCCCCGTATGTCAACCCCCCTTTTGTTATTTATTTATTTTATAAAAAAATATATATTTTTTTAATATATTTTTATTTATTTTTTATTAAAGGGACAATTTTTTTTATTTTTTTAGGGGCCCGGAGGTGCCCAGGGGCCCGGAGATCCCCACTGCCCCGGATGACATATATTTTTTTATTTATTTTTTATATATATTATTATTATTTTTTATATATTTTCAAAAATAAACAGGGGTTTGCCACATGGGGCCCTGGGGACATCTGGGCCCTTTATTAAAATATATATATATATATATATATATATATATATATATATATATATATATATATTTTTTTAATAAAGGGCCCAGATGTCCCCAGGGCCCCATGTGGCAAACCCCTGTTTATTTTTGTTTATATGTATTTTTTTATTTTATAAATAAAGGTCCCAGGTGGCAACCCCCCTTTTTTGCAATTTCTTTTTCTAAAAAAAAAATTATTAAAGGGCCCAGAGGTCCCCAGGTCCACATACAGCAATCCCCCATTATATATATTTTTTCCTTTCTTTTTTTTTTATTTTATTAAAGGGCCCAGAGGTCCTCCAAGGCCCTGGATGGCTACCCCCCTTTTTTTATATATATTTTTTCCTTTCTTTTTTTCTTTTTATTAAAGGGCCCAGAGGTCCACCAGGGCCCCAGATGGCTACCCCCTTTTTTTATATATATTTTTTTCTTTGTTTCTTCTTTTTTTTGTAAAGGGCCCACCCACTTCTCAATTCCCAGCAGCCCCCCCGCTTCTCAATTTCAGGCGGCAGCACCCCCCCGCTTCTCAATTTCAGACGGCAGCACCCCCCCCCCCCCCCCGGTTCCCTGCTCCATGGGACCCATGCCTGAAGCTCTGTTAGGGGCCCCATAATTCCTGATGGCGGCCCTGCCTTTCTATGCTATGTAGTGTGTGATGTCGGATCCCTGCCTCCTGCCTGCTGAAGCTGAGAAAAAGCCATTGATCTGCATGTTTTAAAAGGCTGTAGAGGAGAGAGGGATGCAGATAAACAGGTAGAACTTATGTAGGAGGATTTATTTAATCCCTGTGTATCACCTGAGGCCAGTCACTTCACTGGGTATATGTAAGGGCAGAGGTGTAACTATAAGCTTCAGAGCTCCAGTGCAAGAAAACATGAAGGGCCCCACCTCAACCACTGGTCCAGCCACCCTTTCCATCAGTCCAAGGGCCCGTTCCATTGGTCCTGGAACCCCTTCTTCTGGTCCCAGAGTCCTCCCCTCTGAGCCCAGGGACCTTCTCTCTGAGCCTGGGGCCATTCCCACTGATTCAGGAGTCTTTTACTCCCGTCAAGGGGCCCTTAATATGGTTCAGCAGCGGCCATCTTTCTGCCTTATTGGAAAATCCCCACGGTGGCGGAATGCCAGGGCCCGGTGGTCGCAAGTGTGACCTTTGTGACTTTGGTAGTTCACTGAGTAAATGTTTACAACCACTAAGAAATCTGCAGCACCAGTCTGAATACCTGAACAGTGACTGCATCTGATCTGATTGGATGACTCTGTTCAGTCAATATTTTTCCACCTGGCTCAGAGGGTGTTTAAACTGACTTTTGTTGAGCCACGTGATGCCAACAGGGTGACCCACAGCTTGAATTTCGGCCTGAATCAGCAGGAATCTGCCAATATGTGAACCCTGTATGGCTAACATAACACTTTTCTTGTCTCTGTATTTGGTATTAGCATTCTTTTTTGTGCTGGTGGATTAAAAAAAGTGATGGGGCCAACCCATGAAAAATGTATGCTGGGTTCACCAGTGTCTTTAATTGCCCCTGCATTGTAGATAGCCTGTGCAGTCTCAGTTCTTCTGTGGATGCCAGCTTTAGGCAACAGGCAGTCTATGGTATGGTACTGAGAGAACATTAGCCCAAAAAAATTGTAGTTCTGGGCGGCTGCCCAAAACAGGACCAGGGGTGGGCAGGAAGGGTGGCTTCCCTAGAGCAATGTGGCATCATGTGAGGTGGGAGGGCTCTGTGAGTAGATTGGGGGTGAAAATTTGTGTTGGGAGGGGGAATTTGGCAGGTGGCAGCTGATAAGAATTGTTTTAAGAGGGGAAATTTGGGTGGAAGTGCAGGAAGTGGTGAGTAATGGGGATTTGTGGTGGGATGGGGGATGCGGGAAGAGGATTTGTGGTAGTAGGGGGGATTTGGGGGGTTTGTGCTAGAAGAGGTGATATGGTGGGGACTTTTTTTTCTTGGGGTGGGGGAATTTGTGCTAGTAAGGATGATTGGGGAGTATTTGTGCAAGAAAGAGAACATTTTTTGGAGGGGGGAGTATTTGTGCTGGGAGGGGAAATGGGGAAACAATTTGCAAGCCTTGTGCAGGTATTTTGATGGTCATCAGAATAAATTAGCCGCCAGAGGCGATTCTTCCTTCCTTGCCATTTAGCATAGACTTGGCGTTAATCCCTCTTGTTAACATATTGTGCCAAATTCACTAAGACCCCTTTCACACTGAAGCGTTAGCGGTAATTCGCTGCTTGTTTTAGCGCTGCTTTAACGCTGTTTAAGCAGCGCTTTTTAGCCAAATAAGGGGTTAAAAATGCCCATATTACGGCATTTTAAAGCCGCCCTAGTTTTCACTGGTACCAAGCTCCCACTTCCTCTCCTGACGATGCAGCGTTGAGCGAAAGTTCACCTCTCTCCCCCTGCAATCTTCTGGGACACAACACGCAGTGTGGCTTGCGCCACAGCCGGGCTCCCACACTTGCAATGACGGCGTCGCAGAGAGGAGGGGGAGAGGAGCGAGGCTTCGGGAGGACGCATCGTTGGACTGTGAGACAGGTGAGTGTCTGTTGTTGAACCCTCCTGGCGGTATTCCCGAGTCTGGTTTGGGGTGGAATTTCAGGATCAAAAGTGGTAACCCCGAGTTAGACTCGGGATCGCCTCACAGTGTCCACAGGCAGAGTTTACTTACCTTGTCCCTGGATCCTGCAATGCCTCCCCGCTGTGTGAATGAGCTGTGTCCTCTTCGCTCGATTCACAGTGCCGAGTGCCGCCGAGTTCCGTTCCCTGCGACGTTACAACGCACCGGGTGGAGATCGGCGCCAAATTTAAAAAAGTAAATGAACAAAATACATACAGTATACTGTAATCTTATAGAGTAGATTACAGTACTGTATGAAATAAATACACACCCCCTTTGTCCCTAGTGGTCTGCCCAGTTACCTACATGCACTTTTATATAATAAAAACTGTTCTTTCTGCCTTGAAACTGGAGATTGTCCATAGCAACCAAAAAGTGTCCCTTTATGTCAAAAGTGGTTTTAGAGCAGCTAAAAAACAGCGATAATAAATTAGAATCACTTGCAAAATTGAGTGATAGTGATTTGTGTGGAAATTTGTCATCCAAAAATTAAAAGTAATACTTTTTATTATTATTATATTATTTGTTATAATTATTTATATTTATTTATTATATTATAATTTATGATTTTGTGTTTCAAATTTTATTATACCCGGGATGTCTACTAGACTCTTGTTTGGAGAGATTTAAGTGAGTTATTCCTAAGAATTGCAGGCCTACAGTATAAAACGCCAAATTTCCTTGCAAAATAATGGTACCGCTTTCAGCACCTAAAATCTGAAATAATCATACCGCCAGGGAGGTTTATGCTCTGTACACACGATCGGTTTGTCTGATGAAAACGAACCGATGGATTTTTTCATCAGATATCCGATGAAGCTGACTTTCATCAGTCTTGCCTACAAACTATCGGTTAAAAATCTGATCGTGTCCAACGCGGTGACGTAAAACACAATGACGTGCTGAGAAAAATTAAGTTCAATGCTTCCGAGCATGCGACGACTTGATTCTGAGCATGCATGGATCTTTGATTGATGGATTTCCCCAGAGATGATCGTTTTTTTCCATCGTTTTTTTAACCATTCAAAAGTTTTAAACCAGGTTCTATTATTTTTCACCGATGGGAAAAAAAACTGATGGGGCCCACACACGATCGGTTCGTCTAATGAAAACGGTCCATCGGTCCGTTTTCATCAGACGAACCGATCGTGTGTACAGGGCATAAGAGTCAGCAGCTACACATTTTGTAGTTGCTGACTTTTAAATGGGTGGAACTCCGCTTTAAGACAAAGTCTCTTTTGGCGTACACAGAGAAAAACTGTCTCAGATTTTGCAAAAGTGGCTTGCATGCATTCTAAAAGTGGTGCAGCATTAAACAAATTCAAGTTCAATTTCTAGACAGGTATATGAATTTGGCATATTCTTAGCCTCTTTTAGAATTCCTGAGAGACACCCTCACAAAATGTTCCTGCGCCAGTCTTTATGAATTCCAGGGTATGTGTGCATTGCCCGCTCTAACATGACCTAGACTGCCCTTTGAAGGACTCAGTCCTGTTCATTTTGAATTCAGATAGGCCAGCTTCTTTTAGAGAAAACAAAACAGTTTTGACAAAACATAGAGGAAAATACCATATTAAGCATTTTTAATATAAAATCTTTGATGACTAAAGGCCTCAAGAATGTTTTAGGTCCAAGAATGTCCCTGTCATGAGGAATACACAGCTGACTAATTCTCATAACTGTGTCATGAGGGCACCCAGCCAAACAAGCAGAGAGGAAAGTCAGGCATGGGCTCTGTGAAGGGGAGGAAATTGTGTTTGCTGTCAGTACTATGATTTTTTTTTTCAGTTTTAGAAGACTGTGCAAGTCTTGATCCGACAGGCTGGAAGACAGTGATTTAGAGGAATGTCTGAGGTGCACAGGCTGACACAACAGGGAGAAGTGGCCGAGGGCGGGAATTGGGCGGGCTGTACACTTGTACACCATCTAGCCGTGCTGCCAGTCTCAACTCCTCCACTCATTTGCAACAGCACTGAACATCCCACACTGTTATCAGAGGGAGGGAAGACACAATAATATCTCCGCAATAACTCGCTGAGGAGAAGTGCGCGGAGGAAAAAGTCTGCCCTGCTGTGACCGGGAACATGGCGTGCCCGGGGACCTCCGGACAAGTCAGATGAAGCACAACACACATGGGGCACACTATTGTCTTCTGAAGCAAGACTATGGACTGCGGGGAACCCATGGTGCCACTTGTGTCCATTTCCTAACAGGAAGTCCCTATTGACTAGACAGGACATTATTGTGGAAGCCGGGAGGACACTTGGCATTGGACACAAAACTCTCAGCACCTTCAGTGTCATGCCATTGACCATGGAAGTTTGCTGTTGGATGTTGGCGCTCCTAGGAGTATCTACGTTTGTTCCAGGTTGGTATATGATGGTGGGTGCAGGGGGGCTGAGGGTGAGGGATGGGGGGCACACTGGGCATTTGTTTTTATTCTATGCTTTGTTCAATCTACAGACTATTCATGAATGGACTGATCTCCATGTAAATAGAAAGAAAGGAGGACAAGTGCCATCTGCTATATAGTCACTTACTATTATTATGGCATGCTATTAAGTAAACACTGGAGGACCACATGGAACTATGTATCTCTTTGTAGAGATCATATGAATCCTGACAAGTCATCTTCACATTGATGATGAGAACCAGTTCACGTCGCCATGTTGCAGCAATATGCAGTAAATCGCACGCTAATTGCATTAAATGGTAGCACACAGTACAAGTGCCATTCATTTCAATTGCCACCCTAGTGCATTTTCTTAACCACGTTCACCCCCTTCCTGCCCAGGCCAATTTTCAGCTTTCAGCGCTGCTGCACTTTGAATAACAATTGCGCGGTCATGCAACACCGTACCCAAATTACATTTTTATTATTTTTTTGAGACAGATAGGGTTTTCATTTGGTGGTATTTAATCACCACAAACAAGTCAGTCTGAAAAAAAAAAAAAAACATTTCTCTTTGTTTCTGCTAAGAAAATTTGCAAATATTTATTTTTATTTTTAAGCCTGCATTCACACCTAGGCGTATATACACCTGAAGCGAGACGCTTGTGCCGCTGGAGGGGCAAATTTACATTGATGTCTATGAGATGGTTCACATCTCACGCCAAACGCCGTACGCCTGCCGCCTGAAAACAAGTCCCGGACCCTTTTTTTCAGGCGGCTTTCGGCGTTCGGCATAGACATCAAAGTAAAATGTTTTGTGAAAAAAAAAAAAAAAAAAGAAGTTTACAAATCGCGGCAAAATACGCCGCGTACGCCGCGTTATAGTGTGAATGCAGCCTTACTGATTGGCAGTGATAAGGCCGCACTGATGAGGCCGCACTGATGGGTGATGACCAGTTCTAGGGGGCTTAAGCCTGGTGTGGCAAGCCATGGATCCCACAGCCTATCAAACTTATCCGTATTTCCCCTGTGTTGGTAAATGTGATTCCCCATTCTAAGCATTTTAACCATATGGAGTATCCAAGTTTTGACTGCGGGGGGCGTTTACTTTTTTAAAAAAATTAATTAACTAAAGTGTAATTTTTCCAAAAATAATGTGTTTGAGAGACCTCTGCGCAAATAGTGTGACATAAAATATTGCAACAGCTGCCATTTTATTCTTTAGGGTATTCTTTAGGGTCTCTGCTATATATATATATATATATATATATATATATATATATATATATATATATAAATGTTTGGGGGTTCTAAGTAATTTTCTAGCAAAAAATACTGATTTTTTTTGTAAGCAACAAGTGTCAGAAAAAGGTTTGGCCTATAAGTGGTTAAACTGACATCATCTACAGACAGAAGTTCATTCCTTTGATCTGAAAGAACGAAATGTTACAATGTTTTTTTTAATCTGTGCCTTGGTTCACATTGGTGCGATTTGACATGTCGCACTGTAGCACGGTCAGCAGGTGGTTAAGGTGGAATTCCATGCTCTAAATAACGAAAACTAAACTGCTCCGACCCCCTTGTAACTCAACTACCCTGTAGAAGGAAGGTACATGTACATACCTATTCTCAGGGTGCTGCGGTCCAGTCATGTGATCCTGAGAAGAGTCAGGTGTTTAGTGATGGGGAAGAGGGGAGCAAGTAGCAGGGAGTTTTTTTACCTTGATGCAGAAAATGCAATATGTCAAAAAGGCTGGGTTCACATATGTTGCGAATTGGATGCATTTTTCACTGCATTCAATTTGTATGAAATGCGAGTTTGACTGGCTCTCAATAAAGCCGGTTCACACATGTCCGGGACAGCCATGGTGCGAATTCCAAAAGGGTCCTGTGTTATTTTGGGTACCAGTGAACAGGAATGCATCAGACCCCATGCTGGAAACCGCGGCCTTCACATATGTGAACCCAGCCTTAGCCTTTAGAACCACTTTAAGGACCAGTTGCGTTTTAGGCGCATTACCATAGGACTCTATATAATGTGCGTTTTCATGAAAGCACATCAAAGTTGTAGGAAGAATGATTTTATCCAATGAGGTCAATTAAGATGTCTGCCTTGGGCGGCACTCATGAAGGCACAGTGCAAGGTGGCACTTCAGTCCCAGTGCAGCTCAGAAACATTCAGCCTGGTAAAACCACAGGCTCAGCATTACTGAAGTCCCAGCCAGGCTGCTGCACCTGTCACAGGCAGGTGCAGTGACTGCAGTGACTGAGTCTATTCAGTGAATCATGTGAAAAGAGTCAGTTCAGCTTCTCTGTACACAGTGCACAGCCCTAGTTGTGGTGCATGCATTATTCCAATGCAAGGTGGCATAGATGGGCGCTACTTGAATAACATTTCATTTGCAATAGGACTAGATCTGGGCTTGCTGACCTGCCATCCCAGAACATCAGAGTTAAGTGAGCCGCCATTGGCAGCAGAGCAAGCAGTCACCTGCGGAGGGAGCAGAAGAAGAAGCTGATGCTTCCTCTGTAGCACTGATTGCTGTCTCAGCGGAGTGATACCAAGTACACTCCCCCTATAATTCTCTCTAGCAGCCTGATTAATGCCGGCAGCAGCTGCAAGAGGAAACGAAGGTCAGTGTATTACCCACTTCAGCCCGGTAAGGATTTACCCCCTTAATGGCAGTCAAGCCGCCTTGCCGCAGTATATCTGTAGAAGGCTGTTGACAAGTGGTTAACCACTTAAGACCCGGACCAAAATGCAGGTAAAGGACCTTGCCCCTTTTTGCGATTCGGCACTGCGTCGCTTTAACTGACAATTGCGCGGTCGTGCGACGTGGCTCCCAAACAAAATTGGCGTCCTTTTTTCCCCACAAATAGAGCTTTCTTTTGGTGTTATTTGATCACCTCTGCGGTTTTTATTTTTTGCGCTATAAACAAAAATAGAGCGACAATTTTAAAAAAAATGCAATATTTTTTACATTTTGCTATAATAAAAATCCCCCAAAAATATATAAAAAAACATTTTTTTTCCTCAGTTTAGGCCGATACGTATTCTTCTACGTATTTTTGGTAAAAAAATCGCAATAAGCGTTTATCGGTTGGTTTTCGCAAAATTTATAGCGTTTACAAAATAAGGAATAGTTTTATTGCATTTTTATTAATTATTTTTTTTTTACTACTAATAGCGGCGATCAGCGATTTTTTTCGTGACTGCGACAATATGGCGGACACTTCGGACAATTTTGACAAATTTTTGGGACAATTGTCATTTTCACAGCAAAAAATGCATTTAAATTTGCATTGTTTACTGTGGAAATGACAGTTGCAGTTTGGGAGTTAACCACAGGTGGCGCTGTAGGGGATGTGTGCCTATGTGTTTTGTTTACTACTGTAGGGGGGTGTGGCTGTAGGTGTGACGTCATCGATCGCGTCCCCCTATTACAGGGATGACGCGATCGATGCTACAGCCACAGAGAAGCACGGGGAAGCCGTGTTTACACACGGCTCTCCCCGTTCTTCCGCTCCAGGGACGGATCGCCGCACTGCAGCGGCGATCGGGTCCGCGAATCCCGCGGTCCCGGAGCTTCGGACCGGGTTGCGGGCGCGCGCCCGCGACCCACGGCTGGGTACTAAAATCAACGTATATATACGTTGATGTGCCCAGCCGTGCCATTCTGCCGACGTAAATGTGCAGTAGGCGGTCCTTAAGTGGTTAAACATTGCATACGCTGGGCATATTAGCGGTTCAGTGTTGCCTGCGACAGATTACCAAATCACTAAGGCTGCATTCACACCTGAGCGTAGCATTTTCTGTCGTTTTTTCCGGCGTTTTGTCGCACGTTTTGCCGCGCGTATTCACGCGTTTGCATACAGCGCTGTCCGACGTTTTTGAACTTCAACGTTTTTTATTTTAGCCAATAGGAAAAATTATCATCTCTTTCATCACTTGTTTGTAGATTTTTTTATCTTCTGCCTGGGTGAAATGTTCTATTGACTAAAGCGACAAAACACCCGTAGAAACGCTCGTTGTCACACTAGATGCTAGAATCGAGCGTTTCGATTACGTTCTATGGGAATAGAAACATCCTAAAACGCCCAAATGCGCCCAATTTGCGTGACAAAAAAGGGTCCGGAACTTGTTTGAGCTTCAGGCTTTCAGCGTCGCGCATTTTGTAGTGGAGATGTGAACCATCTCCATAGAGAATAATGTATTTTTCCCCCTCTAGCGTATTGTAGCGTCGCGCTTCAGGCGACAAAACGCTCAGGTGTGAATGGAGCCTTAAGTGGCCATCGCTCTACAAACTAAAGGCTGAGCATCAAGTGCATTAAGAGCCACATGTGACCCCCAGGCTGTAGGCTGTTATAGGAAGAGCCTGAAAAAGGACCTTTTTGACAGGCAAGTGTATGTTTTTGCTGTCCCCTGGCAGCACAAATTGGCACATTGGGCGTCAGTAGTGATGCCTGTGTGTATGCACTTCTGTAAACCCCCAGGCAGACAGCTCGATGACACAGAGCCTATTAAAAGCGTATGGTCGGCATCACTAAGTAAAAGTCTTGGTGCCCTGGCTATTGCACCTGTCACACCCACACACAAGTGCAGTAGCAGTCATCACTGTGGTTTTACAAGGCTAAGCACTCCTGAACAGCACTGAGACCAGAGCAACACACCTTAAGTGTGGCCCCCATCTTCCTCACCGTAGCTCTCCGAGGCAGCCACTTCAACTGATCTCATGGAAGGTACGGTCCTCATGGCAAGATTACCAATTACCATATTTTAGGGAAAGCTTCAAATTTTAAAGTAATAAAAATTACTTTTGAAGTTATACTAAAACGTGTACTGTCTGTATACGTTGTACTAGTGCTGTGTGTTATGAAACTGGTGAAGAAATTCTGGTGTCATCTGGTTAGATAAAGCAAGAGCTCGATTAGGACAGAGGATGCTGTGTGCCAGCTCCTGTGCTCGTCAGCCATTCATTGCCAGCCAAACCACACTAATTACCTTGATGGCATCTCCCAATTGTAGCTGTTTGAAGTAGACATTTCAACACGTGGATAGGACTGGACTGTTTCAGAAACATGTATAAACCAACAAAGATGTGGAAAGTTCTCGAAAAATACAACAATTTCAGTTGAGTTTGCAGATAAATCCACTTATGCCCTGTACACATGATTGGTCCTTCCGATGAAAACGGCTGATGGGGCTGCTTTTGCTCATTCCGTGTTAGTAAAAGACGATTTGCGCTTTTCTGTCTGTTACAGCATGATGAATGTGCTTACTCCATTATGAATGGTAGTTTTACCAAAACGAGCGCTCCCATCCCCTAATTTAGTCTTGAGCATGCGTGGATTTTTAACCGATGGACGTGCCTACAGACAATCGTTTTTTTTTTCTATCGGTTAGTTAACCATCAGATAATTTTAAAACACGTTCCTATTTGTTTAACCAATGGATAAACAACCGATGGGACCCACACACGAACGGTTTAGTCTGATGAAAACGGTCCATCAGACCATTTTCATTAGATAAACCGATCGTGTGTACGCGGCAAAAGAGATTGTTTCTGATTGGTTGCATTGAGCTGATACACTTTGCACACTGCACTTTGTACTACACGAAAGGCTTAAAAATCAAGTATTCTGGAATTGTATTGTTGAGTTACATCTGTGACGGTTGTGTCTTGGGACAAATTTGTGTAGCTTAGTTGTAAAACTGCATTCATTTTGACAGCTAGACTTTCTCATTCATTTCTCATTTTTATTACTTAGTTCTACTCTCTGAATTCCAAATCCTTGTTACCCAGACAATCACTGTACTAGCGTTACAGAGTTCCATGAGCCAAAAAAGACGTCTTATGACACCTTCCATCAGCTTGACCTACCACCTCCAGACATTGAAGAATGCAAACATCCCCTTTCATCACTAAATAGATTCATGAACTAGATGGCATAATGCATACTGAAAACTTATTTTAAAAAAAAGGGAGGAAAGGGATGATGGGACTAGTCATATTAGCAGCAAAAGCTGCCAATGAATAGTGCTTCAAAGTATCAGCAAGGAACACTTTAGTTGTCAAATTAGCGTCAGCTAATTGTTTTTATTGTTGAGAATGACTAAAGCCTGGTACACTCTTAATAGTTTTTTTTCCGTTCAACCCACCGGCTACTGTCAATCACAGCCAGTGAGCCAGGAGAGGGTGGGGACGGGGCCAAGCCACAGCTCTGTGTGTCTTATGGACACATAGAGCGGGGCTCAGGAGCGAGCACACACCAGTGCCCCCAGAGCAAGGGGCTTGCTATTGGAGGAACTGGCTGAAGAAGAGGAGCCAGGAGCACTGGTGGGGGACCCGAAAAGAGTAGGATTGGGGCTGCTCTGTTCAAAACCACTGCACAGAGCAGGTAAGTATGACATGTCGCAACTCATCAGTAAAGCCGACCATACATGGATTAAAATTTGGTCAGTTCAGCAGGGACTGGCTGAATTTCGATCCATGGATGGGTAGACTGGTTGTACACAAGTTGATCTCCCTGTTGGGTTCTTCCTGAACTAACAATACTACTGGCTATAGCCAGCAACACTGATTATTGTATTCGGACATTGGGGAAGGCTCCCCACTGTCAGAATAAAATACCAAATTGGAGGGATTTGCCAATCCACATCGATGCATAATGTATGGCCTGCCTAAGACAGACTCCAGCTTTTGGACCAGGGACACTCTGACAGTAAGGGTCCTTTCACACGGGGCGGATCAGTATTGATCCGCTCCGTGTGTCCACAAAGCTCAGCGGGGATACTCCGTAAAAGGCCCGCTGAGCTGTCGGCTGACAGGGCGGTCTCCGCACACTGTGCAGGGACCGCCCTGTCTTTCCTCCGCTCTCCCCTATGGGGGATCGGATGAACACGGACCGTATGTCCGTGTTCATCCGATCCGGCAGACGGAAGAAAAATAGTTTTTCTTCCGTCTGCAAATGCAGATCTTTGCGGAGGCGGACAAATTACGGGTGTCAGCTGATGTTCATCCGCTGACACCCGTAATCACATAGGGACCCATGTATGTCCCGTTTTCATCCGCAAACGGACGGATGAAAATGCGGACATACGGTCCGTACGTGTGAAAGGGCCCTAAAGGTGGCTTCACATGTATCAATATGATCATTCAATCAGTCCTTCCATGTAGCTAAAGTTATCAAATTGAAAAGGAATTGTAAACCACAGACCCTCCATTTGATCTGTTTAGTGAGTTTTTGATCAGTTTTTATGCTTGCAAGTCGATGCCATAGTAGAAATGTATCAATTGTTTCTGACCTATCAATTGATTACCGCATGTTTTCCAGATAAACCATCATATAATACAGAACAAGTAAATTATTGTTTTTAATAGATAGTTTGTGATAGATCATATTTTCAAAGGATAATGTGTTGCATTGTTCTATATTTTAGGCAAGGATCGCTTATCCTTGCCAGTAATTTGTCAGTAAAGCCGGCCATACACGGTTCGAATTTCGAAAGAATTTTCTTGCGAAAATCGTATCAAAGAATTTTCGTTCGTATTTCGCACCGTTCGTGTGGCAAAGAAATTTGAGAAATCCGACATGTTGGAAATTTTCGGAAAAACGGCCGATTTTCTGATCAATGATGGGAGAATCGTGCGAGAAATGTAATAGAAAAAAAAATGTGCATGTGCAAGAAAAGAAAATCCCCGGAGAGAAACAAATATTTACGGAGAGAAAAGAATAGTCTCGGAGAGAAACGAATATTCCCGGCAACATGAAAGTTTTGGTCGGCCGAATTTCGAAAATCAATGGTGGCATCATCGGATCACAAAAAAAAAAACTTTCTGATTTTGAAAAGAAAATTTGTTCGAAATTCGACCGTGTATGGCCTGCATTAGGCAGACTCCAGCCACTGAGCCTGTCACTAAGGCCGCGTACACACGATCGAACATGTCTGCTGAAACTGGTCCGCCGACCAGTTTCAGCGGACATATCCGTTCGTGTGTATGACCTAGCAGACAGGTTTTTCCAGCGGACAAATTTCAAAGCATGGTTAGTACGCCTAACCAGCGGACATAAATCTCCCGCATGCGTCGAATGGATTCGACGCATGCGTGGAAGTATTTTACTTCCTGGAGTGGTGACGTGGCGGCCGCCACGTCACCACGTCCTCAGTCCGAGGGGATTTTCGTCCGATGGTGTGTACCAGCCAAATGAAGACAAAGAAAAATGGATAGCCGCACTCCAAAACCTGATGGGTGGTCTTTTATTCAATAGACAGCATGTACAAAAATAGGGTCACAGCAGTGGAAACAAGGAACAGCCGACGCGTTTCGCACTGGATCAGTGCTTATTCATGGCTGAGCAAGTAACCATTTAGTGATCCCACCTGGAGCGGTGACTCCTTTCTCTCTATCGTTTCTGGTGTGTACCAGCCATCGGACCAAAATCCGAGGAGACATGTCCGCTAGAAACGGTCCGTCGGACATGTTTCAGCAGGCATGTCTCCCCATGTGTACGCAGCCTAATTGTCAGCAAAGCAGACCATCCACTCAGCAAAGCCAGTTTAAGACACTCTGTAAACTGTTAGCAAACCCAACAAGAGCCAATCACCACCTGTCAGTGAGACAGTCTTTAGCCACTGAGACAGTCACAACCTGTCACTTAGGCCGCGTACACACGATCAGACATGTCCGATGAAACATGTCAGACGGACCGTTTTCATCGGACCACGCTGAAGTGGTCTGTTGGTCTGATGTGCGTACACACCATCGGACCAAAATCCCCTCGGACCAGAACGCAGTGACGTAGAACACAATGACGTCATGAAAAAATGAAGTTCAATGAATCCAAGCATGCTTCGACTTGATTCTGAGCATGCGTGGAATTTTGGTCCGATGATTTTGTGTACTAACCATCGAACCTGTCCGACGGACAGGTTTCAAAGCATGTTTTAAAACTTTTGTCCGCTGGACAGTCCGATAGGCCATACACACGATCGAACATGTCCGCTGAAACTGGTCTGTGGACCAGTTTCAGCGGACATGTTCGATCGTGTGTACGCGGCCTTAGAGAAAGTTTAGACACCGATTAAATCACCACCTCTCGGTAAGAAAGTCTCAAACATCCACTGATCCAGTCACCACCTGTCAGTAAGATGTATATTAGCCACTGAGACAGTCGCCACTTGTCAGTAAGGTGTACGCTAGCCACTGAGCCAGTCACCAAAAAAAAGTATTTTGATTTTACTTAATTTTTTCATTTTTACACTTTTTTTTTTTTTTTTTTATCACTTTTATTCCTATTACAAGGAATGTAAACATCCCTTGTAATAGGAATCAGTGTGACAGGTCCTCTTTATGGAGAGATGTGGGGTCCATAAGACCCCACATCTCTCCTCCAGGCTTACAATCTCACACCGACACCCGCGATTGCGGCTTTGTTTACTTTCGGGTACCGGGCATGACATCATAACGTCGCGCCCGGGCCTCTGATGGTCATAGAGATGACTGGTCACCTCTATGCTTCCCCAGCCCAGAGAAGCACCGGATGGCGGCGGGAGGGGGGGGACGTCCTGTCCCTCTTCCTTTTTTTTTTTTAAAGATATTTTTATTGAAATTTTCACAAAACCAACAATACAACACATACAAAAATTAAACAACACAGAACAGACAACAAAACTCGTTTGCTCCTCAATCACAGTACACTATTATAAACAGCATATGTATATTAAAAGTATAAGGCAGAGTAGAGCGCTGCATACAAACAGAGTAGAAAGGCAGTATTACCACCTTGTGGGACTGCATATTAAGGTTATTCTATCAAGTGGATACCACACCACCAACATCATTTTTACGGCTGTGTAGGAGATAGGGTCAGGGGGCTAGCCAGCCACCTGCCCCAGATCTTATCGAATGACTTGTTTCTTTTTCTAATTTCAAAGGTAAGCTTGTAGAGCGGGAGGGCGTCATTAACTAGTTTTAACCATAGGCTCCTTGTCGGGGTTGCCGCTCCCTTCCAGGTCAAGAGGATGGATTTCTTAGCATAGAAATATAGGATTCGAAGTAATTTTTTGACCTGGGAGGGAACGGCGAGATCACCAAAGACCCCCAGCAGACAGTTTATGGGGTCCAGTATTTGGGGAGCCCCAAGGCAGAAGAGAGGAAGAATCCTATACTTCTCCAGAAGTCTTCTACAATGGGGCAATTCCAAAAGCAATGGATAAAATCAGCCACCTGTCCGCAGCCGCGGAAGTCCCGCTTCCTATAACAACGATCAAGCGGCGGAATGTCTGCTTTGATAAATTTTATTGTGCACAGAATCGCCGGCTGAAGACGGTGATATCTGAATGATGCCTGTAGCTGCAGGCATCATTCAGATATCATCGTACAAACAGAGGACGTATTTTCTAGTACTGCGGTGGGCAAGTGGTTAAAGTGTTACTAAACCCAGGACCCTGCATTCACTATATCTGGTGTCCCACAGGACACAGAACATGGACGTGTAGATACCCTTTCTCATCAGCAGTATATAGCAGTCTTGTGACTTCTAAGGCCGCGTACACACGGAGGGACATGTCCGCTGAAACGGTCGAACGGACCGTTTCCAGCGGACATGTCTCCTCCGGATTTTGGTCCGATGGCGTGCACACACCATCGGATCAAAATCCCCGCCGGCAGACAGCGCGGTGACGTTGACGCTGCCACGTCACCGCACCAGGAAGTAAAAAACTTCCACGCATGCGTCGCATCCTTCCGACACTTGTGCGGGCAGATATGTCCACTGGTTAGTGTACTAACCAGCGGACATATCTGATGGACATGTCTCCGGCGGACAATTTTTAAAACATGTTTTAAAATTTGTCCGCCAGTCAGACATGTCCGCTAGCCCATACACACGATCGGATTTGTCTGCTGAACTGGTCCGTCGGACCAGTTTGAGCGGACAAATTCGATCGTGTGTACGCGGCCTTAGAGTGTCCAGCTAAGCACTAGTTAAAGCTTGCAGGGCAAGTTTTCATTCTCTTCTGACTGTCCTATAAGGCTGCATGACCCCTGACCCTCTGTCTGGACGGTGCTGATTGGCCACTGTGCTGATCTCTAGCAATACACAGCAAACTAAGCATGTGCAGAGTGCCACCGATGGCTCTGTACTATCAACATCAGATGGATTGGGGACAGTAAAAGAATGTGAGGATAAGGCCGCGTACACACGATCGAATATATCTGCTGAAACTGGTCCGCAGACCAGTTTCAGCGGACAGATTCGATCGTGTGTATGGGCTAGCAGACAGGTTTCCAGCAGACAAAAGTTTTAAAGCATGCTTTAAAACTTATCTGCTGGAAAGCCGTCTGTCGGATATGTCCGCTGGTTAGTACGCCTAACCAGCGGACCGAAATCTCCCGCATGCGTCAAATGGATTCGACGCATGCGTGGAAGTATTTTACTTCCTGGTTTGGTGACGTGGCGGCGTCAACGTCACCGCCACGTCACCGCGCTGTCTGTCCGCTGGGATTTTGGTTTGATCGTGTGTACACAGATCAAACCAAAATCTCCCAGGAGACATGTCTGATGAAAAAGGTCCGTCGGACCGTTTTCATCGGATATATCTCCTCGTGTGTACGCGGCCTAAGAGATCAGGACAGAGGATCAGAGACCGGATCAAACAGCCCTTTTACACAATTTGGGGGATATACCCTTTAGGTTCCAAAGTGAGTATTACAACGAGCATGATTTACTGCATATACAGACTGATTTTACTGTTGTGGGTTTAGTAACACTTTAATTCCCGAAGAGAGCTGCAAATATGCAGTTGGTTTCTTTCATCAAGATAACTGTATCATTTCTCTCTGTCTTTAATCACCCATTCCTTTCGATGTTTCTGTTATCACAATTACATATATACTGTAAATAACAGGCACTTCGGGCTAAAGAACAAATACTACATGATCAAAACAGTATGACAAAAAACAAGTAATGTTACATGCTGCGTGGCAGTCAGAGTTGTTATTCACTACACTAACTTCATTTCTCAGCTTAACTGTGTGTATAGATATTTATACCATCACCACTAACACCAAAGTGATATTGTCTTGGCCCGTTTTAACAGCCAGGTGCAGTATCTTGTGAGTCAAGAGAATTTCGCTGTCAAAAGAAACATTATTAAAGACAAAGTGATGTCTGTTTTAAAGTGAAATGTCTATACACACGCACACTGGTGGTGGGGTTTCATGAGCCGTATTGTATACACCTAGGGTAGAAGGCTGCTGGCTTTGATTAGGCATCAGATAAGTAAATCATCAGGAAAGTTAAAACCCAGCTCTAGTCTATTCTTTATAAAATTCTCTCAGGGACTGTTATCTGAAGACCCCCCCCCTTTCAGAGTAGGTCCTTGTTATGCAGCATCACTCAACCTGGAAGAATAAGCATAAACTGTAAAGACTGTGAAGAAGGTAAGTTATGGTGCACATTTTATTTTTTATGTTGTTTCAACCACTTGACAACCGACCCATTGCCAAAGTACGTCATGTTTTTAAAGATGGATATCTCGGTAACGGCAGCAGCTGCTGCCCCAACCGAGATGTCCATCTCTTCATGGGGCGGTTCTGTTAATGATAACGACGGTCTCCGCGGTGGATTTGCCGCGAGATCGCCGTTATCGGTGGCAGGAGAGGGGCCCCCTCTCTCCTGCGCCCTCCGCCGCTTACCGTTGCCGTCGGTAGCGGCAGAGGCGATCTGGTCTGTTCGGCTCCTCAGCAGGGGTGCGAGTGAGGGAAAAATCGCCCAGCGTCTTAAAGAAACATTTTTTTTTCTGTGATTTGAAAAAATTACAGTTTAATTATTTTTTCTTTTTTTGCATTTAAGCCTAAATGTGAGATGTGAGGTCTTTTTGACCCCAGATCTCATATTTAAGAGGACCTGTCATGCTTTTTTCTATTACAAGGGATGTTTACATTCCTTTTAATAGGAATAAAAGTGATAATTTTTTATTTTTTATTTATTTCAGTGTAAAAAATTATAAACTAAATTAAAATAAATAAGAAAACCAAAAAATTGTTTTTTTAAAACGCCCGTCCCGACGAGCTCGCGCACAGAAGCGAACGCATACGCGAGTAGCGCCCGCATATTAAAACGGTGTTCAAACCACACAAGTGAGGTATCGCCACGATCGTTAGAGCGAGAGCAATAATTCTAGCCCTAGACCTCCTCTGTATCTCAAAAAAGTGAAAAAACGTAACCTGTAGAATTTTTTAAACGTCGCCTATCGAGATTTTTAAGGGTAAAAGTTTGACGCCATGCCACGAGTGGGCGCAATTTTTTAAGCGTGACATGTCGGTGTAACATTATCTTTCACAATATATAAAAAAATTGGGCCAAATTTATTGTTGTCTTATTTTTTAATTCAAAAAAGTGAATTTTTTCCAAAAAAAGTGCGCTTGTAAGACCGCTGCGCAAATACGGTGTGACAAAAAGTATTGCAATGACTGCCATTTTATTCTCTAGGGTGTTAGTAATTTTCTAGCAAAAAAAAATGTTTTAGTCTCGTAAACACCGAATCTGAAAAACAGGCTCGGTGGTCAAGTGTTTAATTAGCGTTATACCGATACCGGTATCCATGCCTATAATAATTATTTGCATGAACACTTGTATTTGTGCAAATGCTCCGATGCTAAAACAGATATCGTCAGCCCCAGATGACATATATGTGAATTGGATGCATTTGAACTGGATTCGATTTGCATGACATGTCAACCAAGGAGAATTTCTATGGAGCCGGTTCACATATGTGCGATTTTAAAAAGAGTCAGGTATGATTTTCAGGCCTATTCAGGTGTGTTTTCCAGTGTTATACACTTAAAAAATTTGCACCTGAACCGCTGAATGAACTCGTACCAAACTCTTTTTAAAAATCACACTGAAACTGGCCCAGCACATATGTGAACCCAGTTATAAGTCCGCAGACTGTAACCACTGCCTTTATGGAGAATGATGAAGGAGGACGTGACGTGAGGGCAGAGCAGTGTGAGATGTGACATCCGGACCGGACACTAAAAATAGGTATCAGTATTTGAAATAGTTGAAATGGTCCTAAAAAAATAAATGGGTACATCCTTAGTTTTAGGCCTCGTACACACGATCGGACATATCCGATGAAAACGGTCCGCGGACCATTTCCATCGGATATGTCCGATCGGGAGTTTGATCCGATGGCGTGTACACACCATCGGATCAAATTCCCCGACGCCGGACGGCGCGGTGACGTGGCGGTGACGCGGCGGTGACGTTGACGCCGCCACGTCACCGCCACGTCACCGCACCAGGAAGTTAAACACTTCCGCGCATGCGCCGAATACATTCGGCGGCGGCGCGGCGGCGGTGCGGGACGACATGTCTGCTGGTAAGTGTACTAACCAGCAGACATGTCGGGCGGACAGATTCCCACCGGATAGATTTCAAAGCTTGCTTTGAAATCTGTCGGGTGGACAAATCTGTCCGCTAGCCCATACACACGAGCAGAGATGTCTGCTGAAACGGTCCATCGGACCGTTTTCAGCGGACATATCCCCTCGTGTGTACGAGGCCCTAAAGTCTTACTAAACCCAGGACCCTGCATTCACTATATCTGGTCTCCCACAGTACACAGAACATGGAAATACAATTATTTTAGTAACTATCAACTGCTAAATACCTTTTCTCATCAGCAGTATAATAGCAGTTTTGTGACTTCTATCAGTGTCCAGCCAAGCACTGGTTAAAACTTGTAGGAATTTTTAATTCTACTGACTATCCTATGAGGCTTCAGGACCCCTGACCCTCTGTCTGGACAGTGCTGATTGGCCCCGTATTAATCATATGCACCCTCCTAAGAAAAAATAACTGCATAGCAATACATACCAAACTGAGAATGTGCAGAGTGACCCAAAAAGGCTCTGTCTTATCAGGAGATGATTGGAGACAGTCTCTGATGGAACTTCTCCGATGGGGCATACACACGGTCGTAATTTCCGATGGAAAAAGTCAGTCGGACAATTCCGATTGTGTGTCTTAGTAACACTTTCATTTTTGCATGCTTTACACCAAGAATCAAAACAAAGAGAAAGCAATGTGCTGTTGAAGTTCTAAACAAAATGGGCATTTATACTTGTTTTATCCCAAGCATTAGATAGTGCTGGCGTACAAAATTTCACTTAACATACAGCTGGGCTTTTGAAAACATTTAATCAAAATCCAGCTTTTATTGTATTTTAATTAAAATACAATTTATTATGATATGAGGTGAAGCTGAAAATAAAATAAACATCTCCGCAGGCATCTCTGGATTGGTATAATCTAAGCAGTGTTCTTTATTCATCAATTCTTTTGATCTATGCATTACATACACTGTGGACACTTCTTGCTTTACCCCTTGAGATCATTTCTTTCCTTTACTTAAAGCATATGTAGCCCGACAGGAAAATGCATTTTTAAAGAATATTTTTGGAAAAAGGAGTCATATAGCTGTAGCCATGTAACTGGAGAGCAGTAGGAGAACACCGACAGTCTAGTAGATAGATCAAAGAATTCTATTTAGGACTTGTTGTGCCAAAGGGGACAGTGTTGTAAGACCTTAGTGGTATGGTTAAGGCTTTGTGACCTGATACTAATCTTTGCCTAAACTTTTGTGTTCTTAAGATGACATCATTTTGCTACTTCAACAACACCATGCTCATTGTGTTAGTTAATAAGAAATGGTCAGAAGCTCCATTCGCTACTTGTCATGTGACTTTGGACATCAAAGTCGCATGACAAGTCGTAGCCCATTTTTTTCAGTGGTGCCCGCTTTGCTAAGTCTCTCAAAAGCAAGGGAGGTGGGTCACATATCCCTCTATACAAGGCTAAGCCAATTATGAAACCAATTGAAGAGTCCACCTCAGACAACACTAATGAAGGCGTGGTGGGCTCTGTCCTGTTTAATCTCCCTGGCTACACAGCGTCAATAATACTGCATGTGCCACCTACATCCGTTTTGTACAACTAATACTTTCAGAGGATGTGCATTGCAAGATGTACTGATGTGGTACACTGCTGGGAACTGTTTGAGGGCTTGAACAGAGAATTGGAAGTGTAGATCTAGTCAGAATAACACACAGAGGAGTTATAATTATGCTGCTCCATGAAGTGCTTAGGCTTCATGTACACAGGATGTTGTTTAACCTCTCCTGAACGGCTTAACTTAACAGCTAGAAATCGGCATCTAAAAACTTCAGGTAAGCCACGTTTAGAAGCATCTAGAAGCGTTTGTAAAAAAAAGGAAAGAAAAGTCTGTAAGCAAAACGCTGCTAAATGCAAGTTACTGCGTTTGGCAGCGTTTATAATCTGTTACAAGCATTTGGTTTTCAAAAAATTTCACAAATAAATATGTGAAAAGTGTGGCATGCATTTGTATTCAGCAATACTTTGTAGATCAAATACAAGGAAAACCCCCCCGGGAGGAGGAAAAAAAATGTATCCTCCCGGAGAAAAAGATGCCAAAAAGTGGGGCGTGCCGCATAAAAAGGGGTTTATTGATACAACAATTTAGCTCCCCCTGTTTTACTTTGTAGAACCACCTTTCACTGCAATTACAGCTGCAAGTCTTTTTGGGGATGTATCTACCAGCTTGGCACATCTAGAGAGTGACATTTTTGCCCATTTTTAGCTCAAGCTCTGTCAGATTGGATGGATAACATCTGTGAACAGCAACTTTTAAGTCTTAATATAGTAAAAAATACTTATGCGCTACCAGCAAGTGCTGATGGGGAGTAAAGTGCTAATATATAAAGTGCTAAGTTAAATAATAAAATAGAAAACAGCCAATAATTTGTAAGTCTTACCAACACCAATATAAATGAATAATGAATAATAAAGTGAAGTGGCGCTTAATATAAGACACAAATAAACAATCCTGTGCTAATATATAGAAACAATCCTTATGTGCATAATAATAAAGCAATTATATATATATATGTATAAAACAATCAAGTCAAGTGTATTGTAATATATCCGTGAAATAAAAAAATCTTCCAATATTAAATAAAGTACATTTGTAAAGTGCATCCAAGATATTCAGATGTTTTAGATAGAGGAACTCAGTCCTTATTCCAAATGGGATCACTTCTCAGACAAACAAATGGGGATGAGTGGGAAAAGAAGAGTCCAAATTACAAATGGAGACTTGAAAATGCAGATGTCCTTCTTCAGTCCTCCCCCAGTGGTACCAGCCTCTCACCTTAATGGAAGACCCCAGTGAGTCTAATGATGAATCAAGGAATACCGATCACCAAAACGCAATTGTTGTGTCCTCCTCCAGGTGTCAGGTAAAAGAATCTCTGCAGCATCCAATCCCTCCATATGTTCTTCTTAAGGATATGATCTCCAGAGGCCACGAATTCAGGAACAAGCAAAAACAGTCTCCCCAGGAGCGATTAGCAGTGTGAGAGGGATGCTGCGGGCACACAATGGGGAGATTACAGGCTGTGGACTGTTCTCATACTCTGTAAGCACAGCACTGGCGGCACACTCATAACTAGCTGTGTCCCAGAGCCGGGCTCTCCTGGTGCTGTGGTGCCTTGTAGGAGAAGCTGTGTATTGGAGGCTTGTATTGTATATAGAGTACCCATCACCTGTTCAGCCTGAGCCGTTCGCTGGGAAGACAAGCCAACATGCTGCTTGGTGTTATGTGTAGCTGCTCAGATCACTTTTACTTTGTAGGGAATTGCCTGCTGTATAGAATGGTATCATGATCCTAACTGTAGCTGCAGCCATGATCCTGGTATAACCACTGCAATAGGAGGCCGTATAAATATACTGTATATACAGGGGGTAAAATAAGTATTGAACACATCACCATTTTCCTAGGTGCAACTGACATGAAATTTTCACCACATGTCCGTAACAACCCATGTAATTCATACATACAAAGAAATCAAAACAAATAAGTTCAGATATGAAGTTTTGTGTAATAAAATGGTATGACACAGGGAAAAGGTATTGAACACACAAAGAAAAGGAGGGAAAAAAAGGCATGGAAAGCCAAGACACCAGTTGAAATCTATCACTAATTATTTAGAAAGCTATCTTGCCCCTTGTCAGTGCAAATTAATATCAGCTGGCTCAGTCTTAACTGATGGCCTATAAAAAGGTGTCTCATTAACAAGGTGTCACACAATAAACATCTCATGATGGGTAAAAGCAAAGGGTTCTCAAAACTTTGCAACCTTATTATTGCAAAACATACTAATGCCATTGGTTACAGAAGGATTTCTAAATTTCTGAATGTTCCAGTGAGCACTGTAGGGGCCCATAAACCTGCCATAACCAGGACCTCCTTGCAAAATTTCTGACAGAGGAGTGAAAAAAATTATCAGAAGAGTTGTCCAGGAACCAAGGACCACTTGGTGGAGATATATATATACGTACCGCGGTATTAAAGCGGAGTTCCACCCTTAAAACCACTTGGTTTCATCCCATCCAGCATACTGGCGTCAGCGCCAGTATGCTGTTTTTTTTTTTTTTAATGCATGTACTTACTTTATAATAAATCATTTAATTCCGTGCGCACCGCGGTATGTCGCCGCTATAAGGCGTCATGCCTTCCGGAAACAGCCGATTAGCGTTCGGCTCTTCTCGGCGCCTGCGCACAGACCCAGGAGCTGACTGCACAGGCGCCGTAAATAGCCGGTCCTAGTTCGGGTTTTTTCGGAGGGCGTGACGCGGCTATATACGGTGCCTGCACAGTCAGCTCCTGGGTCTGTGCGCAGGCGCCGAGAAGAGCCGAACGCTAATCGGCTGTTTCCGGAAGGCGTGACGCCTTATAGCGGCGACATACCGCGGTGCGCACGGAATTAAATGATTTATTATAAAGTAAGTACATGCATTAAAAGCAAAAAAAAGACCGCGCTATAAAACCCCTCCCCCAAACCAGCAGGCTGCAGCAAGCGTGTGATAAACAAAATAGACAATAGAACATAAATAGCGCGGCTTTTTATGTTCTAAAGTACATGCATTAAAAAAAAAAAAAAACAGCATACTGGCGCTGACGCCAGTATGCTGGATGGGATGAAACCGAGTGGTTTTAAGGGTGGAACTCCGCTTTAAGGTGGTTTAAAAAAAAAAAAAGTTCAGAATGACATTTTGGATGGTATGTGTTCATTCTAGAACTGATTCAGTTTGACGTGTCATCTAAAAAGCTATTAGGAACGTAGAAACAATTTTCACTTCAGATATACAATGTTATTATGATGCTCAGCAATCCGAGTGCTTTATGGTCATGCTTGTGACATATATTTTAAACCAAGGAAACATATTAAAAATTATCTTTTTGGAAAGACTGAAAACTATATTTCAAAACTTTGAAAAGGAGATTATCTCTAAAGCATGGGATTATAACCTATTTAGGATGCGTCGGGGATTAGTTAATCACAACTGTCAGAAAATAAGTTGACACAGGCTGAAGTATTAACGGAAATAGGATTAATGATCATCTCAACATCAAAAGTAATTACTCTGTTGACATGTATGAAGCAGATATACTATAGAATATTTAATAAACATATGCAAAGTAAAAAAGAATAGAAAAGTTTTAGATAATTAAGTTGTTTATATGTGAGTCTGGTAAACTTGTGGGGGAAAAAAAAAATCTATTTTACATATTGTGCTATGATAATGTAGCATTTATATTATTACATTTTGGTAATGCATGGACACTTTCCTGTGTTGATGTCATTTAAAGATGTCGAAGGAACGTGTTTAGTAGCTGCAAAAAGTGTGTATTTAATTAGACAACCCTATCCTCTATTTTGTTTATATATATACTCACACAAGTGTGCCTTCCAGCACAGCCAATGTCATGCATATTACAGATATTCTAAAATGTAAAGCAAGCCAAAAATGTATCGATTTCCTTTTCTTCCACCACAGTGTTAATGGAGGATTGCCTCCTGCAGCGCTATTGTATTCTGCCAGGGGTTGAGGGCCCCAGGGAGCCTTCCCAGCCAGCATAATACATTTATTACTGCCAGCAGCTATAGCCGCTGGCAGTAATCGCATGCTGTACCCAAATCGATTGATGGATCGACTTGAGTACAATCAGCTTGCCCATACAAGGGTTGAAATTTAGCTGGTCCCTGCTGAATTGGGCAAATTTCCATCCATGTATAACAGGTTTTAATGTAGGTAAAGCAGGGGGGTCGGATGCAAATTGGAGGGTACAGTGGGAAGGTGTTGTGGGAAGTCGGGGGGTGGGGTGTGTTGAGGTCCTATAAGTGGGAGGATGAGTTTGGTAGCAAGTAGGCAATGTGAGGTGGCGGGAAGGGCTTTGAATGGGAGGTGGGTGGCATGGAAGCTATGGTGGGGGGTGAGGAGAGTAATATAAGGCTTTGTAATAAGGGAATGATGTGGGTGGTGATGAGGCTCTGTAATGTGGAGGCTGAGGTGGGTTGCAGATAGACTTTGGAATGGGAGGGGTGAAGTGGGTGGGGGCAGGAAGGCTGAGCAAGGAGTGGTTTAAGTTGGTGACAAAAAGGGACTTTAAATTGGATGTAAACCCCATTCATGAAATTTGAGCTGGGCACATATATATCTACAATGTTTTCTTATTTCTCTTCAAAGCAATATGTCCCGTAGCTGTTTCTTGCTCTGTTATCAGCTTGATAACTTCTCACACATTCTCCGAGACGGGAGATAGAAGTGTGTATTGGGGAAGGTTACAATAGAAATCTATATAAAAATATATATATAAAAATAGATTAGCAGTCAGCTTGCCATCTAAGAGCAGACCTCTGCACATTCCTTCCTTCCTTTGCCTATGAGGAGAGGAGGGGTGTGCCTTTCCTCCAATCATCTGTCTTGGCTGTATGCCAATAATCTACTCCCAGTGCTAACCAGGAAGAGAAAAACTTTAACACGACAAGCACTTTCTAAAGGATATATACAGATGAAGACAGCAGATATACATGTAAAACTTATGTAGGGAGATTTGTTTCATTGGAAGGCCCAAGGTACCGCAAAGATCTTTGTGGCCCTGATTATATGCATCTAAGGCTCTTTTACCTTCGGCAATCAATGTGTATGTCTTAAAACGCTATAGCATTCACAGTTAATACACTAGGTAATAACATACAACATACACATGACATATAAAAACATAAGGGTAACAAACATGGAAAAATGTGTAAGAAAAAAAAAACCCAGAAGGGTCATGAAGTAGTATTGCAAAGCTCAGGTTTGATAATGAATTCATATGACATTTCCAGTTACTTTTCAAGCAAGAAAACATGTTAATCCATGAAGTCCATGTCCATATTTTTTTCCTCAGTTTAGGCTGATACGTATTCTTCTACATATTTTTGGTAAAAAAAAAATCCCAATAAGTGTATATTGATTGGTTTGCGCAAAAGTTATAGCGTCTACAAAATAGGGGTTAGAATTACGCTATTTAACCACTTCCCGACCGCTTTACGAGTTTATACGGCGGCACTTTGAAGATGGATATCTCGGTAACAGCTGCAGCTGCTGCCACAACCGAGATATCCATCTTTAGTGCGAGCGGTCCTGGAAAACATAACGGCGGTCTCCGCGGCGGATTTGTCGCGAGATCGCCGTTATCGGCGGCGGGAGAGGGGGCTCCCGCCGCTCTCCCGCGCCCTCTGCCGCTTACGGGTCCGTTCGTCTGCTGTGTGGGGGTGCGAGTGAGGGAAAAATCGCCCCCACCCGTCCCCACAGCTCTGCTGGGCGGAAGTGACGTCAAAACGTCAGTCCCGTCCAGCGTCTCAAATAAACATTTTTTTTTTGTATTTTGAAAAAATGACAGTTTCAAATTTTAATTTTTTTTTTGCATTTTAGTCTAAATATGAGATCTGAGGTCTTTTTGACCTCAGATCTCATATTTAAGAGGACCTGTCATGCTTTTTTCTATTACAAGGGATGTTTACATTCCTTGTAATAGGAATAAAAGTGATCATTTTATTTTTTTTATTTTTTCCAGTGTAAAAAATAATAAAATAAAATAAATAAGAAAAAATAATAATTTTTTTAAAGCGCCCCGTCCCGACAAGCTCGCGCGCAGAAGCGAGCGCATACGTGAGTAGTGAAACGGTGTTCAAACCACACAAGTGAGGTATCGCCGCGATCGTTAGAGCGAGAGCAATAATTATAGCCCTAGACCTCCTCTGCAACTCAAAAAATGCAACCTGTAGAATTTTTTAAACATCGCCCATCGAGGGTAAAAGTTTGACGCCATGCGACGAGCGGGCGCAATTTGTAAGCGTGACATGTTGGGTATCATTTTACTCGGCGTAACATTATCTTTCACAATATATAAAAAAAATGGGCCAAATTTATTGCTGTCTTATTTTTTAATTAAAAAAAGTGCGCTTGTAGGACCGCTGCGCAAATATGGTGTGACAAAAAGTATTGCAATGACCGCCATTTTATTGTCTAGGGTGTTAGAAAAAAAATATATATATAATGTTTGTGGGTTTTAAGTAATTTTCTAGCAAATTTTCTAGTCTTGTAAACACCAAATCTGAAAAACACCCACGGTAGAGAAGTTGTTAAAAAAAAAAACATTTTACTACTAACTACGATATTACGGACAGATCGGACTCTTTTGACACATTTTTGGGACCATTCACATTTATACAGCGAACTGTGCTATAAATATGCACTGATTACTGTATAAATGTGACTGGCAGGGAAGGGGTTAACACTAGTGGTCGATCAAGGGGTTATATGTGTGCCCTTCTAGGTGATTCTTACTGTGGGGGGAGGGGACTGACTGGGGGAGGTGACCGATCGCTGTCCCTATGTACAAGGGACACACCATCGGTCTCCTCTCCCCAACAGGACGTGGATCTCTGTGTTTACACACAGAGATCCACGTCCCTGGCTCTGTAACTGGTGATCGCGGGTACATGTCGGACATCGCGGCCGCCAGGCACGCGCATCGGCACCTGAGTCATGCAGCGGACATGCGCGCACACCCCCCAGTGGCCGGGAGGCCCAAGGACGTCATATGTAGGGCCACCTTGTGGCTGTCAATTTACAATTGCCGGGATGGGAAGTGGTTAAAAAAATACATTTATTGGAAGGAATACGGGATTAAAAATGTTACTTTATATATGCCTAACTTGTTATAATTTTGTTTTCGACTAATACAAAGCACTCGATTTTTAGAGCAAAGCAAAGATATATTCAACAATGCACATTAATTAATAATGAACATTTATTTTTCAAGTTAAATTAAGCACCTACCTTTCATTGCTTAAAAGCTTTTTAAGTTTGTGTAGAGTGGTTAAGGCCAACTTGTCAGTAAACATACCAAGAGGACATACAAGTGACGTAGATAAATATGCAGTCTGCATAGCTGGAATGCTTGTAACAAGTGTTCAGAAATGTGCACTGAACGCTCATTATACAATTGCCCTAGGTTACACAAGAGTAGACCTATGCAGACTTCTCATTTATCACTTTGGAGAAAGTTGAAATAGTCTAAGCTGAAAATACACTAGTTTAGGTTACTGTGAGGCCTGCACAGGTTCATGTAGATGTTTAACACCTATGCATTGGTCATATTTGTGAAATATCTGCAGTATAGAAGGATGAGGGAAATGCAAAATTCAGTGACCCAGAAAAAGTTTTACAGCAGGAGGTGATTTTACACATTTAGCATATCAGTAGTTAACCTTATTGCCACTGATTTACAATGAAAACTTTAGGAAAGAAACAACATATAGTTCTACAGAGACTGATATTTAAAAGTAAAATGGTAAAAAAAAGTCTCCAGTATTCCAGTTGTATTATATGAAAGTCTTCCTGCCAATACAAAAGTCTTCCTGCCAAGGCCAATTTTCAGCTTTCAGTGCTGTCACACTTTGAATGACAATTGCGCGATCATGCAACACTGTACCCAATGTAACTTTTTATCATTTTTTTTTACCACAAATAGAGCTTTCTTTTGGTAGTATTTAAACACCGCAGGGTTTTTTATTTTTTTGTTAATACAATTAATACAGTCACCACATCTATTGATTGGTAATCTGCAACATGTTACATTTTTGTTTTGTGTTTAATGCAGTTTTAAATTCTAGTACAGAAAGTAAATGTTGCATTCTACTTTCAACACCAACAGATGCTTGAGACGTTGTGGGCTCGGGGGCAATAATTAATTGAACTAGCCTTTTAGATTTATTACAGCTCCATTTTGCAATTTTGAAGTCAAAGAAGCATTTACATGCAGTCAAAGGCTAACCTAATTTGCTGGCAGCTATACCCACAATATAATAGTCTATGTTCCTGTGCCCAAATCAGATGTTATACTCCATGAAAGAGGGAGCTATTTTTTTTATACAAGCTACAATGTGTATTTCAGATTTGTGTTTTTAAAAAGCTGAATTCATAAAAATTCCTCTCAATTTCTTGCAGAAATTTGAATATTATTATTTTTATTTTTTTACAGGGTTTAGCACTATGGCTACAATTGGATCTCATCGGGATAAAGCTTGTAACCCAAGAATGGGCAATTTAGCTCTTGGCCGGCACTTATGGACAGAGACTACTTGTGGCATTAATGGTACAGAACTGTACTGTATGTATAATCAGAATCTACATGGAACATGCTCAGAGCCAAAATGTGACAAGTGCAATGCTGTGGTGCCCAGATTTTCACACCCCTCCTCTGCAATGGCAGACTCAGCTTTCAAAATACCACGCACGTGGTGGCAGTCAGCAAGGGACACTCAGCGAGAAATCATACAGCTGAATTTGGAATCTGCTTTTTATTTTACCCATCTGATCATGGTGTTCAAGTCTCCTAGACCTGCAGCCATGATTCTGGAGAGGTCCCAGGACTTTGGCCTCACGTGGCGTCCATATAAATACTTTGCTACAAACTGTACGACAACCTTTCAGATAGAAGATGATGTTGTTGAGAAAGGAGCTCTTTGTACGTCACGATATTCACATGTTCTTCCATGCAATGGAGGGGAGGTATGTATGCATTGCAAAGAAAACATATTTAGCACAAAGATGTTCATGACAGGCTTTTCTACCACTACCCTTGTAGCTGATGCCATAGAAACACAAAGAGTCAACAAAGTCTTGATAAATTATAGCTTTATTTCATTTCCTCTCTATTAAATGTTAATAGGAATATTATTCTCGGTTATAACATGGGCAGCTGTTTATCATTTAGAAGGCAACAAGCATTTAAATCTGTATTGCCACAGCATCTGTTACATGTTTACAGTAATATGGGATTATTGGAAGAGAGCAGGTGAAGCACATTTGATGGTTCACCAGCTTTATCCTCTTTTTTGATAGTTAGTTGTTATTGAAAAGCTGTAGCGACATCTGTCAGATAGTGGATATTATGGAAATTGATATACATTCAACTGCATTGTGACATACGCAACTATATAGGCCATATGCAATCGTAAAGGAAGCTGACGCTACTTATCAGTTTCTTTCTTGACAGTTCTATGTAGGATATGCATGTAACTTTATGAGCCAAGTCCAATTTATCAGTCCTCCTATGCTATTTCTAGTCATTGCATGATCCAGTCTAATTTCTCTGTAATAGGCAGCATAGGGCTAAGTTGTTAGCACTTCTGCCTGGCAGCTCTGGGGTCGTTGGCCTTGCTCCAGTTTCCTCCCACACTCCAAAAACATGCTGGTAGGTTAATTGGCTGTCTGAATTGGTCCTAGTATGTGAGATTGGGACCCTTTAAATTGTAAACTCCTTGAGTGCAGGGACTGATGTGAATGTACAATATACTGTATATGTAAAATGCTGCGTAAACTGTCAGCACTATATAAACACCTATAATAATAAAATATTTACAGTCGGCATATTGGTAACATTTTCAGCATGTTAGATCCCATTACCAGACTAATTTATCAAATTAAATTATTCTTGAAGATTCTTGAAGATATGTAGGTAAAGCTGGTTGACACAAGGAAATATACGTCTAAGGCCCATTTCACACGGACGGATAGAATGGTCCTTTTAGCTGTGGATTCTCAAGTTATCTCCCGTAGCTAAATGCACACAATGCTTTCCTATGGCCCCATTCACACACTGCGTTTATCTGCGGTTTCGTTACATGTGGTTTGGTGCAGATAGAAAAAATAGATTTGACTGCATCCAGGAACGATTTTGCGCAGCTATCTGCACATAACTGCAGGTAATCGCAGTGCACCGTGTCAGCTGCGGATAGCAGCGTGAACAAAAGAAAAAACAACAGGAAGCACATCAAAATAAAAACGGTTGCTATGGGGATGACAATAATAGCCAAATGCAGCTAAACGCAGTTGCATGTAAATGCAGCTAATCGCTGTTTATAAATGCAGCCGAACGCCGTGCCTGGAGTTTTGAATTTCAAAAGAAAGAAACATGATTTTAACTGCGGCAGAACAGCCGTCCGTGTGAAAAGGGCCTTAAAATATGATAATAATTGCTAAAATGTATGCAAAAATGAATATTGTGTCCGAAACCTATATTTACTGTATTTATGTATAGTCTAAACTGCAATAAATATCTATCACTTAAAGTGGCTCTAAAATCTAAGGCTGCGATTCAGATACATTGGCGTATCTTTGTGCCGGCGTAGCGTATCTTCTTTACGCTACGCTGCCGCAACTTAGAGAGGCAAGTGCAGTATTCACTAAGCACTTGCTCCGTAAGTTGCAAGGGCGTAGCGTAAATTGGCTGGCGTAAGCCCACCTAATTCAAAGTAGGAAGGAGGTGGGCGTCATCTATTTAAATGAAGCGTGACCCCATGCAAATGAATGGCCAGTCGAACTGGGCATGCGTGCGCATGCTGAGAATCACGTCGCATATACTCCCTAAGATACGTCATCACAATGCCTACGACGTGAACGTAACCTACGCACAGCCCTATTCACGTAGTACTACGTAAACGGCATACGCAACGTAAAATTTGACGGCAACGTTCCCTGGTCCATACCTTTGCATTAACTGCGCTTGCTATATGAGGGGTAACTGGTTTAGAGCTACTTTGATTCTTAAAAGTTACTCAAACATTTTAAGATTGCTGTTCATATGAAGCATCAGCTGACGTGAATTATGCCTCGCTCTTAGAACACCCCTGCCATTGAAATCAATGGCCAGCGCTGCGAAGCGCCCTACGAAGTGATTGGCAGCGGCACTTTGCCGGTGCCTTTAACCCTTTTTCACTTAGGGGTGTACTAACTTTTGTTGCCAGTTTAGACATTAATGGCTGTGTGTTGAGTTATTTTGAGGGGACAGAAAATTGACCTGTCAGACCGTTTTCAGCAGATAGATTTGATCGTGTGTACGCGGTTTAAGGCTTGATTCACACTGCCGCGACCTGAAAGTGCGACTTTGCCAGGCGACTTTGGCGTGACTTTGAAGCAACTCCAGGGAATGTCTGTGTAATCTTCCTGTAATCTCGGATCCAAATCACATCAATTAAGATTAAGGATCCAACTTGAAGGCAATTTACATTAAAGTCTCTGGGCACAAGGTGGATAGAAGTCACCTTGAAGTAGTACAGGAACCTTTTCCAAAGTCGGAGCAACTTTAGTAGTGCTAATTAGGAGACCTCATTGACTAAAATGGGATTTCACATGTCATGTGACTTGGGGTCCCACAAGTCAGATCCAAAATCGCAGCAATGTGATCCGAACCTAATACAGTGATCAGTGATAATACTATACACTGTTACTATACTGATGACACTGGTTGGGAAGGGGTTAACATCCAGGGGTTAAGCGTGTGCATAACAAGTGTTAACCACTTGCTTACTGGGCACTTATACCCCCCTCCTGCCCAGGTGATATTTCAGCTTCCGGCACTGCGTCGCTTTAACTGACAATTGCGCAGTCGTGCGACGTGGCTCCCAAACAAAATTGACGTCCTTTTTTCCCCACAAATAGAGCTTTCTTTTGGTGGTATTTGATCACCTCTGCGGTTTTTATTTTTTGCGCTATAAACAAAAAAGAGCGACAATTTTGAAAAAAATACAATATTTTTTACTTGTTGCTATAATAAATATCCCAATTAAAAAAAAAATAACTTTTTTTTTCTCAGTTTAGGGCGATGCGTATTCTTCTACATATTTTTGTTAAAAAAAAAAAAAATCGCAATAAGCGTCTGGTTTGCGCAAAATTTATAGTGCCTACAAAATAGGGGACAGAATTATTATTTTTTATTATTATTTTTTTACTAGAAATGGCGGCGATCTGCGATTTTTATTGGGACTGCGACGTTATGGCGGACACATCGGACACTTTTGACACATTTTTGGCGTCATTCACATTTATACTGCGATCGGTGCTATAAAAATGCACTAATTACAGTATAAATGTGACTGGCATTGAAGGGGTTAACACTAGGGGGTGAGGAAGGGGTTAAATGTATTCCCTGCATAGTGTTCTAACTGTGGGGGGAGGGGGGGGGTGACTGGGGAGGTGACCGATCTGTGTCTCTATGTACAAGAGACACAGATCCGTCTCCTGCTCTCCAGAGACAGAACGCTGTCTCTATGTAAAACGGCAATGAGATCATCTCTCATTGGCCGCACAGATCGCATCGCAAACGGCCACTCTGATTGGCCGTTCGCGGCGATCTGTGATTGGCTGTGTCCAAGGGACACGGGCAACACAGTGTTTCCCCGCAGCGCGCTCTGGAGCGCGCGCCGGGAAGCAGCTAGTGACAAGCCGTCAATTGACGGCTTGTTGACAATTTAGATCTGTGCTAGAGCCGTCATTCGGCTGTAGCGCGGATCTCAAGTAGTTAATATGTGTGTTATGTGCTGCTTTTACTAAAAACCTATTTGCTTCTTCTGCTTTGCAATGCAGGCAGGCAGTCCTGAAGTGATAAAAGGACAACTTTTAGTGACATTTTACTTGAATGACCCCCCCCCCCCCCACTCTACGAAGGTAGCATAGTTTGGGTAATTCTTATCTTTAGCCCTGATCCACAGATCTTTCCAAATTGGCCCAGTATACATGTATATATGTGTGTATGACTGTGTGTCCCTAGCGTGTCAAGATCCTACGGGGTAAAAAAGACCGCACCAGCCAAGCAGACACTGGCTGGAAAAAGCGCACAGAGGCGATTCAGTTCGCATGCGTTGCGCTATACAAGTCATTCATTCATTCATTCATTCATGTGTTCCTGGCCAGCTCCTCTTCATTCTGTCCATGTGTTCCACAGCTCCATCCATTGCCATGTGCAGCTATGTGGTGGCTTCTGTGTATGGCTCAGTGAAAATAAGTGGGGCCGCACCATTAAAGCACAGTATAAAGGGTTGGCAAGTGGGATTATGTCAGAGGAAAGATCTGTGAAAGAGTGTAAATATAATCCCAGTTGGGCTGCACTCCGATGGAAGGGGGGGGGGGGGGGATATATTAAAGGACAACTTCACTAAAGGTGACATTTTCCTTTAGGAGCCACCTAGTTACAATATATCTCTCATTTTTGCTTCTACAGTTACACAGATTGAAACAGCATGTGAGAAGCCTGCTTTAAATGGGATTAGATTAGTTCAGGAATAAAATGTTTTGATGTGTGTTGAGGTCCTTGTATAATAGGTTTATAGAAGCTAAGGAGTCTAGCAAAGTCAGCATAATTTTTAGGGTATTAGTCATATTACATTACCGAAGTTGTCAACGAGGTTATCAAGCCAAATTTCATCGGGACATCTGCCAATATTATTACAAAGAGAGCCGTCTGTTAGTTAACACAGGGCAGTCTCTGGCTGATTGCTGTATGAATTAACTACAGATTACATAATTCACGATTCTCAATACATATAATAATTGGAAAGAAGAACCTAGTAAGTGGCTTGCAGGAGAAAATTATTAATTTTTATTTGGCCAAACAATGGTAATTTTTTTTGGACAATAACCTAAATGTAAAAAATGCAACAAGCTCAGAATATTACCTTTTTGATGCAAATTTTCCCTAAATACTCCTATGTAAGAGCATGAGTAGTTGTGTAGGAAAGAGTTTAGAGATATGAGGTATAAGGCAGATTTGGGTCTGGAAGACTTTGCCTTACAATACATCACATTTCCTGGCTGCTTTCCTCCCACTTCCTAGCTACCCCCACCCCCCGTTATTATTTAAAGTGGTTGTAAATCTCAGACATGAAATATGAACAAAGCTTATCCCTCTACAGTGTTTACAGTGTCTCAATTAAGAGCACTAAGACCTCATGTATATTGCTGCTGCTAAACAGACGATTAGGAGCAGTTGGGCTTTTTTCAACTGCGCCTGACCTCTCCTCTGTTATCTTATCAGTATATGTACACAGGGCCGTTTACAGTCGTTTCTAGGCAGTTGAGTTTTGAGGCTTTATTTGTGTAGCGCTCACCCCCGAAGGAGCCGCTGGTTTGATGATGGGATCGGCAGATTAAGTTGCACTTCTTTCTAGGGGTGCACCAGAAGTATTCAGTAACAAATGGAATTTCCAGACAGGCAAATAAAGGGTTTTCTCTGTATTTTTAATTCCAGGCCAACATAGCCGAACATCAACTCAATGAAAGTGAGACAGGTTGATGAAGAAAGAAACTCAATATGTCGGGCCTGGATTATGTCTCTGCCACAGGCCGGTGTAACTTGAATAATTTGCAGTTGTCTGAATAAAGCAAAGCCTCCCCGTATGTTTTCTCAGTGTCCCATACTGAGCGACATCGGCGCGCACCTGTGTATGGCTCAGGTGCCTGATTCTCTCGACGGCATCGGAAACCCAGCCACTCACTGGGGTCCCTTCAGACTCGTCTCTGACTGAGACTCTGTAGGTCCCGGACACTTGGCAGGGCCCATGGGCGCACACACCCTGGGTGCCGCACCCCGACTCTGGGACCCCCTGCAGGCGACGCAAAAAGTACCCCGACACATGACCTGACTCTCAGATATATCCCTCCCCAGCATGCCCAGCGAGAGAAAACCCTCTCCCATTGGCTGCTGAGGAAGAATCCATCTGCCAGTAATCCCCCTGGCTCCCACTGCCGGCCAGGGACGGACTCACATCCCCAGAATGCAGTCCGAGCCAGTGGATCTTTCTGGAACGATACAGGTCACAAACCTAACAAATCGTGACCGGGAGCAAAGTAACTCTCCCAGTCCAACTAACTTCTTTATTTCTCTTTGCGCAATACCCGTGCTAAAGGCAAGGGGGCACTACATTTGGAAAGCAAAAAATGCGTTTAGAAGCTAAGTTTACAGGCATTTCAAGCGCCTAACGCGTCTAAACATTTTCTTTCATTTCATTTTGTTCACAGGCATTTTAAATTTTTGGCTATTTGGATATATATTTTTTTTAAACACTTCTAAATGCAAACACGGCAAAACGCCGCTAAATGCGACAGGTAAACGCAGCAAAACGGACGTTTTAAACATTGGTTACTATTTGTCAAGAGGAGAGGTTCTAAAAGCCTCCCGTGTACATGAAGCCTTGTACACACGATCGGAAATTCCGATGGAAAAAGTCAGACAGACTTTTTCTATCGGATATTCCTATCTTGTGTAGCCCCATCTGAGTTTTTTCATTGGAAATTCCGATGAATTCCATCAGAGTTTAGATATAGAACATGTTCTATCTTTTTAGATATAGAACATGTTCTATTTTTCTCTAGATGGAATTCCTTCGTAATTCTGATGTGATTTGACCGAACAAAAGCCTGATACAAGGCATTAGTGTCTGCTTTGTTCCTCTTGCTATCAGCATGCATCACTTCTGACACCAAGAGAAAAATAGTGACGGGGTGGGATCTCCAGCTGATTGACAGCCTTGGTTCTGTTCCTGTGTGCTGTGTGAAGGGGGGTATGTCCCTTTCCTCCAACCAGCTTTAAGAGCTCTCCTGACTGAGCTCTGCAGAGCGTAATTTCCGCTTTCTGCCCCCCTCTTTTTCTGAACTCTCAAACAAGCTTTATATATTCTGCATTTTGAATGGATTTAAAGAAGAGAAGACTGCAGATAAACAGGTACAACTTATGTAAGAGGAGTGATTTCATCTCTGTGTATCATCTGAGGCCAGTCACTTCAATGGAAATGCCTGACTTGAGCGTTCAATGGGTGTTTTCTGCTCCAATTACAGCTCTCCGTCCCAAATTTCTATTCCCTCTCCTCCCCCTAGTGCTTTCTATTGGCTAAACAAAAATGTCTGAAGCTGTAAAATGCTCTACTACTGCTTCTAAAAAGCTTGTAAAAAGCTGCAATTTAAAAAAAAAAAACGCCAGTAAATCGATACGTTTAGGGGTGAATGGAGCCTGTCAGTTTCTTAGGTGGATCTGAACGGGCGCTCTGTGCACCTCTATGGAGCCACGGATGTCAGCAGTGACATGCACGCTGACATCCGCCCCGCTCCGAACTGCCAAGTGTGACGGAGAAAAACCCTACTTTTGCATCCATCTGGTAGATTGGAACGAATAACAACGGACTCTACGGTTCGTCGTCATCCGATCCCCCATAGGGGAGAGCGGCACTCTGACAGGTGGGTCCCTGCACAGTGTGCAGAGACCCACCTGTCATCTGCCTGCCCAGCGGGGATCGACAGGGCAAAGTGGAGCCCGCACACGGATCCGCCCCTTGTGAAAGGACCCTTACTGTCCAGAGCTCAGCTTTAAGGTTTTTAAAAATATCACTGATGTTAAAACTTATCATAGCCTTGATAGTGGTATACAAAATACACAGTCTATCTTTTTATTTTAAAAACAAAATGACTCTTGGAGGAAGGCTGTTTTTTTCAGTTGTAAAAAAAATAAAGCTGTCGCCAGGGAAAGTAAGGGCTCTTTCACACGTCCGTTCAGTTTTTTAGATCAGTTTTTCCCCCCTTCAGTTGATCCGTTTTTTCATCCGTTTTTCGTCCGTTTTCTGTCCGTTTCCGTTCCGTTTTCCGTCCGTTTTTCATCAGTTTTTTTCATCCGTTTTTTCATCCGTTTTTTTTTTTTTAGAACTTTTTTTTTTTACATATTTTGATGAAAAACTGACGTTAGCGGATTGGATGGTAAACGGATCATCCGCTAACGTCCGTTTTTCGTCCGTTCCGTTTTTTTGACGGAAGAAAAATAGGGTTTTCTTCCGTCCAAAAAAACGGAGCTTACCGCAGACGGATGTTAACGGACGTTAACGGATGCTCATCCGCTAACGGACGCTAACCCATAGGGAAGCATTGAGGTCCGTTAACGGACGTCCAAAAAACGGACGAACTGAACGGACGTGTGAAAGAGCCCCTAATTAATTATTTTCCTTAAACAAAAGCTAATTTGCCTTTGTTTACAAATAGGGACTGCCAAGGCTTTACAAATGGCGGTGGCACTTTGTGTAGCTGATGAGGCGTCCACATGTCCAGGAATTTGCATTTTCCTACAGACTACACAATGTACAAATCCAGAGAACATTGGGTATTTCAGTATTTCACTGATATGTTATCTATAAAAAATAAATTAACGTTTGCCTGAATGTTACAGTTTAACATTCCATTGATATCATTAGTTCTTGTTATAACACCAGAGTTATGAATTATTATTTTTTATTTCGAAACAAGTGCCTGCAGTGCTTTAGCTTAATTCTTCAAATAGTCTTAAGGAAATGTCCTTTATTTGTTATGTTCAGGACTAAATACATTTTCATTTATGTTAGTATGGTAAACTTAAAATATTAGTACATGAATATTTTGTTTAATAATGTAATGTTATTTATTGAATATAATGAAAATCTGTTTAATTTGATTTTAAAAGTCAACATACACAAGCTGAATGAATAGCATACCTCCTCCCCAGTTGTTAGCTGGTTCACATCCATATGGACCTTTAGTTAGGCTGGATTCACACCTATGCAGTTTTAGTGCTTTTTGCATTCTGCAGATTTGCACTACAGAATAAACCATGTTAAAGGGACTGTAGTGCAAATCTGCAAAATGCAAAAAGTATTAAAACTGCATAGGTGCTGGGCTTTTATCAGAAAGCCAATCATTTTCTGCACACATTCTAGAAGTAATTTGTTTTGGGTTTTTGTCCTGACCAGTTAAGTTAAATAATTTAAGTGACTGTAAACCTCTGACATGAAATATGAAAAATGCATCCTTCCTATGCATAGTGTGTACTTTTCTAATTCCAGAACACTAAGGGGAAGATTTACTAAAACTGGTTCATTCTGATGGCACACAGTCAGATTCTAAGGCTCCTTTCACACGGAGCATACCGTTTTTTGGTCCGCTCCGTGTGTCCGTCGGCTCAGCGGGGGATCCCCGCTGAGCTGTCAGGCGGACAGGGCGGTCCCCGCACACTGTGCAGGGACCGCCCTGTCTCTCCTCCGCTCTCTCCTATGGAGAATCAGATGGAAACGGACCGTCTGACCGTTTGCATCCGATCCGTTTGGCCGGACGGAAGAAAAATAGGACATTCTTCCGTCCGAAAAAACGGATGCGGATATTGCGGACGTTAGCGGATGCATCATCCGCTAACGGATCCGCTCCCATATGGGTTCATTACAAGTCCGTAAACGGACTTGTAATGAACGGACGAGCGGAGCGTACGTGTGAAAGGACCCTAACTTGTTCAGTTTGATTGGTTTCCATGCAGAGACGCATCAGATTTTTCACAAAGGGATTAACCCATCAACATTGAATATATTGATGGGAGAATCAAATCATTTTCTTTTGTTCAACCTGCTGGCCATCCTAGGAAGTACTCAGTGGGAGGAATACTCATAGCTCCCAACTGTCCCTGATTTGGAGCAATGTCCCTCTGTCCATCTTTCCCTCTCATTTGTCCCTTATTTTGGTCTGATCTATTTAGTTGTATATAAAATGCACTTTTTATCTTTCAAAAGGTGTTTGCCAGTGCCAAACTTTTCATCCAAAATGTAAATTGCTGCATTTGTAAATTTTAAAAGCCAATATTAAGGAATAGTAGTGGTAAAAAGTCTTTGTGGATTTAATTAACCTTTTTTTGGTTAATTCTCCTTTAAGGGTGTATGACAGGGGGGTGTGTCCTATGCCTACATATGTTTGTTAGTAGGTGTCTCTCATTTCCATCTCAAAATGTTGGGAGGTATGGGAATACTGCATTTCTCCCTGTGTAGTCTGAATCAGCTCTTGGCCTTAAGCACCATAAAGGGGCAGATCTTAGCCATATATGGGCAGTACAGTGGCTAAGTGGGTTGCACTTTTAGCTAGCAGCACTGGGGTCTTTTGGTCGAAACCCAACCATTGAACTACCAGCCTGGAGTTTGAATGTTCTCCCTGTGCCTGCGTGGGTTTCCTCTGGGTACTCTTTCCAAAGTCCAAAGACATGCTGTTACAATAATTGGATACTGTCTAGATTTGCCCTAGTTTATGTATGAATGTGACTTAGGCCACGTACACACGATCAGTCCAAACCGATGAAAAAGGACTGAAGTTCAGTTTCATCCGTCCAAACCGACCGTGTGTATGGCCCATCAGTCTTTTGTCCTTCAGTCCAAAGTTTTAAAGCTTGGATCCCTGACCATCGGTCAAAACCGATGGTTAGTACGCAAAAGCATTGGTTCAAAACCCGCGCACGCTCAGAATCAAGTCGACGCATGCTTGGAAGCAATGAACTTTTTTCAGCACGTTGTTGTGTTTTACGTCATCGCGTTCTGACACGATCAGTTTTTGAACTGATGGTGTGTACGAACATCAGACCATCAGCCCATCAGTCTGTGAACCGATGAAAATTAACTTCAGTCCGTTTTCATCGGTTTGGACTGATCATGTGTACAAGGCCTTAGGGACCTTGTAAGCTTCTTTGAGGGCAGACACTGATGTGAATGTACAATTTACAGTGCCTTGAAAAAGTATTCATACCCATTGAAATTTTCCACACTTTGTCATGTTACAACCAAAAACGTAAATGTATTTTATGTGATAGACCAAAAAAAAGTGGCACATAGTTGGGAAGTGTAAGGAAAATAATAAATGATTTTCATTTGTTTTTACAAATAAATATCTGAGAAGTGTGGCGTGCATTTATATTCAGCCCCCCGAGTCAAAACTTTGAAGAACCACCTTTCACTGCAATTACAGCTGCAAATCTTGTTGGGGATGTCTCCATCAGCTTTGCACATCTAGAGAGTGACTTTTGTGCCCATTCATCTTTGCAAAATAGCTCAAGCTCTGTCGGATTGGATGGAGAGCGACTGTGAACAGCAATTTTCACATCTTGCCACAGATTCTCAATTGGATTTAGGTCTGGACTTTGACTGGGCCATTCTAACACATGAATATGCTTTCATCTAAACCATTCCATTGTAGCTCTGGCTGTATGTTTAGGGTCACTGTCCTGCTTGAAGGTCAACCTCCACCTGAGGCCTCGTACACACGATCAAATCTGTCCGCTGGAAACGGTCCGCTGGACCGTTTCAGCAGACAGATTCGATCGTGTGTACGGCCGAGCCGACGGATTTGGCCACCCGACAGATTTCAAAGCATGCTTTGAAATCTATCGGGTGGGAATCCGTCCGCCCGACATGTCTGCTGGTTAGTACACTTACCAGCAGACATGTCGTCCCGCACCGCCGCCGAATGGATTCGGCGCATGCGCGGAAGTGTTTTACTTCCTGGTGCGGTGACGTGGCGGCGTCAACGTCACCGCCACGTCACCGACACGTCAGCGCGCCGTCTGCTGGCGGGGATTTTGGTTTGCTCGTGTGTACACGCGAGCAAACCAAAATCCCAGCAGACAGATTTGTTCAAATCTGTCGGACGGACAAATTTGAACAAATCTGTCTGCTCGTGTGTACGAGGCCTAAGCCTTAGGTCTTTCCATCAACTCTGACCAGCTTCCCTGTCCACTTGGTGTCTGTGTTCAGGGTGATGTGCAGTGTCAGTTTTCAGCCATGCATAGCGTTTTGTTTTAAGGCCAAAAAGTTCAATTTTAATCTCATCAGATCACAGCACCTTCTTCCACATGTTTGCTGTCCCCTCGCACATGGCTTATCGCAAACTTAAAATGGGACTTCTTATGGCTTCTCTGATGAATTTTCTGGTGGACGGCCATGACTTGGTAGGTTTGCAGTTGTGCAATACTCTTTCCATTTTCGGATGATGGATTGAACAGTGCTCTGTGAGATATTCAAAGCTTGGAATGTTTTTTTATAACCTAACCCTGCTTTACACTCCTGATGCTGTTTGTTCACTAAGGTTCTCTAACAAACCTCCGAGGGCTTCACAGAACAGCTGTATTTATACTGAGATTAAATTACACACAGATGGATTTATTTACTAATTAGGTGACTATTAGATTTATGTTTGGGGTATCAGAGTAAAGGGGTCTGAATACAAATGCACACCACACTTTTCAGATATTTATTTGTAAAAAAAATTGGAAAAAACAACTATCATTTCCACTTTACAATTATGTGCTACTTTGTGTTGGTCTATTATATAAAAAACCCCAATAAAATACATTTACTTTTTTGGTCGTTACATGACAAAATGTGGAAAGTTTCAAGGGGTATAAGTACTTTTTCAAGGCACTGTATATGTAAAGCACTACGTAAACTGGCAGCGCTATATAAGTACCTGTAATAAATAAATACATAGCGCTCACTCCTTGGTTAAAGCCAGGCAGTTCACTTTCATTTCTTGCATTGTAAAATCCAGCATATTTTTTAAATGAGTATGTACTGTATGTGTTTTAGTTAAGCCATGTTTCACCTTTGAAGTGGTTCTGTGTGATTGCACGAAGCTGTGCTGTTCAGGGTGTTTGTGATGTTTGTAACATTGTCTCTGAGAACATGGAATGTCATGGGAACGGCAGGAAACTCATCATGATTCATCTACATTTGTGAATAGAATAGCAATGAGGGCTCCTGCTGGGGGACATACACTGTAAGATAGTGATCAGAAAATATGCACATGATTATAAATGCAGTGAGAAAGTCCCTAATCCCAGGTGCAATATATGGATGCACAAAAACCCTGGACAAGATGCATTAAATTGCATGAAAGTAAGTTGAGTTACAAAGCAAGAAGCTTTGTGAAAGGTGTGGTAACAGAGCATCAGATCGCAAATATGATGGGTTACTGTGGATTATATCACTTTGCACATCACTATGGAGGTCCCCTTAGAAATATAATGATCATTGCCTGATCTAGTCAGTAACTATCTGATTGGAAAAAAGTCTATAGGACACCCTCGATCTGTGCAGACACCCCTAGGCTGACCAATCCTAGGAGAAATGTTTACTAGTATTCAGCTGTTAAACCTCATCAAATGATTTAGGGATGTATATTCTGTTAAGATGAAGAACAAATAACTTTTCATGTATATTTTAGTGGAATTAAATGAGCCTGATTATCTACTAGCACTGGTAACATGTTACTGCAAGCCATTCTCATTCATATTACTTAGATAGTCTTGTTTACTTACTTTTAAGCTGGGAGAGCAGGTACATATCAAAATGAAAGACAAGCCTGGAGCTTTAAATCTTTATACCGGTGGAGGAGGGAGCGAAGGTGTGGGTTTACTCCAGGAAAAGATATTTAATTTTAGCAATGTAATGAAAAAGCACAAGCTAAATATGCAGAATATGAACTATAAAGCAGCCCTTTCCATTCATCAGAAATATTAAAATTTTAATATGGTCGATTAACAGGCATCCCTTGGTGCCTGAACCACCCATGAATGTCTTATTCAGCACACTAGACTTTAAAACCAGGAGTGCTCTGATATGCACATATCAGCATTACTTTTTTAAATCAAGGACGGTGCCACCATCTCCTGCATATTATTATTTGTTCTTAAGTACTGTAAAATGGTATGGCTAAGTAACCACTAATTAATTATAAGTAGTGAGAGGATCAGACAATACCTCAGACAATACCTTAGTTATACAACTCCAATTCCAAAAAACGTTGTACCTTGTGTAAAATCAACATAAAAACATAATGCAATAATTAGCAAATCTCATAAATCCATATTTTATTCATAATAGAAAATAGTAAACAGATCACGTTTAAACTGAGAGAATGTATAATTTTAAGAAAAAAAAGTCATTTTGGAATTAATGGCAACAACATGTCTCAAAAAAGTTGGGACAGGGCAAAGAAATAAAATGAAGTGGTACTAACAAGGAAAAGCTAAAAGAACATTTTGCAATTAACCTCTTGCCGTTATACGGTGGCAGGTCGGCACAGCTGTGCAAACCGCCATAGGAGTACGTCTACCGCTTTAAGAGGTATAGTGGGCATGCGCACCCAGAATGCCAAAGCCGATGCACATGACCAGTGGCCGCCATGTCTGCCGGTGACCCGTGATCGCTCCTGAGAGAGACATAACGGGGATATGTCAATGTAAACAGACAGATCCCCATTCTGCCAGGGAAGTAGGGAAGTCTGCTGTTCCTATTGATCAGGAACAGCGATCTATCTCTACGCCCTGTCAGTCCACTCCCCCCACAGTTAGAAACACTTCCCTAGGGAATACTTAACTCCTTGATCGCCCCCCTAGTGTTAACATCTTCCCTGCCAGTGACATTTATACAGTAATCAGTGGCTATTTATATTGGAGATCGTCAGGGGGGGTTGAATCAAGATCACGATTTCTCAACGATCAATTGTGCAGCTCTATGACAGAGAGGTAAATTTGAATTGATAAACAAACACATTTTTTTAGTTAGTGGAAGGCACAAAACGAAGCCCCCTTTCACATTGCGGCGGGAGCCGCGCTGGCGGTATAGCGCCGCTAAAAATATCGGTGCTATACTGCCGGAATTGCTGCGAGTTGCGGCCGCTAGCGGTGCGGTATTAACCCCGCTAGCGGCTGTGAAAGGGTTAATACCACCCGCAATGCTCCTCTTTAGAGGCGCATTTCGGGCGGTATTGCCACGGTTTCCCATTCTTTTCAATGGGAAGGAGCGGTGAAGGAGCGGTATACATGCCGCTCCTCTCACCGCTCCAAAGATGCTGCTGACAGGAGATTTTTTTCTCTCCCGCCAGCGCATCGCCTCAGTGTGAAAGCTCTCTGGCTTTCACATTGAGGATGCAGTGAAGGAGTTTTTTTTAGGCGGTATAACAGCGCTATTTTTAATGCTGTACCGCCTGAAAAACTCCTCAATGTGAAAGGGGTCTTAATACATAAAGCTGTCAAATGTTTGAAGTCCTGTTTTTAACGAATATGTATCTATATTATTATTATATACTGTTATATTATTGTTAAATATGGCAGAAATCAATCATAAGCCAAACTGCCTTACAATATACGTCTGCTTTTGTATGGAATAGTATAGCTTGCTGACATCAACATCAGTGCATCAACTGAAGAAGGCAAAAGTATTAGTTTTATGTGTGAAGTATGCCTTTAGGTGTAAGTATAGAGAACAGGTCACACCAGGTGTTCAAATAACAATTCAGCAAAGTTACTGGTATGTGACGGAGTACACCTGCCAAGAATGTGTGTAACACTTTTTATTTGTGTGTGAAAACGACTATTTGAAGAAAAACTAATTATACATTCTGTGTCATACGTCAGCCATGTGCTAATAGAGTGTGTGGGAATTATTTAGGGACCTGCATTTATCCTATAATATTGTCAGTTTAGTTTCCTGCTATTTTATATATCACATTATATAAAATAAAATATCACATTATTAGATGCATAAAGGGAACCCCACCGGAAAATACAATTTCCTCAAGGACCTCACTATAAACCAAATAAGTAAAAGTTGCACACGGTGTAGGATACTTCAGCAACTAAATAATAATTGCCTTGCATAATCCATAGCTTAGTGTTTGTAACCCTAAAAAAAAGAGCTCTTGTACCCTCATAGCAGAATAAACAGCACAGTCTAATCTGCCCCTCTAAGCTGTAAAAAACATGGCTGACCCTGACACTTCCTGTGTCGCCCTCTGTGTCCTGACCACGATAATCATGGCTGTTGAGCCCTGACTACCATGGTCAGTTTATGTCCCTCTGTCATCCGCAGCACTCGGCTGTCCCTCTCACCCCCTGCCTATCATCTCTGTGTCTCTGTCCCCCCTCCTGCTGCTATAAGAAAATCAAACATTACAAATTGTCACTGCCAGACCCTCTATTGTATCTAGGCATACCACACTGTATAAATGCTTTATCAAAACAAACCTAATAATGCATGTGAAAGAAGAAACAAACACACCTTGACACATGAACCACACTGGCCTGTCACTACAAAAAATGCACCTCTATGCACATGTATAGATCTAAATGGTGGTGACATAGCCTGTACCAATATGCAATCGGCAGTTATCCAGTTAATCTCCAGACACCCTCAAATATTGAAAACTTGGAACATGTAATCAAGACTTTATTATATACAAATTTTCAGTAATGGCACTACCTGAGCAAGTTTTAAACCTTAAGCCCCCGTTGACTTGTCATGTGATTTGACAGTTTCAAATCGCATGACATGTCGCAACCAATTGCTGGCAATGGAACTGATCATATCAATTCATGACGCAGCAATTATGAAAAAGCTTCCTACACTACTTTTACTGGTTTTAATTGGGACTACTGTTAAATGAAGTCACAAGCCGCGAAAAAATAAGCAGTGCAAATCGTACTGATCTGCGGCATTACAATTGCTGAAGTAGTGCAGTTTCAAAGCCGCATCGGTGTAACCCAGGGCTAGATACATTTGATATAATAACAGATGGAGCAACATTTTTATACTAAGCCCTGTAAACAATGCTCTTGTTGAAGTTGCACGATATGACACAACCTTGTTTCGGATGTTTGTTGCTATAAACTGAACTATCGGCAGGCCTTATGGGGAGCAATTGCATCTGGGTTTGCAAGCAATAATATCAAGCACATAAACAGGATATGAACTACTTTAATATATTTTCCTCACGCATTTCTTTCCGTTTGTCTGTGACATATTTACACATGTTATTTTGAAGACTTATTTTGTCTGTGCTTCTTTTTGTTAGTTGAGAAGTAAACACTTTAGTTATATATAGCCTGTCCACTGTCTGAATACAAAAGCTCAGCAGGCGTGATTCCCCCATCTATCGTACAACCTACTGGTTGAAATGAAACATCTATGAGCTGCATAAAGACAGGTATACATGTACCAAGATTCAGCTGATTTGGCAGGAACCAGCTGGCTTTCAGTGTATGTGTACTCGTGTCTGTTTAAAAGAAGCTGGTCTGTTTTTTGTTGTTGTTGTTGTTGAAGAAAGTGATTATAGCCAGAGCCCATCCAGTTGTGTGACAATAACAAATTAACATTTGCTATTATCACACTGATTCCCCTTTCCCATTCTGTCCTGAATGAGGCCCTACTTCTGCCTGTAGGACTTACTGCTATCGTGCCTCCGCCTGTCGCATGAACTGACCACACATCTGCCTGCTACTGTACTATGGACCATGTTCCTGCCTACTACAGGGCAAAATATTTTGACACTGCGGACAATATCTTTGCCTGCACTGACCCTGGACCCTGGACAGTATTCCTGCCTGCTGCCTGTACTGACTTTGAACAATATCCCTGTCTCTTGCCTGGACAATTGCGTTCACTGTTGCTGACCAAGTCCCTGCATGTTGCCTGGACCAGTGCTAGCCTCCTGTGGACGACTGCGCTACTAAAACCACAGGTAAACTTTTGTTTACCCTTCGCTCAGCAGAATGTATTTTGGGGTGTAATTCTTGGGCCTCTGTATGTGGCCAGGCTGTGTAAAAGTCTCTCACACATGTTGTATCGCCATACTCTGGAGGAGAGTAGAATGTATTTTGGGGTGTAATTTTTGCTATGTACATGCTATGTGTTGAAAATATCTTATAAATTTACAACTTTGTTAAAAAAAATATGTGTTAATTTTTTTCCCACATTTTCCAAAAACTTCTGGAAAAAAATGAACCATTCAAAAGACTCATTATTCCTCATAGATTATAAATTGTGGCGTTTGCTTTACGAAATGGAGTAATTTTGTGGGCGTTTCCATTGTCATGGTGCTTTAGGGCCTTCAAAAGTGTAGGGCCTCATGCACACTGGACGTTACAATAACGTTATAAAAACACCAGTAGCTTTGCAGTGAGTTTTTTAGAGTTTTTCAATGTTTTTGCAATACCGTTTATTAGCGCCGTTTAATGTTTTTCCGTGTTAGTGTTTTCATTTTTTCCCCCAAAAAAGTAAAAAAACGCTGGTGAGTCAAATGTTTTAGAACTTATTGCCGTTTATCAGCCTTTTTTGACGTTAGAGCATTTTTACAGCTGAAAACAACTGAAAAACTCCTCTTAGAACTAACTAGATTTGTTTTGTTTTTAAAGCCAAAAAATGCGCCAGCCAAAAACTGCTGATAACAGCCTATGGGCCAGATTCAGGTAGGACAGCGGTTCTTTATTTCGGAGTAACGTTAGTCATTTACGTTACTCTGCCGAAACTTTAGGAGCAAGTACTGTTATTCACATAGCACTTGCTCCTAAAGTTGCGGCGGCGTAGCGAAAATGAGCCGGCGGAATTCAAATTGGGCGGGTAGGGGGCATGTATTATTTAAACTTGGCACGATCCCGCGGCGAACGTATTGCGCATGCGTCGACTGTCAGTGCGCATGCTCCAAATTCTGTCAGTGAACGTCAATGACGTCAATCCCCATTCACGGACGTTTTACGCAAACGACGCTAACATTTTTAAATTTGACACGATGACGACGGCCATACTTAACATAGGATACTCCACCTAGGGGGCATGTTTTTCTTTACGCCGCGTATCGCTTACGGAAACGTCGGAAAGTCACCGCGTCGGGCCCGCTCGTTATATGCCGGCGCAGTATTCAAAATCGGCGCGGGAAAGCGGGTATCGGCGTATATCGCGCACCCACGATTTTGCGTGGTATACGCCGATAAATACGGTATTTGAAAATCAGATCATTTTTGTCATGATATGGTACCACCCTCTCAGGCCAATAATTGTAATTTTAATTTAAGTCTGTTAGTGCTAAAACTGTTACTCAAGTACCTACGATGGACTGTGTGATTCCCTTGGACCTTAACTTCAGTAGTGATTTATCATAAAATGTGATCTGATGCCTGGTACACACTACAAGCTTTTTTTCTTTTAACCCAGCATGTCGGAGTGGTCAGAGCTGCTGTACTAACCATCCACAGTTAGTACATCGATCTCCCCCTGCTGAGCTGTTGTATTCTGACAGGGGGATGTTCTTCCTGCCAGAACACTCTGATCAGCACTCTCCGGCCATTGGCTGAGAACACTGATCAGGAGTCGGTCAGCTGCTAGTTTTCCAGCATGCTCGTCTGGCAGAAGCTGGTCGAAGCCGACAGACCTACAAACACACAAATGTTGTCTGCTTTTTTGGCTGATGTCTCCTGACATTCGGCCCACATGTAGGGGGCTTAAGTAACAACTAGGGTTGTCCCGATGCCTCTTTTTTAGGACCGAGTACAAGTACGGATACTTTTTTTCAAGTAGTCGCCGATACCAAATACCGATACTTTTTTTAAATGTGTCCCCAAATGCAGCCGTGTCCCCCCACAAATGCAGAAATTTCCCCCACATATTGCAGTCATGTATGTCCCCCACATATTGCAGCCATGTCATGTCCCCCACATATGCAGTCATGTATGTCCCCCCACATATGCAGTCATGTATGTCCCCCCACATATGCAGTCATGTATGTCTCCCCACATATGCAGTCATGCATGTCCCCCACATATGCAGTCATGCATGTCCCCCACATATGCAGTCATGTATGTCCCCCATATGCAGCCATGTATGTCCCCCACATATTGCAGCCATGTATGTCCCCCACATATTGCAGCCATGTATGTCCCCCATATTGCAGCGATGTGTCCCTCATACCTTTTAGATATGCTGATGCCGCCTCTGCCGCATACTGCCGTATCCCCTGCACAATCGCGTAGCGCATTACAAGCTTTCATTCTAAAAACTTGTAAATGGCCGCGCTCCGTGTATTAAAACTCCCCTTCTCCGGATTGGAGGGATCCGTCCAATCCCACGCAAGTGGGAGTGTCTATACGCGGATTCGTGCATAGACACTCCCCCTTGCTCGGGATTGAAGGGATCCCTCCAATCTGGAGAAGGGGAGTGTCAATACACGGCCATTTACAAGTATTCAGAATGAATGCTTGTAATGTGTGCTATGCGATTGTGCAGGGGGATACGGCGGTATGCGGGAGCGGCGGCGTCAGCATATCTAAAAAGGTATGAGGGACGCATCGCTGCAATATGGGGGGGGAAGTATTCTATTTCAGTATCGGGGGTATTTGCGGGAGTACAAGTACTCCCGCAAATACTCGGCATCGGTCCCGATACCGATACTAGTATCGGTATCGGGACAACCCTAGTAACAACAATAGAAAAATACAATGGGCCAGATTCAGGTAGATGAGAGCATCTTTGCTCCAGAGTAACGCTTCTCATTTACGTTACTCTGACGACCCTTTCAGCGCAAGTACTGTTATTCACATAGCAGTTGCGCGTAAACTTGCGCCAGAGTAACGATAATGCGCTGGCGTAACCCGACGCAAGGGGAAGTGGGTGTGATCATATGTAAATGATGGGCGGAGCCCAGCGCAGAGGCTTACGTTCAGCGCATCAACCACGGAGCATGCGCAGTGAGTGAGGCTCCACTCGCCCCCTTTGTGCGCATGCTCACAACTTCCGTCGGCACCACTTCACGGGAAACGTCAGCGCAATGCCTTCCGTTGGGCGTTTAAATGCGCCCGTAGAAGCGCCATTCTGGCACTAAAGTATATCCTGCTCCCCCTCCCCGCAGTGATGTTACTTTTGTTCTGAGATGGCTGCTCCCGTTCCCCGCAAACACACAGGAGAAAGCTGAACTTTAATGGCCAGGAGCTGTCAGCCGTCATCTCGGCTATGGAGACCTATGATGTCTTCCTCCATGGCTGTAAAATTTGACAGACAAGCATGGACAGAGGTGTTGTCCTGCAAGTGGGGGTGCTCAGCTAGCTCTTATCGTCGGTAACGCTGCTGTAGCTGCTCTCCTGCTGACCTGTGGCCATCTGGAGTAAAGATAAAGCAGCCTTTTGTAGAAATAACTTTGCGCCGGACGGACGAGATACGCGCGGCGCATGTAGCCAGCGTATGGTGCTAATCCGTTCGTGAATTGGGAAAAATCCCTCATTTGCATATTTGCAGGGGAAATCAATAGGCGCGAAGCGAAATTAAGCGCTGACGATACTCTGGCGTCGGAACGTTCCGCCGGTCGCAAATGGCCCGTTATTGGGCGCATCTAGTTTGGTGGGTACGGGCACATAGAAACGACGGCGCATCTTCACAGTTACGCGGCGCATATCGAAATACTCCAGCGCAAGTCTTGCTGAATCTGGCCCAATGTGCTTAAGCTGGTAACACATAAACAATTCTAATTTCTTGTGTGTTTATTGAATACACCCTTTATACATTCACAGTGCTGTAGGCAAAAGTAAGGGAACCCATAGACTAATTACTTCCACGAATACTAATTGGAGTCAGTAGTTTGCACACCTGGAGTCCAATTATTGAAATGAGTTTGGGGTGTGGTTTAAAGCTACTTTGATTATTAAAAACACTCAGACATTTTAAGATTGCTGTTTATAGGAAGCATCAGCTGATGTGAACCATGTCTCGCAAACAAAATGCTTTCTGAAGAGATACAACTGAAGTAGTTGATCAGCATCAGACTGGAAAGGAATACAACGGAATTTCAAAGTGTTTAGACATCCATCAGTTAATACAAATTGTCTATAAAGAGAGACATTATAGTACCGTGGCTACTCTTCCTAGAAGTGGGGGCTCAGCCAAGATGACTTCCAAGGCACAATGCAGAATCCTCAATTAAGTAAGGAAGAACCCACCAGTAACAGCTAAAGGCTTAAAAACATCACTGGAGCTGGAAGACAACCATGTTTATGAGTTTATAAGTAAGTCTTTGAACAGGCAGGGTGTGTCCATGGCAGAACACCACAAAGGAAGCCACTGCTCTCCAAAAAAAACGAAAAACATTGCTGCACTACTGAAGTTTGCCAAACAGCACATTGGCAAACCTTAACGCCACTGGGAAAATGTTTTATGGACTGATGAAACAATAATTAAATTGTTTGGGAAGCACAAAAAAAAACACTGTTTAAAACAGAAAAATATCATCCCAACGGAGAAGTATGGTGGAGGGAACATCATTATTTGGGCTTGCTTCGCTGCCTTAGGACCTGGACCACTTGCCATCATCAAGGGGAAAATTTATTTTCCAACTTTACCAAAATATCCTACAGGAGATTGTAGAAGCTTAGTAGAAGTTGGATGATGCAGCAGGACAGTGACAATTTCAGAAATCTTTTGAGGTGGCCCAGTCAGAGCCCATACCTCGACCTCATAGGCCACGTACACACGATCGAATTTGTCCGCTGAAACTGGTCCGATGGATGGGGTAGTTTTTGATGGAGCAGTTTTTGATGGGGCAATGGATCGACACACTGTTGGATCACATTTACATCTCCAGGGGCACCGTCTCCAGTCAGGAGTATTGGTGGAGGCAAGAACACGTCACACAATTTCCCCAGAAATTGTATCTTTTCTAGTTTGGTTTAAAATATCACCAGTGAGATCATAAGAATTTGTTTTATAAAAATGCTATAAGGTAGGCCACATGCAAAAAACACTCTGCAGGTTTATAATTCAATAGTTGTGGTCAATAAGAATGAACAAACACATGTCAATTGCAAGTGCTTCTGATTAGTTAGAGCATGTACATACTGTAATGTAAATCTGTGCCTGGGAAATTGGATTTCGATCAATAGTTAGGATACGATTTTGATTTATGACCATAAATTGTCGAACACATCTCTGTTTCTGCTGTATAATCTCATAATTTGCTTAGTAAATACACAATCATAATCATGAAGTGCTGCTGATTGATGCAAAATGATTGATTTCGCCCTGGCTAAATGACTCAGTGTTATTGAATCTGATTGAAATTGAGTCAAAATCGATCAGAAGAGAAGTTTCAGCTATTCAGTTGTTTGAATGCAACTGCTTTGGTTGTTTTTTTCTCTTTTTGATAGTTGATGTTTAATAAAGTTGCACAGTTATGACCTTTTCAGTATGTAGACTAACGTGAAGGTGCTCAGAACATGTTACCTTTCTCTCACTTTTCTGTAGAAAATACAAAAAAAAAGCGAGGCTGGGGCTCAGCAACGCCCTAGACAAACAAAAGATCTAGACTATAATAAAAGGGAAAAGTGTGTCTTTTTCAGCCTTTTGCTATCTAATAAGCAACACCCAGTCTGGTTTCAGCTTGCAGTGTGTGCACAGTAATAGCCAAAGTGTTTGTAAATGATAGGCGGCGTACACACGACCGGAGAAAGCTGAACTTTAATGGCCAGGAGCTGTCAGCCGTCATCTCGGCTATGGAGACCTATGATGTCTTCCTCCATGGCTGTAAAATTTGACAGACAAGCATGGACAGAGGTGTTGTCCTGCAAGTGGGGGTGCTCAGCTAGCTCTTATCGTCGGTAACGCTGCTGTAGCTGCTCTCCTGCTGACCTGTGGCCATCTGGAGTAAAGATAAAGCAGCCTTTTGTAGAAATAACTTTGCGCCGGACGGACGAGATACGCGCGGCGCATGTAGCCAGCGTATGGTGCTAATCCGTTCGTGAATTGGGAAAAATCCCTCATTTGCATATTTGCAGGGGAAATCAATAGGCGCGAAGCGAAATTAAGCGCTGACGATACTCTGGCGTCGGAACGTTCCGCCGGTCGCAAATGGCCCGTTATTGGGCGCATCTAGTTTGGTGGGTACGGGCACATAGAAACGACGGCGCATCTTCACAGTTACGCGGCGCATATCGAAATACTCCAGCGCAAGTCTTGCTGAATCTGGCCCAATGTGCTTAAGCTGGTAACACATAAACAATTCTAATTTCTTGTGTGTTTATTGAATACACCCTTTATACATTCACAGTGCTGTAGGCAAAAGTAAGGGAACCCATAGACTAATTACTTCCACGAATACTAATTGGAGTCAGTAGTTTGCACACCTGGAGTCCAATTATTGAAATGAGTTTGGGGTGTGGTTTAAAGCTACTTTGATTATTAAAAACACTCAGACATTTTAAGATTGCTGTTTATAGGAAGCATCAGCTGATGTGAACCATGTCTCGCAAACAAAATGCTTTCTGAAGAGATACAACTGAAGTAGTTGATCAGCATCAGACTGGAAAGGAATACAACGGAATTTCAAAGTGTTTAGACATCCATCAGTTAATACAAATTGTCTATAAAGAGAGACATTATAGTACCGTGGCTACTCTTCCTAGAAGTGGGGGCTCAGCCAAGATGACTTCCAAGGCACAATGCAGAATCCTCAATTAAGTAAGGAAGAACCCACCAGTAACAGCTAAAGGCTTAAAAACATCACTGGAGCTGGAAGACAACCATGTTTATGAGTTTATAAGTAAGTCTTTGAACAGGCAGGGTGTGTCCATGGCAGAACACCACAAAGGAAGCCACTGCTCTCCAAAAAAAACGAAAAACATTGCTGCACTACTGAAGTTTGCCAAACAGCACATTGGCAAACCTTAACGCCACTGGGAAAATGTTTTATGGACTGATGAAACAATAATTAAATTGTTTGGGAAGCACAAAAAAAAACACTGTTTAAAACAGAAAAATATCATCCCAACGGAGAAGTATGGTGGAGGGAACATCATTATTTGGGCTTGCTTCGCTGCCTTAGGACCTGGACCACTTGCCATCATCAAGGGGAAAATTTATTTTCCAACTTTACCAAAATATCCTACAGGAGATTGTAGAAGCTTAGTAGAAGTTGGATGATGCAGCAGGACAGTGACAATTTCAGAAATCTTTTGAGGTGGCCCAGTCAGAGCCCATACCTCGACCTCATAGGCCACGTACACACGATCGAATTTGTCCGCTGAAACTGGTCCGATGGATGGGGTAGTTTTTGATGGAGCAGTTTTTGATGGGGCAATGGATCGACACACTGTTGGATCACATTTACATCTCCAGGGGCACCGTCTCCAGTCAGGAGTATTGGTGGAGGCAAGAACACGTCACACAATTTCCCCAGAAATTGTATCTTTTCTAGTTTGGTTTAAAATATCACCAGTGAGATCATAAGAATTTGTTTTATAAAAATGCTATAAGGTAGGCCACATGCAAAAAACACTCTGCAGGTTTATAATTCAATAGTTGTGGTCAATAAGAATGAACAAACACATGTCAATTGCAAGTGCTTCTGATTAGTTAGAGCATGTACATACTGTAATGTAAATCTGTGCCTGGGAAATTGGATTTCGATCAATAGTTAGGATACGATTTTGATTTATGACCATAAATTGTCGAACACATCTCTGTTTCTGCTGTATAATCTCATAATTTGCTTAGTAAATACACAATCATAATCATGAAGTGCTGCTGATTGATGCAAAATGATTGATTTCGCCCTGGCTAAATGACTCAGTGTTATTGAATCTGATTGAAATTGAGTCAAAATCGATCAGAAGAGAAGTTTCAGCTATTCAGTTGTTTGAATGCAACTGCTTTGGTTGTTTTTTCTCTTTTTGATAGTTGATGTTTAATAAAGTTGCACAGTTATGACCTTTTCAGTATGTAGACTAACGTGAAGGTGCTCAGAACATGTTACCTTTCTCTCACTTTTCTGTAGAAAATACAAAAAAAAAGCGAGGCTGGGGCTCAGCAACGCCCTAGACAAACAAAAGATCTAGACTATAATAAAAGGGAAAAGTGTGTCTTTTTCAGCCTTTTGCTATCTAATAAGCAACACCCAGTCTGGTTTCAGCTTGCAGTGTGTGCACAGTAATAGCCAAAGTGTTTGTAAATGATAGGCGGCGTACACACGACCGAGGTTCTCGCTGGAAACCAGCGAGAACCTCGCTGGAAGCTGCATTTCAGCGAGAACCTCGGCCGTGTGTACGCTCTCGGCGAGCATCCCGTCGGGAATGCCGTCGAGCAGAAATAGAGAGCATGTTCTCTATTTGCTCGACGGCCCGCCTGGATGAATGGCTGGTTGCCATTCCCGACGGGCGGGCCGCTGAATCTGACGGCCGGCAGAGAACCTCGACGGGCGGAACGATGTGTTCTGCCCGTCGAGGTTCTCTGCCGTGTGTACGCGGCTACATAGTTTCAAAATGAATACTAAAGCAGACCTTCACCCTCACCTTGCAAATTTCCAAATTTTATTTCTCATATCCCTTTTGATGGAATTGCATATATTATGATCTTCTTTTTGTCAAATACCTTTTTTAAAGCTTTTCCCTCTCCACTACCCCCTTCTGGATTTCTTGCGTAGACAAGAATGACATTGCATATATTTACTGTCCCCACTCCAAAAGTGATAGGGCGCATCTCTGAATGTTACTGTAGAAAACTGGACTATGTTTAGAATGTATTCACCTCATACTGGACAGTTTTCAAACTTGGTGCTGAAATTCAACCACTCCAGATGTTAATTACACCACTGGTTGCATACTGTCCGTAGAGTTTAAAGTGAATGAAAATAAGTTCATGAAATTTGAGCTAGGCAAATATATCCTTAGTGTTTTCTTAACTATCTTCCAAGCACTGAGTCCTGTGGCTTTCTGCTGGTCCATTGTTTTGTTATCAGCAAGATAACTTCTGACAAGTTCTGTGTCAATTGAGATAAAACCAGGCTGAAATTTGTGTCGGTGAGATAACTATAAATAAATTAGCAGAGAGTTGAACTATTCACAGAACATCTCTGCAAGTCTCTACCTATGTGGAGGGAGTGTGTGCATTTCCTCCAATCAGCTGTCTTGGCTGCATGCCAAGAATCACTCCTGGTGCTGACCAGGAAGAGAAAATCTGTAACACAATGTGCACATTCTAAAGAATCTAGAAAGCTGAAGACAGCAGATATACATGTAAAATTTATGTAGGGAGATTTGTTTAATCTCTGTGTATCATCTGAGGCTGTTCACTTCACTGGGTATACAGTTGTGTTTATATGTTTACATACCCTGGCAGAATTTATGATTTCTTGGCAATTTTTCAGAGAATATGAATGATAAAACAAAAATTCTCATGGTTAGTGTTTGGCTGAAGCCATTTATTATTAATCAATTATGTTTACTCTTTTTAAATCATAATGGCAACAGAAACCACCCAATTGACCCTGATCAAAAGTTTACATACCCTGGTGATTTTGGCCTGATAACATGCACATGTTGACGCAAAGGGGTTTGAATGGCTATTAAAGGTAACCTGTGATCCGTTTGCTTGTAATTAGTGTGTGGTATAAAAGGTAAATGAGTTTCTGGACTCCTGACAGACCCTTGCATCTTTTATCCAGTGCTGCACTGACGTTTCTGGATTCTGAATCATGGAGAAAACAAAAGAATTGTCAAAGGATCTGCGGGAAAAGTGGAAAAGGTAGTTGAACTATATAAAACCGGAAAGGGATATCCCTGCCATTGACATTTTTATAGTAATCAGCACATTTTTTAGCACTGATCGCTGTATAAATGCCAATGGTCCCAAAAATGTGTCCGATGTGTCCGCCCGATAAAAATCGCAGATTGCCGCCATTACTAGTAAAAACCAATAATAATAATAAAAATGCTATAAATCTATCCCCTATTTTGTAGACGCTATAACTTTTGCGCAAACCAATCAATATACGCTTATTGCAATTGTTATTACAAAAAATATGTAGAAGAATACATATTGGCCTAAACTGAGAAAAAATTAGCTTTTTTTTTAAAAAAAAATTGATGATGTTTATTATAGCAAAAAGTTAAAAATATTGTGGTTTTTCAAAATTGTCGCTCTTTTTTTGTTTATAGCGCAAAAAATGTAAATCACAGAGATGATCAGATACCACCAAAAGAAAGCTCTATTTGTGGGAAAAAAGGGAAATCAATTTTGTTTGGGTACAGCGTCGCACAACCACGCAATTGTCAGCTAAAGCGACACAGTGGCGAATCGCAAAAAAATGGCCCGGCTGTTGGGCAGCCAATTCTTCTGGAGCTGAAGTAGTTAAAGTGTTTGTTAACCCCAAAAAATAATGATCCTGTTTCTATAATGCATGTTATACAGCACAGTGCTTGTGCTGTGTAAATTGGCCCCCTGTATCACCTGTAATAACTGGCTAATCCTAACACTAGGGGGCAATCAAGGATTTAATTGTGTTCCCTAATGTGTGTTCTAACTGTAGGGTGATGGGACTGACCTAGAGGAAATTACAGATCGTGGTTCCTAACTATTAGGAACTCAGGATCTGCCTTTCCTAACAGAACAGAACAGTGATTTGTGTGTTTACACACACACTTCCCTCTTCTGCCTTTTGTACCAGCAATCGCGGCGGAGTCAACTGCTGCAGTATAACTGCGGCGGCTGGTCTGTAAGCAGTTAACCACTATAACAGCCTGGCTCTCAGTTTCTGGCAATTCATTTTCTCAGCTCAAGGTGAAGTTTCTATTTTATTTGGATATTATTGAATTACTAAGCATACAGGTAGGTCGAAAAAATGTAACTTTCTAACTAAATAAATTATAAAAAGCTGTAGAATAAATGAACATGTGCATGCAGGCCCACAATAATTGCTTTGCATGATCAGACTGGTGCTGTGGTTGTGTGGTTTTGGTTTTTATTGCTCAGTATCTTAATCAGCTACTTAATTAAAACAAATTTGTAACTGTGATTAATTGCATAATTACTAAAGAATCTATTCATTAGCTAGCAGTATGTTCTAAAGCCCCAAGATATGTTCTAAATACCATGTTGATATTTAACTCAAGTAAGTAATAAAGCTGCCTATACTTATTCGATGCGGGCTTACTGAAAATTTCTAAGGTTTTATAAAAGGGGGAACCACAAGAGGCTAGTGACATAGGGGGTTATGTTCATCAGTAGTAATTCACATTGAGATGCCAATGATGAGAGCTTTATTGTTTGTCCACTTGGGACTCAGCCATGGGTCATTTAAGACTAGAAACCTCATAGATTACTGGACCTAAATCCATTTATAAAGACTTTCCAGACACTATGCAAACACCTTCAAACCTTCCCAAGGCATATGGGTAGCACAACTTTCCAAAGGGTGGTTACTTTTCATAGCTCTTTCACAGTTCCCAGGTTAGGCGCTAGGTAGGTGTTTAAAAAAAGGTCAGCTGAAAGGTCAATATTTTGTGTTGCCACAATTATTTCCACCACTGCCTTGGGCATGGAGTTCACCAGAGCTTCACAGGTTGCCACTGGAGTCCTCTTCCACTCTTTCACAACAACATCACAGAGCTGGTGGATGTTCGAGACCTTATGCTCCCCCACCTTCTTTTTGAGAATGCCCCACAGATGCTCAATAGGGTTTAGGTCTGGAGACATGCTTGGTCAGTCCATCACCTTTACCTTCAGCTTCTTCAGCAAGTCAGTGGACGTCTTGGAGGCATGTATGTTGTCGTTATCATGTTGGAATACTGCCCTGCGGCCAAGTCTCCGAAGGTAGGGGATCATGCTCTGCTTCAGTATGTCACAGTACACATTGGTATTTATGGTTCCCTCAATGAACTGTAGCTCCCCAGTGTCGGCAGCACTCATGCAGCCCCAGACCATGAAACTCCCACCATGCTTGACTGTAGGCAAGAAACACTTGTCTTTGTACTCCTCACCTGGTTGCCGCCACACACGCTTGACACCATCTGAACCAAATAAGTTCATCTTGGTCTCATTAGACCACAGGACATGGTTCCGGTAATCCATGTCCTTAGTCTGCTTGTCTTCAGCAAACTGTTTGCAAGCTTTCTTGTGCATCATCTTTAGAAGAGGCTTCCTTCTGGGATGACAGCCATGAAGACCAATTAGATGCAGTGTGCTGTGTATGATCTGAGCACTGACAGGCTGACCTTCCACCCCTTTAGCCTCTGCAGCAATGCTGGCACACTTAAATTTTCCAAAGGCAACTTCTGAAAATGACGCTGAGCACTCGACTTTGGTCGACCATAGCTAGGCCTGTTTTGAGTGGAACCTGTCCTGTTAAACCACTGTATGGTCTTAGCCACCGTGCTGCAGCTCGGTTTAAGGGTCTTGGCAATCTTCTTATAGCCTATGCAATCTTTATGTAGAGCAACAGTTCTTTTTTTCAGATCCTCAGAGAGCTCTTTGCCATGAGGTGTCATGTTGAACTTCCAGTGACCAGTATGAGAGAGTGAGAGCGATAACACCACATTTTACACACCTGCTCCCCATTTACACCTAAGACCATGAAACACTAACGAGTCACATGACACCAGGGAGGGAATCTGACTAATTGGGCCCAGTTTGGACATTTTCACTTAGGTGAGTACTCACTTTTGTTACCAGTGGTATAGACATTGATGGCTGTGTATTGAGTTATTTTGAGGGAACAGAAAATTTACACTGTTATACAAGCTGTACACTCACTACTTTACATTGTAGCAAAGATATAATAAAACATTTACAAAAATGTGAGGGGTGTACTCAATTTTGTGAGATACTGTATATACTGTAATTTTTAATTTATTTTATTCATCAGCAACTGTCATATTGCGGCAGACAATCTGAACTTAACTAACAATTACACCAGTGACACTAATACAGTGATCAGTGGTAAAAATATGCACTGTATTAATAGCACTGGCTGGGAAGGGGTTAACATCTAGGGCAATCAAAGGGTTAAATGTCTGCCTAACCAGTGTTTATGTGATTAGTGTAAGATGCTTTTTCTAGGGGATGTAATGGTTTTTATTCACTGTTTTGCAGGGAAACAAAAAACCCCACATCCCCCTAAAAGAACAGAGCTCTGTCCTATCTTCCTCCTCCCCAATTAGTAGGTGTCGGCGGGCCTTCGATTGGTGAGCACCCGCTGATAAGCTTGTGCTGTGTCTAATCAAAGCATAGCCCGAATGAGCCGTACTCAGGAGTGTACCCTGAGTGTACCCTGTACAGAAAAGCCACTTTTGTGCTGTATAATGGTGTTATGCGGTCAGCAAGTGGTTATCCAGTTGGATGGGTCTAGTGTTCTTTGTATGTTTGGAGTTTATGCCACCTACCATCCCATGTTGCATCACTTCCACTTTCCAGGGCGAAATGTCATCGCTTTCACACCTGCAAATCATGTAGTGTTTCCATATATTTGGCCAACCCCTATATTTAGATGTCTGGATAATCATACAAGTGTTATATGTGTGAACAAACTGTTAAGAGTAGCATATTTATCACTTATTAATAATCAACCACACTTTGTCTGATTAACAGTAAGTGTATGTACATAAATAAAATGTAAATAATGCTGTCACGGTATGTACCTAAAAGTACCCCTAATTAGGGTTGTCCCGATACCGATACCAGTATCGGGACCGATAGCGAGTATTTGCGGGAGTACTTGTACTCCCGCAAATACTGCCGATACCAAAATAGAATACTTATTTTTTTTTTAACGAGCGGCTGCTGAGCGGTACATAGAGCGAGCAGAGCGAGCGGAGAACGGGAGCTTAGAGGGGGGCGAGCGATCATCCTAATTGTTTGGCGGTGGTGTGTGACTGTTTTTTTTTTCGTTTCCTCCCCTCGAGCGGGCGTATAGCGGCAGCTTAGAAGGGGGTGGAGCAAGCGGCAGCGTCATCCTAATTGGTTGGATGGTACTGGACTGGTATGTAAATGTATTTGACTGTGTTCCTCCCCTCGAGCGGGCTGGTGCGGGCATAATAGCCATTGTAATAGGCTATTACAATGGCTATTATGCCCGCACCAGCCTGCTTGAGGGGAGGAACACAGTCAAATACATTTACATGCCAGTCCAGTACCATCCAACCAATTAGGATGACGCTGCTGCTCGCTCCACCCCCTTCTCAGCTGCCGCTATTACTAATATGTGATGTTCCCCGGGCGGCTGCTGCCAGGTATGGGGGAAATGGCTGCGGGGACATGGATTGATGGATGGATGGAGGGACATGGCTGTGGGGACATGGATGGATGGAGGGACATGATTGCGGGGACATGGATGGAGGGACATGGCTGCGGGGACATGGATGGAGGGACATGGCTGCATCATATGTGGGGGACATGGCTGGGGGGACATGGCTACATATGTGGGGGACATGGCTGGGGGGACATGGCTACATATGTGGGGGACATGGCTTCATATGTGGGGGACATGGCTGGGGGGACATGGCTGCATATGTGGGATATATGGCTGGGGGGACATGGCTGCATATGTGGGGGACATGGCTGGAGGGACATGGCTGTATATGTGGGGGACAAGGCTGGGGGGACATGGCTGCATATGTGGGGGACATGGCTGGGGGGACATGGCTGCATATGTGGGGGACATGGCTGGGGGGACATGGCTGCATATGTGGGGGACATGGCTGGAGGGACATGGCTGCATATGTGGGGGACATGGCTGGAAGGACATGGCTGCATATGTGGGGAACATGGCTGCATATGTGGGGGACATGGCTGCATATGTGGGGGACATGGCTGGGGGGACATGGCTGGATATGTGGGGGACATGGCTGGGGGGACATGGCTGCAAATGTGGGGGACATGGCTGGGGGGACATGGCTGCATATGTGGGGGACATGGCTGGAAGGACATGGCTGCATATGTGGGGGACATGGCTGCATATGTGGGGGACATGGCTGGAGGGACATGGCTGCATATGTGGGGGACATGGCTGGAGGGACATGGCTGCATATATGGGGGACATGGCTGGAGGGACATGGCTGCATATGTGTGGGGACATGGCTGCATATGTGTGGGGACATGGCTGCATATGTGTGGGGACATGGCTGAATATATGCGGGGACATGGCTGCATATGTGTGGGACATGGCTGCATATGTGTGGGACATGGCTGCAATATATGGGGGACATGGCTGCATCTGTGGGGGACATGGCTGCATTTGGGGACACATAAAAAAAAAAGTATCGGTATTCGGCATCGGCGACTACTTGAAAAAAAGTATCGGTACTTGTACTCGGTCCTAAAAAAGTGGTATCGGGACAACCCTACCCCTAATGTTGTGTGTATGTTCTCTGATTCTGTGTTGGCAGAATGAAAAGGAGAACCCCAACTCTGATCCCACTCTATATTTTACCTTTGATGGATGGTTTGTAAACCTAGTTGTATTTATCCCAAAACATATCTCCAAATATGCTTATGTCCTGTGACCAGCTGGTTTGACTCCTTACTTGACTTCTAGTTATCATGCAGGTTATCTTCTGGTACTTATCTCATCTATCTGTTTTGGTCTTGACCTGTTTGATGACCTATTAGTATTTCTGGGCTTTTTATGCACAGTCTACTAGATAGGTCCTTGGAGCACCAGAGAACCAGACTATGCAAATAAAGTGTGGCAAATACAGAATTTTGTTGGTCGAGTCTTTATAGAACATTTGCTAAAGCATTTCATAAAAGAACAGACATTCCCCTTCTTCATATTTTTTTTCCGTTCTGCCCTTACAAAGGTGTTGCACTTGCCTGCTGCTTGCCTACAGCCAAGTGCAACACAATATATGTTTCAGGGTAATTATAAATGGTATGTCTGGTCTGAAAGAGTAGATTTACAGGACCTTGAGTTACCAAATTTAAATGATGGGTATTTCTTTCTGCGTAGGTTCAGTTGCTCATGTAGCAATAAATCACTAACTAGTAGAGTACTGTACACATTGTTGTGCACACACTGGCAGCAAAAGATGATACTTTCCTGGTGTCGACACAGCTATTGTTACACTTTAATATTAGATGTGTCCCAGATGGAACCACAAGAGTCTTGGTAATGATGTAACTCAAATGGTTTGAATATTTCCCTAAGGCAACTACTTCTATTAACTACAGGTTCACTGAGTAGCATGATGCCTATTAGCCAGGTGTGCTTAGCTCTTTTCTCTATAACCTGTAATATTTAACTGTACTCTTTATTTGCAGATATGCTTCTATATCAAATGTTCCAATGCGTCAGGGGGTTCTACAACCCAGTCACCAACACACGATTCAGAGTTGGTGAATGGTATTTTATATGCACATATTAACATCTGGTTTACTACATGGAGACATAGCAGAAAGCAGTGGCCAAGACTCAGATATATTCAGTGGAGGCTGGTGCTATATTTGGGGGGGGGGGGGGGCAGCTACAACCAGGCCAGTAGTCATACACAAAATTTCAAACAGAGGTAAAGCAGCAAGCAGAGTCAGGAGGAAGACACTGGTAAACAGGCAGCAGTGGAGTCCAAAGAGCAACCCAAAGGTTATACACAGATCAGCAGGTAGAAGCGGGTCAGTAGAACAAGCCGAGGGTCAAAGCCAGGAATAGAGACAAGACAGGTCAAAGGCAAGCTGGCTCGGTAACAGGAAATCCGATAACAAACAGGAACAGAACTAAGAAATACATGGGGGAGCTGAAGATCATCCAGCAACTAGTAGCTGATGCTGCTGGGTTTAAATAGGCCACTGGGTGCCAGTAATCTGTCATGCATTGCGTGCGTCTAGGCCTTGCACGTATGCACTGGCGCATTAATCTTTGAGACGCATGCCCGTATGTGCATGCATATTAGCATTGGCGAATTTCTATGTGCCAATGGCAAATTTCTATGTGTCAGTCTACGATTCTGCTGAGCATTAGCAGATGTGCCAGTTCTTCTGCGGGCTGTTCTCTGACACCACAGTACTACCTTACTGGAGTTTGCATGTTCTCCTTGTACCTGCGGGGGTTTACTCCGGTGCATGCACTCTAAAGGAACCGCTCTGTTCCTTCAGAGCCCTGTTCTGTAAACATGGCTCCTGCATGCATGCGCAGGAGGGACATCATTGAAGCTCGTCCAGTCAAAGGACCAGAGCCCGCCAACCCGAAAGGAAGACTGGGTGAAGATAGAAGCCCTGTCAGCAGTGACGAGGCACGACTGGAGGACTTTGTTTTAACCTAGCACATTATTACTTTGCCCTGCAGGTTTTAAAAAAAATGCGGTTTACACCCACTTTAAGGACCTTAGATTATAAGCTCCTTTAGGGCAGGGACTGATGTGAATGTACAGTATATATCTAAAGTGCTGCGGACATTGATGGCGCTATATAAATATCTGTAATAATAATATGGAATGTGTTGGAAATTTTGCTCAGTAAGCTGTTTTCCTCTAAAGATAATAGTGGCATTGGTGTGTGTGCTGTGGCCATAGGGAAGCCATACCTGGTCCAATAGTACATCAGGCACCTACTACACTTGCATGCCACAGCCTCATTTATCCCAATGGATGGTGTTTACCGCTATGAATGGCTGGTGGCCATAATGGTATAGAGCAGCCATAGGAATAAAAGAGGCAGACACAGTAGCGCAGCATGCACAGGTTTAGTCAAGCCTTCCAACAAGCAAAGGCTGTACAGAGCGGGGTTGTAGATATGTTTTTCACTAAGTGGCTTGAACTGAGGGGGATGGAGGAAATTCTTGAAAGACAGTTTCAATTAAAATAAAGTTGTGCTTTAAAGCCTTTGAATCAACATGGCAGCAAAGCAACTATCTCTTTCAGAAGAACGTAAGCAATGCCATTCTCCATATATCTTTTCAGGTGGTTTACTTTAATGCAAATATATATTTTTTAACACTTTAGAAACTTGCGTGATTGTAAGTGCTTATTCCCTTTTAGGTAGCCCTGCTTTCATCTTGTGCATGCTGCTTGTTTTTAGGAATGGGATCAGGCTTTTTTGGGATCCCACCTGCCCGATCTGGCCAGGAAGCCAACACTGCACATGGCTAATCACAGGCAGTGAGATATTTCCCGATCCGCAGCTGCACAGATTGAGAGATATCTTGCTGCCTGTGATTAGCCCTGTGCAGTGTGAGCTTCCTGGCCAGATCGGGCAGGTGGGGATCCCTGAACAGGCTCAAGCTCATATTTACTTGTTACCATCATCAACCAAGGATTAAAATGGTAGTGGTTCTTGCTGTGTGCATTGATCTTAACAAAAGTGCACACACCTCACACTGCCTGTTGTTCTCAGTGCTGGGTGTATGGGTGTGAGTTTAGTAATTCTAACCAGCAACACATTTCTATGGCTCCATATAGTAATAGACCTGGATATGTTTCCTTTTAATTTACCTTTAAAACTTCATGTATCTACATTTTCCCGCAGGTTATTTTTCGAGCTATGCCACCTTACTATTCAACTGTGGATCCTTATAGTGAAGAAGCACAAGACAAACTAAAGATCACTAATCTCCGTGTTCAACTGCTGAAGCAACAGCTGTGTCCCTGCCACAACAAGGACTCAGACATCAAACCCCAGTCTTTAGCCCACTATGCTGTTTATGACTTTATAGTTAAGGGAAGCTGCTTTTGCAATGGACATGCAGATCACTGTGTTCCAACTGATGGATTTCGACAAGCCCGGACAACCAGCAAACTCCAGGTGGTAAGTATAAAATTATTGTGCAATACTATTCAATGCAGGATATACATATTGATGTTTAAAGTTTGTATACAGGAGACTGACTTGTGAAATTACTCATGTCTGTATGCTTAGACTAATGTTCAGAGTGAACAACCATCTATGCACACTTTACTTTTAAATGTCTTTCTTAAATTTGAAAGAGATGAGACATTGTATAATCCCTTATTTATACTCTGTGTACTTTACTTTATTTGTTCTATGTTGCAAAAATGCAGAGTAATGGCATAGTCAGTAAATCTTTTTTTATTCAAAACTGATACATAAAAAGGTTAGCATTAAGTGCCAGCTAAATGATTTTTGAATATTTCAGCATTGGCCTTAAATTACTCATGGTAAAACCTAAAAGATTTTCCCGAATTTTTAAGCAAATTACAATACATCTGGAATCTGTTACAAAAATACAGCTATGTAATTAGAGTCTTATGGAAGCAGCCATTTCATAACTTATATAATGCATGTTGGATGTGGTGCTTTAACCCTGGAACTAGCACACATCCCTTTGGAGATGGCTGCTTAAGTGCCCTTTCACATGTCCGTTCCGTTCGTCCGTTTTTTGGACGTGCGGTAATGGACCTCAATGCTTCCCTATGGGAGCGGATCCGTTAGCGGATGATGCATCCGCTAGATCCGCATCCGTTTTTTCGGACGGAAGAATGTCCTATTTTTCTTCCGTCCTGCCAAACGGATCGGATGCAAACAGACAGATGGTCCGTTTCCATCCGATTCCCCATAGGGGATAGCGGAGGAGAGACAGGGCGGTCCCTGCACATTGTGCGGGGACCGCCCTGTCCGCCCGACAGCTCAGCGGTAACCCCCCCGCTGAGCTGACGGACACACGGAGCGGACCGAAAAACGGACCGCACGTGTGAAAGGACCCTAATGGTTGGGAGATGGCTGCTTGATGAGAACCCTGTCATCTAGGTATTTCACTCTGTGATAGAGTCACTTTAAAATTTGTTTATGAACAGAAGAAACATAATCAGAAATATCAAGTACCTGTATATGTATAGCAGCAGCAATAGTCAATTGTTTAGACAGGAAGCAACTGGATATAGTAGTTTAAAGTGGTTGCACACCCTGTACAACCAATTTTCCCTAAAGGCAAGCCTATAATAAAATCTCTACGGTTTAGGAGATATTCACCATTGAAGCCAGTGCATTTACTTTATCGTCATAATCTGCGCATGCGCACTGAAGAAAGGGCAGGATCCGTGATGTTTCTATAGTGCTTGTGCCGTGACTGTCGACTCACGCACGCATGTGTGGTAGTGACGTCACGCGACTCCAGCCAATAGCAGAGCCGGAGTCCACGGCGCCGGAAGGAAGAGGGGTTGAAGATACAATGAGAGAGAGGGGACATCACTGACATTGCATGCTTCTTCTGCAGGTAAGTGTCACATAATGGGCTAATATGCGATGTATAGTAGCCCATTATGCTTTTACTTTACAAGGAACAAAGAGGAAGTAAAACCCATCAGGGTTTACTTCCTCTTTAAACAGGTGCAAAGTTGGAAGCAATGATGCAAAACAGGATCAGAAAGGCAACAAGCATAAATACATTGCAGAATAATACAAAATAAATTATGCAAGCTGCAGAAACATGGACTCTTAAAAGCAATATCCCTCAGTCAGGGTAACATGTGGCTGCATACACATCTTTATAAGACTTTGGGCCAGATTCAGCAACACTTGCGCTGGAGTATTTCGATATGCGCCGCGTAACTGTGAAGATGCGCCGTCGTTTCTATGTGGCCGTACCCACCAAACTAGATGCGCCCGAAGACGCGCCATTTGCGACCGGCGGAACGTTCCGACGCCAGAGTATCGTCAGCGCATAATTTCGCAGGGCGCATCAGTCGCGCCTATTGATTTCCCCTGCAAATATGCAAATGAGGGAGATTTCCCGATTCGCGAACGGATAAGCACCATACGCTGGCTACATGCGCCGCGCGTATCTCGTCCGTCCGGCGCAAAGTTATTTCTACAAAAGGCTGCTTTATCTTTACTCCAGACGGTCAGAGGTCAGCAGGAGAGCAGCTACAGCAGCGTTACCGACGATAGGAGCTAGCTGAACAACCACACTTGCAAGGACAACACCTCTGTGTGCCAACATGCCAGGAGCAATTGTGGTCCTCGAACTACTGATGGGTCCCCCGGAACGAAGGAGGCGGGCACGTGAGAGGATATACCGCACTCGTATGAGCCTCTTTGGCATGGGGGATGAGGAGGTGTATCGCCTCTTCAGATTCAGCCCAGATGCAATACTTGAACTAACCACAACCCTGCAGGATGACATCACCAGCCCAACACACCGCTCACAAGCAGTGCAGCCACTGGTGAAGGTCCTGGCAACACTTCATTTCCTTGCAACTGGATCATTTCAGCGTACAAGTGGAGTGGTGGCTGGGATGTCACAGTCCTCCGTGAGCAGATGTGTGCACCAGGTTGTCCCTGCAATCCTCAGACGCATGTCCAACCAGTTGATCAGACCCACCACTGAGGAGCTGCGGCAGAAGGCAATGACAGATTTCTACAACATTGCCAGATTCCCACGCACTGTGGGGGCCATTGATTGCACACATGTGGCACTCCAGCCCCCCAGTGCCACAGAGCACATATACCGCAATCGGAAGCATTGGCATTCCATCAACGTACAGGTGATAGCCGATGCCCAACGCCTCATATGGCACGTCCGTGCCAAACACCCCGGGTCCAGCCATGACAGCTTCATATACAATCAGAGCCCCATCCCAGCAGAATTTAACCAGAACATGTATGGGGACAGCTGGCTGGTTGGTGAGTGACATGGGAGTCAGGCATGACTATCCCCTCCCGTGATGCACAACAGAAGTGGCACATGCATGACTAACATTCTCCTGTCTTTTACCTTACAGGTGACTCTGCATATGCATTGGGACCCCATCTAATGACTCCTTTCCGGAACCCCCAAACCAGAGGAGAGAGAAAATACAATGAAGCACACATCAAAACACGTGGAGTGGTGGAGCAAACATTTGGGCTCCTGAAGTCCCGTTTCCGCTGCCTGGATAAGTCCGGGGGGACCCTATTGTATTCCCCTACCTTTGTGTGTCAGATCATTGGTGCATGTTGCATTCTGCACAACTTTGCTATGAGAAAAGGCCTGCAGATTGACATACGTGATGACCTGACCCCCGACCCACACAGTCCCCACCTGCCAGAGGACACCCAGTCTGCTGATGGAAGAGCAGTCAGGAGGGTCCTCGCTGTAGGCATCTTTGGACACTAAACCAAAACATTAATTACACAGACAGTGCACGCGTGTACACCACTGATGTCACTAGATCACACACACCACATGCACATCGCATTGGATTAGCCCAAGTCCAGCATGTAGGAGTTGGGAGCAGCAACGCCAGCGTCAAGGCCCCAATGATGTCACTGTCCATTCATACACCTTTCACACGTCATTCATACAGCCGTGGGGTTAACTTCACCACCACGGCCGAGGGTGACACCCCTTACTGTCAGGAGTGCCACCCTCTCACATTCACACACCATTCACACTGTCCCCTGCACTCCTGACCGTGTGCAGTAAAAAAAGAAATACAAAATCTCATAACCTGAGAAAAAAAATAAACAAAAACTCATGACCTGAGTATAAAATAAATAATACAAAATAAACAAAAACTCATAACCTGAGTATTTAAAAAAAATCATAGAAACCAAAAAAAATAAAAGCCTCATCGGGGATGCCGGGGGCTTCTTCTGGGGCCCCTCTCTGCCTCCTCAGCTGCCTGGATGGAGTGGGTGGGGGTGGGGGGGCATCTGGAGGTGGCTGATCCCCAGGTGGGCCACTCCTGGCAGGTGTGGCCTGCATGCCCTCCAAGGCCATGGCTATCCGGCCGAGGTATGAGTTCGTCTGGGCCTGCATCCGGAGCTGACAGGTGACCTGGTAATGCTGGGCCCGCCGACTCAGCCTCCCCTGGTCCCCGATGGCAGCACTGTTACCCTGGAGGGCAGCAGTGTTGGCCTGGACAGCTGCAGTGAGTTGCGTAATATCACCATGCACCTCACCCAAACTGGTCACCACTGCAGCGCAGTTGCAACTTACATCCTAGACTGCGTTGCTTATCTGGGCAACGGAGCCCAGGCTGTCAGACACTTTCTCCAAATGCCCAACTATGGCCCCCATTTGTTCAGTCTGTCTGGCGTGATCCCTCGCCAACTGGTCCTGGACAACATCAGACACCCCCCTGGTCTTCTGGGTCGCCTTCCTGGGGCCAGAAGATGGTTGTCCCCGGGGGGAAGGAGTCGCCCTTGAGGGGCTTCCAAGGATGGGGGAGGGGATAACAGATGGCCCAGGAGAAGGGGAGGAGACCTCCAAAACTAAAGTAAAGTCCTGCTCTGCCACAGCAGGCTCCTCCACAACCACCTCGGCAGGTGTGGTGTGGCCACTCTCCTCCACCACCTCTTCACCACCCAGGGGCTCGGGCACACAATGGCGTGGGGGGGATGGGGTGGAATGGACGCTGACCGATGATGGCCCAGCTCCGTCATCTGTGGATGACACAAAGCAGACACATGTTGGTGGTCCCACACACTTGGCACATGTACCCTCCCCCCCCAAATGCAACAAATCAAATAGGGGATAAAAAACACTTACCTGTCCTGGAGCCTTCCTCCATGGAGTCATAGCCTGGGACCCCCTCCACCTGCTCCCTCTCCAGGCAGCGTGCGACCACCTCCTCCTCCGCGGTCAGGGTGACAGGACATGGGGGACCACCACCTGTGCCCCTCTCATGCCTCCTGATGGTGGCCACCTTGCCCTTGACCTTGCGCCGCAAGTCGTTGATCTTTTTCTGAATGTCCCCAGCAGTCCGGGTGGAATACCCCAAGACATTCACCCTGGCAGCAATGGACTCCAGGATGCCCTGCTTTCTCTCCCGGCTGGTCTTGCGGCTTTTTTTCCCATGAAGCAAATCATTCACAGACTCCATCGCTGAGATGATAACCGAGACCTCCTGGGAATTAAAATTAAGGTTCCTCCTCTCTCTGGGGGTAGCGGGAGCAGCCATTACAGAGCAAAAGTATCTTCCCTGGGGTGGGGGGAAACGGATATACTTTTGCGCCGGAATGGCGTTTCCGCCTGCGCTTTTAAGCGCCCAGCGGAACGCATTGCGCTGACGTTTCCCGGGAAGTGGTGCCGACGGAAGTTGTGAGCATGCGCACAAGGGGGCGAGTGGAGCCGCACTCACTGCGCATGCTCCGTGGATGATGCGCTGAACGTAAGCCTCTGCGCTGGGCTCCGCCCATCATTTACATATGATCACACCCACTTCCACTTGCGTCGGGTTACGCCAGCGCATTATCGTTACTCTGGCGCAAGTTTACGCGCAACTGCTATGTGAATAACAGTACTTGCGCTGAAAGGGTCTTCAGAGTAACGTAAATGAGAAGCGTTACTCCAGAGGAAAGATACTCCCATCTACCTGAATCTGGCCCTTTATATCAACAGTGTTGAGTAAATATAATTTCTGTCTGCTGCCCAGTTCCTTTGGTATCTGCATGAGTCACTTATGACACCAAGAGAAAAAAGCTGATGCGAGGCAGCTCCAGCACACTGAGGCTGATCAGCCTGAGGCTGATTGTCTTAGCTCTGTTCCTGTGTTCTGTGTGAAGGCTGTGTGTCCCTTCACTCCAGTCAGCTCTCAGAACTTTCTTCACTGAGCTGCAGGATGTAATTTCAGCTCTCCGCCCCCTGGTTTTTGACAGCTCAGACAAACTTTTGAAATGCTGGACTTTGAATGGCTGTAGAGAAGCGAAGACTGCAGATAAACATGTAAAATGTTATATAGGAGGATTTGTATGATGTATGTGTATCACCTTAGGCCAGTTACTTCACTGGGTATATGTACGGGTAGTAAGTTGCATGCAAATATGTAATAGGTTTATCCCAGGTGTTTTTTTCCTGACATGTCATTATTATTCAGAAGGGGCAGCTTCACTCTTCTGTAGCAGTCTCCTAGGTGGTAATAATATCGAAATGCTTTTCTCACTGGTGACTGTTATCCAAGAATAAACTTGTATAGAGAATCTTTTTTATCACCACTACATCCATACTGAGTTTATGTGATCATGCAAATCATGGGTTAGACCAGGGTTTGACAAATTTGCTTGGAATCTAGGAGCCAGCTAAAAAAGTTAGGAGCCAGAAAGCGCGCCCCGTCCTGCCGAGCTCGCGCACAGAAGCGAACGCATACGTGAATAGTGCCCGTATATGTACACTGTATTCAAACCACACATGTGAGGTATCGCCGTGATTGGTAGAGAGCAATAATTCTAGCCCTAGTCCTCCTCTGTAACTCAAAACATGCAACCTGTAGAATTTTTCAAACGTCGCCTATGGAGATTTTAAAGGGTAAAAGTTTGTTGCCATTCCACGAGCGGACACAATTTTGAAGCGTGACATGTTAGGTATCAATTTACTCGGCGTAACATTATCTTTCACAATATAAAAAATTTAGGCTAACTTTACTGTTGTCTTATTTTTATTTTTTTATAGAAAAAAGTGTATTTTTTCCCCCAAAAAAAGTGTGCTTGTAAGACCGCTGCGCAAAAAACGATGTGACAGAAAGTATTGCAACGACCGCCATTTTATTCTCTAGGGTGTTAGAATAAAAAATATATATACTGTTTGGGGGCTCTGAGGGAAGGAGATGGCAGTGAAAACACTGGGGAAGCTCCATTAGAAATTGCTGGATTACTTGTCATGCCAACGGCCACCACAAAATGGCGCCAGATCACAGGAGGCCTCAATTACCGTCCGGCGCGGCCAGCCGCGATCGCATGGCAGAGGCGCATGGAGTAACAGGATGGGGTATCGTGTGTCGCCGTGCACCCCGACCTCCCCCCGCCGTGCGACCGCGTCGGGCCGCACTGGCTGGTAATTGAGGCCTCGGCTTTGCGGCCTTCTGCAGGCCTAAGCTTACTCGCCAGGTCGCTAATTCTAGTCGCAATTACGACCGGGCTCCCAGATTTTGTCAAACCCTGGGTTAGACTGTCTGGTGGCAATGGCATCATCACTCTCTTTGCAGGCGGTTTGCTTATGTCACTATGAAATCAAAACCAGCCGCTGCGTTATACTGGTGCAGGCAGGATCACTTTATTGAAATGTGACATTTCATTAACTTCAGTTGGCCGCTGCGAGATTCCAGGTGGTGGGTTGCTTTGAATGGTCTTGAAAATAAATATGGTCTGCCTTAGGCCACGTACCAAACTGATGAGACTGGTCCGATGGACCGTTTTCATCGGACCACCGCTGAAGTGGTCTAATGGTCTGATGTGCGTACACACCATCAGTCCAAAATCCCATCGGGCCAGAACGCGGTGACGTAGAACACAACGACGTGCTGAAAAAACGTAGTTCAATGCTTCCAAGCATGCGTCGACTTGATTCTGAGTATGCGCGGGTTTTTGGTCCGATGCTTTTGTGTACTAACCATCCTTTTGGTCCGACGGACAGGCGTCCATCGGACAGATTTTAAAGCAAGTTTTAAAACTTTGGTCCGATGGACAACGGTCCGATGGGCCGTACACACGATCAATTTGGTCCGATGAAACTGGTCTTCAGACCAGTTTCATCGGACCGGTCTGATCGTGTGTACGCGGCTTAACTTTTTTCACTGCAACCATCTGCACACTACCATAACACAGTAGTGTGAACCGGCCATACAGGAGACGAGGCATTTTCCCTTCTCCCCTAACGGGACTGCGAAAGAATAGCTGTCCAATGCAGTCCCATCACACCTGGTGGGAATGGACCCTTATTATATAGGGCTGGTTTTGAAGTGGAAAAATGTGTGCTTAGTATTGAATTAGAAGGTTGCTAACCAGTGGTTTACCAAAGACTTGCATGACTGTCTAATAGTGAAGCCTGTGGTCTGTCGCTGGACATTATGGTAATTACGATTTATTTTTGCTCTGACACATATGTGATTGGTACATTTATATCATGTAGAAGTATAATGTGGTTTTATCCAAAAAGTGAGTGGTTCTTTGATCCTGAATAATCTGATATTAATAGTTGTATCATATTCCCCAAAGCATGTGTGTTCTATCTAAAATAAAAACTATTATCTGGCACATTTACAACTTTCACTGATTATACGTGAAATCTTAAACCACTTGAAATATATTAGATTAGCCATTGTGGCTCCACAGAGCAGTCCCTTTTGTAACCAAACCTTTAAGATATTAACAGCATCAGATTTGATTTCTTTATGGCATTCACCGAGTTAAAGCGGTGCATGTGTAATCTTTCTAAATATGGCTTCAGGAATGATTCTAATCATTCCGATTCTTCAGATAAGTATAATTTCTGGTTAATGATGATTAAGGTTCTAAATCCTTTTATGTGGTCAGGTGATACATTTATTTTTCTAATTGCAACTGAAAAATTGTGGTTGTTATCCAAAAAGTAGCTGTAGGCTCAAAAGGGAACATCTTTTTCTTCTCTGCTTTTTTATTAACCCGTCCCACAACATTATACCTATTTGTTGATTATTGTATATGTTGCCATTCTTTTGGTAATTTAATTTATAGTTTCTTAAAGATGAATTCCAGGTGTGGCAATTTTTTAAATGTTTGCCATACCTGTGGGATCTCTGTGAAAGCTATAAATCTCTGTAGTAAGCTACTACAGTGAGCTCAACTAGCTTCCGGGTCCTATGCCGAGGGGCTGCTAGCATTGTAAGAACATAATGTCCCCTCTCTTGGCACAAAGCTAAACCTAATACACACAATGAGAAAATTGGATGAAAAACATTGCTTTCGAAGTGATGGTACGATTATCTGATTGTTAGTACACAGCTTTCCAGAGCCGATCACAACAGTTCATTCTAAAATATCCGAAGGAACGAACATGAAAATCTTTCTTGTAGTACACCAGATTGAACAATTTTCATTTAATCAGTACAGTATTTGTCAGAAAAAAAATCATGTGACCAAGACCACACATGCTCAGGATTGAAAGAATACTGCCTTTCCTCTGGGTACTTCAGTTTCCTCCGAATCTCCAAAGACATGCTGGTAGGTTACTTGGCTCCTGTAATAGGTCCTACTATGTGTATGTATAAAAGGTGAGTAAGGCTGGCCATACATTTATATAATTTTTTTCTACAACTTTCCTTTAGATTTACCAAAACTATATAATGTGAGGTCACACCTAAACATTTTCAATTTTGTATGCAATCAGACAGTCCTTCGCACTACATAGTTGAACAAGAAAAGTTGAACAGGAAAATTGTATAATGTATGGTCAGCTTTAGGGATCTTAGATTGTAAGCTCCTCGAGGACAGGGACTGATGAGAATGTATAATACATATGTAAAACTCTTGTAAATTGATAGCGCTATATACAGTAAGTACCTAAAATAAATAAAATTAAATAGGTACATAACAATTCATACAAACAACACATTACTGTACATAACTTCCAACATTTTATTCTGTCGTACCAGAATTTCGATCGGGGGGGGGGGGGGGGTTAAATGTTCCTATGTGTCTGTGTGTCAGTGTGCTGTTGTGTACACTTACTATGTGATGTGATCTCTCCTCAGCGGTGGTCCCCCGAACCCCCCCAAGGCACCAACGTATATATACGTTGATGTGCCTGTTGGTGCCATTCTGCCGACGTAAATGTACATGCGGCGGTCCTTAAGTGGTTAAACCCTATAATGCTGCACTACCCAATTAACCACTTGCCTACATTGTCAATCAAAGTTAGTCAGCCAATCAGGGGAGAGAGAGAGCAGGGCCGGGCCGGGGCTCCATGTCTAAATGGATACACAGAAGCTGTGACTCGGCCCGAGTGCCCCCATAGGAAACTACTGACTGTGGGGGCACTAGATAGGAGGGAGGATTTAGGAGCAAAGAGGGACCCAAGAAGAGGAGGATCCGGGCTGCTCTGTGCAAAACCAACTGCACAGAGGAGGTAAGTATGACAGTTTTGTTATTTAGGAAAAAAAACAAGACTTTACAATCCCTTTAAACTTAATGGGTGAGTTTGACAGGTGGTAACATAGCACTAGTACAGCCTGTATGGCTTTATTGGGACAGTTCAAGGGGACAGCCTGGGAGCAGTAAAACCGCAGCTCAGCCACCTGTTTTTACTGCCTCTTGGCTGCCTGTCTGAAAGAGGAGGTGTCAGCAGTCACAAATCAGCAGTTACTGACTCTTTGTTGGCTCATACAGTGGGATTTTACTCAATCACCGCTCCCTTGCTAATGATTGATATTCTACAGCATTTCAACTAAGAGTAGCCAATAGTGGCAACTTGGTGATTCTGCTGCTGGCAACATTTCAGAAAGACGTCAGTAAAACACAGGTTAAAGTGGAAATACACACAGCCACAGGAAATATTTCACACGTATGCAGACAAGTGAAAATAACACACCCATACATTCTATATATAGACCTGTACACTTATCTTTCCTTTACAACATTCTGTATTTGAGAGTCAGCTTTTCATTATGCTTGCAAAGCAGTAGGTGGGGATATGACAACAAAATCTGTTACTGTAATGAATGCCCATCACCAGTACCATACACCCTTTGCAAAGCCTGACTATAAAACTACATGAACATGCTAACTTTGTGCCCTTGTCTTGCCAATCACAGGATGTGAAGTGAATGGGGGGCTTAAGGGAGTGACACCATGAGGTTGCTTAGTGTCGCTGATAATAGCTGGCAGATTTAAAGACAGATTGATGGAAAACCAGAAGAGAGAAGGGCGCTAGAGAATTTGAAGATAAGGGTAGTATGTGGCCGATTATTGTACACTGCAGAATTGTAGGGTGAATGTCACTTTGATCAATTGATTCAGCTATAAACAATACATGTGAGCTACTGTCTACTAAGTTCTGTCATTAAAAAAGTTTCAGCCAGGGAATCAAGAGGTTTATTTAGTGGAATGAGAAGGAAGGCATTTCCCCTTAAACTCAAAGGAATGTCATGTGAACTAGGGAATTATTTGGTACCATGCTCTAAAGGAACTTCCACTCTTCAATGTTCATTGAATAAGTGAGTTCATGCAGGGTTCAGCAAATATGAAATCTCTCACAGGAGCTTGTATATTATATATATATATATAATTCGCACTCTGCAAGCTACTCGTATGTACACAAGAGGACATTTATAGGTACAGTATGTAGAAAACGGTATGACAAGTACTGCTCTGGGCACTAGGGGTGGGTCAGTGATTGCCACTACATAACTGTTATAGATTGCTTTAGTTTTGTTTCCAAATATAACAAGGTGGAATGGTGAGCTAAAGATACACCATGAAAGCAATTATGCCAAAAATCACTGTCTTTTTACAGATTTTTTTTTAGGGCTGTGCAAATTAACTTTTAATCGATCGATTAATCTTTAATTTTTTTGATCGATCAAAATCTTTTTGATCGATTAAAAAATTCTTATGACTGGTACTCACCTCTCTGCCGGCTTCTGGGCCTTCAGGGAGTTCTGTCAGAGATCCGGTGACATCATGGACACCGGCGGGGCTTGCCGTGTCCATCTGAAGTGCTCCTTTGCTGTGCCTTCATATCTGCATGCCGGCGGGACCTTACTATCTGCCACACGCAAGCCAGGGCCGTTTTAATAGCATCTTGGGCCCCTGGGCAAAGAAATGCTCTGGGGCCCCTACAATAATGACAGTGCAGGTAAACAGACATCAAGTAGGTAGAAGGCAGACTGCCTCCCCTGTGTATCTATCACTCTCAGTGCCATCATGGGGCCCCCAATTTCGGGGCAGGGTAGGCTCAAGGACCAGCTGCTTTGGGCAAATTGCAGGGGCCCCCAATACAGCTGGGGCCCCTGGGCAGTGCCCAGGTGTGCCCTCTCATTAAGACAGCCCTGACGCAAGCGCTGTTACACTTCCCTCTATTACTTCCCTCTGTCAACCTGGGATTCTACAACCATCCACTGGGAGTTGTGATAGTTCCCTTCATGGGACATCTACATGCCGATGGACTGATGTTAACCCCTCCTCATCTGGATTCAGCAGTGGCATCGTTGTACACATTTTTATACCAGTATCATACTTAGCTACAGGTTTTTATGACTGCTTTTGGTACCGTTTGGTATTACTCGCACCATTTTTACAGTTTATGTAGCTACATCGATTTTATCTCCAGTGCAATATTTATTTTGTTACCTACTTGAAGACTATAAAAAATGTAATGCTCTTCCCATCGAGCGCTGCCTTTGTGTGTTTTTTGTATCCTGCTATCCATTTTTCCAGTGGTTGGTAGCTGCACTGGAAATCGGCCTGCAAGGAGATCAGCTAAAAGTAGTTGGATCTGTATGTGCGTTATAATTAATCGAAATTAGTCGATTAATCGATTAAAAAAAAAAAACGATTAATCGAACACAAAAATTTTGATCATTCACAGCCCTATTTTTTTTATCTCTTTACAATAACATTTTTCTTTATTCTTTAAAGAAATTGCCAGAATTTAACCAGAAAGTATCTCTTTCAAAAAAGAAATTGAAATAGTTTTATTAGAAAGTAAATAAAATGATATCGTTCCCGCAATACACTTTTGTGACACTGCAATTGCCTACAACCTACACAATTTATGAAATAGTATGGTTTACTGAATGAACCGCTAATTAAGTAATTGTGGACAATTGTAGTTCAAACTCTATTTAACCACCAGTGTAGCTAGTCCTAGTTTTAATGCAAACCTGTACTGAGAGAAATATGGAGTCTAACTTTATGACCACTGACAAGTTAAAGGATAACTTCACCTTTGGGAACATGTTACATGCTCAACCTGTTTTTAGAATGGAACATGTACCTTGTTCTCGCTCCTGCAGCCTCTCCCCGTTTCCCCTTCTAATTGTGACAGCAGGCTGGGGATCTTTCCTCCACACCAGCTGTCACAATTTGAAAAGAATGCGGCCAAGCGGAGCATGATGACGGAGGTGATGACTTGTAGTCCTCATTGAACTATCAGGGCGCTGATGAGCACTCTAGGTAGTTCATTGCCCTCTTTTAGTGGGATATGCACCCTGCCACACTGTAAAAAATGTTTCAAGAATGATTTGAGGAACTGGCCTCCAGATCTCAATCCAATTGAGCATCTGTGAGATGTGCTGGAAAAACAAGTCCGATCCATGGAGGCCCCATCTCGTAACATGCAGGAATTTGCTGCTGATGGCTTGGTGCCAGCAGTGGCGTCACTAGGGTTGGTGTCACCTGGTGCGGTATAACATGGTGTCACCCCCCCCCACCCCAATAATTTTTTCCCCCCTAATAACACTGCATATATTGGCAACAGTAGTGCCATTAATAACTATCAATCAACTATCAAATTTGAATAATAAAATCATATGAAAATAATAGAATTCAAAGCTTAAACTGTTAAAGAACTGTATTTATTTTAACTTTAAACTTTACTGAAATAATTAAAAAAATAACACAAAAATAAACAGAAACAAATATGAAAGCCTGGACACAGATATATTATATTGGATATAATAGGCACAGTAGCTGAGTCAGTCCTCCATCACAGGGGCTGGTAAACAGTGAAGGTGTCATGTAGGTGGAACTTGTTCTTGTCCTGGCAGTGGCAGCTGGTGCTCATAATTTTTGGGGGGACGCACACAAATGAAAAAAAAATTGCAGCCACTGTGCCCATCAAAGGCAGTTACTGTGCCCATTAATTGCAGCCACTGTGCCCATCACAGGCAGCCACTGTGCCCATCAAAGGCAGCCACTGTGCCCATCAAATGCAGCCACTGTGGCATCAATTGTCGCCACTGTGGCATACATTTTTGCCATTGTGCCATCAATTGTCGCCACTGTGCCATCAAATGCAGCCACTGTGCCAAGCCATCAAACGCAGCCACTGTGCCATCATTTTTTGCCACTTCGCCCATCAATTGTCACCACTGTGCCATGCCATCAAACACAGCCACTGTGCTATCAATTGTCGCCACTGTGCTATCAATTGTCGCCACTGAGCCATCAATTGTCGCCACTGAGCCATCAATTGTCGCCACTGTGCCATCAATTGTCGCCACTGTGCCATGCCATCAATTGTCACCACTGTGCCCATCAATTGTCACCACTATGCCATGCCATCAAACGTAGCCACTGTGCCATTGCCATCACTGTGCCATCAATTGTCACAACTGTGCCATGCCAAACGCAGCCACTGTGCCATCAATTGTTACCACTGTGCCCATCAATTGTCACCACTCTGCCTATCAATTGTCGCCACTGTGCCCATTGTCACCATCGTGCCATCAATTGTCGCCACTGTGCCATCAATTGTCACCACTGTGCCATGCCAAACCCAGCCACTGTGCCATCAAACACAGCCACTGTGCCATCAATTGTTACCACTGTGCCCATCAATTGTCACAACTCTGCCTATCAATTGTCGCCACTGTGCCCATTGTCACCATCGTGCCATCAGTTGTCGCCACTGTGCCATCAATTGTCGCCACTGTGCCATGCCAAACCCAGCCACTGTGCCATCAATTGTCAGCATCAAATAGGTCTACATTGTAGCAAAGTGTAATTTCTTCAGTGTTGTCACATCAAAAGATATAATACTTCAATATATTTTGTGATTCTAATCCACAAATAGACTGCAGGTCAGGTAGTCAATACAATGTTTCTAATCTGCCTAGTTGTGGAAACAAAAGGTGCACATACACTTACTGAAGTGGAGCTGGCCTGGTCCATGTTTTTTCAACAAGGCAGGATAGGATGATGACATCTCTGGGAGTTGTTTGGCCAGGCCTTGGGAAGTACATCAATAGCCTATACCCATAGCAAGAGCATTTTCCAACTTTAGTCAAAGCTGTACAGTTTGTTTTTATCTACAGGCACCCTTTTATCTGCATAGAAAGTTTTTTGGTAAAGGTAAACTAATCCTTTAGTGTATATTCTTAAAGTGAATGTAAACTCTCACATATACTCAGTGAAGTGAACAGCCTCCGAAGATACACAGAGATGAAGCAAATCTCCCTACATAAGTTTTACATGTATATCTGCTGTCTTCAGCTTGCTATATTCTTTAGAAAGTGCACATTGTGTTATAAATGTTCTCTTCCTGTTCAGCACTAGGTGTGGAATCTTGGCATACACTGTGTGACAGCTGATTGGAAGAAAGGCACACACCCCTTCTCCACATAGGCAAAGGAAGGAAGGAATGTGCAGAGCTGTGCTGTGAATAGACCAGCTCTACGCTAATCTATTTATAGCACCCTCCCCGATAGAAATTTCTGTCTGATTTTATCTCAGTTTTCAGAGAACTTGTCAGAAGTTATCATGCTGATGACGGAACAGAGCAGCAGAAAGACCCGGGACCTTGGAGAGCGATAAGAAAACACTGCAGATAGATGTGCCTAGGTCAAATTTAATGAATCAGGTTTACATTCACTTTAAGCTATACACACACCTCAAACCAGATCAAGACCATTTTTATTGATACATTGTAATTCTTACAGAACGTAGAAAGTCAGTGTCTGAGGTCTATGAATAGCTAAAAGCCATGTAGCATATTTTAGTTATGATGATACAGGCACATTTGTCTGGCACAATAGTTTGAACATAGGACAGTGAAAAATAGCATCTTAAAAATTATAATGTCTTTATTATAGAAAGATTCTGCACTTATCGAGGAAGATAAATGGCTTTTTGGGTCCAAATCTGATCCACAGGCTCCCCTTATATCCCCCCACCCCCATCTAAATTTTGCCCAGGGCTGGCCAAAGATATTATAACGTTGTCAGAGGCAGTAGGCACAGACCTTCTAAACTGACAACAGAAGGATCTTAACTCTTCATTCTCACCTTATAACATATTGTATAGATAAGCTTAGAATGCATTTTGACATTTGGCACTTCTCTTCACTCTTTATCAGCAGAGTCAATTGAAAATCTCAGGTGTTATTTGCCTTCACAATCATTTAGAAAGCCTGATAGTATTTTGAAATCATTATATTTGAAATATGGGTACTTGTTGGCCCTAAAAATCGTTCTTGCACATAATATAATCCTGGGGGGACAGTTTGTAGTAAGCAGCCTCTTCAGCAAGACTCACAAATGTGCTCTCACTTTTAAGGGTTGTTTTTCCTTTCTGTATATATCTCTGGTATAACATTATAGAGCCGGGGTCTACAAACTGTGCCCCCCAAGCTGCATGTGGCCCTTTGCTTGCTTTTTTTCAGTCTTTGGGGCAATATTCCTTCTACTGATATAAGGCACTATTCCTTTGACTGACACCAAAGACAGCACTATTCCTCCCACTGACACCAGCGTTGGTTTACTATTCCTCTCACTGACACCAGGGATGGGGAACTAATCCTCCCACTGATGCCAATGAAGGGCCACTATTCCTCCCACTGACACCAACATGGGTTTACTGTTCCTCTCACTGACACCAACATGGGTTTACTGTTCCTCTCACTGACACTAGAGATGGGGAACTAATTCTCCCACTGATGCCAAAGAAGGGCCACTATTCCTCTCACTGACACCAACATGGGTTTACTGTTCCTCTCACTGACACTAGAGATGGGGAACTAATTCTCCCACTGATGCCAATGAAGGGCCACTATTCCTCTCACTGACACCAATGTGGGTTTACTGTTCCTCTAACTAACACCAGAGATGGGGAACTAATTATCCCAATCACACCAATTGTGGGGGAACTAGCTATGACTAAGCACTGAACATTTTTGGAGTGCGGCTGTCCAACTTCTCTTGGTATTTTTGCATCACCATTGCATTGCCAGCACCCATGGTTTGGTTTCAGTGAGGAGGTTCTTTGAAGACTACTGAGCGGTAATTTTTCTCCAAACTATTCCTCCCGCTGACACCAATGATAGGGCACTATTCCTTCCACTAAGACCAATTATGTAATTTATTACTTCCACTGACCACCAAGCCTATGGAATTGTGTTACTCCTACTGATGCATTTTTTACTCCCACTGCCCACACCCCCTAACGTTTGACTGTCCCCCTAAAGTTTGAAGGGGAGTAAACTGGCCCTTTGTTTCAAATGTTTGGAGACCCCTGGTTTGGAGAGTGTCATGATCAGAAATCAGTGTTAACATAGTGTGTATCATTTGTAAGCTAACATTTGAAGTTTAAAAAGTGGTTATAAAAGGTTAAAGGTTTTTTACTTTAATGCATTCTCTGTAGGGTTGTCCCGATACCGAGTATTTGCGGGAGTACTTGTACTCCCGCAAATGCCCCCGATGCCTGAATAGAATTCTCCCCCCCGCCGCTGCCACCACCATCGCCGCAAAGCCGCCGTCGCCGCTGCGTTAATCCCCGTGCATTACAGGCAGCTTTCGGAGCCGTGTATAGATCCGTCCAATCCCGAGCAGGGGGAGTGTCTATACACGGCGCGGCGGGGATTACAACTACTCAAACTAAAGCTGCCTGTAATGCACGCTGATTAACGCGGCAGCAGCGGCAGCATCATGATTGATCATCATCTACTACTAGGTATGGGGGACATGGCTGCAATATGTGGGGGGACATGGCTGAATATATGTGGGGGGACATGGCTGGATATATGTGGGCTGACATGGCTGGATATATGTGGGCTGACATGGCTGGATATATGTGGGCTGACATGGCTGCAATATGTCGGGGGACATGGCTGCATATGTGGGGGGACATGGCTGCAATATATGGGGGGACATGGCTGGATATATGTGGGGGAACATGGCTGCAATATGTGGGGGGACATGGCTGCAATATGTGGGGGGACATGGCTGCATATGTGGGGATACATGGCTGGATATATGTGGGGGGACATGGCTGGATATATGTGGGGGGACATGGCTGCAATATGTGGGGGGACATGTCTGCAATATATGGGGGGACATGGCTGCAATATATGGGGGGACATGGCTGCAATATGTGGGGGGACATGGCTGGATATATGTGGGGGGACATGGCTGCAATATATGGGGGGACATGGCTGGATATATGTGGGGGGACATGGCTGCATTTGGGGACACATTTAAAAAAAAGTATCGGTATTCGGTATCGGCGAGTACATGAAAAAAAGTATCGGTACTTGTACTCGGTCTTAAAAAAGTGGTATCGGGACAACCCTAATTCTCTGCACTAACGTAAAAAACCTTTTAGGTGCAGCCCCTCCCTAAGTTCTTGCCTGAGTCGATCTTGGTCTAGCACTGTGCACAAGAGCCATTGACTCCCACTGGTGTCGATCAAATCAAGGAACAAAGAAGCGTGGGGGGACAATAGATGATGGGCACATAGATGCACATAGTGTGGCTTGTGATCAAGCCCACACAAGTACCGTAACCCCTCCCAGCAAATGGTTTGCTAGGGCGGTACTCAAATGTTGGAGGAGCCAGGAGCTCTAGTGAAGGACCTAAAAAGAGTAGGATTTGGGGCTGCACAGACAGGTGGGTATGACATGTCTGTTATTTTTGATAAAAAATAAATAACTGAACCCAATATCACTTCACTTCTTACTAAATGACTCACTTGTATGCTGTAGGATTTGCTTCCTCTTTCATGTAATCTTCAAAGAACTGAAAATGCATTAATTTAAAATATTTGGATGTATTCTTTTCAAGGTTCCATTTGGTTTGTTTTATATTAAGCATAACAGTAACACTTTTCAGCAGATACTGTATCAAACATACCGAATGTCTGGAGAAGCTTCTAAGGCTTTTAATGATAAACAGAGATACAGGGTATGGCGAGAACCCCTCTGAAGCGTATTGAATGACAGTTGTATTCGTGTAAACCTAGAGCTCTGTGCAGAGACACGCTGCTGTTGACTGATGGACCTCAAAAACAAGTCAGTCCCATATGAGCAAACATTTCATGTTTTAAAAAGAAATTCAGACAATGATCAAATAGTTTGCATCTTCAAAAAGAAGAAAATGCCTTCTTTACACAGTAAAACAGTATATATCAATAGATAACACTGACAAATTAATACTGGTATTCAAACTGTCAGTCAAGTGATAGCCAGTGTGCTTCTTATGTATACACATCACTCTGCATAGAAATGAAAAATCTATTGAGTACAATGACACTTTTTAAAGAAGAATTGAACTCTTGAAGCTGTGCCAAAAAAAAAGCAGGCTGAGGACAAATAATAACCAGTATTGCTTGTGGTCTACCTGTAACCGAACTTTTCCCAATAACTAACTTACCATGCCTTGTTCTGCACTGTGTCTGTGTGGGAGAAGCAATCCTGGTAGATGCAGGACTTTGCTTCCTTGTGGAAGAGCCTCGAGACCAGAGATCCTCAAACTACAGCCCTCCAGCTGTTGCGGAACTACACATCCCATGAGGCATTGTAAAACTCTGACATTCACAGACATGACTAGGCATGATGGGAATTTTAGTTCTTGAACAACTGGAGGGCAATAGTTTGAAGACCCCTGCTCCAGACAGAAGAGTGAGCAGCACAATAGTGTCATAAGTCCTTATGTGCTTTTTACTGTTCTCCAGACAGGAAAAGAGTGAGAAGCACATAAGACATAAGTGACACTTCTTAGAAAATTTGTTAGATGCAGCAGTGCCTTGGATCTTACACTGGAGGTATACAGCTATGAGGCTTTAGATATAGGGGTGCCTAGGTTCCCTTACACATAGAATTTAACACTAAAGGTAACATTTTTAGGTTACTGACTAGACACAGTTAACATTTTAAAATGTTCTCTATAATTTAAGAAATATTCACTTTATGAGTTCAGGCCCACTTTAGACTCGGTGGAAAATCAACAGTTTTCTTTGTTTCTTAACTACTTTAGCTCTTTGGATGGTAGCAGCAGTAACAGCCATCAGCCTGCGCCTGTTCTCAACCGGCTCCTGGCTGTAAAGGGAAAGTGATCCAGTGAAAAATTAGAGAACTCCGTGCTATGGTAATATATTAAAGAAGCTGCTTCCCTAAAGTGGTGTGAAAACAACTTTAGCAATTGGGGGGTGTATAATAATATGAACATTTTTTTTTTCTGTGTATAATAATAAGGGGGGGGGGGCTAATAGTAGGTGATAGATACATTCCAAATTTTAGCTTGAAACAATATATTAACTATAAGGTCAACAATGCAATAGTGATTTAAAGTGCAAGTGCTTTTATAATAACAACATCAAAAAATAGGTGCAAACAGGTCCAAAAAATGCAGCAATGGTCACTAAATGATAAGCATTGGTAAGTCCATGCATCAAATGGTTGACTTGAGAGTAGACACCATCACCACGGAACAAATATCAAACTGACAACACCCGGTGAGAGGTAGAGGTAAGTGCCTACTTACCAGACCAACATGACTCTTCTTTTAAAAAAAAAAGGATAAGGTGGAGCTTTAGTACAGTTGGTAGCCTAAGGTATGTACTGGTACCTGGATGGGACTGGCCAGGAATGGACTCCAACAGAAGAAATTACCATGGATAAAATGAAGAAAAACGGGCCATAGTGAAGTTCTGTGATTTAGTGTAAAACAGATTAAAACCAAAAGTCAAATGCCCGCTTACTTGTGCAAGTGCTGAGGCCTTGGCACTAAGGAATCAATCGTGTTACAGCTATATGTAACGTGGACACCAGCTGCACTGTGTCTCACTCGCGTGGGTAGGTGTAGCGTGCGTTCCACCGACTCTCTGTGCCATATCCGGAAAAAGCTGGACATGACCAGGAACGCCTCCACGTACATTTCATCTATTGATGTCGTCAGGAAGTAATGATGATTTTCTCACTTCGTGTTTCAGAGCCATCATCTGTGCCAGGTTTTTTTTTAACAGAGACGTTTTATTGAGAGAAAAAACAGGGTTACAGCATCACATGTACACAAAAGCACAGCACAATACAAATATCAGGGTGAACTGTTAGGAGGTAAAGTAGAGCACCTACCCTAGCCGCTACATATTGGCAGGGCAAAAAAAAAAACAGGACATTCAAACCCCCACACGAACCATAGTAAGCTTACCGGAGCTTACTTCAGAACCCCCACCCCCCCTGGGGATAGTACAGGAAAAGGGGGGGTAATAGACCGGAGTGCCGAGAGGGGGGGGGGGGTTGGGGAGAGAGAAAAGGGGGGGGGGGAGAAGGCAATAAGGAACAGCTATTAATATACTGGAATAGTTCATCAACCAAACCAGAAACCACATCTAACCCCTGGCATCAATCCACGGAGACCACACCTTGTCAAATTTAGCCGGGCACTGTCTGCTCTCATACGTGATCCTGTACTATCTTTATTGATAGATAGGGTCCATGATTCCACCGTCGGTGAATCCGCCGCCTTCCACTTAAGGAATCTGTGCCAGGTTAGATGCTTTGGAGGGCCAGGGAGACAATGGGGTCTATTGGAACTTGAGTATTGTACCAAAGAGTACCTGTTACCTGCCCGATAGCATATGGGTTTGTTAACCCATTGTGATAGCAATAAAGTAACATTAAAAATTAATAAATATGTAAAAAAATATATATATAAAAAAAAAAAAATGAAGCATAACACCTGTTTGTTAACATGCTTTGGTCTGCACAAACCCACAAATTCAAATGCATGCATAGGGTGCTCACATATATGTAAATCACAATCGCATCACACATGTGAGGTATTGCCATGGAGTGAGAGCAATATTTCTAGCACCATATCTCATAGTTAACTCTAAACTGATGCTTAAAGCGTTAATTTTTACGTCAAATTTCGATTTCGATTTAGTCGTAGTCTTTTGACTAAAATGCGTAATTTAGAGTCATCTGAATCGTTTTGTTTTAGTCATATTTTAGTAGACTAAAATAGTGTTACTTTAGTTGATAAAAATATTTTGTTCATTAAATTAACGCTGCTATGTAGATTTTTAGGTACCATTGTTTTTCGTGTTATCACAATTGCGTGCATTTTTAAGGATTAGCATGTTTGCTATCTATTTACTCAACACAACTGCATCTTTTATATCTTACCAAAAAAATGGCTTTTATATTGGGCTTATGTGCACTAAAATTCTAAAAATGTATTAATTATATTTTTCCTGATAATATGCATTTGATAAACAATTGCGCAAATATTATGCAATTTATTCTACCAGGTCTTTGTTATAACAAAATATATAAAGTTATGGGCAATCTAAGTCATTGTATGGCCAAAAATGCAGATTTATAGATGTGTTCAAAATACTGATACTTGCTTACAAGAAAATGATGATTGATGTTGAAAATTAGGCTTAAAGAAGAGGTCTGGGTTCATAAAATAATAAATATCCATAATTACTCCTATGCTGCAGCATCATTGTGATGCTGCAGCTGTCCCATGTCGGCTCTAAGACCGAAACTAAGCAAACACATGACACTGTCAGTCACTACTCTCTGCTCTGCTCCTCCAGCGCTTACAGGAGTGCCAGGCTAGAGAGGGGCGGTTGCAGCTGGCCTTGGCTCTGGCTCTCAGTTGTGTGCTGAGAGGCAGAGCCAGCTGAGTGGATCCAAACAATATTGTTAAGATCCTTTTTGAGCATGGAGCGCCTCTGCCATATCTGCTGACAGCAGGCAATAGCCTGCAGTAATCTTACCCTGGGTCACGGGAGAACAAAAGTAAATGTACTCCTGTGACTCACAAGAGAAGTATGGTCAAAAAGCCTTGGCCATAATTCTCTTTTAAAATGGCACTAAAGGCAACCCCCTTTTTTTTCCAGTTTGAATAGAGTAAGTTTTGGTGACAACCGTAAAGCAGGCCATACATTATAAAAAAAAATATTTGTTCAACAAAAAAAAAAATGAGCCTACACACTTGATGTCCTTGGGGGATTACGCCCGCTGAACCATTCTTTTCTGACCCTGCCATCAGAGTACAATGATCAGCGTAGCCAGCTATAGCCGGTGGCACTAATCATTCAGGGAAAAACAGACATAACGGTCGTATACCAGTGGATTAATAGATTGAGGGAGAGCATGAATCTCCCTAATGGGGGCACAGACAATAGTACAAACCTGACAGGTGTTCGAATCCGTCTCCACTCCATCCAATTCTAACAAAGGGTTTTGCATTTAGGTATACTTTAATGTTAGGTCAAGTATCTTATAGTATTGTTCTGATTTTGGAGTTTTGCCTTCTAGTCCCCTGAAAGTCATGATAACTATAATTCAGTTTAATAATGTGATGGAAAAATAAATTGGCGTGAGCTGCCTGTCATAATTTGTACCGGGTGTTCTTATGTTATGTTTGTGTCCTATCTAGGTCCATGGGCGATGCATTTGCAAGCATCACACAACAGGTCTCCACTGTGATCTTTGTACCCCCCTTTATAATGACCAGCCGTGGAGAGCAGCAAATGGAAAAACAGTGGAGCCTAACATGTGCAGAAGTAAGTGGAAGTGCAGAACCCTGAGATTACCCAAGGGTGGTTGAGTTGCTTTTGTGAATGAACTGTGAAAACCATACATGACTATCTGTATATTTCACATTGTTTTCAGATGACTCTGATTTTCCCCCACCTACTCTTTTTCCTGTTTTTAATCTCTCCCTTTCCTCCTGTAACCCCTTGCCCTCTTGCACAAGGACATCTAAACATCTTTCTGTCTTAGTCAAACTGACTAATTTTGTTGTTTTTCAGTTTTATATAACTGTGTATTCCTGCATCAAATTGTACTATGTGTCATCACTGAAGTGGATTACATATAAGGACAAGTCAGTGGATAAAATACTGATGTCCCAGCTTGATTGTTGAAATGTGATGCGTTATGGTGAATCATTGAGTGCAAGGAGTTACTTTTTTTTGCTACCCAAACAGCAGCCATTCTCCTAATGTATTTTTGTAAGGCTACTCATACACATTTGGCCATAATTCTGCATTAGGGACACCAGACTGATAACACACTTTTGTACAAGTGCTTTGCTTCGTGTCATGTGAATTTTTCATATAAACTGGTGCTAAGAAGAGGTAATGTATCTGTGCACACTTGAACAAGTTTCATAAGCTCTGGGACCTGCAGTGACATTTGTCCTGTGGTGGAGTGACATACACATGATACATTGCTGGTAATAGTTTCTTATGCTCGGTAAAAAAAAAGGGGGGCACCCCCCCACTTAGCGGGGAGATTTTGTTAGAGGCCAGAAAGCCATGCTGTATGACCATCAATGCCACTTACCATCAAATTGTTTTTTTTTAAGTTCAGAAATGGCCCAGCCAAGCTTCCTGGTATAGTGAAAGCATGCCATATGAGCAAACAAGTTGACTGTATTTTGCACATTCATTATCTTTCTGGGTGCCCTTGATTCAAAACAGATATCCCTAGGTGGGCCATCCTACTCCTAATGAATGGCTATGCTATTGTATTGTATTTCCCAGGTCCATTTGTTATTGTATACACAAAATTAGGCCAGGACCAGGGATGTTTGCTCAGTGTATAAACATGAGCACCCTAACAATTTCAGTCTGCAAGGCTATGTATTTGCAATATTAAAAATATATATTAATGATTAGATAATAGCTATACATGCATTTTTTTTTCATCTCTAGGGCTGGGTTTAATCAAAAGACTGCTTGGTACTTTTGTGATAATGGCTTTAAGAGGGATTTACATTTTTTTAATTTAAGAATGAAGGTGGAGTTTCAGTTTTGAATACAATATAAAGATGCATTCAGAAAGCACTGGGGAACTAAATAAAGGTATATGGAGGATAAATCTAATTCTACAGTGAGTGAAGAGAAAAGGGAACATTAAAAACAAGCATGCACTGCTCATCACTGAAGGGAAAACTTGCTCAGTTCCTTTTGGGTGACACTATGATGTGTTAGCTTGAGTTGGAAGGAGCATTATCAAGTAAAAGATAAGGGGTAAAGTATAGAAGTGAGAAATAGGATAAGAGAAAGGAACAAGGAAAACTGAGAAAAAAGAATGGGCAGGAAAGAACTCCAAGTACACAGCAAGTAACGCAGTAAATCATTTTTTTATAGTCAAATCAGAGGCTTACATCACTCATTCGAGTATTTTATCATTTGCAACTCTTTTATTCCTTGGAGGCTTCAGTGATAAGATTTCCCTATAGTGGTTTGTGTATCTGCCCTACCCTTTAGTACCCAATGTCCAATCCTACTAATGGGTTGATCCATCTTTTTGTAAGTGCATGTACTGTACATCCTAACAACAAACTTCTCTTATTTGCTCCCTTTTTGGTTTAATTGGAAGCATTTTTTTTTTTAATGTTTGTATGAACAATTATTTTGTTGAGCTTGTTAGAAATTCAGAGCTCTCCGAACTTCTTTGGTTGTCTCAAAGAGCCCTCCAAGTTCTTATCCTAGACTACAGAATGGTTAAAGCAGCCATAGACGGATCGAAAAATTTAGCAGGAACTGGCTGGATTTCGATCCATCTATGGGCAGGGTGGTTGTACTGAAAGGATCACTAAAGGAAACATTTTTTTTAGCTAAATAGCTTCCTTTACCTTATTGCAGTCCTGGTTTCATATCCTCATTGTTCGTTTTTGCTTTGAAGTTGCTGTAATTCTGCTCTGATCTCCACACTTCCTGCTTGTCTGGCTCCTTATGAAAAATCTCATGGCAGCTTTTCACTGTGGTCTAAGCTGTGTGTCTAAAACTACTCAGAACCAATCAGATTCATTTTAAAAACAAAACACTGCCCTGGATTTGTTTGTTTTTGTTCTGTGTCTCTTTCTACTTAACAGAAACATGAAACCAGTTTAAAAACGAAAGTGAAACTAGAGGCACATTATATGAGTGATTTTTATCTATTTTTAATAATTTTTAAAAGGAATCAGTTAACTTTTATGTCTCTATAATATACCCTGTAAACAGTCATTTCAGCAAAAAAATGTTTTTCCTTTAGTGACCCTTTAAGTCATTCTATAGCCAGCAGCAGTAATGACTGTTTATAGGGAATTGAGCAATTTTCTTTCCTTCAACTCATGGTTTTACCCATGGTTGAAGAAAAGAAAATTTCATAATCTCTGACCAGCCTTATTCTTTATATTGTGGACACCAGAGAGTAGGAGTGCTTAAGTACAGTATTTTAGCAAAAGACACTAGGCAGGGCTAATAACAAAAAGCATAACTGATGAAATTTCTGGTACATAAACAGATATTTCTCTATATTTGCAGAGATCTTAAATGAGATAAACACAAGAAAATTAGCATGTAATGTAGTGTTTTTTATTTTGGCATTTTTATTTTTTTATTTTGTCCGGACATACGCCTTAAAGAAGCTTGAATTTAATTTAGCTTTCCAGAATCAATGAAAAACCGCTTCCAAAATTATATATACAAGGGTTCTTCAAAAAGTTTCTGCACTTTTTTTAATACATGTTGCATCCATCTTCACCACAGCATGAAAACTGTTATACTAAACAACAAGGTCAGCCAGCGTGCCAGACCGACTAGTCACATGACACTCTCAGACACAGCCAATTACTACTCCTCATGCCCTCACCGTTTCCAACGAAAATATAAAAGTGTATAAACTTTTTGAAGACCCCTAGTACATATATTTGTGGCACTGATAAAGTACCACTGGGGTGCTTGATCTATTTAGTTACAAGCCTGATGGTAAAGATCTAGGCCCAGATTCACAGAGCGATTACGCCTGCGCAACAGGAGTTGCGCGTGCGTAAGTCGAAATGTGCGCATGCGTTTCGATGCGCGGCATCCCCAGAACGAGATACGCCAAAAATCTACTTTTTTTTGTCCCGCGTAATTTCGTTAGACTGGCGCATCCGTCCGCGCAAAAGTGCGCTAGACACACCATTGATTTGCTAGTCAAATATGCTAATGAGGGACTTACGGGGATCCACAAAACAACGTTGGGGCAGCGCAGGCGACGCAGTGTGCGCAACAGCAAAATGTCCTGTCTAAAATTAGAGCATATAAAAGCTGGTCTAAAAAGAGAAAAAAAGTCTACTTGTTAGATAAAGCAACACTGTTAGTGAGGAGCTCAGCAGTCACACGTGTTGCACAACAATCTGTATGCCAACATGCCAGGGGCATCGTCGCACATAGCTATACTACTGACTTTAGATGAACAAAGAAGGATGAGGGCACGGAGGATGGCACGGAGGATGGCACGGGAGAGGATATACCGCACCTGCATAGACCTGTTTGGCATGAGTGATTCTGAGGTGTTTCGCATCTTCAGATTCACCCCTCATGCCATCCTGGAATTAACCACAACCCTGCAGGATGACATCACCAGCCCAACACACCGCTCACATGCAGTGCAGCCACTGGTCAAGGTACTGGCAACACTCGATTTCCTTGCCAGTGGCTCTTTTCAGCGTACAAGTGGAGTGGTGGCTGGGATGTCACAATCCTCCATGAGCAGATGTGTGCACCAGGTTGTCCCTGCAATTCTTAGACGCATGGCCAACCAAATCATCAAACCCACCACTGAGGACCTGCGGCTGAAGGCAATGACAGATTTCTACAGAATTGCCAGATTCCCACGCACTGTGGGGGCCATTGATTGCACACATGTGGCACTCCAGCCCCCCCAGGAGACAGAGCACATGTACCGCAATCGGAAGCATTGGCATTCCATCAATGTACAGGTGATAGTCGATGCCCAAGGCCTCATATGGCACGTCCGTGCCAAACACCCAGGGTCCAGCCATGACAGCTACATATACAATCAATGCCACATCCGAATGGAATTCGATCAGAACATGTATGGGGACACCTGGCTGGTTGGTGAGTGACATGGGTGGCAGGCATGACTATCCCCTCCCATGATGCACATCACAAGGGGCACATGCATGACTAACATCCTCCTGTCTTTTCCCTTACAGGTGACTCTGCATATCCACTGGGACCCCATCTCATGACTCCTATCCGGAACCCCCAAACCCCAGGAGAGGAAAGATACAATCAAGCACATGCCCAAACACGAGCAGTGGTGGAGCGCACCTTTGGCCTCCTAAAGTCACGTTTCCGATGCCTGGATAAGTCTGGGGGTACCCTCTTGTATTCCCCAAACTTCGTGTGCCAGATCATCGGTGCATGTTGCATGCTGCACAACTTCGCAGTAAGAAAGGGCCTGCAGATTGACCTACGTGATGACCTGACCCCTGAACCAGACAATCCCCCCCTAACCGAGGCTACCCCGTCTTCTGAGGGAAGAGCAGCCAGGAGACAGCTCACATTGGGCATCTTTGCACGTTAAACATACACATTAATCATGGCACAATGAGAATGCATGCATGCACAACACTGTGGTCCCTAGCACACACACCCCACATCCACATCAAATTGGATTGGCACCAGTCCACCATGCAGGACTTGTGAGCAGCAACGCCACGCCAAGGCTCCAATTATGTCACTGTACATTCATACACCATTCACACGGAACTGGGGATCACTTCTCCCTGGTCCTGGGGAACCCTTCTCCACCAAAATTGAGGGTGACACCCCTTTTCCGGCAGGAATGTCACCCCCACATTCACACAGCATTCACAACACAAAAAAAAAAAAAAGGTGAAAAACAAATTATTGCCCTTTGCGTGAGCCACGCCTGGGGCGCCCCCGGCCACGGCCCCGGCTTCTCAGGGGAGACTCATGGGGAAGGGGTAAAACCGGGGAAGGAGGAGTAGCCCCTGATCTCTGCCCACCTAGCGGCCTGCCCTCCAAAGCCACGGCTATTCTGTCCAGGGCAGCACCAAGTGTTGCCGTGTTGGCTTGGATAGCCAGGGTAAGGGCCCTCACATCCTGCCCAACGCCTGCTGATGTCGTCTGCAGTTCGTTTAGGCAGGTTGTGAAAGCCCGGGAGTGGGAGTCCAGGTTCCCCAGCGTATCCTTGATGGAGGACAGGCTCTCCTCCATCCGCACCAATGTCTGGCTGACCTGTCCCAGATGGCGGGTCTGGAGGAACTGGTCCCTTCTCAGAGTGGCGGGCAGGAGATCGGCCACCCCCCTGGTGGTCTGGGATGACATCCTGCCTCCAGCTGATGCTTGTGGCCGGGGAGAAGGGGAGGCCCTTGTGAGGGGAGCCATGTTGGGGGAGGAGGGGGGGGGGGCTCCCCCTTAGGGAGGCCTGCCTGCTGCCAGCCAGAGGGGAAGAGTCCTCAAAAACCAAACGTCCAGTGCCTGACATGGACTCCTCCTCCTCATGATTCTCCTCCTCCTCATGATTCTCCTGCTCCTCTTGAACCTCCTCCGCGGATTCCGGCCTTGTTGGGGGGGCCTCATTAGGCTGCTGTCCTGGGGTTGGTGCGGTCAGGCCAGATGGCCCTGCACCCTCCTGCACATCTGTGGATGACACAAAACATTCACAGGTTGGAGGATCCACAAACTTGCCACATATTCCCTTTCACCCCCTCCCCCACACATGCTACACACCTGATATTAAAAAAAAAAAACGTACCTGGCACCACGGGCTCCGGACATGAATCAAAGCCGGGCAGGCCCTCAACTTCATGCCGATGAAAGGTCAGGGCCACCGCACGCTCCTCCGCTGTCAGCCTAATACGGCATGGTGGGCCCCCTCCTGTGTCCTGGCATGGGCATGCATTCTGGCCATCTTCTGTTTGACCAGACGCCGGAGGTCATTGATTTTTTTGTCAATCCCAGACCGGGTCCGTGTCTCCCCCTGCCCCGCTGAATTGACCTGCTCAGTGATCCTATCCAAAATCTCCCTCCTCCTGGCCGGGGTGGTGTTGGCACTCTCTGGGCCGTGGAGGTAACGCCCATACTCGCTAATGGCCCGGGCAAGAATTTGTTTTTCCACAACTGTAAAATTCAGCTTTCGTTTTCTCTCAGTCATCCTTCCAAAAAAACTCAGTCCCAGTCAACAAAATTCACGCACACAAACAAGCCCAACCAATCAAGCAAAAACACACACAGAGAGAAAACTACTCGGCAATAAACAGTCACAAAAAAACAAAACAAAAATACAGCAGGAAAAGAAACAAACACAAATATATCAATCAAACAAACAGTCTCTCAAACACTTATCAAAAACCACTTTCAAAAATCTACTAACAAACACTTGATCACACAGAACACTAATCTGACAACTACAAAACACACCGCAACGAACAACAGGACAAAAGCACTTGGTTAAATGGGAAGGGACAAAGGGATGTACTTTTGCAAAGCAAGTGCGTTTGTGTGTGTCTATTTATGCTGTTTGCGTAGTTCACAACGTTGCCCTAGTCCATTTCCAATTTCACTGATTGCGCCGCTCCCGAGTTGTGAGCATGCGCACAGCGGAGCTGACATGGTATGCTTTAAGCGCACATGCGCGAGCCGGCTGGCCCTTCATTTGCATGGGGTCACGGCTCATTTCAATGTAACACGCCCACGTCCTTCCCAATTTGTATTACTCCTCCTTACGCCTCTGAAAAAACGTTACGCATTCGCAATTTCCTGCGCAAAAGCTACGAGAATAGGGTGATTACGCGGCAAAATTGCGCAAGTCTAACGTAAAGGCGGTGCGCTACGCCGGTCCAATAATGCGCAGATGTACCTGAATCTGGGCCCTAATGTGTAAGTATTATACTTACTGGGCCAGATTCAGGTACAATTACATTGGCGCAGAGTATCAGAGATACACTACGCCGCCGTATTTTACCTGGCTCTACGACGAATTCAGGTAGATTTTGGCCCGTAAGGTACGGCGGCGTAGTGTATTTCTCGCGGCGGAATCGAAATACGCGATTAGGGGGCATGAAGCATTTAAATTAGGGGCGTCCCCGCGGCGATCAAACTGCGCATGCTCCGTTCAGAAATTTCCCGCCGTGCATTGCGCGAAATAACGTTGTTACGTCATTTTTTGTTTGAGTAGCGTCATTTACGTACATTCCTATTCCCGGTCGACTTACGTAAAAAATAAAAAAAAACTTTGAAATTCGACGCGGGAATGACGGCCATACTTAACATGGGCTGTCTAATACTAGACCAGATAAAAGCTGGAATAACTTTACGCAGCAAAACGATGACTATAGATGCCGTAAGAGATTGCGAAGGACGCTCTTAACTTTGTGGATCGTCGGAAAAAGCTCATTTGCATACCCCGAAGCGGAAAACGACGGGAACTCCACCCAACGGCCGCAAAATTATTGCAGCGTAGATCCGAAGGCGTACGAACGCGTAAGCCAGTCGGATTGAAGCCCGAAGCCGTCGTATCATGGTTTGAGTATTCAGACTAATGAAACGACGCGCGTAATTTGAAAGTACTCCGGTCTAACGCGAGATAGACAGGAGTATGGGCTCTGTAAATCTGGCCCACTGTTTTTTGTTATTCTGTATATTTTAGATGTGAACAAGTAGAGTAACTCAATATGCTTTCTGGCCTCCTCTGCATATCATGTTGCCAGTTATGCCTGTTTTTATTCTGGTACATTGTTCAGGGAAAGATTACGTGTGGAAAATTTTCCAAACATTACACATAAAGTTCAACCAAGAAATCCTTAGGAAGTGACCATGGCGCCAGCTAACAAACAACCACAAAACATATTTTCCTACAGTAACAACATAAAACAGTAATTTTCTCTGGAGGCTGCTCATGTAGAATTTGATCTACCAAAATGACAAGTGCATCAGAGAATGTCCTATCCCTTTAAATAGCTAGGTTTTCTATAGGCATAGTTCAAGATTTTTTTGTATGAATGGTTTCTCATTAAAAAAAAAAAAAATACCCAGAAGGAGCAGGCTGAAACAGACTTACTAAATTTATTTTTTAGCTTTGGATAGAGTGGAGAGGGATTTGAATGTTTTTTTAGTTTTTATTGCTGTCTGTGCTGTTAGGGAGATTCACCCTCTCTACTTTCCCTGTTTACCATTATCATTGAACGCAAAAGTAAAAGAAAATCCCACATTTTGGGTTGTCCCCAGGAAAGATATAGTAGGGAAATCTTCCAATGGGCACACTAGTTCTGGTGACCTGGGGGTCCCCAAGGAATTCCCTTAATTTGCAGGGATTTCCTCTCACTTCCTGTTTGGCTATGGGACAGGAAGTGAAGGGAAATCTCCACAATGGGACACAAATGGTGGAAAAAAAGTTTTGCCTATAGTTCTACTTTAACATAATTTCTGTCCATGTTATTACATTTAAGATTGCACTTATATTCATTACAGTAGGCCCTTAGTACAACTATGAGAGGGAATCACTTGATTGTGTTTCTGTAGCGATAGTCATACTAATTAGCTTCAGGGTAGAATTCATGAATTAAAGAGGTTTGTTAAGCCATGCGACAACCTTGCAACAATCCCCTCTACTATGTTAAATATTGTCCCCAGTGCATTTGTTTTTGAAAAAAAAACTTCTGCTGCTACACACCGTTTGCTCCCATCTTCTGCAACCCAGAGTTCTCACCTAGGTTAGTACCAAAATAATTTCAATGGTGGCTTAATAAGGAGTTACTAAGAATTGCCGATTACCTTAAAGGGCAAGTTCATCTTTACAGAATAATCTGTAAGGTGAACTTGCACAGGACGCCCTCCTCAGACCCTCCCCCCCCCATCCTGTTGACCTGGAGCATGGCGATCCCCCACTAGGAGACATCAGGACGCCGCCTCACCGGTCCGTGGCTTAGCAGTCCCCCACAGCTTAATCTCCAAAACATACCTCATCACAGCATTCTAATCAGTCCACACCGTCACATGGGCAGCGCTGACCAATCAGAACCTGCGTAGCCTGTCCTGTCACTACGGGTGAAGAGGAGAGAAAGCCACAGGGATTGCAAATCCCCAGGCCAGTATAACAACAATATGTGCTGTCAGTGCGGGGGTTCCCTGGCCCAGTGTAAGTTCACCTTACAGATTTTCTTTAAAGGTGAACTTACACTTTAATGGAAACCAGATATACTCTTTACAACACTTTAAAGACAAGATGCAGCTACCTGCTAGTGAAATATTCCGATATAATCATTCTTTGTCTGACGCAAACTTAATCTAATAGTTGGGCCTCTTAGGCCGCGTACACACGATCAAACATATCTGCTGAAACTTGTCCGCAGACCAGTTTCAGCGGACATATCCGATCGTGTTTACGGCCTAGCAGACAGGTTTCCAGCAGACAAAAGTTTTAAAACATGCTTTAAAACGTATCTGCTGGAAAGCTGTCTATCGGTCATGTCCGCTGGTTAGTACGCCTAACCAGCGGACCGAAATCCCCCGCATGCGTCGGATGGATTCGACGCATGCGTGGAAGCATTTTACTTCCTGGTTTGCGGACGTCGCGGCGTCGACTTCACCGCCGCGTCACCACGCTGTCTGTCCGCGGGGATTTTGGTTTGATTGTGTGTACACACATCAGACCAAAATATCACATACGACTTTTGAGTTGTCTTGCCAGGAAAGGGGTCTTTTGAGGGGACGAATATCTGCGGTGTATGCTTCCCTCCCTGAACCGAATTCAAAACTCCTATATGAACCAATAGGAAAAGGATCTGAATCTTACTTTTGTCCTGTCTGAGTGGCAGGATATTGTCCACGCTTTATCTAAAGTCTCTATCAATACCTCGCTAATTGAAGCCAACTATAAAACACTTTTGCGTTGGTACCTATTCAGGTGGCTAAAATGTATCCGTCCAAATCGCCTAACTGTTTTCGAAGCTGTGGTCAGTTGGGGCCAATGTATCATTTCTGGTGGCAGTGTCCCCTATTCACTAGGATTTGGATATTTAACTTAATGAATTTAGTGACGGGGTGAACATCCGTAGATCCAAAGAGGTTGCCCTGTTCCATAAACGACCCAATGTAGTGCCCAGGAAATCAGTAAAATTGATCACCCACTGTATATACTGTAAGCGGCAAGCATCACTGTTGCTTGGCATTGGAAACAGTTAGTTATTCCTCTGGATTATGTTAAAAATGAAGTTAAAGTGGAGTTCCACCCCTTTCCCCCCCCCCTAAAAATCTTAAAATAGAAAAAAAAAATGATACTCACCTGAAAGGGGAGCGGTTGCTATGCGGAAGTAGCTCTTCTGCCTGCAGTGGATCTTCTGGCTTATCCTACATCGCTGCGTCTTCTTGTGAATGAGCCGCGCTGCCTTCTGGGAACTGTGTGTATCCCAGGAGGCAGCCGCCCATTCACAAAGCGTTGTGTGAGTCGCGCATGCGCATGCACATGCGCAGTAGGAAATGGGCAGTGAAGCCTGTTTCCCTTTGTAAGGATGGAGGCGCCAGGACCAATCGATCGCCGTCGGGGGACCGACATCATGGGTGACTAGGAGAGGAAAGTCAGCAGCTACACTGTTAGTAGCTGCTGACTTAAAAAAAATAATTGCGGGTGGAATCCCGCTTTAATTGGACCGCGGTTAATGTCAAACTCACTCACATACTCCTTAATAACTCAAAAACATTGGGACCCAGGGATCCATCACATTTCGGTTTCCTAATGAGCTCCGGACTTACCTTCTTCTCTTCTTTTACTCTTTTTTTCCTCTCTTCTACTTTTGTTCTCTGCCCCCCCCCCCCCCCAACACACACTTTTTATGTTGTTTGAATTCATCATATTTTGACTGATGACATTCTCAGGAATTGGTATGAAAGGTCCCCTGTTACCCCTTATCCACTATTCCCCCTCCACCCTCCCCGCATATCTCTCTGTACCCTACCTTGGTTCCTGCACTCTACTACACATACAGTACATTCCTGACTACTGACTACTGATTAGAACTGATTAGAACTGTTCTTTAGTAGATCAGGTAGGTCCCCTGTTACCCCTTATCCACTATTCCCCCTCCACCCTCCCCGCATATCTCTCTGTACCCTACCTTGGTTCCTGCACTCTACTACACATACATTCCTGACTACTGATTAGAACTGTTCTTTAGTAGATCAGGTATACGTTTACTGCTTCCTGATATTGTCTGTTGGGGTTTCTAATCTCAGGTTTATCTGAGAACATCCCATGATTATTAGTTGTTCCCTTTTATTCATGGGCCATGTTATTTTTGTTTATTCATGTTTTATGTATTCATGTACTTGTCATTGTGACAATTCGAGTATTGGTCTCTGTTTATATGCTACTTTTGTTATTACTGGATTTTTCCCCCAAAAAACATTGAAATATAAAAAAACTGCCGATGTGTACCTGATTTCAGAAGGCCAATCGGAACTCACATGACTGGCCGCCTCTATCCTCTCACGAGCTGACAGCAAAGCGATTGGAGCTGGGAAACCCCCTTTAATTTGCGGGCTAGTGGGTGCGTGCATGCTGCCACTTACTGCGTGACCGTGCCAGCGGGTCCTGCGGACTTGATGTCCACCGGTGTCCCGCAATCGTGGCACAGAGAGCCAGAACAGGGAGATGCCTATGTAAACAAAGCAATTCCCTGTTCTGACTAGCAACATCGGGAGCAGTGATCTCTGTCATGTTGTTGTGAGACCACCCCCCCTACAGTTAGAATCACTCCCTAGGACACACTTAACCCCTTCACCGCCCCCTAGTGTTAACCCCTTTCCTGCCAGTGTCATTTACACAGTAATCAGTGCATTTTTATAGCACTGATCGCTGTATAAATAACAATGGTTCCAAAATAGTGTCAAATGTGTCTGATGTGTCCCCTGCAATGTTGCAGTTATGATATAAATCGTAAATCACCGCCATTACTAATAAAAAATAAATTAATAATAAAAATGCCATAAAACTATCCCCTTTTTTGTAGACGCTATAACTTGCGCAAACCAATCAATATACGCTTATTGATTTTTTTTTATTTTTAAATATGTAGAAGAATACATATATCGGTCTGAGGAAAAAAATAGTTTTTTATATATTTGTTATAGCAAAAAGTTATAAAATATTGCTTTTTTTTCAAAATGTACACTTTTTTTGTTTATAGCGCAAAAAATTAAACCCGCAGAGGTGATCAAATACCACCAAAAGAAAGCTCTATTTGTGGGGGAAAAAAAGACATACATTTTGTTTGGCTGCAACATTGCATGACCGCGCAATGGTCAGTTAAAGCCATGCAGTGCTGTATCGCAAAAAGTGCTCAGGACAGGAAGGGGGTAAATGCTTCCCGGGGCTGAAGTGGTTAAGTTTCTTCTTTCTGCTGATAAATGTTAGTGTGCATATGCAAACTATTTATAGGCATTTATTACGATTTCTAAAAGGATGTCGCAGTCAAACACAATGCACCAAAAACAAGTAGGTGGGATATCAGTTCTTTTCACTTTAATCTTTACACGGCTTTCTTTAGTAGATATGACAAAGCCCAGTCCCTATGTTATCTTTCTAAATCATTTTTTGTTTCCAATAGAATTTAACCTAAGGATCTACACTGGCTCCCGATAGCAAAACGGGTCGAGTTCAAGGCTCTCTGTCTGGGGTTTCGGGCCTATTGGCAACTAGGCCCGATGTACTTATCGAACATGACACAACACTACTGTCCACCCAGAGAGCTTCGTTCAACTGAAGCCCTGTTATCGATTATTCAACCTAGTCGCTCAGCTTCAAAGGGTGGCCGCCGCCTCCAAACACTGGGGAATTCTCTTTGGAACCAGCTCCCTCATCAGCTCCGAGCATCCTCCTCCTTGATGGCCTTCCACTGCTTTTTACACAAGCCTACGGATAGAGACTTGACCATCCAAGCTCTTAGCAGGACGCTGCCTTAATCCCAGGCTGTGGTCCATGGTCAGGGAGTAGGGATAGGCTTCTTGTGAACTGCCCCCCCTCCCCTCTTTTTATATTTCTGTTTACTTCTTGCTTGTTCACCTCTTTCACTTAGATGTCCTAGTCTCTTCTCTCAGATCCTGGGAATTGGATATCCCCAGCTTGTTGGTAAGCACTTAGAAGCGAGTTTCACAACTCGCATTCGGCGCTCTATAAGCATTTATTCCAATCCAATCCAAAATGCACCAGATATACAGCATGTAATATGCGTAATCTTTTGTGTTTTTTTATAATTCTATGTTATGGTTAATACTGCTGAATGACACACACAATTTTATAATTAATTGACTGATCTGAACATCATTATTTCATCATTTTAAAATATGAGAATGGATTGAAAGCAGAATCTCTAATATTTTATTAGACACGTTGTAGGAGTCTCAAAGTACAGGGATTTGACTGCAGGTAGTTCAGTTATTTCCTCTAGCTGATACAAGGCAAAGGCCAATATCTAATCGGAGGACTACATCTTGACCAGAAACGAGGACTTGCTCATGCTTCCATTTTTTAAAGGATAAGTTCACCTTCGGGAACATATTACATGTTCCACCCATTTTTAGGGGGGAACACGTAACATGTTCCCGCTCCTGCAAGGGCTCATGATACGAGCCCTCTATGTGACAGCAGTAGGGGAAGAAGTTCTGCCCACACAGCTGTGTCATTCATTTACCGTCATCCTTTGCAACTGTCGGTTTGTAGTTATCAATTAACTACTACAGCGCTGTTGAGTGCTGTGGTAGTTCACTGATTCTTCTTGCTTTCCAGGCTCCTGATAAAAAAAATGCACTTTTTATTCACCTGCAAAAAAAATTTTTTTTATTTTTTTTAAAGGTGAACTTATCCTTTTAAACACCTTTATTTCCAATAATGCCTAGTAGCATAAACTAGAAAGATATCCTTTGTGTGAGACCCTGCTGTCTGTAGCTAGAAAGAGTAGTGAATCCTCTGATTATTAATGTTTTTGTGTGGTCTCCAGTGGGCATTTAGAAGAGAACAGTGCCTGGCTTAAAGTGATTGTAAAAGCAGAGGGTTTTTTATCTTAATGCATTCTATGCCCTATGCAAAACCACGGCATAGAGCAGGTACGTATAACATGTTTGTTTTATTAAATAACAAACATGTTATGCTCACCTGCTCTGTGCAGTTGGTTTTGCACAGAGCAGCCCAAATCCTCCACTTCTCAGGTCCCTCACCGGTGCTCCTTGCTCCTCCATCCTGCCTAATGCCCCCGCAGCAAGTAGTTTGCTATGGGGGCACCCAAGCCGAGCCGCTGCTCTGTGTCCATTCAGACACAGAGCCGCAGCTTGGCTCAGCCCTGCCCACTCTCTCTCCTCATTGGCTCACTGACTTTGACAGCCAGGACATGTGGACTGGGACTGACTTTGATTAACAGCAGCCAATAGCGCCCGCTGTGTGTTTTAGCCAATCAGGAGGGAGAGTCCCAGACAGCCGAATCTCTTATGCAACATCACTGGATCGAGATGGGGCTCAGGTAAGTATGAGGGCAGCTGCTGCACACAGAAGTTTTTTTTTTTTTTTTTTTTTTTAACTCTGCCTTTAGAACCACTTTAATTAGATGCAGCATATCTCAGTTGCCTAATAAGCAAGACACAGAAGAGAATCAACACCAGAGGCTGCAGAGATTCAAATGGCAGCATTAACAGGCACAGCTGAAACATATAGCTGCCCAATATAGCTCCTAAAAATCCAGATTTACAAAATGTTATGGTGGTATACAACCATTGAGGGTTTTGTAAACATTTTATTTTGTAGGTTAATGTCCAGTGCAGTAATTCCAAACAGACTCTCTTTGCATCTCCTCAGAATATATGGATGTCTAGGAGCATAAATTATTAATAGAAACAAAACCTTCGATACACTTTGACATGTACACATTATATGTGTATAAGTACATATTTACCCGTGGGTAAGGTAACCTTGTTATATTTGATATTCCTACTTCCACGTCACAAATGGAAACAATTCTATGAGAACTGATAAGAATATGATTGCTTTAGTAGGAAACATGTTGTCTTCCACCTCTCCTAACAAGACACATGGACTGGGAAACTGGAAAAACTAATTGTTAAAAACGTTGCAATTATGTTAGGCTTGCAGATTATTGATCCATCGTATTGTTAGGCTAAAATAATCCCCCCAGTGTTTTTTACCAGAATTTGTCTATGCTGTCTTTTTGGTTCCAATCACTTCCAAGTATTCACATACTTACCAATGAATGCTTTACAAACCTCATACATACAGTATGTCACAAAAGTGAGTACACCCCTCATATTTTTGTAAATATTTTATTATATCTTTTCATGTGATAACACTGAGAAAATGAAACTTTGGTTCAATGTAAAGTAGTGAGTGTACAGCTTGTATAACAGTGTAAATTTTCTGTCCCCTCAAAATAACTCAACACACAGCCATTAATGTCTAAACCTTTGGCAACAAATGTGAGTACACTCCTAAGTGAAAATGTCCATTGGCCCCATTAGCCATTTTCCCTCCTGGGTGTCATGTGACTCGTTAGTGTTATAAGGTCTCAGGTATGAATGGGGAGAAGGTGTGTTCAATTTGGTGTTATCGCTCTCACTCTCTCATACTGGTCACTGGAAGTTAAACATGGCACCTCATGGCAAAGAACTCTCTGAGGATGAAAAAAATAATTGTTGCTCTATATAAAGATGGCATAGGCTAAAAGAAGATTGCCAAGACAATGAAACTGAGCTGCAGCACGTTGGCCAAGTCCAGCTCAGCGGCATTTCCAGAGGTTGTCTTTGGGAAATAGACGTATGAGTGCTGCCAGCATTGCTGCAGAGGTTAAAGGGGTGGGGGGTCAGCCTATCAGTGCTCAGACCATACTCCGCACACTGCATCAAATTGGTCTGCATGTCTGTCGTTCCAGAAGGAAGCCTCTTCTAAAGATGATGCACAAGAAAGCCTGCAAACAGTTTGCTAAAGAAAAGCAGACTAAGGACATTGATTATTGGAACCATGTTCTGTGGTCTGAAGAGACCAAGATAAACTTATTTGGTTCAGATAAAGTCAAGCGTGTGTGGTGGCAAACAGGTGAGGAGTACAAAGACAAGTGTGTCTTGCCCACAGTCAAGCATGGTGGTGGGAGTGTCATGGTCTGGGGGCTGCATGAGTGCTGCCAGCACTGGGGAGCTACAGTTCATTGAGGGAACCATGAATGTCAACATGTACTGTGACATACTGAAATAGAGAGTGATCCCATCCTTTCAGAGACTGGGCCGCAGGGCAGTATTCCAACATGACGACCCCAAACACAACTCCAAGATGACCACTGCCTTGCTAAAGAAGCTGAGGGTAAAGGTGGTGGACTGGCCAAGCATGTCTCCAGACCTAATTGAGCATCTATGGGGCATGCTCAAACGGAAGGCGGAGGAGCGCAAGGTCTCTTACATCCACCCACTCCGTGATGTTGTCATGGAGGAGTGGAAGAGGACTCCAGTGGCAACCTGTGAAGCTCTGATGAACTCCATGCTCAAGAGTGTTAAGGCAGTGCTGGAAAATAATTGTGGCCACAAAATATTTAAACTTTGGGCCCAATTTGGACATTTTCACTTAGGAGTGTACTCACTTTTGTTGCCAACTGTTTAGACATTAATGGCTGTGTGTTAAGTTATTTTGAGGGATCAGCAAATTTACACTGTTATACAAGCTGTACACTCACTAATTTACATTGTAGCAAAGTGTAATTTCTTCAGTGTTGTCGCATGATAAGTTATAATAAAATATTAACAAGAATTTGAGGGTTGTACTCACTTTTGTGAGATACAGTGGAACCTGCGATTAATGAGCGTTTCGCAATACGAGCACTGTATTATAAAAAATCCTAACTCGGTTTCCGAGTGTTGTCTCGCAAAACAAGCAGGATTCAAACCAAAGCAGTGTGCAGTACCGCGTGTGGCCTGAGGGGGGGTGCCGGCGCTGATCGACTGTTCGGAAATGCTCGGAAAGACTCCGTTCCCGAGCCTTTCCAAGGTCAGCCGAGCTGTCCTCGGGCCTTTCCGTGTGTTTCCGAGGCTCTCTGCCCCCCCCCCACCTCTGGCCACATGCGGTATTGCATGCCATTGAAGTCAATGCAAAACAAATTATTTTTGTTTCCATTGACTTTAATGGGGAAACTCGCTTTGATATGCGAGTACTTTGAATTACGAACATTCTCCTGGAACGGATTATGCTCGTAATCTGAGGTTCCACTGTACTGTAAATTGCAGATGCATTTATAGATTTTTTTTTTTAATCCATACTTTTTACACTGTTTTGTCAGTGGAACTGTATATTAATCTGCGAGTGGGAAACTATTCTCTGAGATGGAAGACATACACTGATCATCAAAAACTTTATGGCTGCCCACCTAAAAATTAGTGAGTCACCCTTTTGCCACCAAAGCATCTACTTTTGTCACCAAAACAGCCCTGATCTGATGAGGCATGGACGCCAGTAGACTTCTGAAACTGTCAGTAGCAGATCCTTTAAGTTCTGTAAGTTGGGAGGTAGGGTCTCTATGAATCAGACTTTTTGTTGTCTACCCCAAACTGTTCTTGAGCTATTTTTTACAGTGTGCCAGGCCACATTATCCTGCTGAAAGAGACCACTGCCATAAGGGAATACAGTTCCATTACCATTTTCATGGTCAGTAATAATGTTTTGGTAGGTGGTGTGTGTCAAAGTAACATCAACATGAATGGCAGTAGAACATTGCCCAAAGCATCTCTCTGCTTCCACCAAAAATGTACCCTCCCGGAGATAAAGACGCATAGGGTGGACCGTGCAGCAAAAAAAATGGTTTATTGATACAAAATTTTGGCAATCACATTGAATCAGACACTCAAATACCCATCACCATCACCCAAATAAATATTAAAATTAGTTATGCCCTGTAGACACGATCGGTTCATCCGATGAAAACGGTCTGATGGATTTTTTCATCAGATACCCGATAAAGCTGACTTTCATTAGTCTTGCTTACACACCATCAGTTAAAAAAACGATCGTGTCAGAACGCGGTGATGTAAAACACAACGACGTGCTGAGAAAAATTAAGTTCAATGCTTCCGAGCATGCATCGACATAATTCTGAGCATGCATGGATTTTTAACCAACGGATTTCCCCACAGACGATCATTTTTTCTATCGGTTTTTAACCATCAGATAATTTTAAAACAGGTTGTAATTTTTTTCATCGATGGGAAAAAAAACGATGGGGCCCACACACAATCGGTTCGTCTGATGAAAACGGTCCATCAGACGGTTTTCATCAGACGAACCGATCGTGTGTACGCGTCATTAGACAACGTTATCTAAGTAAACACTAAACTACGTAGGGGAATGCATGCATGCAAAATTACTCTGGCTGGGAAACCAGCTGTAAATGTATCCAGCTGCTAACGCAGCAATTAAAGAGATCAGCCACTTGACTGGTCAAGTCCTAGCAGGACATATAGCAGAGTAAATTAGCTTGCCTTCTTCCCATTGTGCATCCTGGTGCCATCTCTTCCCCATGTAAGCGATGCACATGCACTCAGTCATCCACATGATATACTGTAAAAGAAATTGTGATTCATCAGAGCAGGCCACCTTCTTCCATTTCTCTGTGGTCCAGTTCTAATGCTCACGTGACCATTGCAGGTGCTTTTTGGCTGTGGACATGAATCAGCATGTGCACCCTGACTGGCCTGTGGGTACGCAGCTCCATACACAACAAACTATAATGCTCATTTCTTTCTGCTTTCAACTCATCAACTTCAGGGACAACACTTGATGCTTGTATCCCACCAACTTTCAGAAGTAACAAGATAATAATCAGTGTAATTCACTTAACCTGTCAATGGGCATAAAGTTATGGCTGATCAGTGTAAGCTGATTTATGAACTGATATCATTTTTCAAATGAAAGATAGGAGTATGTCTGTGTATTGTAACCCACACGTTACAGGATTCCAATTTAATGCAACTGTCAATGGAGCAATGCAATTTGAAATAAATACAGTTATGGTCGAGGCTGCAAATAAAACAAACACGTTTTTCACAGAAAATGTACCAACATCTAAGAAAATGTGCCAACATCTAACATAATGTGTTCACATTTTTGTCTTTATCAGAGTGTAACTGTAATGAGCACGCTGACAGCTGCCACTTTGACCTGGATATGTGGCTGGCATCAGGGAACCGTAGTGGAGGAGTTTGTGATAACTGTAATCATAATACAGAAGGTATTAACTGCCAGAGATGCAAGCCCGGCTTCTTCCGAGACTGGAGTGTGCCATTTTCTGCCCAGGATGCCTGCAAAGGTATTGTGACAGTTTACCTACTCCTGCACAATGAATTCACTAATTCTAACCAAAGCAATATCAAGATAATGGAACAATCAAAGAAATAAAAATGATTATATATATATATTTGTAAATTTATATAAATATATATTTATATAAAAAAACGTATTATTTTTTAACTGCAAGCCACCGCCTTATTGTGCCTTATTACATTTTAATTGTGGGAGCTAATTTCCCAGTGACAGTCTTCACATATTTGAGTACAATTGCTCTAAGCAAATAACTGGGGCAGCCTTCCCTATTCCATTGAGAGATTTAAATTCACTTCAGGAACTGCCCTCATGTGGCCAGCAGGGCTATTAATCTCAATTTCTTACAAATCATGGGATCTAAACAAAAGACCCAAACAACAGCTGGTTACTATTGAAGTGGTAACTTTGTCTGGTACCCAAAGTGGTGCTGAAAACAGCTCCATGTGCCAGCACTGTGCCTGCTGTGAGCACTGTGCCTGCATTATACAGATAACTTCTTTAATTCCTCATAAATCTTTATTGTGCTTCCCATATTATATACTGTATATAACACTGGCATCATAAGGTCATCTTTGAATTGCTCAATGCAGAATCCAATGAATTATACCTTGCACCTTTAGGAGGATAGCAGAGAAAAGGCCACATCAGACCCTGGTGATTGATCTTTAAGTGACATAACATTTGCAGATGCTTGGATAACCTCAGTTCTTATGCCGCATACACACAACAAATGTTCGATATAGATATACATATTAATATGAATTTTCCTTAAAGGGAAAGTGTCAATCAGACACTTGGGTGGTGTGTAAACCTGACATTTATTGTTGATATTCAGTGTTTTAGATATTAGCCCAAAGAAAGATGTCCACAGCTAAAAAATGACAATTAATATGTGTCATGTAGATAACAAAACAGACGCTAAGGTCAGGTGCCAGACATAAAAATGTACTTATAACTCTACCTCCCCGGGCACAGAGTGATCCCATTGGGGGTGTCAGTGGGGGTGGAGGGTGCCCTTCCCATCTCATTTCTATATATGTTGGACCAATAAGGTTTTGATTTATCCCAACTGCTGTAGACTAGGGACCCTAGATGGATTGATAGGAACTGCAGGATTTGGGGGAGGGTAGGGAGCTACCCCGGTTAGACTATATGGCTAATGGTCAGAATTTACTCCCTTGTTGAACCTGTTTTCCTTTCATCGCAGATAGAATGTTATTTAGGTATGGTTGAGAAATGACGTAGTGATGACTTCAGCAAACGATGTCTCAATATTTAAGGATATGTAACAAAATGTATTGATTTCCTGATATGTTCTTTAAATTGTACTGACTTTATTCAGAAAATAAACTTAAACTTGAATGAAAAAAAAAAATGTACTTATAATATGTTATACCACCGACCAGCTTAGCGGCTTGCTATGGGGGCACTCAGCAGAGGGGAGGAGCCAGGAGTGCACTGATAGAGGACCACAGAAGAGGAGGATCGGTGCTGCTCTGTGCAAAACCATTGCACAGAGCAGGTAAGTATAATTTTTTTTAATTATTATTTACCTTTAGTATCACTTTAGGTTTATTTTAAAATAGAAACATGTATGCAAAATGTAATTTAATATAATAAATAAAGTGCAACAATGTGATATAAGAATATATTATCAGGTATTTTTTTCTAATTCTTTGTATTCATTGTAAACTTGGAAGTGGAACTTGCGTTCTGAGAAATGTGTTGAGTCTAGTAGTCTTCACCTAGTCACCTGATCTGCTCTAATACTTATGAGATGAGCGTATCACTTATAAATGCTGTGTATACATGATGTTGATGTAAATATTTAGGTGCTGTACTGGGGACAACCTTAATTAGTGAGGCAATTAATTAAAAATAAAATGATTTTAACATTAAAAATGTGTCCGGTACCTTAAAAGTATGCCATTATTTTTTATACAGTCCCCCTACCCCCCATCTATTAATATGTCTTGTATACTTAGCATGCTTGTATATTTTGCCCCATACCCTCTAATGAGAAAAAGTTGGTAAATTAACTCAACTTCTACTAAATAGGACTATATGATACTTAGAACAAGTACAGAGGTAAAGCACAGTGTCTGTACCTGAGGACATTGGAACACTTTTATAGTTGGGCTGTGCTTTATATCAATGCTGTATTATTCATTAGTGGCTAGAAGTTAATCCTTCCACACAAGTTAGAATTGTTTGTGCATATTACCTCACTCTGTGCAGGTGTCTGGCTTCTCGGCAAACAGGTGGGGAATGTGGAAGCAAATGTTACTTGCACAAAAAAATCAGGTGTCACAGCCAAGGTAAACAGAGACAAAATGTAGACTTGTTAAAGGGATTACTCAAGTTTAAATAGCTTGGGCCTTTTAAAAAGATACATTGTGATACAAATGCAAACAGTGGAAATAATGATCACATTTTTAGATAATGGTAGCCGTGTCCAGAGAAGTTTTTATAACTCAAGCTGCATGCTTTTGTCACTGTATTTAAGTATGACGGCTTCCCGTCCGCAGTACGTCGGCAGAATGGCATGGGTGCACAAAACCCCTTGATCGCCCCCTGATGTTTAACCCCTTCTCTGCCAGTGACATTTATACAGTAATCAGTGGCTATTTTTAGCTCTGATCAATGGTCCCAAAATAGTGTCAAAAGTGTCCGATCTGTCCGCCGCAATGTCGCAGTCGTGATAAAAATCACAGATCTCTGCCATTTTTTGTAAAAAAAAATGCCATAAATCTATCCCCTATTTTTTAGACGCTACAACTTTTGTGCAAACCAATCAATATACAGTTATTGTGATTTTTTTTTACCAAAAATATGTAGAATACATATCGATCTAAACTGAAAAAGAAAGCAATTCTTTTTTTTTTTTATATTTTTGGGGTTATATTTATTAACAAACGCAATAAACGACCACATTTTTTGATAAAATATAAAAACCGAGTTTGCACCGAGTAAATAGATACCAAACATGTCAAACATGTCAAACCTTAAATTTGTGTGCCACTGTGAAATCACAACAAACTTCAGTTCCCAATATTATCTATAGGTGACACTTCAAACACCCCCTATAAGTCATCAGTGTAGTGTCACAGAGAAGATCTTCTGCTAGAATTGTTGCTCTCACACCGGCGTGTGCGACAATATGTAACATTTATCGCAATTTACATTTTCGCATGTAGGCGCCCTAGACACGTGCGTTTATGTTCATACGTGGGCGGGGCCCACATTTCTTTTTTGGGGGGATTTATGTGCTTGGATGTAACTTTATTTTTGATGATTTCTGATGATTTTTAGGTGACGGGTTCCCTTTAATGAGACATGCAGGGTCCTCTGGGCTCCTCTGAATGTATTGCAATACATCCCTCCCTGACTATGCTAGTCTGGTGCACTGAGAGGCTGACCTGGTGATTTCCGTGTCACAACAAGAAGGGGTGGAGAGCAGATGTGTCTCCGCTCTTCTCCCTCCCCTCCACCCGCCGACATCTGCACATGGTGGGGGTGCACGTGCGAGGTGGCGCTGGTACTGGGGGGATGGAGGCAGTATGGTGGCAGCACGGCCATCCGAATGCATCCATACTTTTATACACAATCCTGGTGGCTGCAGCCATCGGATTGTGTGTGAAACCCCCCGCTGTCAGGTACGTATGACATATACAGAGCTGGCAGCGTAAGGGTTAAAGCATATGCCTGGCCTTTTCTTCTGGATATTGAACCATGAATTGTTGGGTCCAGTTTGCACCAATGATGCAACAATATAAAGCATTTTTATTCTTACCTGAGTATACCTCTTTGGCTTAAAGCTGAGCCCTGGGAATCCACACACATTCACGTTCATTTAAAGCAGAATTTCACCCTAAATATAAGATCTCCCATGTGATCCAGCATACTGGCGTCAGCGCCAGTATGCTGTTTTTTTTTTTTTTTTATCCCACACTTACTGTATTATCCTGTAATTTCATTTTTTTCCCCCGCGGTGGACGGCGCCAGTACAGCGCGTCACATCTTCTGAAAATACCCAATATGGACTCGGGTAATCTCGGCGAAAATGCGGCGCCTGCGCACAGACCTAGGAGCTGACTGCGCAGGCGCCGTATTTCTCCGAGTCCTATTTCGGAGGGCGTGACGCGCCATAGCCGTAGGACTCGGAGAAATACGGCGCCTGCGCAGTCAGCTCCTAGGTCTGTGCGCAGGCGCCGCATTTTCGCCGAGATTACCCGAGTCCATATTGGGTATTTTCGGAAGATGTGACGCGCTGTACTGGAAAAAAATGAAATTACAGGATAATACAGTAAGTGTGGGATAAAAAAAAATAAAAAACAGCATACTGGCGCTGACGCCAGTATGCTGGATCACATGGGAGATCTTATATTTAGGGTGAAATTCCGCTTTAAATGACACCTTTCCAGGATGCCTTTTTTTTTTCTCAGTTTAAAGGGGTGTTCCAGCCCAAAATTGTGTTTATTAAAAGCCAGCAGCTTCAAAAAGTGTAGCTGCTGGCTTTTAATAAACACTCACTTACCTGGTCCTGCGTTCCAGCGACGCGCCGACCGGGGCTCCGCTCCACTCCCTCCCTCCCCAGCCGGCGTCTCCATTCCTACTGTGGGCACCCAGCCGTGACAGCCTTCGGCTTCACGGCCGGGCACCCACTGCGCATGTGCGAGCCGCACTGAGCATGCGCGCGCGGCTCGCCGCTGATTGGAGAGGCGATCACATGGGACCTGTCATGTGTCCCATGTGATCGCCTACAGGGAGGGGCTGGTGTAGGCGATTAAGGCTTAATCGCCTAACCAGCCCCTCGGCGGAAGCAGGAAGTGGGACAGGAAGTCCCACTCCTACTGAAGCCCCCACTCCCCCCCCCCCCCATAAAATTACATGCCAAATGTGGCATGTAAGGGGGAGGGAAGTGGATTAAAAAAAAGTTATTTTTTAGGTGGAACTCCTCTTTAAGGTGTACTATTCTCTAAATTAGACAGTGAAGAGTGCAGATCACTGCAGACAGTCAGAAAGAAAACAAAGCAGTGTTTTTAATGTCTCCCATTATTGACTTACCATGTCTTGCTCTGCACTGTGTCTCTGTGTAAATGTGGCAATCTTGGCAGATGCAGGGTTTGCTTCTCAGATTCTCAGAACTTCTTGCAAGGAAAACAGTGAGCAGCACAGTAGTGACATCAAGAAATCTCACTACAAATCTCCTTGGATCAATGCCATAGATCTTACACAGCAGATATACAGATATGAGGCTGTAGGCACATGAGTGCTTAGACACTCACATACCAGGGAGTACAATAATTTTCAGAAGGATTTCCAGACAAAGGTAATCTTGTTAGGGTACTTCTTACTGTAGGCACCATTAAAATTTCAGATGTTCCCTAACTTAGTAATTACCATATTTATCGGCATATAACACGCACCGAAGTATAATTTAATAGGGACGTTTCAGGAAAAACATGTTTTTTTTTTTTTTAAATGAACCACTTAGAAGCAAAATAATGGTATCTGAGCATCAATGCAGCCTGATCTGTGCCCATCTGCAGCCTCAATGCAGCCAGATCTGTGTCCATCTGCAGCTTTAGTGCAGCCTGATCTGTGGTCATCTACAGCATAGATCTTCAATGCAGTTTGATTAGTGCCCATCTGCAGCCTATACATTTATCAAAAATCTGCAGTTTTTACCTTTCAATGTTAGATCATCTCTGTTGTCACCGAGGGAAGAGGGAGAGCGAGAGCGCCACTGAATTACATAGAGCCGCAATCTCCTTCCTGTGTACTCGGCGCTCCATCACTCACAGCCACGCCTCCTGCCCCTGCTTATATGATAGACAGTACAGTAGTTCAATGTGGTGAGGCGTGGCTGTGCGTGATGTAGCGTCGGATACACAGGGAGGAGATCACGGCTCTATGTAATTCAGCGGCGCTTGTTCCTCTTCCCTCAGACAGCAGGGATCGGCGTATTACACGCACCCACGATTTCCCCCTGATTTTAAGGGGAAAAACGTGCGTGTTATACGCCGATAAATACGGTATATACTTTTTTTTAATTTAAAGCCCAACTCCAGGATAAAAGGCTCTTTGATCACTGGGTTTAAAAAAAAAAAAAATCTAGATCCCCATTTTACCTCAAGCTGCAATCACGTGATCATCCAGCGCTATGCCCTTCTCTCTGTTTACATCCTGGATGTGCACATCATGGCCTGCATGTCATTGACAATTCTCATTGACTGGATTCAGATTCAGATGGAGGAAACTGAAAAGGACTGGCTGCAAGGGTTAACGTGCAGTGCTTTACTATCATCACAGCAGGTGGAGGTGGAGTCAGCGAGGAACCTAGATGGGGACTAGGTAAGTATAACTGACTTCACTAGGTAAGGAAAACGTAACAGCATAATAGGCTATAATAGGTAAGAGGGGAGGTCGCAGAAAGAAATTGAAAAAAGTAAGATTTTTTTTGGAGTTGCATAGTTATAGTTAGTCAGGTTGAAAAAAGAGACAAGTCCATCCAGTTCAACCAAAAAGAAAAAAAAAAATATGCAATCCCATATACACAATCCTATACCCACAGTTGATAAGAGAAAGGCAAAAAAAAAAACAGCAAAGCATGATCCAATTTGCTACAGCAGGGGAAAAAATTCCTTCCTGATCCCCAGAGAGGCAATCGGATTTTCCCTGGATCAACTTTACCTATAAATCTTAGTATTCGGTTATATTATATACATTTAGGAAAGAATCCAGGCCTTTTTTAAAGCAAGAACCACCTCTGGAGGGAATCTATTCCACATTTCCACAGCTCTTACTGTGAAGAAACCATTGTGTATTCGGAGAATACATCTTTTTTCCTCTAGACGTAAAGAGTGCCCTCTTGTCCTCAGTGATGACCTTAAAGTGAATAACTCAACATTAAGTTCACTATATGGACCATTTATTTATTTTTACATGTTGATCATATCCCCCCTTGATCTCCTATTCTCAAGAGGGAATAAATTCAGTTCCTCTAATCTTTCCTCATAGCTGACCTCTTCCACGCCTCTTATCAGTTTAATTACCCTTCTCTGCATTTTCTCCAGTACCCCGATATACTGGTGTCAAAAACAGAGCAGCATATTCCAGGTGAGGTCTTTTTGTACAGGGGCAAAACGATATCTCTCTCTCTGGAGTCAATACTTAAAGCAGAGTTACGCCAAAAACTTTTTTTTTAAAGTCAGCAGCTACAAGTACTGCAGTCCTGGGGTTGGCACCTGAAGCTGATCTGTCCCTCGGCTCAAGGGTGGAGGCGCTGCCATCTTCAGTAAGGGAATCAGGAAAAGAAGCCTTGCGGCTTCACTTCCAGGTTCCCTACCGCGCATGTGGGAGTTACGCTGCTCAATCCCGCTGCGGCGACCTATGCCCGGAAATGGGAACAAATACCTGGATTACACAGGTATCTTCTCCCTCCTCCTCCTCTTTGAAAGGTGCAAAATGTGAAATCAGAGGGGGGTAGGATTCTGAAAAGCGGAAGTTCCATTTTTGAGTGGAACGCCACTTTAAGTTTTACGTTAAGGCATGATTGACACAACCAGTAAGAAACAGGTCATATACTTGTGTCAAGTGCATGAAACGTGTTGTGTTTAACATAGACAAGGGATAGCCTGGCATGGAGAATCCTTATGTAAATATAACATAAAGTAAACAGATAAAGTTAAATATCTGGAACATATTGTGTCAAATTTTTAGTAGATAAAATAGTTTACTTATGTGAAAATTTTTATATTTTTTTAAAGAAAAATATGTATTTTTGAGTCACAGAAGAAGAATAAAAGAGAGTATCAGTAAGAGACCCCTTGTCTGATCAACCATCACACAAAGAGCTGGCAGTGATAGCAGTAAATTGCATTCAATTATATATTATTTACACTTTGATCTGTTTTCTTTTTTTCTTTGTCCAATTTGGCTCTAGCTTCGTTGCCTGGAGACATTGATAGAAAATTAATATCAACGTTTTCTTCAGACTTTGTGACTGTTAAAGAATACTGTACATGACATAAGCCTTGAATATAACCTTATTTTTATGGTAAATATAATTCTAACTTAGATACTGTATTCTCTTAATTTATAAGCCACATCTTCTACAATGCATGATAGAGTACATGGACATGTCACAGTCCATGCTTACAGTTTTGCGTGGAAAACAATCATGCAGCCAAGCTTGTTTTTGAATGGAGGAACATGTTGGTGGATTAGCTCGGCTTTAAGCCTCTTACTTTCCTTAGTTGTGAAAATCCCTATCACATTTGTTGCAAATGATTTACTTACATTCAGCTTCATGCTTGCATTATTAAAATTTAAAAAACATTGGCCCGGATTCACATACATCGGCGCATATTTATGCCGCCGTAGCGTATCTCTTTTACGCCAGTGCAGAGAGGCAAGCATGGAATTCACAAAGCAAATGCTCCCAACTCTGCGCCGGCGTAGCGTATATTTCGTAGGCGTAAGCCGGCGTAAGTGGAAGTGGGCGTGATCCATGTTAATGAAGCAAGACCCCATGCAAATGATGGGCCAGGTGCCAGTCAAGTACTTATAATGAACTGCGCATGTGTCGGGACATGGACGTATCCCTGTGCGCATGTGTACAACCACGTCGGAACAACTGCCTAAGATACGCCGAATCACTGTGTACGCCATGAACGTAACCTACGCCCAGCCAGACCCACATCCGCCCATATTCACAGACGTCCAACGTAAAATACGTAGGCTTGTGTTTCCTGGTCTATACCTTTGCATGGGTTGCGCCTCATCTATGGGGAATAACTTTACGCCGAACGTAAAACTTACGCAAACTGCGTAAATCATGCGCCGGGCGCAAGTACATTCATGAATCGTCGTATCTCCCTCATTTGCATATTTGAATCGACAATCAATGGGAGCGCCACATGTGTCCAACATAAATATGCGCCCACTCTACGCCGACGTAGGCAAGTTACGTTGGTGGGATGAAGTCTGTTTTTAGGCGTATCTAAGTTTGTGGGTTCGGCGCACAGATACGACGGTGCATATTTGTACTTACGCGGCGTATCTGGAGATACGTCTGCGTAAGTGCTTTGTGAATCCGGGCCATTATCTCTAAAGGAATTGAGAAATTAATTAAAGACAGTATGTGCCCCAGAAGGCTAACTGTCAAACCTATTTAAAAAAATGCATATTTTTTTTTCTCTGATACTTAACTTACTAAATGCAGTCCATGAATGAAAATTGATCACAAACTTACCTGTGCTCTCAATCTAAGTTATTGTGAACTTAAAAATACTTGAAGAACCTTAACAGTCATTAATTAGGGCTAGTCTACACTTGCTTCAAAACAAGGTTTCGGACACAAGCTCTCTGAACGACAATCAAATCTCCTGTCACTAAATAATGGTTAGCTTGCAGTCCTGTTTACACCTTGCTTTTGCTTGGTGCCTTAATAAGACTTCAGTGGGGCTTAAAAGAGGCTTTGTTGGAGCTTCGATGGGGTTTCAATGAGCCTTTGGTGGGGCTTCGGTGGGGCTTTCTGGGGCTTTGATCAGGCTTCAGTGGGGATTCAAGTGAGCTTTGCCAAAGACGCATCACTGTACCCAAATTAATTTTTATCATTTTTTTCCCCACAAATAGAGCTTTCTTTTGGTGGTTTTTGATCACAAGTTTGAAAAAACACAATATTTTTTACTTTTTGCTATAATAAATATCCAATTTTTAAAAAATAAAACAGATTTTTTCCTCAGTTTAGGCTGATATGTATTCTTCTACATATTTGTGGTAAAACAAATTACAATGAGCGTATATTGATTGGTTTGCACAAAAGTTATAGCGGCTACAAAATAGGGGATAGATTGATAGCATTTTTATTGTTTTTTACTAGTAATGGCGGCGATCAGTGATTTTTATCGTGACTGCGATATTGGGCCGGACACATCGGACACTTTTGACAAATTTTTGGGACCATTCACATTTATACAGCGATTCCTGCTATAAAAAAATACATTGATTACTGTATAAATATGACTGGCAGGGAAGGGGTTAACACTAGGGGGCGATCAAGGGGTTAAATGTGTTCGCTAGGGAGTGATTTTAACTGGGGGGAGGGGCTGACTGGGGGAGGTGACCGGTCGGTGTTCCTATGTACAAAGGACACACCATCGGTCTCCACTCCCTGACAGGACATGGATTTGTGTGTTTACACACAAAGATCCATGGTCCTGCTCAGTTACTGGGCAATCGCATCGGGTCCCCTATTGGCTCGGGAAGGGGAAGACGTCATATGAAGTCCACCCAAAACGAGAGCCTCATCGTCCTCTGTCATTTGACGGCGGGCGATAGGCTAGTGGTTAAAGGCATTATAAAATTTACTACCTGCACCTTGTGTTTTTCACCTGCCTAAGAGTACGTTGATCATGTCATTTTAGGCCTTGTACACACGAGGGGATATTTCCGCTGAACATGGTCCGACGGACCATTTCAGCCGAAAAATCCCCTCGTCTGTAGGGGCAAACGGACGCTTTTTGCCGGATTCATCCGGCGGAAAAATTTCAAAGCATGCTTTGAAATAATTCCGCCGGATAGCTGGCTGTCAGATATGTCCGCTGGTTAGTACGGCAAACCAGCGGACATATCTTGCCGCACATGCGTCGTATCCTGTGAATGGATCCGACGCATGCGCGCGGAAGTGTTTACTTCCTGGTGCGGTGACGTGGCGGTCACGTGGCGGCGTCAACGTCACCGCCGCGTCACCGCGCTGTCCGCCGGCGGGGAATTTGATCCGATTGTGTGTACAGCCATCGGATCAAAACATCCCGGCGCAAATATACGCTGTAAACGGTCCGGGGACCGTTTACAGCGGATATTTCCCGTCGTGTGTACAAGGCCTGAGAGTATCATGTGTTTTTCTGTATGAAAGTATTGAAGTATCAATTTGTGTTCAAACATGAGGCATATGGCATATATCATATGTTTTGGTGAAGTATACAGGCTAAGTGATTTTGCACTGCTTGGGCTTTGCATAGTGCTCCCCACCACTTCTGAACTAGAAGTGGAGTATATTTTGTCAACATTGATATCCTGATAATGGTTTTATGCACAAAGGACATTTATTTAACTCTCCTAGAAGCCAGCAGCATTTTTGCAAAAAAAAATTCCTACCGCTTGTAAAAGTGTCTTAAGCTTTTACAAGCTTTTACAGACGTCAAGCTCTTTTGCATTTATCTGTTTAATTGGCCAGAATAAATAATTTATTCTGGTCATTGAAATGAATTAAAGGGGTTGTAAAGGTAATTTTTTATTTTTAAAAAAAAATAACAAACATGTTATACTTACCTCCACTGTGCAGCTCGTTTTGCACAGAGTGGCCCCCGAACCTGGTCTTCTGGGGTCCCTCGGCGGCTGTCTCGGCTCCTCCCCCTCACGAACTAACCCTCTTCATGCGAGCTCTCTCCCATGGGGGTTAGTTCTTGTGGGCTCGCTCCTGTGATTAAGCCAGCGGCCATAGCCGCAGACTGTATCACTCGGCCCTGCCCCCGGCGCACCGCGTCATTGGATGTGATTGACAGCAGCGCAAGCCAATGGCTGTGCTGCTTTCAATCAACCAATGAATGAGTGGAGAAGCCAGTGCCTTCACGGCGCAGAACTTTCGAGGGGTCAGGTAAGTAAACGGAGGGGCTGGGGGGACGCTAATCCTCAGATGTTTTTTCACCTTAATGCATTAAGGTGAAAAAACGTGTGCCTTTAATGCTCAAGCACTAATGTTTAACAACTTTTAGAAGCTGTTATCAGTAGCTGTAGTTTTTTCTGCCCAAACTCTGCTGCTCCTGGACACACTAGCACTGTTTTTTTTTTTCCTGCCTCTAATAGCTCCTGCAACTAAATGCTGCTAAAAGCCTGTGTATATAGGTTAACATGGAGGAGCGTTTTTTTAGGCAGGAAAAAAAAAAAAAAAAACATCAGACGCCCCTAGAACCAACTGTAAAAACATCCTGTGTTATAACCGGATGTTATAATAACGTTATAAAAACGCCAGTAGCTTTGCAGTGATTTTTTTTTTTTAGTTTTTCAGTGTTTTTGCAATAGTGTTTTTCAGCATGTTTTAGCGTTAGCGTTTATAAGCATTATTTTTTATTTTTCGTTCAATGGGATCAAAAACTTTAAAAACGCTGGTGAGCCGCATTTTTTAGCATTTATCTGCGTTTATAGGCTTTTTTGACAGTTTAAAAACTCCTCTCAGACCCCCCTAGTTTTGGGGGTTTTACAGCCATAAAAAGCTCCAGCCAAAAACAGTTGATAACAGCCTAAGTGTGCATGGACACAGGATAACATGCTGGAGAGTTTAATAACTGTAGAAAAAAAAAACATGTGAAGCCAAAAACAGCCGCTTGTAAAAACTTCCAGTGTTCATGAGACCTTAATGCCGCGTACACACGATCATTTTTTGTGATGAAAAAAAAAGACGCTTTCAAAAACGTAATTTAAAATCACTGTGTGTGGGCAAAACGTTGTTTTATATCTTCAAAAAAACGTCCAAAAAAAAATTCGAACATGCTTGAATTTTTTGTGTCGTTTTTCAAAACGTCGTTTTTTGTGTTATAAAAAGTGATGGTGTGTGGGCAAAACGATGTTGAAAACGACGTTTTTAAAGCCACGCATGCTCAGAGGCAAGTTATGAGACGGAGCTTCAATGGAACAGAATGCCGTCGAACGTGGTGTACGTCACCACGCTTTGCTAGAGCATTTTGGAAAAACGATGGTGTGTATGCAACGTCGTTTTGGAAAATGAAGTTTGAAAAACGTCGTTTTGTTTCATCGCTTGAAACGCCGTTTTTTTTTCATCACAAAAAATGATCATGTGTACGCGGCATAAGGGCAGGAAAAAATTGTCCATAATAATGCCACATGCACCAAAAAAAAATTCCTAGACTAATAAATATTTAACATGAAACCTAAGATTTTTTAAGACCACTATTCTATCTGTACATGGTGAACCTTATATTTTAAATTATGCTTCCAGCAATGCTGAATATTTACTGTAAAGCGTCGTCAGTATCATGTTGTGTTAAATGCTTAGAGGCTCAGATGCAACTGACCCCAACATACCTAAAAACACAGGGATTAGTCAAATACAGTATGCTAACTCACATATTTCAAGTGTGGCCCCAGTGGTCATATAAACGCATAACAACTACAAAACATAGGTCAAGGCATTGAGACCCTAGACCCCAGGGGTGTCCAAACTTTTTTCAAAGAGGGCCAGATTTGATGAAGTGAACATGCTTTAGGGCCGACCATTTTGCCTGACATTCTTTAAACCATTAAAATTCGGTCTAAGTGTGTTCGTTCGAGCACTAATACACTGCCCAACAAGAATTCTCTTGCCTTTGTGGCTGTGTGTGGTGAAGAGGTGAGCCCATGCATGTTATTTGGATATACCGTATTTATCGGCTTAAAACACCTTAACTTTAAAAAGGAAGTTTCAATAAAGAACTATGAAGCAAAATAAGGGTCAGTGCCCATGAATGCAGCCTAATCAGTGCCCATCTGTAGCCTCACAAGTGCCATGAATGCAGCACCCACCATATTGCCATGAATGCAGCACCCACTCCATTGCCATGAATGCAGCATCCACCATATTGGCATGAATGCAGCACCCACCGTATTGCCATGAATGCAGCAGCCACTCCATTGCCATGAATGCAGCACCCACTCCATTGCCATGAATGCAGCACCCACTCCATTGCCATGAATGCAGCACCCACTCAATGCCATAAATGCAGCACTCACTCCATTTCCATGGATGCAGCACCCACTCCATTGTCATGAATGCAGCACCCACCCCATTGCCATTAATGCAGCATCCACATTGACATAAATGCAGACTCACCATTGCCGTCAGTGCAGCCTGATTCATGTGGAAGTCCTGCCTCCTATGATGGACAGAACAGTTGTCCAATGGCAGTGCAGGAGACGGGACTTCCTTTTACACAGGACGCCGTGTAAACAGGAAATACTCTCCCGTCTCCTCCAAGGCAGCCAGCATTCACATCTTTTGTGGCCCCCGGCGCTCAGGGATTCGTTGGGTGCCACAAAAGATATACATGTCAAAATTACCAGGCGGAGCTATGCTCGGGCACGGAACCGGTACCACACGCCCTATCCATTTTGTACAATATACTTATCACACCACCGGAGGGATATCGTATCCCGTGCATTGATAAATGTGAACAAGACCTACACTGCACGGTCTCTACCAAGAAAAGACAACAAATATTGACATTCACCCACAAGTCCTCCATCTGTACGAAAGTCCAAGAGACAAATTATAAAATTATGACACGCTGGTACCGTACACCGACCTTGCTTAGCAAACTGTTCCGAACAACTTCGGACTTGTGCTGGCGCTGCCAGACTGAGAGGGGCACGTTACTCCATATCTTCTGGTCCTGCCCACGACTAAAGCCCTTCTGGACGGAGGTCAGGAGGATATCCCAAAAATTTACAGACAGGCAACTTCGCGACGACCCAGCCTTCCTGCTGTTACATGCCAATGACATCCCCACACGCGCGTATAAGAAGTCTATTATTAGACACCTTCTTGATGCCGCTAAGGCCTGCATCCCCATTCGCTGTAAATCCTCAGAACCACCGACCATAGCGATGTGGCTACGGAAGGTAGATGACATAAATAAAATGAAAGACCTGATTCTCTCGAGCCAAGACAGACAGGAAACTCATATACAAACATGGCGACTGTGGAACATATACACCTACTCCGATGAAGGACAAAATCTTAGAGACCCGACCAGATCCCAAGAACCTACCCCCTCTGCCCCTGTTGGCCTGGGAGCCGACTTACCAGACCAAGCACAACGTAGACAGGACCTTTAGACATATGGATCCATGCTCGCGGGTGCCCTCCCCCCTCCCCTTATGTCCCCCCCGATTGGGACCTCTCCCCACGGGGTGACTCCATTATCTGACCTCTCAGGCTGTGCCTGGGAAGCTCCCTCTATCTTCTGTCCCTTCCCTTCCTTCGCTCTTACTGTTTCTCAAAATATTAGGAAAAGGTGAGCAGATCCGCGGATCCCTGGTTGCAGGTCACATCCCTTGGGCTGCTGAATCTAGCCTCTGCAATGTTTGCAGTGTAGTACCCGTATGGGGCTGTTGCTTCCAGCTATGAGATGACCCATTTGTTCTTAGTAACAATATATCTATCATTTAACTTTGTTTGTATATGCATCTCTGGATAACACTGTTTTTGAATATGGCTGTGATCCGTGTGAAATGCTCTTTGTTGTGTGAAAATAAAGAATTTTGAAAAAAAATTACCAGGCGGGCCGTCCAAAACCAGAACGCAGGCCGGACTTTGGACATGCCTGCCCTAGACCCAAAAGAAACATCTTTATTATGACCGCATTGCTTGTACTCTGTATCAATTTTACTCAAAGATTTAGGCCTCTTTCACACGGAGTGGACCGTTTTTCGGTCCGCTCCAAGTGTGTCCGTCGGCTCAGCGGGGGGTCCCGCTCAGCTGTCGGCGGACAGGGCGGTCCCCGCACACTGTGCAGGGACCGCCATGTCTCTCCTCCGCTATCCCCTATGGGGAATCGCATGGAAACGGACCGTCTGTCTGTTCGCACCCGATCAAATCCACCGGACGGAAGAAAAATAGGGTTTTCTTCCGTCCGCAAAACGGATCCAGACGGACGCGGATCTTAGGCGGACGTTAGCGGATGCATCATCCGCTAACGGATCCGCTCCCATAGGGACACATTACAAGTCCGTAAACAGACTTGTAATTAGAGGACCGTTCGTCCGCTAATGTGAAAGGGGCCTTATTTTCAAATTTCCTTTTATTATGCTTAAGGTATGAAATACAAATAAATATAAATAGGCGTTTCCTTCACTATTCTATTGTGGGTTCCTGAGAAAAGAATGTGATTTAATGTGTCTGGGAATACTTTTTTTTTTAAAGACAGGTAGGCAGTTAGTCCAGTATGTTATTGTAAAGTACGTGTTTCGCAAACCAATGCAGCCAGTGGCACACAGCCAAACGCAGAGTTAGTGGGTGGTGATTTGATCTTCTTATCAGACACTCTTTATTAGCTGCTGAAAGTGTGGCTGCTGCTTAATTTGTCTTTGCTTTTGACAGAAATGCAACATTAAAGGCCAAAGGAAGATATCAGATAAACAGAGATTGTCTGGCTCACTTGTTTTATCAATCCAACACATTCTAAATAACAGTAAAAAATGTACATCTAAATATTTTAGCTGCTGTAGGCTTTGCTACCTATAACAAAGTAAAACCCCTGGCAAACAGCTAAATACATTTACGGTATGTTTACAGTCTTTCCTGATGAAGGATTTACAATTCTGTACAGTCAAACCTTCATTTACATACTTTTTTATACTGCAGAATCAGACAGAAGATAACCTTATTTCTTGGCTGTGCAGTAGATTGTGAGCCACACAGCCTTTTTATTGAAATTTGCCATTCCCTTCATAGCTGGGTACTTTCCATATTGACCCAGCATTACTGAAAATGAAGAAACACAATCAACTCATGCACTGCCGCTATTTCCACGTGTAACCTTTTGTGTTTCAGCTGCTGCAATCACGACATTGTGTGTTCACCACAAAATATAAGATATAAATCAATATATTAACCTGTAAAGCGCTGCTATATAAAAATAAATAAATAACTGTCACCATATCTTCAGTGCTAAACCAAATAACACAAATGAGTAAAAAGAGTTCCCATGCACTTCAATACAATCTTTTTAGAACAATCCTGCTTCAACAATGTGATCTTCCTAAGTGAATCCAAAATCCAAGTGTTATAAAATCTGGTGAAAACCACTTTACTCCACCTCAGCCATGATTCAGGATTTGCCCTCACCTTCATATGTTGATTTATTAATAAAAAAGGTCAATGTGCGCTTCCCCCACCTTCTGGGGATTATATAATAGGTCTCTCGGTGGTCCTGGAACCCCTCTCATCCACTGCTCACAAAGGGACAATATCTCTTTATTACTCTGCTGCAGTACTGTTTAGCCCTGTAGAGTGACCTCAAATCCACATAGGAGCACCATATGGTGTAGTAATAACCAGCATCATAAAATGTATTAAACATATCACTCACGTTTAAAAACAAATAACTTGCATTGTATGAAATAATCAATCGGGATACCGCACTGTAGTTCCCGCTGCACTTCCAATCCTCGGCTGTGATGTCACCTGGCTTCTCCCCATGCGTATCATCACAGATCACTTGACTTCATCAACCCCTGTTCACACCTATGCGTTGTGCTGGATTTCTGATGCTTCTTCAAAACACTCCTTTGTAGCACGCTGTAGACATGATTGTAAACACAGTGCATTCCTATTGAGTTTACGAGTGTAATGACATCATGAATGATGATACAACACTTTCTGTCAGCTGCAAAGGTTCTGTCTGAAAATGTGTACTATGTCCAGCCTCTACCCTTAGCAGTAGATCACTACTACAGTAATCAAAAGCTGGCTGTTTGCAGAAAACAATAGATCACTGCTAGAAGTGATCTGCTGCTGCACATGTGCTTGGGGGGGTCTAGATCTGATTTCCAGCCAATCAGCAGCAGGCACTGTTAAGACATTCTCACAGGCTCGGAAGAAGTGGCTGTTTTCAAAATACAACTGCATCGAGGAAAATTCTTCCATCCAGGGTGTTTAACATGGATAGGGGAATACGTTGATTTCTCCCCTGCAGCCCACAGGACTGAACGAGAGAAATCTTATCATGCATGGCTAGCCTTCCCCCTAAAAAATACAATAGCTAGGCAGGGAGGATTCGTCCATCCATGTCATGAGAAAATAGAGAAATCTTTTAGATTTCTTTTGTTCAGCCTGCAGGCTGAATGAAAGTAATCTATAATGTATGGCCTGCCTAAGCTCCTTCGAGCAAAAATTGTTGAGTTTGCGCTTGTGAAGAAACAATGTTTTAAGATTATTTGACAGAGAATTGCGTATATAATGATTTGCTTTGAATAGTGCAACAATTTAGCTGGTTCCTTCATGTTTTTAAAATACATCTTTTAGCTGACAGGAATGTCAGAAATGCGCTCCATTTTTTCTACATCAATTGTTAAAAGTAAGAAAAAAAATGTGACAGCTTTCCGTGAGACTAAACAAGCAGAACTAATACAAATATGTACAGCCTCGTTCTGAATGTAACACTTTAATTTCACACTTTTACATAGAATGAGATGGGATGATTAGCCTATTATGTGACAAATGAATGGTTCATATGCTCAACTGCCAAAGGTAAAGTGCGCTGGGGAGGATGAGAGGAATACCAAAACATTTATTTGTTTGAAAAGGCATTGCATCTGTCAATAGTTTTAGTCATGACATGTTGTCAGGCAGGTGCTTGAAAATAAGTAGAAGAAAATGTTCATGTGTGTTCTGGTTGGAACACTGGATACAATAACAGTGCCCCTGGCACCACATACCGCACTTGATAAAATAAATCTTCTGCTCAACCATTACAATCAGGAATTGCAGAAAGCAATTTTGGACACCTCATTTTATTGTCTGTAAATGTTCATTTTATTGGACTTAAAGTTTAAAAGTTTATTTTATTAGACCCTATTCTAAATGTATAAAATATCCAGTTCCAGGATCCTGCAACATATTAAAAAAATACAAAAGATTGTGAAAAAACATCCTGAATTGTTAAAGGCATTCTATGGTAATGTGTTATAAGGGAAAGACTTCCGTGCTACTATGTTCTATATTTTAAGCAAGTATAAACCACCAGCCTCCAGTGAATATATTGAAAATAAACTGAAAAAAAAAAAATATATATATATATATCTATATTTATATAGTACGTGCATAGTGACCGTGAATTAGCTGCAACCACTTAGTAGTGTACTCAAAAAAAGACTGCATAATAAATGTAAAAGAAAAAGATGGGAATGGTGCGCTTATTCAACAATGTGCCATAAAGTAATATACTCAAAGAATGAATATGATGAGTATACAAACATACACATAAATAAATGTGAATAAAGCCCAATGGTAGGAGTTAGTTCATATAAAAGGTAAAAATCTCATAGGGATAACTTGATAGAAAAATAAAATGATAAAACATCTATCCAAACATCGGCTGTTAAATTTATGAATTGGCCGCTCACCTCCAACAATGACCCAAGGGTCAAACAAGATAGTCAGATAAGGAATCCTGCTGATGGATCTATAAATGCATCCAGGTTCCAGGCGAAGACGAAGAACTATGTCCAAAACTTGGCATCAAAACATCTTGGGTAATTCCATATATAGAGGAAACAGCTCGCTCCTCAGGGAAGTCACGTGACCAGTGACGCAATGCGTGGGGTGGAGCCTTGTGATGTCAGTTCCAGGGGTGTTTAACTGAAGTATGGTGAGGAGGCCTGTATGTCACTACTCCCATTGCTTTTTACTGTGGTTTTTATCCTTACTTGATGTAAGCAGTTTTTTTATTGAATGAATGAATGAAAACTTATATAGCGCTGCACATGCGAACTGAATCGCCTCTGGGCGCTTGTTGTTCCTGTCTCCTTTGATATCAAAAGAGATGAGTCTTGATCTTTCTCCTGAATGCTAGGTGGTTCTCCTCCAACCGAATATTGGTTGGTAAAGCGTTCCATAGTCTGTATGTATTAAATACATTTACTTTTCATTTGGCAATATTGCACTATGGCTGTTCTTTGCTTCCTATGAGCACCATTTATACAAGAAGTGCCATTCCTTGTAGCAAGCACCATTCCCATCTTTTTCTTGTTCTATGGTAATGGCATATACGTTTCATTTATATGATCAGCATTGTAATAGCAATAATACAATTGGTGTATATATATACAGGGGCGGACTGACCATTGAGTCACTCGGCACTGCCCGAGGGCCCCATGCCACTAGGGGGCCCTATCAGGGTTGCCATGCCCAGTAAAACCAGGGATAGTATGTAAAAATCTGTGTTTTTTTTACATCTGTCCCTGATATGTCCGAAACTGACATGCTTTTGATGTGAAAATCCAGAGATTTTAGCTGCCCCCCCTCTGCACCATCTGTAAGCCCGAGGGCCCCATAATCTTCTATTGCCCGGGGGCCCCATGAGTTGTCAGTCCGCCCCTGTATATATATATATATATATATATATATATATATATATATGTATATTTATACAATTGTGCTCATAAATTTACATACCCTGGCAGAATTTAAGATTTCTTGACTATTTTTCAGAGAATATGAATGATAACACAAAAACATTTCTTTCACATATATACTGTACCAAATAAATATTTTCCCACTAAAACATCACCTTCTATCAAACACTCATTCATTAAAATACCTGTATCTCAGCATTGCTAAGCTCCTACAGCACAGGCCACAATATGTGACCAGGGATCCTGAAGCCTCCAAGTGGTGAGACACTGAGAGGTTACACCCCCTTATTGATGCTATTGCTCAGATGACAGATTTATGTAAGGATTTGCATGGAGAGATGATTATAGGAAGTCTCTCTACCTCCCTTTCCTAACCCAAGAGAGGGACTTATGGGCAAATCCTCATAAGAGGACACCTCAGCCCTCTTGTGTGTCTATCTCAACAGTCCACAGTGAGCATTGTCACAGTGGTGGTGCATAAGAATGTAAAACTTTCAATACGGGAATATTTTGGGCCTAAGGTGTCAGGATAAATCAAAGCAAGTGCTGTAGCCTAAATGCTGGTCTGCTAAAATCCCCTACTTGAAGCAGTTGGAACATATGCCTTTCAAGTTGGAATGCCCCTTTGACAATGCCCTGGATGTTTATATGGAAAATCGTTATATGAAAGAACACTATCTTATCTCCAATGTGGCAGAAGCTTTTGAAGCAGACGCCGTTCTTCGTCTGCTACTGAGAAGGATTCATTCTCATTCTTTTCAGGACTGGAGGGGAAAACAGAAAAGCTACTTTTGGAAAGTCCTGGAGCCCGAAGTCCACCAAGACAGACAACAAACCTTCTTTACACTGAAGGAGCACCACTCCTTTTCCATTCGGGAAAACCTTGGTCATTTAAATATGGCCACCCATAGAGTCATCATAGGTCTGCAGATGTTCGCTGTCAAAATGTGGACTGAGACTGAAGGAGTACAGATGTCATAAAACTGACATTCGTCCCACTCAATTCAGCAGGGGACCTATTCACGTATTTCCTGCTGAACAGAGCTAACAAAGCCCATGTGAAAGGATACTTTGTCAAAAATTCTATTTTAGGCTCACTTTAAAGGATTAGTATACTTTTATTAGAAGAACAATATTCCACCTATCCTAGCCCTTCTGAGCTAAACTATACAATATTCCATTTACCACCACTGCATATTCTAGAATAGTAGGGGCTGCCTGCATGATCAGTTAAGTTGTTGTAATAGGGGAAAAACATATTGACAACTGACTCACACTGAGTCAGTTCTGAGTCACATTTCAAAGAAAATATGTATCTGGAAGCATTATTTACACAGTATACGGGACACCCTGAGTTTTACTATGGTTGTCTTGGTTACAAAGAAGTGACATTTGTATCTTTGGCAGCTATAGAAAAAAAAAGAATTGAAATAGGTAACCTTTTAATAATAATATTATAAATTGGCTTGTGTAGCACGTAGGTATATTAAACCATACCTAAATATTATGTTAACAAAACGTATTATTTTCCTAAGGACTGATTGTGCTAAATAATAACACTCTGACTTTAAGTTTCTTATTACTTGCAATTAAACTATAGGCGTGCAGCAAGAGCTTCTGGAAAACATTACACTGAAATGTATGCCTAAATAAAGTTCATAGTGTAAGTAGCAGGGGGATAATTTTTCATTTACTATGACAGTGTATTCTGGGGTAATCGGATTACTACATTTTTAGAAAGCTGTAGGTTATTAAATGCATAGGATAGCCAAATCACGATGAAAGCTATTTTATGAATGTGCATTTGGGGTATTTTTAATATCCATCGTATTTAACTATGGTCTAAATCTCTTGCTAGAAAAACAGTTTTTCAGAGTGTAGGTCTTTATTGAAAGCACCCTTGCTCTGGCTGGATGGCAGGCAGAAGTAAATCATAGGTAACTTCCAGACCTGAAAGAAGAAAATGATGGCGCTATCTGAGGTCAATAAAGACTATAGCTAAATAGGCAATATGCCACTTACAAAGTACATCATGCTTTGTGACATCAGTTCTCTTATTTCTATGTCAATATCAGTGTGGTTCATGAATTTTATAAAAGCTAAGGAAGGATGCATTTACAAACGGTTTGGAGGTGTGGTAGATGTTTCCTCTTTTAAAATCAATCTTGTAAATTTTAACTGTATTGTAGGTGTATTGCCCTGGCACACATGGCATTATTCCATTCTATTGTTGAGTCATAAAACAACACAAGGCAGTAAAGAGCTTAGTAATATAAGGGGAACGTGCTTACCTGGTTAAAGAATTTATATTGTTATGGATGACCGTGCAATCGTTAAGGCAGCCACCAATACATTACACCTTTTTTTGTTCAAGCAGTGGATTGAACTTATCTGATTCCCCCATCCACACATTCGATATGGATGGGGCAATCACTCCTGCTGTGCTATTGTATTCTGACAGCAGGGAGACTTCCCCACTGCCAGAATACAATGATCTATATTTATATCCGGCAGCACTGATCATTCAGGCTGATTGTACACAGGTCGTTCAAGGCACCCCTGAATAAATCTGAGGGCACCCCAGGGTGCTCTTCCCTTTCATGGCTATTCTATTTTAAAGGGCTAGTGCACCCAAGACGTATATTTGCTTTAGCTATTAAGAGGCATTCACATGGTTTATGATATGGAAAATGCAAAGGGAAGTGTTGGAAGATGGGGGACACTCAAAACTCCCAGGTGGAGATCTCATTGTGGGAGTTAGAAAACAAGGGCCTAACTACGATCTCCTAAATTTAATTTTTGGATGGCTAACAAAGACTTAAAAAGTGTTTCTGTATTTTTACGTTGAGTTTGTGTGAGAGATCATATATTCTGGAATATTAAAAGAAAAAATGAAAATAAGATAGTGGAGTTCATTAGTGTAACAACAATGAGAACAACTCTGTTTGCACATGGAACATCTGACATTCTTGCCTAGTCCCCCTGTTTAGGAAAATAATTGCACAGTGTTTAACTTACGTAGCAGTAGCAATAAATAAATACAAAAAATATTTCTTATTCCTGATAAAGATTTCTGTTCTCTTTGTATTGCTTCCTGTGTGTGAAATACCTGGTGTTCTTGCCAGTCCCTCTGCTTTCCTGTTAAAAACTGACCACACTAAGCAGGAGAACATACTGTGGTTCTTTTTAACTCAGTATGCTCTCTTCCAATGATCAAACCTGTCCTGACAGATCACTGGTAATCTCAGTGTACTATTGGTTCTCCTTACCCCAGCTGAGAAGAGAGAATGTGATTTCTTAGAAAAAAGGGAAAACAGATACTGTATTTATAATGTTTTTTTTTTATATCTATACACAAATGTTTTGCATTGCATTTCTATTTTAAATTGAATGGGTTGTTTTATAAGGTGAGGCTTAACAATCCATTTAATAGTTATTAACCACTTTCATACAGGGCACTTATACACCTTCCCGCCCAGACGAATTTTTAGCTTTCAGCACTGTTGCACTTTGAATGACAATTGAGCGGTCATGCTACACTGTACCCAAACTACATTTTTATCATTTTGTTCCCACAAATAGAGCTTTCTTTTGGTGGTATTTGATCACCTCTGGGATTTTAATTTTCTGCAAAAAATAAATGAAAAAATTACAGACATTTTAGAAAAAAATGTTTTTTTTGGTTTCAGTTATAAAACATTGTAAATAAGTACGTTTTCTCCTTCACTGATGGACACTGATGGTACTGATAAGGCGGCACTGATGGGCACCGATGATGTAGCACTGATGTGGTGGCATTGATGGGCACTGATGATGGGCACTAATATGCGGCACTGATAGGCGGCACGGATGGGCACTGATAGGCGGCACGGATGGGCATGGATGGGCACAGATAGGTGGCATTGATGGGCACTGATAGATGGCATGGATGGGCATACATGGGCACTGATAGGTGGCACAAACGTACTAATAGTATGTGTTGTACTATTGGATGCCAATCAGTGCCAAACAATAATGCCTGCCAATCAGTGATGGCCATTGTGGGCACTGATTGGTATCCATTGTGGGCACTGATTGGCATCCATTTGTGATTGGCATCCCTGGTGGTCTAGGGTGGCATACCTGTGGTGGCATCCCTGGTGATCTAGTGGCATCCCTGGTGTTCCAGTGTGGGCATCCTCGGGGGGAGAGGAGCAGCCGATCGGCTCTCCTCTACTCACGTCTGACAGACACGAGTGAGGAAAAGCAGATTACCGGCTTTTCCTGTTTACATCGTGATCAGCCGTGAGACTCGTCGGAGACTCTTTACTTAGATCGGTGTTGCGGGGTGTCAGACTGACACCCTGCAACAACGAACGCCAGCGGCTCAATATCCTGAGGACGTCCACTCAGGATATTGAAACCACTTTGCCGACGTCTTTTTGCATAAGGCGGGCGGCAAGTGGTTAATAAATAAGCTTGCCCTTTACAGTATATTTAAATGCATTGAAAAACTGTAAACTGTTTTATGTAACTTTTGAACAGATATTTTTTTTATAAAATTGTATTTGTACACATCTCTAAAAATAGATATTCTCCAAATCCAAGAAGCCAGAATAATTTATGCTCATTGTTTAACTGTGCCTGGAGGGAACTAAACCCAACTAAGCGAGATTTTGCACATTACTCACATCCTCATAACACATATGCTAGATTAGACCATATTAATGACATGGGGGACACCTCATCTGAAACCCTGTGGGCAGCCCACAAGGCCTTCATTCAGGGTAAAATTATCCAAATCTCAACCTAAACCAAACGAGAACAAAGGGCTGACATAGAGCGTCTAGAAACAGAGTATGCAGCCCTTAGACCTAGTCACAAACGAGATCCTTCCTCGATTTCTACTGCCTTATTGGATAAAACTAGACTGGACCTCAACCTAGCCCTCACTACGCAAGCAGAAAAGGTGATACGATGGAGTAGTAATAAAATGTATTTACATACAAACAAAATAGGGTCATTACTCGCTACTAAACTCCCCTACCCCCCCACCCGAGTCAAAACTCAAGCTATGCCCAAGATCAGAATAGCAGGCCAACCTCCCACAGCTGCATTCCAAGATTTTTACTCCCACCTTTACAGCTCACCCTCCCACCCTTAAATATCTAGACAAAATTCCTATACCAACCCTAAATTCTTCACACAAAAATTATTAGAAGCTCCCTAAACAATTGAGGAGGTTCAGAAGGTCATTAAAAACCTCAAAAAAAGGTCGGGTGAGTGCAGCGAGACAGGAGGGCTTCTCTTATCGTTATACCTGCAAAAGGCCTTTGACATAGTGTCTTGGCAATACATATTTTCCCTTATAGAGCATTGGGGCTTCGGAGGGCACTTCATAGGTTTTCTGCAATCCCTGCACTCGCACCCTAGGACACTAATTAATCTACAAGGACATTCTAAACCAATAAATGTAACCCAGGGTACGAGGACAAACCGCTTCCGCTCCAATTCACAAAATTAAAAAAATTGGTGTGAACAAGCCATGGAGAAAAAGGGAGGCATTTCTGTGATTTACGCGTATCTCACTCACCCTACAGCAAAATCTTCTTTTGGAAGCTTGGGAAAATGATCTTCAATATAGCTGGGATCTAGAAACCTGGGATAGAGCCTGCTCAAAGTCTTTTAGGGGAATTCTTAATGTTTCCCTGATAGAAGCTAATATTAAGGTTCTAACCAGGTGGTATTTAGAGATTTCTACTTCAAAGGGTGCCTCACCGGCTCTCATCCTCAGCATTAAGATAGACACGTATCCCCCCCCCCTTCTCATCCCTCTTTCCCTTTCCTTCTCTGTTTCTATCCCTTTCTATACCTCTCTTTTACTATCCCCCTGCTCTGGGGATACCTGGAAATGACACTAGGGTAACTTATCTCCCATGTTCTCTTAGTATCATATAAGTTATAGATAAATGTATCTTCTGTTTTTACCTATTTGGCTGGATATCCATGAAAAAATTACCTCTTCAGTAGGGGGTTAGGCTCATTGGGGGGGGGGGGGGGGGATCCACCAGCACAGTATGTTCCCTTTAGGGGTGCCGGGGGATCGAGAATACTTCTATTCCCTGGGTGTCCCTCCCCAGGCCTAGTAGGGATGTATTTTCTCCTCTATATTATTTTTTGCAACTGTTACTTATCCATATAAATTGGTCATTATGCAGGACTTATTGTTAATGAAACATTAAAACAATAATCAATTGTATTGAATTGTATTCTATATACTTTAAAAATAAAATATTTTGAAAGAAAAAAAATATTGTATTTATAAAATACTGTGTGTTAATATTCTTATTGGATTTCACTGTATCTTGTGAAATTGTTTTATAGTTGGTAACTTTTTCAATTTCTTGTTTCTTCAGCATGCTCCTGCCACCCAGTTGGTTCAACAAAGCTTACCTCTACCACCTTTACAACCTGTGATCCTCAAAATGGAGATTGTCCTTGCAAACCTGGTGTAGCCGGGCCTAGCTGTGACCGCTGTATGGTGGGGTACTGGGGATTTGGTGACTATGGATGCAGGCCATGTGATTGTGCTGGGAATTGTGATCCCTTTACAGGAGACTGTATTAACAAGTAAGTTCTGGAACCATTTCACATTAGGTTGCCCACATCTTTTTTTTAAATCTTTTCTAGACCTTATACCCCCCTTTTTGCTACTTTTAAATGGCTTTCATGTTTATGATCTGTATTTCAGAGGGAGCCCACTTGAGATAGAAAAAAAAAATCTTTTTAGGTCCAATTAAAAAATTGTACATAATTGGTCTTTGGCAGTGACCATGCTTGGCACATTGATGGTAATGGGATCTTATGGATATTATAGTTGCCCATATGTCTGAGTATCCAACACTTCCAAAATTGTAAATTATTAAGCACTATAGCAGTGCAGATATCTCTGCTTAGACAATTTGAACTGCTGTAGTAAGTGCATATAATTCTGATTGCCTACATTTAGTTTGTTGTCACAGTAGGGTGTGATAAAAGAGTCTCTTTAACCACTTGACCACTGGGCACTTAAACCCCCTTAATAACCAGACCAATTTTCAGCTTTCGGTGCTCTCACAGTTTGAATGACAATAACTCAGTCATACAACACTGTAACCAAATGAAATTTTTGTCCTTTTTTTCCCACAAATAGAGCTTTCTTTTGGTGGTATTTGATCACCTCTGCGGTTTTTATTTTTTTCGCTATAAATGGAAAAAAAAGGCCGAAAATTTTTTAAAACAATGAATTTTTCTTCATTTCTATTATAAAATTTTGCAAAAAAGTAATTTTTCTTCATAAATTTGGCCTAAAATGTATACTGCTACATATCTTTGGTAACAAAACAAAAACATTTTTAATATTATTTAGTCTGGGTGAAAGTTATAGGGTCTACAAACTATGGTACCAATTACTGAAAATTTATCAATTTGATCACATCTGATGTACTGACAGCCTCTTTCAATTCTTGAGACCCTAACATGCCAGAAAAGTACAAATACCCCCCAAATGACCCTTTTTGGAAAGAATACATTCCAAGGTATTTAGAAAGAGGCATTGTGAGTTTTTTGAAGTTGTCATTTTTTCCCACAATTCTTTGCAAAATCAAGATTTTTTTTATTTATTTTTTATTTTTCCACAAAATGTTCATATTAGCGGGTTATTTCTCACACACAGCATATGCATACCACAAATTACACCCCAAAACACATTCTGCTATTCCTCCCGAGTATGGCGATACCCCATGTGTGAGACTTTTACACAGCGTAGCCACATACAGAGGCCCAACATGCAGGGAAGCCACCAGGAGTTCTGGAACACCCAGACCAATTCTGACATTTCTCTCCTACATGGAAAAATCATAATTTATTTGCTAGAAAATTACATAGAACCCCAAAACATTATATATGCTTTTTTAGCAAAGACCCTAGAGAATATAATGGCGGTCGTTGCAACTTTTTATCGTGCATGGTATTTGCACAGCATTTTTTCTAATAATAACCGTTTTGTGCTTTTAAAAAAAAAAAACAGTAAAGTTAGCCCAATTTTTTTGCATAATATGAAAGATGAAGTTACGCCGAGTAAATAGATACCCAACATGTCACCCATTCCAAATTGCACATGCTTGTGGAATGGCGCCAAACTTCGCTACTTAAAAATCCCCATAGGCGACGCTTTAAATGTTTTTACTGATTACATGTTTTTAGTTGGAGAGGAGGTCTAGGGCCAAAATGATTGCTCTCGCTCTAACGTTCGCAGCGATACCTCACATGTGTGGTTTGAACACAGTTTTCATATGTGGGCGGGACTTGCGTGTGCGGTCACGTCTGTATACGAGCACACGGGGACAGGGGTGCTGTAATTTTTTTTTTTTTTTTATTGTTCATTTTACTTTATTTATCTTAGTTTGACACGTTTTTCCCCAAAAATAAATGTTTTGATTACTTTTATTCCTATTACAAGGAATGTAAACATCCCTTGTAATAGGAATATAGCATGACGGGTCCTCTTTACAGTGAGATATGGGTTCAATAAGACCCCACATCACACCTCTAGGCTGGGAAGCCTGGAAAAAAAAAAAAAAAAACGATCGCAGAGTATTGCGCAGGGAGTATTGCGCGGGGAGTATTGCGTGGGGGGTATTGCGCGGGGGGGGGGGGGTATTGCAGAGTATTGTGCCGGGGGGTATTGCAAAGTGTTGAGCGGGGGTACTGCAGAGTATTGTGCCGGGGGTACTGCAGAGTATTGCGCGGGGGGTACTGCAGAGTATGGCGCAGGGGGTACTGCAGAGTATGGCGCAGGGGGTATTGCAGAGTATGGCGCAGGGGGTATTGCAGAGTATGGCGCAGGGGGTATTGCAGAGTATGGCGCAGGGGGTATTGCAGAGTATTATAGGGGGTATTGCAGAGTATTATAGGGGATATTGCAGAGTATTATAGGGGGTATTGCAGAGTATTATAGGGGATATTGCAGAGTATTACAGGGGGTATGCAGAGTAATGCACAGGGAAGGAAGGGGTTAATGCAGGGATGGCTGAGCAGGGATGGATGGATCTGTGACTGCAATAGTCACAGATCCATCCCACAGTGCTGCTGCCATCCGCGCTTCCCCTCTCACACTGTACTGCTCGGTACTGAGAGAGGAGGGAGGAACCGGTGTCATCAAATGACGCCGGTTTGTTTACATGTGATCGCTCCGTCATTGGACTGAGCGATCACGTGGTAAACGGCTGCTATCAGCGGCAATTTACCGCGATCCGTGACCCGCCGGGTCCCCTGGACCCGGCGGGTCACGGACATGCGCGCCCCGGGGGGAAGCAACCACCTTGCCGCCGTCAGTAAATCTCAGATACACTCATTGTAGGCTATTTTGCTGTCCCTCAAGGAAGTCGCAAAGAATCATGTTACAAGAAGCTGCAGTTCCATCTAGCTGCACAGAAGAAAACATCCATAGAAGCACTTGGGAGGCTCCTTGCTGTCTCTCATAGATAGATAAAGATGCAGCAGTTCTATACAGCAGAACATGAGTGAGCTTGGGAAAAGATTACAAAAATGGCTTAGATTCCAATACAGGCAGTCCCTGAGTTACAAACATCTGACTTACATACTTAAAGGGGTGTTCCACCCAAAAAAATGACCCCTTCTGAATCCACTCCTCACCCCCATACATGCCACATTTGGCATGTAATTTTTTTTGGGGGGGAGTGGGGGCTTCAGTAGGAGTGGGACTTCCTGTCCCACTTCCTGCTTCCGCCGAGGGGCTGGTTAGGCGATTAAGCTTAATCGCCTACACAAGCCCCCTCCCTGTAGGCGATCACATGGGACACTGACAGGTCCCATGCGATCGCCTCTCCAATCAGCGGCGAGCCGCGCCGCGCACGCATGCGCAGTACGGCTCGCGCATGCGCAGTGGGTGCCCGGCCGTGAAGCCGAAGGCTGTCACGGCTGGGTGCCCACAGTCAGGATGGAGACGCCGGCCGGGGAGGGGGGCAGAGGAGCGGAGCCCCGGTCGGCGCGTCGCTGGAACGCAGGAGCAGGTAAGTGAGTGTTTATTAAAAGCCAGCAGCTACACTTTTTGTAGCTGCTGACTTTTAATAAACACAACTTAGGGCTGGAACACCCCTTTAAGCTGGTCTTAGAAACCGCGGACAGCCATCTTGCTGCTCACTGCATGCTGCCCCCTACTGTATGGAGGACCTGTTGGTAATCCCACATTACTGCATAACCAGTTAATCCTTCCCTATGCTATCCAAAAAAATTTACCTGTTCCAACTTGCATACAAATTCAACCTAAGAACAACTCGGTGACTGCCTGTAGTAGGTTTGCAGTGTTCTCTAAAGAGCATTTGTAACAAATAAACAAGTAAAACATCTATAACTGCATAAGGATGGGAGTAAACCTTCCATGTGGAAATCTTCTGAAGTGTACCCTATACAGGCACAGAATTTTATACTGGTATATGCCCTGGCCATGTCTTCCAAATGCATCTGTATTTGCACTCAGTGAGGATGATACATTACAGGTGGCAAAAGAAAAATCAGCAAAAAGCAGACCTGATGCAACCAATCAGGATTCTTGTTACATTTTTGCATAAAAAGAAAGTTGAAACCTGACTGGTTGCTAATAGCAGCAACATATATTTTCTCAATTATTGTCTTCAGATGTAATAAATTAGCCCCAGTATATTTATTTATTGTACAGCATTATGGTAATTAAGGTATTTCTGTTCACCTTTCTCCACATGGTTGTAACGTTAACCTTTTCTTTTAATTTGGCATCAATTACGAATACATTAAATACAATACAAATGATTTTCCGGGGAGCACTTTATTACTATTAGTGTAGCAGCACATGTACAGTAAAGCATATGAACTACACTTTTGTTGCCAGCGGCTTAGATATTAATGGCTGTGTGTTGAGTTATTTTGAGGGGACAGCAAACTACTATTTTTTACAAGCTGTACACTCACTACTTTAATTTGTAGCAATGTGTAATTTCTTCAGTGTTGTCACATGAAAAGATATAATAAAATATTTACAAAAATGTGAGGGGTGTACTCACTTTTGTGAGATACTGTCATTAGAACAGAACTGGTATACTGGACATTTGATTCAAATGTATCATATATTTGTTTATATAAAAAGACCTCATACTTAAAGGTAATTCTATATGAGTTTCATTTCTTAGTGGTTAAATGTGCACAACAGACTAGAAGGGTCAGTTATGCAGATATAACGCCTATTCTTTACCCATAATGGACTTGGCTTTGGACACAATGTGCTCTGTCTGTGGTCTGACCTCAAGCCAACATCATCTGCTGATGTCATGGGTTTAAATGGACTGGGCAAGCCACTCATTATTTACCTCCCCTCACCCAACATACCAGAAATCATTCACTGACTTGGACTTGTAGAAATCTCGTTTTGTTAAAGTAAATTAATGATTAATTGTAAATTAACCACTTAAGACCCGGACCAATACGCTGGTAAATGACCCAAGGTGTTTTTGCGATTCGGCACTGCGTCGCTTTAACTGACAATTGCGCGGTCGTGCGACGTGGCTCCCAAACAAAATTTGCGTCCTTTTCTTCCCACAAATAGAGCTTTCTTTTGGTGGTATTTGATCACCTCTGCGATTTTTATTTTTTGCGCTATATACAAAAATATAGCGACATTTTTGAAAAAAAAACAATATTTTTTACTTTTTGTTAAAAAAAAAATCAAATAAACTAAATTTTAGTCAAACATTTAGGCCAAAATTGATTTAGCCACATGTCTTTAGTAAAAAAAAAAATTGCGATAAAAAAAAAATAGCTACCTAGCGGGAACAGCGACACTAATACAGCGATCAGAAAAATGATCGCTTAGTGACGCTGGCAATAGGGAGTGAAAGGGTTAACTAGGGCGGTGATCAGGGGGTTAAAACTTTATTAGGGGGGTGGAGGGGCTATCCTGAACCTAACACTCACTGATTTTACACTGCCTGTCACACTGACACTAAATGCAGTGATTAGATCACTGCATTCAGTGACACTGTGACAGGGGGGGTGGGGGGGCAGATCGCAAGGGGTTAAGTATGCCTATGTGAGTGTGTGTCAGTGTAATGTTGGTGCACACTTACTGTTAGGTGTTTCTCCCATCGCATCGGTTGGAAATACCGCTGCGATGGGAGATTACATCACTTCCCCCTTCCTGTGTTTACACAAGAGGAGGAAGTGACAGGAGACTGGGAGCGCGCGCATTGGCTGGGAGCGATCGCGGGGGGGGCGGGTAAACGCCGACATCCGCCCGTTCGTCCCGTATCGCTCCCGGAGCCAGGGGGACCCCCGCACGCCGCGGAGGGAGTCCCGATGGGACCCCCGAACCGCACTTAGGCGGGGACGTAAATTTACGCCCTTGTGCCTGTACGTGCCATTCTGTGGCCGTATATGTGCGTGCGGGGGTCCTTAAGTGGTTAAAAGTCCTAGTTATTAAAACACAGTGACACATTTTGTTGAGAGAATGAATCATGATTACTGTTTATTTGTATTTTGGAGACTTTTCTAATATGTATCTTCACAGCATGGAAATAGACTGGTACAGAGAAATTCCTGAATACCTCTCTGTGTTTAATGAGAGTGGACAGGCCTGGGAATGGGAAGATGAACAGGGATTTTCAGCCCTTCGTCACTCAGGTGAGAAGTCGAGACGTCTGCTTCTCTATACACATTTTTCTTTTTTTTTTACTTTATGCACATAACTGCATGTAAGATTCAATGTTAATGTTATGTAATAAATTGAAAAACATATGAGGCTGATGTTTAGGAAGAGCTTTGAAAACCCTGAATGCTTTCTGGCTTTCCCACATATTGGTCTTACTTGTTCAGGAGTAGTGAAGCTGAAAACAATTGTTTTTACTGTATGCTGTGTCACACTACCTTAGAACCAGCATGGCAAATATACATTCCACCTTTAAGAAAAGGCTGATGCATTTAAAAACAGGAACAAACGGCATAAATACATGTAGTGCTTCGCAGAGGTGTAATAGGGTCCATATGTGCCAGGTAAAAGAATTCATGTTTTCACATGGCATGGCATGTCAAGGTTTTTTTTTCCAAAGAATTCAGATGTAAAACATTAATACCATTAATACCATATGGATTTATGACAGCCTCATTCTAAAGTATTGCCTTTCATAGTTCTTTGGTCTGTAGTAAACCATAGATTTGGGAGATCACTTTTACAGTATGTGAACCCTTTGGAATTATATGGATTTCTGCACAAATTGGTCATAAAATGTGATCTGATCTTCATCTAAGTCACAACAATAGACAATCACAGTCTGCTTAAACTAATAACACACAAAAATGTTGATGTTACCATGTTTTTATTGAACACACCATGTAAACATTCACAGTGCAGGTGTAAAAAGTATGTGAATCCTTTCCTGTAGTTGCAGATCAGACGTGCACAACGGTCAGGAGTAATTCTTGATCATTCCTTTTTACAGAACTGTTTCAGTTCAGCAATATTCTTGGGATGTCTGGTGTAAATCGCTTTCTTGAGGTCATGCCACAGCATCTCAATTGGGATGAGGTCAGGACTCTGACAGGTCCACTCCAGAAAGCGTATTTTCTTCTGTTTAAGCCATTCTGTTGTTGATTTACTTCTATGCTTTGGGTCGTTGTCCTGTTGCAACACCCATCTTCTGTTGAGCTTCAGCTGTTGGACAGATGGCCTTAAGTTCTCCTGCAAAATGTCTTGATAAACTTGGGAATTCATTTTTCCTTCGATGATAGCAATCCGTCCAGGCCCTGATGCAGCAAAGCAGCCCCAAACCATGCCCCCACCACCAAACTTCACAGTTAGGATGAGGTTTTGATGTTGGTGTGCTGTGCCTCTTTTTCTCCACATAGTGTTGTGTGTTTCTTCCAAACAACTCAACTTTGGTTTCATCTGTCCACCAAATATTTTGCTAGTACTGCTGTGGAACATCCAGGTGCTCTTGTGCAAACTGTCAATGTGCAGCAATGTTTTTTTTTGGACAGCAGTGGCTTCCTATGTGGTATCCTCCCATGAAATCTATTCTTGTTTAGTGTTTTACGTATCGTAGATTCGCTAACAGGGATGTTAGCATATGCCAAAGACTTTTGTAAGTCTTTAGCTGACACTCTAGGATTCTTCTTCACCTCATTGAGCAGTCTGCGCTGTGCTCTTACAGTCATATTTACAGGACGGACACTCCTAGGGAGAGTAGCAGCAGTGCTGAACTTTCTTTATTTGTAGACAATTTGTCTTACAGTGGACTGATGAACAACAAGGCTTTTGGAGATACTTTTATAACCCTTTCCAGCTTTATGCAAGTCAACAATTCTTAGTCTTAGGTCTTAGGTCTTCTGAGAGCTCTTTTGTGCGAGGCATCATTCACATCAGGCAATGCTTCTTGTGAAAAGCAAACCCAGAACTGGTGTGTGTTTTTTATAGGGCAGAGTAGCTGTAACCAACACCTCCCATCTCATCTCATTCATTGGAGCGAGGTGTCAGCTAACAATTAGCTCTTGGAGATGTCATTAGTCTAGGGGTTCATGTACTTTTTTCACCTGCACTGTCAATGTTTACATGGTGTGTTCAATAAAAACATGGTAACATCATACCTGGGAAGCATCTTGAGAGACTTTTTTGTGTATAATTTTCTATCCAGAGGCGTTCTTTGTGGGATGCCATCTCTGGTCTCAACACTTATTAACTTCAGCTTTAGAAGCACTTTGTATATATCACACTCTATTTGCCTTTGCTATATGGATTTTCTTTTGTTTTTTTGAGTATGTTTGCCACTTTTGCATTTGTACTACTCATCATTGTATCTTTATATGATTTACGCCCTGCACTGGTATAAGTACCTATGTTTGTTATTGTTTTGCTCTGTACCCCGCTACCACCCACCTTCACCCACGCCTCTTGGCGTAGTCGCCTATCCTGTGAGATCTCGTTTTTCCACCATTCACAGCGCAGACATCACCACCTTTCTTCATTTTTTACTTTTTCTCTCTGCCCAGGACAGATTGCTAGGTGTTTGCAGCAGTGCCCCCATCCCCCCATCCCACCTCTCCCGGTAGCGCAGGAGCCCTCTTTACAATATGGCATAGAAGTTTGTTAGGGTTGCTCCTAGTGTGCATTCATATAACCCCACCCTCTCCATGAGGGAATTTTGACTTATCTGTGAATTCATAGTTTTGGAGAACAGTACAGGATTCAGGGCCCTTCCCTCTGTTTTATTTGGTCACTCCTTATTACTTGCCAAAAAACTGGAGTCATGGAGGGTGTGGGATTATATAAGCGTACAAGTTTTCTTGGGTTTCTCCACAGACACCTATTAAAACTCCTATTTATTACATGACTGAAGTTAGTGTTTTTTTTAACCACTTTATGTCAAGTCATAGTAACTAAACAGCAGATGGTACCCTTGCTGGTTTGTGTGGATGTGGCTGTGTGACCTTTTGGTTAACCTTTGTGCATGTGCCTATTTGTGTGCAGAAGGCACACAGAGCTTTGCTCCTGCTGTCATTAGACAATTGAGAATCGGCCAAAGGCACAGAGCCAGTTAGAATGGCTCTGTGCAATATGATAGATGTTTACATTGGCGAACCATCCCCTTCCTCTTTCAACAGAATCCATTCATTAAACCCTCTATCTGCAGTGGACGCAAGTTGCAATTGAAGGTTGGGAGGGGGGAGTTAAAAGCACCACTGACCACAAATGATGTGAGCATTAATTAAAGTGCCAGTGACCACCAATGATGGGAAAGTGAATTTTAAAATTACAATGACCACTGATAACTGTGGGACAGTTTTGGGAGGTCTACAATGCCACTGACTACCAATGTTTTTGGTTGTTTGAGGGGAAAGGGGGGGGGGGGGTTACCGTTTCACTGCCAGTACTGAACAAGCTATGACAAAAAATGCTACCATAACACATGTGCAAATATTATAATGGACCAATAATGGATGTACACTGAAATTTAGAAAGAGCCTGTTTACACAGGGTAATGAGCCAGCGGGTTATGAGCCTGTTGGTCTTTTAGAAAAGGTCTGCTTTTCATTCTTTCACTTTCTTCCACTAATAACTGAAAAGTAGCACTTGGCTTCGTTGGGTAAAGGCTAAGTGCACCTTAATTTTTTAACCACCGCAGTACTAGCATGCTTCTTCATTTTCAAAAAAGTGGTAACAAAAATTAGATCACCTTAGGTGTCTATTTTCCAAAGAGTTGTTCTTTGATGTGTTTTATACTAGAAGGTAAGGTTTTTTTTTTAATCTTCAACCTTTCTTCCTCCATAGGGTAAAAAACAAAACAAAAAAAAAACGGGGTTATAAAAAACTAACAAAAGACATCTCTATTTGACAAAAAAATCATATAAATTAATTTGGGTATTGTACTGCATGACCGAATCATTTTCAGTTAAGGAAAAGGTTGTAACATGCTTGCCCTGAAGTGGTTAAGGAGTAATAACCTCTGAGTTAATCTTTGTGAATTGACTTGTATATTGATTTTATCATAAAGGCCCATAAAATAACACTGACAGTGTTATATAGCACTAGTAGTGGTAAACTGCCACTATGTACAGTGTGTTATAAGAGTAAGATAAGGTTTATTATTATGGAAGCATCCTTGTGTCTTCCCTGGGTTGATCCCTAATGGTAACCACAATCACCATTCAATAGGAGGGGCACACTAGCTACTGAAAATTTGTAATGAGCTCAAGTCGCATCAAAGTCTGACCAAAGTAGTGCAGGGACCTCTTTGAAGTCGCTGCGTCTTGAAGACGCGCAGATATGAACTGTACTCATTGGAAATCATGGGGTACGACTTGTCATGTGACTTTGCAGTCCCAAGTTGCAGGACAAGTCATACAAGTGTGAAAGGGGCCTAAGCTCATTCCCACAAAATATGAAGTGACATGTAAAGAAGAAGTATTATCCTTCCAGTAATAGCATATTGTATTGTACATTGTACAGCATGGAACTCCACCTTCCAATACTAGAATGTACCACCAATGACAGCACACCTGGCAAAAGAGTTTAGAAAATGGCTATGGGCCTCCTGGAGCATGCCCATGAATCCACAATTTGAGAAATGTTTACCCCTTTTTGTATGCTATGCATCCCTATATAGTATTTTTTTCAAAATAGTTACTAAATGTAGTCTTGTAGCATATAGTCCATACTGTTGGTCCTGCTTTTAAGTTAACTGTAATAGTTTGCTAGAAAAGAGAACTGTACAAAAGCATGGAGGGTGCCTTCCTCAAACAAAATATTGCCTCCCATAAAGGAAAAATGCCATAACAAATATGGAGACTTCCATTACTGATAATTTGAAAATGATACCTAGCTGTCATACTGATGTCTTTCTTCAATAAGTTGAGTCTTTGACCAGGAAAAAGTATGCAGATAAGGGGTTCAGAATTTTCCTGTCCTAGGTTAGTGGCCTAAAGTATCAACTCCATCTTCCTTTCAATATATAAATTGTGGTTAAAATTGGTCCATGAATGAAAATGTTTCTAGCTTTGGTTTACACATCTAAGTGCTACGGACCTTTTTCTCAAAGATGTTTAATAAAGAAAAAAGAGAACAAAAAGACAAAGTCATAGAATCCAATCCAGTTATACTAGTCGGTTGACTGTGTTCTTGGGACCATAGCCAGTACAATTCCCAGGAACCATCCTTCTCTTTTTACCTCACTTTTCCCCCATTACTTCTCTATCCTTTTCTCTTTTCTCTTGTTTATCAATACATTGTTGGATATTTCACTGACTTCACTTGGTCCTAGTTTTCCCCTGGGCCATGGCTTAGGTGGGCCACCCAAATTTAGCAATTAGGTTGCTAAAAGCCATAATTTGATGGAATATATTTGTCCATAAGTTGATTGGCCTATTGTGTACAGTTGTTTGTTTTGATATGTCAATAGCAGTTGTTAATGTATCACTCACTGCCGGAAGCATTTCCTATTTATAATTGTTTCATGTGATGGCTATTGTGATACTTGATTTAATAAAATATGCGAATACAAAAAAATGACAGCCTACATATTTCTTTATCATACATAATAGGACTCATAGGATTGGTTAATTGTTAGACCAATGGTGACCTAAAAAGACAAAATTTAGGTCCCGCTCAGGTAGAGAGGTAAAGTCCAACTAGACTGCCTTAAGTGCAGGCAGGGACAGGGAGCTTGTCCTAGCTCCAAGATTCAGAAGCCACACATCATGAAGCAGACCCATGTAAATGAAGTGAGATGGATGGCAGCTTCAGCCCGGACTACTGCCAGGCCACACCCCTGGCACATTTTGCCCCGCCCCTTGGAGCCTATCAGGGGTAGGTTGGTGGCCTTTGCCCTTGCCTGGAACCAGGGTTTTTTAGATCAATAGTTCGGAACATCATGTCCAGGGGCTACAAGTTTCGCATCTTGCCTCCTCAGTTCTTGCCCTTCAGTGTGTCTTCTACTCCCCATAGGAAAGCAGATCTTGCTTGGGCAGGTCTTCCCATTCTCATCCTGTCCACGGGACACATTCCAGGCACGGAATATTTCAGGTGAACTTTCATTAGCATCTGGATTCTGGAGAATAGTCTCTCCACCTAGAGGTATTTTGGGTTCTCTGTTGCAAACGGGAGATGCTGAACGTTAATTCTCTGGCTATCAGACTTAATAACAAATTGGACAGCTTTATTCCTAGGACCACGGATTCTCAGGCCCTGGTAATTCTGTAGTGTCAGTTCCACCTGATTTATGCCTTTGCCCTCTCCGGTGATTCTCAAGAATGAACCAGGAGGGTTTGTTACTCTCGTTGGACCCAGACCTGCTGTCTCAATGTACAGTGTACTATTCTGCTACATAATTGCTGACTTTAGCAGCATGTTGATGCCAGTTCCAGTCAGAAAGTCCTACAGGTGATCCTGTGAGTTTAGCTCTTTTTGGGGTTCTTTTGACCTGTTAGCTGTTGTTTGCCATCATGTTTCCTACCCCTCATGGGATTTCTTTTGAATCTTCCACTGGTCTAGAAATTTACAAGTCCTGTGATGTACTGCCAAGGAAATTATTTTACAGATTTCCAATTTTTCAATTCATAAAGGTTTCCTTTAAAACCTTTGACTAATTTAAACTAAGGTCATAAAAAATTAATTTACGTTAAGTGTTTGGGAAGGGGGGGGGGGGGGTATAGAATTTGAATCACGCAAATGCACACAATGCACACATTCATTTCTCAAGTAGGCTTAAAGTATAACAATCAACAAGATTTGTGGTTTTCCTAATCCACATCTTAATATTCTATTAGAATCCATTTATGTCAATGAAAATGCATTTAGTGTGGTTTGTTTTTGTTGGATTACACAAACATTCCTTTTTCTAATTATTGGATAAACTGAAAACTGCTCCCAATTTACTGCTCCCTCTCTTTGGAATGTCAACAAAGGGAGTGCTGCTGATCCGCATGTTATGAGACACCTGTGCTAAAGTTTCATGACAATTAACCCCTTTCATTCAAGCATATATGATATTACATTGCAAGAGGTCAGGAAATAAGTAAACAAGGGTACCGTGGTTCTGTAACCAATACGTCAGTTTGTTTGAAAGCTTTTCTTGTGCTCATTTATTATTTAGCAAGCAATGAGACATTGTTCTAAATGATCAAATTTTGTATTGTCTTAGGACATTTTAGGTCACTCATTATGCAACTTATGAGCGTATCACACTGTAATAATGATGAGAGACAGATATACATGACAGTAATATGACATGTTAGCATGCCATACTCCCTTAAACATCCAGTTATTGAACATGTACAGTGGGTATAGAAAATAATCACCCCCCTTAAAATAATCACAATTTGTTGCTTTGCAGCCTGAAATGAACACATACACATAACTTGTTTTATCAAGCTATATATACTATTGTAATTTATAACATCCAAGTGAAAGATATAACACAAACATGTCAGAATTTTTTTTAAATCAAAAACAGAATCAGAGTTTGAAAAGGGACCCCCCCTTTATGTCAGTATTTTGTTGAACCACCTTTTGCATTAATTACAGCGGTTGGGATATGTCTCTACTAAGTTTGCACATCTAGACTTTGCAATATTTTCCCACTCTTTTTTGCAGAACTGCTCAAGCTCAATTAAATATAGTAGTGATCGTTTGTGGACTGCAGTCTTTAAAGAGGAGTTCCAGGCTTTTTAACTGTTTATTAAAAGGCAGCCGCTCGTCTCCCCCCCTCTCCGGCCGGCGTCTTCATTCTAAGTGTGGGCACCCGAACGTGACAGCTTTCGGCTTCACGGCCCGGCACTCACTGCGCATGCGCGAGCGGCGCTGCGCACTGTGATTGGTCAGGCGATCGCCTGGGACCTGTCACGTGTCCCAAGCGATCGCCTACAGGGAGGGGCCGCTGTAGGCGATACAATGTATCACCTAGGCGGTCCCTGGGCAGATGGAGGAAGTGGGACAGGAAGTCCCACTCCTCCAGAAGCCCCCACTCCCCCCCAAAAAACTGACATGTCAAATGTGGCATGTAAGGGGGCAAGGAGTGGATTAGGCAGAAGTTCCACTTTTGGGTGGAACTCCGCTTTAAGTCATTCCACAGATTTTCAATGGGGTTTTACCTTTTTTCTCCTTTAATCACTATGTGTTCATTTTTGCTGTGTGCTTTGGGTCATTGTCATGTTGGAAGGTTAACCTACTTCCCATTGACAACTTTCTGGCAGAGAGCAACAGAATTTTCTTAAGAATTTGATAGTATTTTGCTCCATCCATTCTTTATCCTGACAGGTGCTCCAGTCCCTGCTGCAGAGAAACACCCCCATAAAAGTATATTACCACCTCCATGCTTTACTGTAGGAATAGTGTTATTTGGGTGGTGAGCTATATTGGATTTCCAGCAGACATATCGTTTTGTGTTGAGGCCAAATAATACAATTTTAGTCTCATCTCACCATAACACATTTTCCATGTGTCCACAGAATCTTCTAGGTGCAGCATGGCACGGGCAGGCAAAAGGATGTATATATACGTCCCCTTTAAGATCGCTGCATTGGCTCAGTGACTTTGACTGCGGGTCCCGCGGACATCGAGCATACCCCAAGATCGTGTCACGGTGTGGAAAAAGGGGGAAATGCTTATGTAAACAAGCATTTCCCCAGTCTTCCTAGTGACAGGACAGTGTACACAGCTTCCTGTAATTGGAAACTGTGATCACTGTCTTGTCACACACAGCCCATCCCCCTACAGTTAGAACACACCCCTAGGTACACTTAACCCCTTCAGCGCTACATAGTGGTAAACTCGCTCACTGCCAGTGTCATTTTCGCAGTAATCTGTGCATTTTTATAGCACTGATCACTGTAAAAATGACAATGGTCCCAAAAATTTGTCAAAAGTGTCATAAAGTCACAGTCACGATAAAAATCACAGATCGCCGCCATTACTAGTAAAAAAAAAAATAATGATAAAAATGCCATAAATTATATCCCCTATTTTGTAGACGCTATAACTTTTGTGCCAACAAACCAATATACGCTTATTGCGATATTTTCTTACCAAAAATATGTAGAAGAATACAAATCGGCCAAAACTGAGGAAAAAAAATGTTTAATATATTTTTTGGAGATATTTATTATAGCAAAAAGTAAAAAATTGTCGCTCTTTTTTTGTTTATAGCGTTTTTTGTTTTATAAAAAATAAAAAGCAGAGAGGTGATCAAATACCACCAAACGAAAGCTCTATTTGTGGGAAAAAATACGTAAATTTTGTTTGGGAGCCACGTCGCACGACCGCACAATTGTCAGTTAAAGCGACGCAGTGCTGAATCGCAAAAAGTGGTCTGGTCTTTTGACCAGCAAAATGGTCCGGGGCTTAAGTGGTTAAGGTGGTCAAATGAGGCTAAAATTTTATTATTTCCCCTAAGACCAAACAGTATGTCTGGCAGAAATCCAGTACAGCTTACTATTCAAATAACACCATTCCTACAGTAAAGCATGGAGGTGATAATATCCTGTTATGGGAGTGTTTCTCTGCAGCACGGACCAGAGTCAGTATAGAAGAAAAATGCATAGGGAAAAGTTCCATCAAATTCTAGAGGAAAATCTGCTGCATTCTGCCGGAAAGTTGTCAATGGGAAGAAGGTTTACTTTCCAACATGACAATGATCCAAAGAACACAGCAAAAATGACCACTGAGTGGTTGAAGGAGAAAAAAGGTGAATGTCCTTGCGTGGCCTAGTCAGAGCCCAGACTTAAACCCCATTGAAAATCTGTGGAACAACTTGAAGTCTGGAGTTCATTATCAAATTCAACTCAACGTGAGCAGTTCTGCAAAGAAGAGTAGGCAAATATTGCAAAGTCTAGATGTGCAAAGTTAGTAGTGACATAACAGACTAAAATCTGTAATTAAAGCAAAATGTGGTTCAACAAAATACTGACATGGGGGGGGGGGGATTGTGATCCTATTTCCATTCAGTGATTTTGTTTTTTTATTTTTAACATTAATCCAGTAGCACACTGACCGAAACTTTGGAGCTACTTTTAAAAAGCAGCAGTATGGCCTTGCCATGGACATACTTCTGCTGGAATTGACCCTGTCATGGCACAGTCACTTGTAACTGAAGTCTGTAAAAGAAAAGCTACTATGTTTTTCTTTTACAGGCTGCATTTAGTTTGCAAGGGCTAGTCAATATGTCATTTACTGGCCCCTACCTTTTTTAAATGAACACAGTGGACACACTCACTGTGCTCACTCATAACTAAAGCATAGTAAACTGTGTTCATTATGCTTCAGTTTGCAAATGAACAGGAAGCTGCTCAGCACAGAGCACTTCCCATTTATTAACTGCCCTGTGCAGCTGAGACTGCAGAGAAAGGCACGTGTGCTTGAGCTTTAGGGTGCACACCCTAATGTAATAGGCTGCACATACCTATGTCTAGATCTAAAGTTACTCTGGGATTTCAATGTAACCACTTATGTACAATGCAACCCTTGTCTTCAAATCATACATATCCTCTTCACAAGTCTAAGAAATATGAATCTATGAAAACATGATGAATGAAAACTAAATCTTGTTTGTACACGATAAAACAGAAATGACATTCTGTTATTAAAATTGGTATCTTGTTTTTAATTTTTGTTTCAGGAAAATGTGAATGCAAGGAGCAAACATTAGGAAAACCAAAAGTTTTCTGTGGAATGAAATACTCATATGGTGAGTAACAGGGAAGAAGCAGTCCTGTATCCCAACTTGGATTGGTTAGATATACTGAACTGAATGACATAATGTCAATATCACTGAGCATTCATTCATCCTAAAAATACACAAGCCTTTTACAAAACAACTATTATGTGATGAAGCAGTAGTAACAAAGGGATAATGTTTCTGGATACATAGAAAGATTTTTGTCTGGATTGGTAGCAGACGCCAGAGGCTGCGAAAGCTGAACAATTATGACACGATGACACGACACGTTTTATTTGACAATAAAACTTAGAAGCTGATTGGATACTATGCACAGCTGCACCAGATTCTGTGCATACCAGTTTTAGTAAATCTCCCCCACAGTGTGACTCCATTTACCCCCAAATTGTATTTAAAGCGGAGTTCCTCCGAAAAAAAAGTAAAGTCAGCAGCTACAAATACTGCAGCTACTGACTTTTAATATTAGGACACTTACCTGTTCAAGGCGCCCACGATGTCCTCACCCAAAGCGGATCTATCCCTCGGATCCCGGGTGCAGTAATAGGAATCAGAAAATGGAGCCTTGCGGCTTCACAGCCTGGTTCCCTACTGCGCATGCGCAAACTACGCTGTGTGTCCTTACTGATCTCCCAGAAGACAGCGGGGGAGAGGGTCCAGACATGGCATAGATTGCCACGGAATCTGCAGCAATCTATTGCCAAATGTGACACCAGCACGGGGGGGGGGGACGGGGACGGGGGGGCAAAAGTTTCGATTTTTGGGTTGAACTCCGCTTTAATCTCAATAAAATGACACTCACAAGCATAAAGTTAAAAATAGCTCATCAAATCTCACACAGAAGTGCCTGTAAAGCCATCAGTGTGCCATTTGCACGGCGTCTCACCCATGGGACTGTATGCAGAAATATTAACTATAAATAATGACTACTGAAGCATAAAGTGGGTTAAACTTGGCCGCAGGCCTTTATTACTGGTATTACGGTATATTTATCAATTAACCATCAATATTTTATTAATCAAACAACCATGGCAATATAATGAATAACACATCACTCATTAACTTAAATCCACCAACAGTCCTCAACCCAGCCACTACGACTCAGGTTGGATTTTAACTCAACCAACCTTTAACTTAACCAACCCCTAATGTTTATTCACAAAACCAAAAGGGGTACCACGTAATATTTAGGTCGCGACAAGGGAGGGGGGAGGGAGTTTTCAGGTAAGGATTTCAGATAGACTGGTCACCACCGCTTGCTGCACCTGCTTTAAATAAGCTTCCCAGCTTCTGGAATGTTCCCCTGTCCCAGATGACCTAATCCCTAACCCTTATTGGTCCCTGTCCTGCCTCACCTAACGCCCTTACCTTACAGGTGTGAGGAGAAGAAAGACCCGCCCCCCCCTGGGGGCTGAAACCTTACCCACTGCTGGGGGGGCCTGGAAACTTCTCCTTCTGCAAGCATTCCCATAGGCTCGGGGGGCTTAAAACAGCTCCCTTCGCTTTCATTCCCTTTGTTCGCTACCAGCGATACGTCACTTCTGGCGGGGATCTGTCATCATTTACGGTTGTATTGTTATTGATATATATATATATATATAGTATATATTATCTCACAAAAGTAAATACAGCCATCACATTTTTGTAAATATTTTGTTATTTATTTTCATGTGACAACACTGAAGAAATTACACTTTGCTACAATGTAAAGTAGTGAGTGTACAGCTTGTATAACAGTGTACATTTTTTGTCCTCTCAAAATAACGCAACACACAGCCATTAATGTCTAAACCTCTGGCAACAAAAGTGTGTAAGTACACCCCTGTCAATATTTTGTGGGGCCACCTTTTTTTTCCAGCACTGCCTTAACCCTCATGGGCATGGAGTTCCCCAAAGCTTTACAGGTTGCCACTGGAGTCCTCTTCCACTCCTCCATGATGACATTACGGAGCTGGTGGATGTTAGAGGCCTTGCGCTCCTCCACCTTCCGTTTGAGGATGCCCCACAGATGCTCAATAGGGTTTAGGTCTGGAGACATGCTTAGCCTCACCTTTACCTTCAGCTTCATTAGCAAGGCAGTGGTCGTCTTGGAGGTGTGTTTGGGGTTGTTGTTGTTATCATGTTGGAATACTGCCCTGTGGCCCAGTCTCCAAAGGGAGGGAATCATGCTCTGCTTCAGTATGTCACAGTACAGGTTGTCATTCATGGTTCTCTCAATGAACTGTTGCTCAATGAACATGCAGCCCCAGACCATGGCTTTTCCACCGCCATGTTTGATTGTAGGCAAGACACACTTGTCTTTGTACTCCTTACCTGGTTGCCAACACACAGTGGACACCATCGGAACCAAATAAATGTATCTTGGTCTCATCAGACCACAGGACATCCATGTAATCCATGTCCTCAGTCTGCTTGTCTTCAGCAAACTGTTTGTGGGCTTTCTTGTGCAACATCTTTAGAAGAGGCTTCCTTCTGGCATGACAGCCATGGAGACCAATTTGATGCAGTGTGAGGTGTATGATCTGAGCACTGGTAGGCTGACCCCCCACCCCTTTAACCTCTGCAGCAATGCTGGCAGCACTCATACGTCTATTTCCTAAAGACAACTTCTGGATATGACGCTGAACATGTGGACTCAACTTCTTTGGTCAACCATGGCAAGACCTGTTCTGTGTGGAACCTGTCCTGTTAAACCGCTGTATGGTCTTGGCCACCGTGCTGCAGCTCAGTTTCAGGGTCTTGGCAATTTTCTTATAGCCTAGGTGACCAGTATGAGAGAGTGAGAGCGATAAAACCAACTTTAACACACCTACTCCCCATTCACACCTGAGACCTTGTAACACTAACGGGTCACATGACACCAGGAAGGGAAATGGCTAATGGAGCCAAACATTTGGACATTTTCACTTAAGGGTGTACTCACTTTTGTTGCCAATGGTTTAGACATTAATGGCTGTGTGTTTAGTTATTTTGAGGGAATAGCAAATTTACACAGCTATACAAGCTGTATACTCACTACATTGTAGCAAAGTGTAATTTCTTCAGTGTTGCATAAAGTGTAGCACTTTATGGGTTTATAGCACTACAGCTTACACAACACTAACTCGTATATAAATGGTTGTGCCAGTTTGGATGGCAGGACTTCCCCCTAAAAAAACGACGATTTATGGGCGTTAAACTTTCTTGATGTTTTTCAATGCCTCAAAAGCAAAAACATAACGTGTCGACACATCATAAACACTATAAGCACGTTAATGAGCGTTACTTTGTTTTTCATAATCAACACACATATGAACAAGCTCTAACAGATTCCTCTGCTGAACAAAACCAGGGCACTTAATTTTATAATAGGGATACCAAAAATACATCACAAATCTCATAGTTTGTTAAGCATCTCAATAAAGGTGATTGCAGTGGTGTTTTAGGCTGTGGGAACCTTGATTCTTTTTATTTTTTTTGTGGGCTTGTTTTGGCTTTTTTTCTAATTTGTGTATATCTTGACCAGAGGTTATCAGCCTTGGAATTTAGGATAATTAACAACCTCTGAACAATTGTATAGTAGCTTGTGTTGCATTTCAGCTGGCTAGTAAAATATGTATTTATGTTTTGCATTTGTGCAATGTGTGCATTAAACTCCCTTTACATTTGTCAAAGCTGTCCCCACCTGTTTCCTTTCTGGGAGTGGATCAGGAGATAAGTTATGCCCAACAAAGACAGGGCGTCCTGCAAAGAAAGTTCAAGGGGTCTTCTGTCGGTGAAAAATTATGATTATGTGTTGCTCTAGCTTCCTGAGCGTGATAGTGATGATATTTAATCTTTCTTAACGATATGGGGTGTAAGCAAAGAACAAATTAATAAATCTTACTGTAGCACACAGGTCCTTCACCCTTTCATCACTCTGTGTATGGAGGAGGAATATGAGGTTTATTACAAGCACAATTCATCACCTAACTACACTCCGGAGTCTTTAATAAGAAAGAGCAAACTGACTTGTACTTCGTCTATAAACACAACAGCTTGCATCTTTCTCTTAATCTCTGATCTGCCTATTCCTCTAATAAAGCTATCATTTGATCCAATTTATAAAAACCAGAGAAAATACAAGTGCCAGCTTAGCCCAAAAATTACAGCCTTATTAAAGTGGTTGTAAAGGCAAATTTTTTTTTACCTTCATGCATTTTGTGAATGAATGTAAAAATCCTTCTGTGTGCAGCAGCCCCACTAATACTAACCTGAGCCCCCTCTCAATCCAGCGATATCCACAAGAGCCTTGTCTCTTCTGGAACTTGCACTCCTGATTGGCTTTTGGCAGCAGCGGGAGCCATTGGCTCCCGCTGCTGTCAATCACAGACAGTGAGCCAATTAGCAGATGGAGGAGCGGGGCCGTGCCGTGGGTCCGTGTGTGAATGAACACACAGAGCTGTTGATCGGGAGCGTGTCTGATTGGGTGCAAGCTGCTTGCTGTTGGGGCACCCGGCAGGAGAGAGGAGCCAGGAGTGCCGGTGTGGGACCCAAGAAAAGGAGGATCCGGGCTGCTCTGTGCAAAACCACTGCACAGAGCAGGAACATGTTTGGTATTAAAAAAACAAAACAAGACTTCACAATCACTTTAAGCAAGTAATACATAGAGCACTAATAATGTGCAAGCTAACGTAATAGCTAATTCAATTTCAGTTTACAGTAGTCAGATTAATTAAAAGGTGTTTTTTTATATAGTTTTATTTATTTTTTGTTCAAATAACAATTGCTCCTTACCAGTTCCAGTAATGTAGAATTTTGACCTCTCATTAAAATAAATATGTGGTGGAGTACTTAAAGCCCAACTCCATAAAAACAAAAAAATCCACCCTTGCAGTTGAGGCCCCTCTGCACTGCAAGGGTTAAAAGCTTGATTTGCCTAGGGAATACTGTACAAGCCACTTTACTTAACTTTTTTTTTTAACAGAAAAGAGTTTTATTAGACAAATCAGCATTACAATACAAATACGGTACAGAAGTTACAGCAACGTAGAAATCAGAGCGTCAGAAGTGTCACTTTACTTAACTTACATCCCCGCTCCTGCTGACCCTGTATTGGATGCTGAGGAGGCTGGAGTTGAGCCGGAGCCATTTGTAGCTGCTAGGGACTGGTTGCAGGGCTGGAGCAAAGAATAAACTGGCTATACATTTTTCTTTATTTTTTTTCAACCAGTGGGTTGAGCCTTTTTCATCCATCCACACAGGTGGATGGGGAAATTCTTCCCGCTCCGTATTTGTATTCTGACAGCGGGTGCCTTCCCTGCAATCAGAATGCAATGATTAGTGTTGCCGGCTATAGCCGGTGGCACTGATTGTTTGGGGAAAACCTGATAGACCAACTTGACCTGCGGAACCGGCTAAATTTCAATCCATTCATGGCCAGCCTAAGTTGTTTTACCTTTAATACTCTGCCCATAGACTAAAAAAAATGTAATTCTTGCAGTACAAGGGTGGATTTTTATTTTTTATCCTTGAGTTGGGCTTTAAATATAAGTGCATCTGCATTTACAATTTTCCTTTAGTCCCACTGCAAAGTTCCACAAATACCTTTTGATTCTGCCAGTGAAGTGCACCTATTGCAGCCTTTTGTGATGGTGTGGCAATGATGCTGCGCTGCTATTGAATTGTAGGTTATGCCTGCTTGCACTACAGTGGAATAAGAGAATGTTGCAGGGGGCATGAATATCAGCATTGTCTTACCTTATTTCAAGTCATATCTAGTCCTGCCCGCAACTTTTTGAATTGGCAGAACTGATTATGTTGTTGAAACCTTTCCACTGTGAGCTGTAGTGCCAGGGAGGGGGAGCATGTGAGGCACAAATGAAAGAGGCTCAATAAAGGAAAGGAATTTATTTTTTACTTTGATGCTTGTGTAACACATAGTAACTGGATTTAGGACTTGTTTAGACAGTCATACAGGAGTCTTTAGTTGTAATTCAAATGTTTGCATTATTAGGGATTTTCATTACCTTAATGTTATGCTTATCATTTCTCAAATAAGTTTTACATTTGGATAGGTGTTTTTGATTGATTGTTAGCCAAATTGTTTTCCTAATCTGTTTATTAAATATTTCTTCTCGGACAGTGCTGAAAATAAAGATACTGTCAGCCCATGATAGGGGCTCTCACGCTGAAGTGAATGTGAAGATTAAAAAGGTTTTGAAAATGACAAAGTTAAAGATCCTAAAAGGAAAAAGGACTCTATATCCAGAATCATGGACGAACCGTGGATGCACATGTCCTATTCTTAACCCAGGTACAGTATCTCTAATACCTCATTATTTGTATTTCTGAAAGGGAAATTTGGTGTAGCATCTCTAGTTGTTTGAAGAAAATGTGAATAGTGTTGCTTGTTATAGTAATTACATTTATTTTTATTTTGTTGGAGCACTTATTAAGCAATCAATTTGGTGCTCTATATGACTCCACGTTTGCCTTAGGTAAAAAGAAATCACGAGTAACTGAATAGTGAAATTAGTGAATAGTGAAATTAGTAAGTAATCATCACAAATTTCAGCCCACCATCAATTTTCCATCACTGCATTCATTTAAAACTGGTTTGTCGGTGTTGTACTAATAGCACATTAACATCTAAGGCCACATGCACACTGGGCATTTATTCCCAGGGCTTAAGGCTCCAAACTTTAGGTGCGGGCATATGGCACAGGTTCCGCACCGTCCATTCCAGCTGGAAGCAACCTGTTAAACTCTATGAGATGCTGACATCTGCTGTAGCTGGATGAAGCTGAAACTTGTACCAAGTGCTACTAACATTTAGGGCAGTATGCACCCAACAATGAATGCCCAGAACGTGGATTTCTTGGGGACTAGATGCTGCACCTGTACCTTCAGCCCACACTTAAACACCAAAGCCTCATGCACTGGGGCCACACAGAATGAGAAGAATTTGGAGCAGCTGTCCATGGCAACCAAACAGCTTTGAGCTTTTTCAATGCTTGACTGCACATCCGCAAGAAAGAGGATCATTGGTCGCCATGCACAGCTGCTCCAGATTCTGTCTACTTTTGATAGATTTCTCCCCTAGTGTTTTTCTAAAGGTGTTGAATGTTCACTTATCCCGTGAACTTACGTAGATTTCAAGTACCCAATTTTTTTGCAGGGAATTTCCTTGCACGTGATTGGATAATTGAAGTAAACACAGCTTCACTAGACAAAATGCACATTCTACGGAAGTCTATCCAACCAAACGTGTAAGCCAGCCTTAGAATACACATCTATTTATAATTTAGTCTGGCTCATTAAATGTCTAGCATGACAAAAAGCATATTTCATTCCAAAATTAAGTTGTTCTTGTCATGTGACTTTTAGACACCATCTTGATATCCTCTAAAATGTAGACTTTTTCTCTCAGGATACAGAGGACTTGATTAATGACTACTTAGATTATGCTGCCACCACTAGGTAAATGGACACTGGCCAAAATAAGCAGGAACCCCATTCAAGAATAAACCTTCCTAGCTCAGTCAAGTTTCAGTTTCTTAGCTAGTGTCCTTAGGATCTGGATTGGTCACCACAGCCTAAAGGCCAAGAGGGATTGTACCCTGACCCCACATACAAAACTGGATATAGCCACTAATGTCTGCCAGATGGTGCTGGATCCTGCGGGCAGCAATCTCTGGAGTACAGTTTATCCTGTGATCTTGCTTGCAGGGTGCTATACAGGTCTAAGACAGTGTTCCTGCTGGAGGGAAGTAACGTCTCTGAGGCCCTGCGTGATGTGCATGCCATGATGGGTGAAGATGATTGCCCCTATAGCTATGGACTGGTTAGTTCAGCTGATGTTATAGTGGCACATGAGACAGCTCCCCCTGGCAGTCTTCCCTGGGTTTCTAGAGCGTTTTGGTAGTTTTTCCTATGGAAGCGACATATGGCAGAGAGCAAGAGGGGTGCTTTGGTGCATTTGCTTACACACAGGTGACATTTTTTAATTCTTTAGCCCTGAACTGCCATCGATGCTGCTATGTCAACTGGGCACAGCAAGCATATGGACACTTGTCTAGGGGGTGACTTGCCACACAGGTGTTTAGGCATAAGCCAACACTCCTCTCAGCTGGGTGGCCATTTCCCTGCAAGGATCACAGGCACGTTTTACCTGCTTTCTAGCCATAGTATAGTGAAGGCAGAAAGGTGGAGGAAGGATAATGGAGTATTGAGGCGAAGGAGGAGGTTGCTGTTGAGGATCAGGAATCCTCTGTGGACAAGTCCTCTCAGGAGTTATCCAGGGTCCAGGCATGTCTCAGACACAGAACCACAGTGGGCTTCCTAATGGATCTAATGCACACAAATCAGAATCAATTTTTCCTAAAGTTACTTGTTTTATGTCCTGGTGGCCACCACAAAACCCCAAGTCATTTCCAGTGCACCCTCACATACAAGAAGTGATGTATGCCAACTAGACTCATTTGGAGAAAGTGTTTTCCCAAGAGAAGCATTTTGCACATCAGTACCTCATGGACATATATTTCCTATTTAAATAACACCCTGATGGTGGAAGAGGTCCCGGTCTTTAAAGGCACCACGGATAAGAGGCAGGAGACCTTCATTAGAGCATGCTTCTCTTTGGAAGGAGGGGCTCTGATGGGTGCAGTGGAAGTTTGTAAAACCCTTAAGATATGGACAAAGAGTATGTCCATTCCAGATATTCAGACCTGAAAAATCCTGTCAATTGTAATCCTGGACAATATACTTGGAGCCTTGAGTCTCTCAGTAGACACCTTGGAAGATTTCATATGGCAGTTTTCAAGGGTTGGCACCACATCTGTCCACATGAGAAGGATTCTATGGTTTAAATGTTGGTTTGTGGGGGTTCTCTGCAAGAAGTAAATCAAGAGACTGCCCTTTGAGGGAAAACACTTGTTTGAACCATCCTTGGATGCCTTCATCGAGAAGCTAAGAGTAAGGAAATAAATGTTCCAATCTTCATAAAAAAGAAGGCAAAGGTGACAAGTCAGAAACTGGAAATCCCTAATTTGCCTTTTTCTGATCTGTATCTGACTATTTTCATAACTATTTCTGTGGCACTGTACAAATGGATAACATATAGTGCACATATACTGTATGTGTATATACTGTATATATAACTTTTTTGTTGGGGGAGTCATATTTAAAATATTAATGCTCGCCAAGGACAGGTACAGAAAAAATGCTATGCAGTTAAGTGTCACACTAATAATAGAAACTGACATTTTTTTTGACTGGAAATTGTGATTGCTTTTATTTAGTTTCACAGCCCAGCTCTTCATCCTTCCATTTCTTGCCCAAAGGAGCAGTATATGGTAGACATTGAAACTAAGAATGTTCTCACTGTCTTCAGGTTCTGGGCTTTGGGCAGTAACTTATAACTGTAGTTTTGAAAAGTACATCAGCCAATTTGAAAACAAATTTCATTAAATAAACTATAACAAGCTGCTGAATGCTGATCACAGTGCTAAATGTATGCATATGTTATTGCACACCATTGCCTTTGGCACTTTACATTTGTTTTTGTGAATAAGAGTATTTATGTATATTGTCTATAATCCTGAAAACATCACAGTAATTGCCAAAGTACAAGGATGTCATCAAGCACACAGTTGCCAACATTTTTAAAATAATTTCTGATTACACTTTTCAACTGACCTATTTTCCAAGTACACATTCTTTATGAGCTGGCAAAACTAAACCTGGGTGTAATACTGTCTTTTAGGGTTGTAGAACAATATACATACAATTATGACTTTGGATTATATTCAAACATAAAACACAGTTTCTTGCTTGCATTCCACAGTTTTATTACAATTTAAACTGCAGTAACTCCTTTGACACAAAAAATACCTTTTTTGTACAGTCATGTGGTAATAAAAAAAAAATGTATCCTGTAATTCTCTGAACCGTAGAATTGGGAGTAAAGGGGAGCACAGTATGTCTCCCTTCCTGAACATGCTTAAAGCTGACAGGTGGAGAGGGAGAGGGGGAGAGAAGAGAGCAGCGGGAAGACAGAGGAACCTAAACAGGGCACGGTAATCAGGGATCAGCAGCCATAATAACCGTGGTCAGTTTACATAGGGGTGCACAGAAACAGGCAGGATCAACCAGGTTTTTTACAGCTTAGAGAGGGACAGGTTAGAAGACACAAGCACTGTGCTGTTTGACCTGCTATAAGGGAGCAGAATCTCTTTTTTTTTTTTTTTAGGGTTGCAACCCCTTTATGGGAAAGAAGAATAAAGAGATGACCTCATTAGTGTGCATTTGCCGCAACATTTACCAAGCATAGACTGTGGTAGGTTAGAGGCCAAGCTGTATTGCTACAGAGGGGAAAGGTTAGGTCACCAGTCTTGTATGCTGACTGTCACTCTTGCCACCTGTAGAGGGTGTCTAGACCTTGAGAGTGGCTAAGTAGAATTACATTTTGGTAGTTCACATACATATGTAACGTATTTCATCTATTTATTTAACTGCAAGTGGCACATAACAAAGTTAGCATTGTTACTATGGAACATGACTGACTAATGTTTGTGAATCACTGGCCTAACATATAAACAAATGCTTTTAAATAGTTAATCATTTACAAAATGGCGAAATATTTTTTTTAGAAAAGTTTAATAATACACGAATGCTTGGTGTTCCCCACAGGTCTGGAATACCTTGTTGCAGGGTATGAAGATATACGCACTGGTCGCCTCATTGTCAATATGAAAAGTTTTGTCCATCCATGGAAACCTGCCCTGGGCAAGAAAATAATGGAGATTCTAAAAAAGGATTGCGTATGACAAGAGAAAACAGAGCACTGAAAACTGGAAAATAAAGAAGCCATCCTAGGATGAAAGATTAAGTTACAGTGGACAGGGGGGAGAGTGCAAAAGCACCTAAAAATATCAGGCACTTGTGATGATGTAATTCTTCATCTGGCTGCTTTACAAGACATACATTTGCTTTGCTGCCAGATAGAACTTCCTCTTTGTCAGTGTTCCGATGGTGTTGTGATGTTATAAAACAATGTGTCTTATGGCCACTTGTGCAAGGTGAATTCTCTATTGTCAATTTATATTACTGAAGGTACCAGAGAACAAAAATTCAGACTTTTGACATTGAGGAATTGCTCCGAACGGCTTCCTTGAAAATGTTGATAAGGCCACCTGATTCTTCATAGGATTAATTGAAAAATCCAGCAGAAGATGGGGGATGGAACAAGATATTAGGGAGAGATCTCCCCACAAGATCCTCCTTAAATTGTAAATAGTATGTTCTACAAAGCACTTTACTAATTGTTAATGCCTATTGCAAAAATTCCCTTTTGCTTTTTTATTTTTTAAACAGGACAATGGGGTTTAGTAAGCTATAGCACTGAACCCACACTATAGACACCTTAAAAGGACTGTATTTTATGTGTTTTTATATTATTTGTTGTCTTCAAAAGATTTATTTATGTTGCAAAGCCATTTCATGACACACGACATAAAATATAAAATGTGGACCTTTATGTTGCATGCAGTTTTTTGTTAGCCCATTTTATAGCTTTTGAAAATGAAAACATGCAGAAAAGTCTTCTCTTGCTAGAATGTTGGATAGCTAATTGTGTTGTATCAACCTAATTTTATTGTGATCCAAAAGCTATTTGTAGGTATTGGAACAATCCTGTGGTTTGCATCTTGATTTCATTAATGCAATGGAATATGAGGCTTTGTTTTAAGCACTGCCTCCTGTTATACTCCAGCCTTTTTTTTTTTCTTTTTTTTTTTTACTGTTGTTACACTTCTACATTTTAAAGGGGATAAGTGCTGCTGATGCTGTTTCTAAAGCTAACAAACGTTAAATGGTTGCAAGATGTTAAATGATCCAGCTGCCAAAGGATCGTTCTTTAGGAGTGCACAATAATACATTTTTTTAAATCTTACTACTGTGGATTTTTATGATCCTGCATATAGCCTTATATCTCTCCCATCTCATATGGTGAAAGGGTATGCACTATGCTTTAAATACATTTTTAATCAGACAACTGTATAAAGCTCTGCTAAGGCTATCCTACCTAGGTTCCACCAATATATGAGCATGTTAATAGTTTCTATTATATCATCTCAGATAAAGCCTTGAGGTACCATATATTGTGCATTAGATGCCTTTCTATTTGCCAACAGGGTCAATCGGCAACCTGTTTGATACCTTCACCTGTACTAGATATCCTGTGGGGATCTCCATCAAAGGATTGGCCGCAATCCTTTTTTTATTTGCACCAACATAATTTTCAGGACAAGCTTTCGGGATGTACCTCTGTATTCAAGGTTCAAGGACTGTTAATCAGTACTACTCAGACCTTGAAGAAAGGGATATACCCTGAAAGATTGTCCTGAAAATGTGGATGTTAGTGCAAATAAAAAAAGTATCACAGGCAGTACTTAATTGTTTTTGTTATAAGTGTACTAATACAGCTACAATTACTTCAGAGGTTTGGAATAGCCATAACTCTAGTATTCTGTGTAGAATGTGACCAGCACGCACACTTTCTTGGTATTGTGTAACAAATACTTCAAGTGCTTCAAAAATTGTGATTCACATTAATATAAATATAAAGTGCTCAAAATCCAAACGGTCAAATATGCAATAATCAATTGACTTCCGTGCTCAAAAAGTGCATTCATAGTGCATTAAACATATTTATAATAATCGCAGCATTATTGTTCATATAAAGTGTCACACAAATGTGCCAACTCTTCAGCACTGCACCCGTGCTTCTTCAAACTCCCTTAAGAGTGATCACTCACTGGAATATTCTGACCCCATTTATTAGATAGGTAAGTCAAAACTGTGCTCTAGCAGGACAAGTCTTGTAAAATTCCTCCTCCAACTGCCACAGGAACTATGCCGACTAACCCAAAAAAGCCTTGTGATGCACCTTAGACCCCATACACACTGCTAGATTTTCTGCATATGTTTGTCTTCAGATTTACCAAAACCATGTAGTGCAAGGGCCTGCCTAATTGCATACAAATTTTAAATTTAAGGTTTGACCTCATATTATATTGTTTTGGTAAATCTGAAGGCAAAAATCTGCAGAAAATCTAATAGTGTGTATGGGGCTTTGCTGATCACAATTTGAGATAAAATCCCAGCAACTACATAGGATGCTTAATTTGATTTGCTCCTGACTTAGCAGCACTTGTCCACAAAAAAGCCGGCAGTGACAAATGACTAGTAATGTACACACGGTCAGATTATTGGACGAATTTTAGTTAGTTTTTTGTTGGATGCTAGTCTCAGATCGAAAGTGAAGAGGAAGAAAATTTTCGGACAACAAAATTCAACGTCAGAAGTAACGTAATGTGTTGAATTGTTTTGTATGTATTTTCATTTCTGAGCATGTCTTGCTCTTCAGATGTTTTTTTGTGCAGAAAACCAAACTAATGAAAAGAAAATCGGACGTTGTGGTCACATCAGACAACAATTTTGGAGCCTGCACATCCAGTTTTTGTCTGACGAAAATTTGTAATCGGCTGTCAAAAGCAGCATACTAAGGATCAGAAAATCGTCAGATCGTTCATCGGACTCATTGGACGAAGTTTAGCTTCAGATTTTCTGATCGTGTTTACAGGCCTTTACTTTGGTTTCACCGGAGGCGGGATTTCTTTTTTCAAATCCAAAATACTGAAATTGTAGCATTTAGGTATAGATGTTTACCAACTGGTCGCATAGTACCGTTTCATCGAACTTCCCAGATAGAGCTGGTGCACTGAGTATCTCACATGCAGTGTTCAGAAAGGACAGCACAGGCTCTAGCTACCATCAACAACTATTAGCAGAAGGAGTGGGCCACCTGACCATCTGTTTCTGTGGATACGTTCAGCTTAAAGGGAGTTCTCCGTATCTGCCAGTCGGAAGAATGCACGTAAAGGGATGAAAACACCACAGTAAATAATGTGGGCCCAGTATTATCTACTCAAACTGCAGTTTTTGCTTGGTGGTTTCTATATACAAGCACACTTGTAAGATAAAAGCACTTTGGGGCTCCCAAAGGGTAAATACTTGTTATGTCCATGACCAGTTTTAAGGGCTTCATATTGGCAAGAGAAAATTCACATATGGCAAGAAAAAAACTGGCCCAATGGAATCGGCATACTACAGACAGCTGCCCCCTACCTTTCTCTTCTTATGCGGCGTACACACGATCGGAAATTCCGACAATAAAAGTCTGATGTGAGCTTTTGGTCGGAAATTCTGATGTGTATGCTCCAACAGACTTTTTCTGTCGGAATTTCCGCCAACAAAAGATTAAGAGCAGGTTCTCTATTTTTCCGACAGAAAAATTCCCTATCAGAAAATCCGCTCGTCTGTATGCAATTCCAAAGCGCAAAAAAAACACGCATACTCAGAATCAAGCAGAAGAACCAAACTGCCTATTGAACTTTATTGATCTCTGCTCGTCGTACGTCTTGTACGTCACCACATTCTTGACGAATTTCCGACACGATTTGTGTGACCGTGTGTATGCAACACAAGTTTGAGCCAACATTCCGTCAGAAAAAATCCATGTTTTTTTTCGACGGAATTTCCGATCGTGTGTACGCGCAAATTACTGACACATTCTAACTCTATCTTCCTCTCTTAGTAAGTAGTTTTGGCAAAGAAAGGTGTGCCGATATGTGATCAATCTTATTTTAAATAGGATAGTTTTCTACATACTGTAAATATCTAGGATATTAATCAGCTGACTTTATCGAGATATATGCAAAATGCTTTCAACAAACTTCATTAAATCTGAGGGAGGTAAATGTAATAAATGAAAGTTATTAAGAAATACTGAAGAGATGACATCAGTTTCACAGTTTAAAGCTATATAATGAATAACACAATGTAAGTATTAACAATGTAATTTAGAACAGATTGCCATAGTAGAAGAATCTCTGTAGTTCATTACTGTGTGGACATTAATCTCTGTAACGTTATCAGTTGCATACGATGAAATGTCTTTCAGGTGATATTGCTTACTCTTCACATGGTATAACTGAATTCATCATCAACAATATCGGATAACTATACTTCATCATCCAATTTATAAATATTTTAATATTGTATGTGCTAATGAAAAGTAACAATAACAGATGTCTCATTATAGTTTAAGAATTGCGTCATGTTAAGCTGGAGTTATCTTTCACAGCCCACAAAATGCCAGATGGAGGAGAGCAAACTAAGCCATTAATAATAACAGTCAACTGCTTCAGTGATGGTTTGTTGCCGCTTGGTACGATTACTGATTGGATTCCATTTATCAATGTTACATTATTAATTAACATGGATTTAAGGTACATCAAAGGACTTTTTTTTTACCAAATGGCATTAATAAAAAAAACCAACATCATAATACCAGGGCAATACTGCTCAAATGTTTTATGTAAAATAAATGTTACATCTTTTAAGATATATACAGTACATGGTTCATAAAACAATTACTTTTTAATCCTCTTTTTATTTTGGTAAACACAATGTCCCCCATTAATGTTTAAATAAAGCATTCCGTTGTGCAATTGTTATTGGGTACAGTCTCAATGGATAACTCTCTCTGGAGGGTAAAAATATTATGATGACACTCTTTAGCCCACACATCTACATCCCTCAGACACACACAGACAACAACAACAGACTTACTGATAGTATATATGGCACCTAAAAAAACTAAATAAAATGTCATTAAACCTACATTTTTTGGTGTGATTGTCTTCATAACCATTTCAGCATACATTTTTGAAATCTTAGTAAATACCTGGTTGAACCTGCTGGTTAACTTACCTTCCCTATTTTGAGTGGCAACGGACTAGCAGCTGTTCCTCTGTATCCTCTGTTGCCACTCTCAATGCACATGCTTTACTTCCTCCTTTCAATGGATGCAGCCCTACATGACTTTGATAGATTATCAGGGTGTCCAGAGTGTTGTCCACAGCTACTCCCCCCTTCTTTCGGTCCCACGTGACAATCAGCATCAGATTGTGGGATGGCTCTAGCGGGGAATAAAGGTCCGTACACACAATACAAAAATCAGATGGAATAATTTGTACGACGAGATGTCTGCCGATTTTCGGATCGTTAGTATGGTGCTTCGACAGGCGATTTTTCTTTTTTGTCAGACAAAAGCTGGATGTGCAGACTGAAAAATATTTGTCAGATGTGAACTCAACATCCGATTTTCGTTTCATCGGTACGGTTTTTGTATGAAAAAAATCATAAGAGCAAGTCTACTATTTATGTTGTATAAAAATGATCGTATTGTGACTAACCTTCTCACTTTCACAGGAAACTAGCATGCCACAAAAAAATGGATGTTCGGTCGTCCAAAAATTTAAGCGTGTGTACGAGGCTTAAGAATCAGGCTCATGCTTATTTTGATACATCCCCTAGGCAGATCAGATGCTTGATTGACAGCACACTCTAGGGTTGATTTACTAAAACTGGAATATGCAAAATAGGTAGCTCAGCTTCCAGGTATTGGCAAAGCTTAACCGATTGCTGACCAGCGGCCGTCATTATACTGTGGCAGGTTGGCACGATCCCGTGAGCTGTCGTAGCTGTACATCTGCTACTTTAAGTGGGATAGCAGGCACGCGCCCGCTGATCTGCAGTGGTGCAATGCGCGATCATGGGCGTGAGAGCCAGAATAAGGACGTGTGTGTGTAAACACACACATCCCAGTTCTGTGAGGAGAGGAGATGCAGGTCGTGAGTTCCTACTAGCTAGGAACAGCGATCTATCATCTCCTCTAGTCAATCCCATCCCCCTACTGTTACAACACACTTTAGGGAACACAGTTAACCCCTTGATCGCCCCTAGTGTTAACCACTTACCTGCCAGTGACATTTACACAGTAATCGGTGCATTTTTATATCACTAATCATTGTATAATTGTCAATGGTCCCAAAAATTTGTCAAAAGTGTCTGATCTGTCCGCCATATTGTCACAGTCCCAATAAAAATTGCAGATCACCACTATTACTAGTAAAAAAAATAATAATAAAAATGGCATAAATCTATCCCCTATTTTGTAGACGCTATAACTTTTGCGCAAATCAATATACACTTATTGCGATTTTTATTACCAGAAATATGTAGAAGAATAAAGTGCAGGGTTAGAATACACAATGCGTATCAGTGCAATCTTGCTGGGTGCTAAAGTGCACAGTGAAACAATGTTCAACAATAACAGGTGATAGTAACTTGAAAATAATCACATATTGATAAACAGTGAAATTTACTGCCATGCAATCTTAAAATGGGTAACTATAATAAGCGTATAAAAGTCCAAATGTTAGTAAAAAACAAAGTGTCACTACAGTGGATTGGCCTGGCATCGGTCGTTGGAGGGATTTACCACTTATCTTAACTGCATTTGATTGTCACAGTATTATCTGGGATTGGTTTACATGTCATAGATACTCTTAAGACCTGTACACACGATCTGACTTTTTGACAACAAATCTCCAACGGTCCTTTTTTTTGCAGACAATCCGACTGTTTGTACGCTCCATCGGACAAACTTTTTCGTTTTTTCATTGGACAAATGTTCGCTGTGTGAACAGACAAACTTTCCAGCAACAAATGTCCTACATTGGCTACATTAGCAGCCAAATCTTCCGGGGCTGAAGTGGTTAATTGAACAAGCTGAAATTAGAAGCTGATTAGCAACACATGACACAAGGTGTACTCAGGGCCGATCTGCCCTATAGGCTCACTATGCAAGCCGCTTAGGGCCCCGCAAAGTTGCGGAGGGCCCCCCAAATTACTAGAGGGCCCCCCCTGGTGAGAAGTCATTACCCTCACCCCGCTTCTCACTTTAACGTAAGATGTCATTTCCGACAGCAGTACACCCCCACCACCCACTTCTCAACTTTAATGTTTAATGTAATTTTGCTTAGGGCCCCAGGTAAGTCAGGATCGGCACTGGGTGTACTAAAAATAAAGGTAGAAACACTATAATTTTAAAACTATTTTTATATAGGTGTGTTACTGTGGCTGTGCTCTAGCTATTGAAGGGGTTAGATGTCTGAGTTTAGTAACACTTTCATTTTCATCACCCATACATATTTGTCTGTAAAGCTTATAAATATAAGATTACTCTATCAAACATATAAAAAATGAGTACTGAGTTACTTATTGACTTCAGCTTAGACCCAACCCTTAAAACAGCACCAAAACCAAAAGTGTGATATTTTGCAGCTTCCTAATCATTAGATGTGGTGGCTGCATCACCTGGTGATCTGACCAGTAACATACCTCCCGTATTAAGGTTTCTACACGCAGAATGAAAAAGCAACAGAGAAACCTTTGGATGAAAGGGGGAGACTCTCTTGGGATCTTGATGTAAGTGGGGCTCTCTGGGGACCCTGCTGTAAGTGGGATGCTCTCTAGGGACCCTGATGTAAGGGGGGCTCTCTGGGGACCCTGATGTAAGGTGGAGGCTCTTTGGGGACTCTCATGTATAGAGGGGCTCTCTGGGGACCCTAATGTAAGGGGGAAGCTCTCTGAGGACCCTGATGTAAGGGGAAGGCTCTCTGGGAACCCGATATAAGGGGGACTCTCTGGGGACCCTGATGTAAGGGGGAGGCTCTCTAGGGATCCTAATGTAAGGGGGGCTCTCTGAGGACCCTGGTGTAAGGTGGAGGCTCTCTGGGGACTCTGATATATAGGGGACTCTCTGGGGACCTTGATGTAAGAGGGAGGCTCTCTGGGGGACCCTGATGTAAGGGGGAGGCTCTCTGTGGACCCTGATGTAAGGGGGAGACTCTTTGAGGACCCTGATGTCAGGAGGGGCTCTCTGGGGACCCTTATGTAAGGGGGACTCTCTGGGGACCCTGATGTCAGGAGGGGCTCTGGGGACTCTGATGCAAGGGGGGGCTCTCTGGGGACCTTGATGTAAGGTAGAGGCTCTCTATGGACCCTGATGTAAGGGGGGTGCTCTCTGGGGAGACCCTGATGTAAGACGGAAGCTCTCTGGGGACTCTGATGTATAGGGGGCTCTCTGGGGACTCTGATGTAAGGTGGAGGCTCTTTGGGGACCCTGATGTAAGAGGGAGGCTCTTCGGGGACCCTGATGTAAAGAGGGGCTCTCTGCAGACCCTGATATTAGGGGGAGGCTCTTCAGGGACTCTGATGTAAATAGGAGTCTCTCTGAGGACCCTGATGTAAGTGGGGTCTCTCTGGGGACCCTGATTTAAGAAGGGGCTATCTGGGGACCCTGATGTAAGTCATTTATTCAAATCATGCCATTCTAAAGGCATCTGTAATGTTGGAATGCATCTTTTTCTCTAAATAAAGAGATTAAAATGTTTTTACTTACTTTTTTTGTGCAATTGCATATAGTTTATATACTGTATTTGTGCGTGTTTGCAAAAAAGTGGGCCGGTCTGGATGAAGTCCAGGGAAACAATTTTGTCACAGTCCAGCCCTGGTAGTCCTTGAGTGTTAGGCCGCGTACACACGTACGAGAACCTCGTCGGGCTAAACCCATCGTTCCGCCCGACGAGGTTCTCGGCCGGCCGTCGAGTTCGTCAACCAGGCTGTCGAAAAAGGCGTCGAGCCATTAGTCCCGATGGCCCGTCGAGGAAATTGAGAACCTGCTCTCTATTTTGGCTCGACGCCTCGCGAAAACGTACACACGATCGAGCTTCTTGGCAGAATATGGATCCCAGCGAGCTTCTCGCTGGATTCTGCCGAGAAGCTCGGTCGTGTGTACGGGGCCTCAGAGTGATATAACCATTGTTACTTGCAAGGATTTGAACCTAAAATTTTGGAAAGATTTCAGAAAAAAATGAACGCTTCATTCCTTGCATTTTAATAGTGCTGACATATTATACAGATGTTTTTTAAGCACATGAAGACATTTATATCTCAGCACTTTAGGAGTTGACAAATAATCATTCACACACTCACTCACATTTTTACATTTAGTAAATATTTTATCAAACTGGTAATGTTTCTTGCCTTCTTACCCCTAAACTTGTGTATGCGCATTTGGTCATGCACAAACGCGCCCGGATCCACATGCAGCATTAAGTGTGTGAAAACATGGGTGTTTTGCCAATGCATGGGGTGCTATTTACAATAAATTACATCCACCTATTCATCTGCTGAAGAGCAACGCGTTTTACTCAGCACCTAGGCTTATACCTGTATTAAAAGCCAGCAGCTACAAATACTGCAGCTGCTGACTTTTAATACTAGGACACTTACCTGTCCTGGAGTCCAGCGATGTCAGCAGCAGAAGACGAGCAATCGCTCGTCACTCTACTGCCCCCACCGCCATCCTCGGTGAGGGAACCAGGAAGTGAAGCATTGCGGCTTCACTGCCTGGTTCCCTATGGCTCATGCGCGAGTCGCACTGCGCCGTTCTCACTGGTCCCCGCTGTGTTCTTTAAGACAAGTGTTTCCGGGATCTGACATTCTGCCGCAGTCTACCCAGACTGTGTGGCCAGAAGTGGGTGCAAATACCTGTCTTTAGACAGGTATCTGCACCCCCCTCCCCCTGAAAGGTGCCAAATGTGACACCGGAGGGGGGAGGGTTCCGATGAGCGGAAGTTCCACTTTAGGGTGGAGCTCCGCTTTAATGCCTAAGGCTGTATTAAACTGGTCCATGTGACTACATGGTAATGTACACATGTAGGGGTGAACAAGCCTATATGGTTTCCTCTAAACAGTAAATTGAACCAGTAACATAGGAACTCCAACAACAGATAAAATTGTAATACATTTTAGCTCTCACCTCTTTAAGCAGCAATCCACTAGTTTTTATTGTCTTGTTTGGAAAATGATCCTTTAATGGTGGCTTTAATGCAACAGGAGGCAGTTTCCTGTAGAAGAGAGTGGCCATGCTAGCCATCAACCTGTGCGCTGGGTGACTGTGCACCTCAAGCCTTACTTGTTGCTCACATGGTCATATTTAGCCTATTAGCCATGCTTCTAGCACTAACCTTTTCTACTGACCTAGCCCCATCCCACCAGATTAGAGAGAGAGTTTTAAAGGATCACTAAAGTAATTTTTTTTTTTAGCTAAATAGCTTCCTTTACCTTACTGCAGTCCTGGTTTCATGTCCTCATTGTTCGTTTTTGCTTTGAAGTTGCTGTAATTCTGCTCTGATCTCCACACTTCCTGCTTGTCTGGCTCCTTATGAAAAATCTCGTGGCAGCTTTTCACTGTGGTCTCACAAAAACAAACAATTGAATCAAGCGCTGTTCAGAAGAGGTAAAATGATTAGGTAAATAAAGAATCATATAAGCAGATATATACTTATATACAAAAAAAAGGGAAATGACACCAAATGTGAGGGCAAGGGGAATGGCATATTCAAGGAATAGTGGAAACAGTTGATAAAAAATGAAAAAATATATAAAGTATATAAAGTAGTTCAGTCCAATGGATCACGTTTATATAGTACTAACAAAAACTGAATAAACTGTTGCTGAGGGGGCTGCCGACTTGTCGAGAAGAAGCAATTCTGAAAATATACAAAAGAAAGAAAAAAGCGGCGCCCTCTAAGCGTAGTATGAAATTTATTTAGAATAAATCAATAATACAATTCTTATGAGATGGGTACTCACAAGACTGCAGGGGGTCAAAGCGCATCAATATACAATATCATCCGTGAGAGACATCCTCAGTTCGTGGGGTCCGCTGGAGCGATGGAGTGGTGACAGCTCTCTTTGCTAGAACAGGCACGGCATGCAGTTCCTACAGCCCGTGAGGGTTTCAACCGCTGTGTGGGTCCCTAGATGAAATTCGATGCAGGTGAGCCGTGTTGTTTCCTTGTCCGGTCTGTGGAACGCAGCCTTGGAGCGCAAAACAGCGCGACGTCACTTCCGGGATGAGTCACGGGGCGGTGCACGCGTTCGAGGCATGCGTGCCTCTTCGTCAGGCTCTATCTATTTCACTGTGGTCCAAGCTGTCATTACTGTGTGTCTAAAACTCCTCAGAACCAATCAGATTCATTTTAAAAACAAAACACTGCCCTGTATTTGTTTGTTTGTGTTCTGTGTGTCTCTTTACTTCACAGAAACATGAAACCAGTTTAAAAATTTAACTAAACTGCAGGCACATTATATGATTGATTTTTATCTATTTTTAATAATTTTTAAAAGGAATCGGTTAACTATTATGTCTCTATACCCTGTAAACAGTCATTTCAGCCAAAAAAAAATGTTTTCTTTAGTGACCCTTTAAGTATTAAATGGTACGCAGGGGTGAGCTGTAAAACATATTAATACCCATTCACTAAAATCTGACGGCTGTAATATGTTAATTTCTTCAGCTTATATGAAATAGTATTTCATAATCCTGTCACAATGGTCCTTTTTTAAGGAACTTCCTGTGATAAAGTGACAATGCTCTATTCCTGCAGTGCCACTTTGTCATACGGGCTTTAGATGGGGACTGCAAGTTGCCAATTCAACACCCATGACATGGGTATGGTCCATTGTAGCCATCCATGCCTTGCAGTCATCAAATATATGTAGACAGGAAGTGGCTACAGATAGACTACAGGAGACTTGAACATGTAACAAAGAACGAAAAAAAGGGGGATGTTGTTTAAAGAAAAGCAAAAGTGCTTTGGAAAACAATATAACTCAATTGGAGTTTAGACCTACTTCAAAGCTGAACTGCAGGTAGAAACATTTTTTGCACTGTACAAATAAGTTCCCAATAATGAAGTTGCATACAGTGCCTTGAAAAAGTATTCATACCTCTTGATATTTTCCACATTTTGTCATTTTAGAACCAAAAACATAAATGTATTTTCGAGGGAGTTTATGCGATAGACCAACACAAAGTGGCACATAATTGTGAAGTGGTAGGAAAATGATAAAAAAAAAAAAAAAATTAAAATTGTATCTGCAAAGTGTGGTGTGCATTTGTATTTAGCCCCCAAGTCAACACTTTGTAGAACCACCTTTCGCTGCAATTAGTTTTTAGGCATGTCTCTACCAGCTTTGCACATCTAGAGAATTACATTTTTGCCCATTCTTCTTTGCAAAATAGCTCAAGCTCTGTCAGATTGGATGGGGAGCGTTTGCAAACAGCAATTTTCAAGTCTTGCCACAGATTCTCAATTGGATTTAGGTCTGGACTTTGACAGGGCCATTCCTAACACATGAATATGCTTTGATCGAAACCATTCCATTATAGCTCTGGATGTATAATGAGGGTCATTGTTCTGCTGGAAAGTGAACCTCCGCCCCAGTCTCAAGTCCTTTGCAGACTTTAACAGGTGCTAAGATTGCCCTGTATTTGGCTCAATCCATCTACCCATCCACCCTGACCAACTTCCCTGTCCTGGCTGAAGAAAAGCATCCCCACAATATGACGCTGCCACCACCAGATTTCACAGTGGGGATGATGTGTTCAGGGTGATGTGCAGTGTTAGTTTTCCGCCACACATAGCATTTTGCTTTTAGACCAAAAGTTTAATTTTGGTCTCATCTGAACAGAGCACATTTTATCATGTTTGCTGTGCCCCGCATGGCTTCTCACAAGCTGCAAACAAGACTTCTTATGGCTTACTTTCAACATCTGCTTTCTTCTTGCCACGCTTCCATAAAGGCCAGATTTGCGGAGTGCCTGACTGATAGTTGTCCTGTGGACAGATTCTCCCACCTGAGCTGTGGATCTCTGCAGCTCCTCCAGAGTCACCATGGACCTCTTTGATGCTTCTCTGATGAATGCTGTCCTTGCCTGGCCAGTCAGTTTAGGTGGACGGCCATGTCTTGGTAGGTTTACAGTTGGGCCATACTCTTTCCATTTTCGGATGATGGATTGAACAGTGCTTCGTGAGATGTTCAAATCTTGGATAATATTTTATAACCTAACCCTGCTTTAAACTTCTCCACAACTTTATCCCTGACCTGTCTGGTGTGTTCATTGGCCTTCATGATGCTATTTGTTCACTAAGGTCCTCTAACAAACCTCTGAGGGCTTCACAGAACAGCTGTATATATACTGAGATTAAATTACACACAGGTGGACTCTATTTACTTATTAGGTAATGTCTAAATACAATTGGTTCCACTAGATTTTAGTTAGGGGGATCAGAGTAAAGGGGGCTGAATACAAATGCACCCCAAACTTTTCAGGGATTTATTTGTAAAAATAAAGTGAAAACCTTTTATCATTTTCCTTCCACTTGACAATTATGTGCCACTCTATCACAGAAAATCCCTTTTTCAAAGCACGTACCTTTTCTGCAGCCAATCTGGTCCGGTTTTCAGCGGCGTAAGTTGTGTGCAAGGAGGGGACCAACAATGGCTGTGAAATAGCTGGGAAGTGACGTCAACCATAGACTTAAGCCTCGTACACTCGCTCGGTTTTCTCGGCAAGAACCAGCCGAGTAAACCGAGCGGGTGTACGAGGCTTTCAGGTTTCTAGTCTGGAAATCTGGCCAGAATCTCAACGAGGAAAATAGAGATCCTGCTCTCTATTTTCTCGTTGAGATTCTTGTCGGCCTGTTTCAGGACGAGAAACTTGAGAGTGTGTATACTTACCTGTCGCTGTGGAAACCCTGCGCAAGCTCGAAATGACTTTGACGCATGCGCGGTAGCTTCCACGGCATAGGTAGGTTAAAGCAAGATGGGGGCAACGACATTAAATGTGATGAGCGGATGCTCGTCGTACGCAATTAATTCACCACGTTCTTGCCTTTCAAGAGAGAGAACCGTGGTTCTTTTGAAAGGTCTGTGTGTAAACTCGGGTGGCAAGAGATTCTTGCCGAGAATCTCGTCGGGAAAAACTATGTTTTTTTCCTGATGAGATTCTTGCCCGTGTGTACGAAGCCTAACTATGGGGCTTCCATTATCAACTGCCTCTCCTAATTACACCCCCACACTGAAGCCGCCACCGACATCTGATGCTGGGACCTGACCGGTTTGGCTTCAGAATAGGTAAGTATGGTGATTTTTGCTTTACAGGATTTGGATAGAATGGCTTTAGAATGTGGTAAAGAGCAGGTTTAGCATTAGTTCGTTTTTGCCGGCACTTTAATGTCTATGGATCTTCCTCATTGATTCAAATTTCAGAAAGTCTGTTCGCATTCCACACACAAACACATTTAATTATTAGTGTGCTTTGGTTTTTCTGTCTGCAGAGAATCAATAAACAAGCCAAATTTCTGTCATATGAGTCATTGTGAAAGTGTTCCAAGATTCATACTGAAAGCAAAACATCCTCAGATATATGATTCAACTTGTTGGATATTTGTTTACAGCACATTCAGTAGCAGAGTTTTAGCAGAGGATAATATCCTGTTGTCATCCCAATAAAGATAAAATTACCAAAAAAAAAGTTTTTATGCAATAAGTGCCCTATGTCTATGTTAAGTACACTGTACACATACACTTACCTGGCCTAATAATGGAAAGTACAAGCTTCCATTTTCTGAGACGTGATCTGTGCTTCTGTTTAGCATACAGCCATGGAACATGAAGATTTATGACAATTCTGTCTAAATTGTACATGCGATAAGTCAGACGGGTATTGTTACATACTTTCAACCTGTTTAGCTGTTGATGGATCTCAGCACATAGCTGCAGACTTGTCAAGACAAAACAAAGAAGGAACAATAATCCAGGTTGAGGAGAGATACCAAACAGAAACTCCTTTCTCACTTTCACACATAGGGGAAGCAGACATATAACACAGTGAAATATGATAGTGTGCAAAGTGTGAGGAACAACACCTGCTAACAAACAAGTTATCAATCACATAAGCATTTTTATTCTAACGTTCTATCATATACACACACTAATAGTTAGATACTCATAGTTTATTGAGAGGCTGCAGAAGCTTCAGTCTACAGTGGCCCCTTATTTTAATACCTTAACCCATTTTATTCAAATAAATGGTCATGGCTCTCAGTGAGGGACAAAAGAGGTTGAGGCGCTTGGTAATGTGGCAGCACAAGGGAGGCATCATTGTATTTGCCCCACTGGCAAAAATTAGCAGGCAGGTAATTGGCTGGGGAAAAACATAGAAATAAAGCAGACGGATTATGAACTCAAAGTCGGGTGTAGTCAAGTCCAAAACAAAGATTGAGATGGGTATCAGACCGGCAAGTCAGGAATTAGACATAAGGTTACAGCAGGCAGCATACAGACTCATAAGTAGAGTTAAAGGGTCACTAAAGGAAAAAAATTGTTTTGCTGAAATGACTGTTTACAGGGTATAGAGACATAGGGCCAGATTGAGGTAGATGGGCGCTTCTTTACTTTGGAGTAACGTTTCTCATTTACGTTATCCCGCCGTAACTTTAGGAGCAAGTACTGTTATTCACAAAGCACTTGCTCCTAAAGTTGCGGCGGCGTAGCGAAAATGAGCCGGCGGAATTCAAATTGGGCGGGTAGGAGGCGTGTATTATGTTAACTATGCGCGATCCCGTGGCGAACGTACTGCGCATGCGTCGACTGTCAGTGCGCATGCTCCAAATTCTTTCAGGGAACGTCAATGACGTCAATCCCCATTCACGGACGTTTTACGCAAACGACTCGAATTTTTTTTTTTTCTACGCGATGACGACGGCCATACTTAACATAGGATACTCCACTAGGGGGCTGCTTTATCTTTACGCCGCGTATCTCTTACGGAAACGTCGGAAAGTCACTGCGTCGCGCCCGAATACGATCGTGAATTTCCGATTCCCGCTGATTAACATATTCTCGGCGTTAATCAGCGGGAACGCCCCACGCGCCATTTTTAAAATTGAAGTTCCGATACGACGGCATAATACAATTACGCCGCTCGTATAGGAACTCCGATCCGGCGTTTCTTGTTTTCTGGTTACAGAAAACAAAAACGCCGGCTCAAAGTGACAGTTAGGCTGGAGTATCACTGATACTCCAGCCTAACTCTACCTGAATCTGGCCCATAATAGTTAACTGATTCCTTTTAAAAATGATTAAAAATAGATAAAAATCAATCATATAATGTGCCTCTAGTTTCACTTTCGTTTTTAAAATGGTTTCATGTTTCTGTGAAGTAGAGAGAGACACAGAAGAAAAACAAACAAATCCAGGGCAGTGTTTTGTTTTTAAAATGAATCTGATTGTTTCTGAGGAGTTTTAGACACACAGCTTAGACCACAGTGAAAATCTGCCATGAGTTTTTTCATAAGGAGCCAGACAACCAGGAAGTGTGGAGATCAGAGAAGTATTACATCTACTTCAAACCAAAAGTGAACAATGAGAACATGAAAACAGCACTGCATTAAGGTAAAGGAAGCTATTTAGCTAAAAAAAAAAAAAATTCCTTTAGTGATCCTTTAACCACTTGAGGCCCGCGCTATCGCCGAATGACGGCAACGGCGCGGACCTCAATTTCCAACATGCCATCATTTGACGGCAGTTCCTTTCTTGTTCCCCGCGCGCGCTCCAGAGCGCGCGTCGGGGAAATTCTGTTGCTGGCCGTGTCCCTTAGACACAGCCAATCACAGATCGCCGTGAACGGCCAATCGGAGTGGCTGTTCAGCTGCGATCTGTGGACGAATGAGAGATGATCTCAAATGTAAACAAATGAGATCATCTCTCATCGCCGCTTTTCCCTCCTCACACAGAGACAGCGTGTGAGGAGGGAGAAAGTTCTGTGAGTTGTATACAGCGCCCATACAGTGCCATCACAGTGCCATCTGTGCCCATACAGTGCCACCTGTGCCCATACAGTGCCATCTGTGCCCATACAGTGTCACCTGTGCCCATACAGTGCCCATACAGTTCCCATCTGTGCCAACACAGTGCCACCTGTGCTCATACAGTGCCCATACAGTGCCCACCTGTGCCCATACAGTGCCCACCTGTGCCCATACAGTGCCCACCTGTGCCATCAGTGATCTGTGCAGATCTGTGCAGTGCCCACCTGTGCCACCTCATCAGTGCTCACCCGTGCTAATCAGTGCCGCCAATCAGTGCCCACCTGTGTTGTGCCGCCAATCAGTGCTGACCTGTGCCGCCAATCAGTGCTCACCTGTGCCGCCAATCAGTGCCCACTTGTGTTGTGCCGCCAAACAGTGCTCACCTGTGCCACCAATCAGTGCTCACCTGTGCCGCCAATCAGTGCCCACCTGTGCCGCCTCATCAGTACCACCTCAGTGCCCACCTGTGCCAATCCGTGCCCATCTGCTCCGCCAATCCGTGCCCATCTGCTCCGCCAATCCGTGCCTATCTGCTTCACCTCATCAGTGCCCATCAGTGAAGGCTTAGCACACACCTGTGCAGTCGCACCACCATGTCAAAAAGATACTATTCACTAGAGGAGGCATACCAAATTGTTTCTGCGCCCGATGAGAGCAACATGGACCTCTCAAGTTCAAATTCCACTTCCAATTTTACTTCTGAGTCGGACGTCAACTATGAGCCAGCCCTCAGTAGCGGAACACTGAGTGACTCCGAGGAGGAAGATAGCCGGCCCGCTAAACGAAGGCGTTCTGATCAGGAGGCAGTGCCATCCACCAGCACTGCAGTGCCATCCACCAGCACTGCAGTGCCTTCCACCAGCACTGCAGTGCCTCAGCAAGAAAGGCCAAAGACCCATGCCGGCCTTCCCTATGCCCTTCAGAACCCTTTGTGACTTCCTCCAAATTCCGAAGAAGCCAACATTCCCCCTTTCACGGCCCAGCCAGGAATCCAAGTGGACACGGAGAATTTTTCCCCAATCGATTTTTTCAACCTCATGTTCACAGAGGACATGCTATCTGAAATTGTGGCCCAGTGCAACCTATTTGCACAGCAATTTATTGAAAGAAATCCCACATCCTATCATGCCCGTCCCTTCCAGTGGAGAGACCTTATGGTGGAGGAGTTGAAAACATTTTTAGGCCTCACACTTTGTATGGGACTCAACCCAAAAAATTCTTCACGTGCCTTTTGGTCCAAAAAGCCAATCTATCACATGCCAATCTTCTCCAGCGTAATGCCCAGATCCCGATACATTGCCATCATGAGATTCCTACATTTTAACGATAATGCCCAGTGCCATCCCCGAAATCATCCAAATCATGACAGGCTTTTCAAAATTCGGCCCTTATTGAATTATTTTTCTGAAAAATTCCCCCAATTGTATACCCTGGACCAACACATTTGTGTGGATGAGTCCCTTGTGAAATTCACTGGCAGGGTTTAAATAAAACAATTCATCCCCAGCAAAAGAGCCCGCTATGGTGTGAAGATATACAAATTGTGTGACCGAGTCACAGGATACTTGTATGCCTTCAGAGTGTACGAAGGCAAGGACACCCAGCTGAATCCCCCTAATTGCCCAGACTACTTGGGATCAAGTGGCAAAATTGTTTGGGACCTCATCACCCCTCTATTGGAAAAGGGATATCATCTGTACGTGGATAACTTCTATACCTCCCTTCCCCTGTTCCACAACCTGCACCGGAAGTAGACGCCAGCATGTGGCACCATCAGGAATAATCGGAAGGGCTTTCCTCAAAGTCTCGTGGATAAGAAGCTGAGAAGTGGAGAATCGGCAAGTCTGCGAAATAAGGAGGTCCTGGCAGTGAAGTGGAAGGACAGAAGGGATGTTTACATGCTATCCACCATCCACAATGACACCTTCGTTGAAACCCGCAGAAGGCGTGGCACCGTCATCCGAAAACCCCCATGCATCCAGGACTATAATTTGTTTATGGGGGGGTCGACTTCAATGACCAGATGCTTGAACCCTATCTTGCCACAAGGCGGACGTACCATTGGTATAAAAAAGTTGCCATTTATTTTTTTCAATTGGCCATATACAACTCGTATGTAATATACCGCAACTCCACCCAAAACCCCAAACGCTTCCTTGGCTACCAAGAGGACCTGATCACTGCCCTTATTTTCCCGAACGGCCCACCCCAAACTATCCGATCTGATGTTTTAAGTCGTCTCGTCAAGCGTCATTTTCCCAATAGAGTCCCTCCCACAGAAACAGGCCGACAACGTCAAAAAAGATGCAAGGTGTGTACCAGTCAAGGAATCAGAAGAGACACATCTTTCCAGTGTGCCGATTGCCCTTCACAGCCTGGCCTCTGTCTAATTGACTGTTTTCGGCGTTGCCATACCAAACTAAAGTATTAATCCTCCGTTCCTGCCTTCACACACCTTCACACCCCTTATGCCACTGCCTGCTCTGTAACTGACCCCGGCTTGTTTTTTGACCACGATTCTGCCTAATGATTTTCTAATAACTCTGCCTGATCTGGAACTGACCCCGGCTTGTTTTTTGACCATTCTTCTGCCTAACGATTCTGTAATGCCTCTGCCTGATCTGGAACTGACCTCGGACTGTTTGACCATGCCTTTTGCCTGCCTCTTGGACTGATCTTGTACCCTGCTACTGGACTAGTGGGATTTAACACAGGGGTCTCACATATGTAAGGGGCTCCAGAAAAGTTTTTCTAGATGAAGAAAAACATTTTTTTTGTTTTCTCATCCAAGATTAGGGTCTGGTTGCCCGGAGGCTTCAAAGAGATTTGGGTGGGAGAAGCCTCTACCTCTGTCCCCATTCTGTCCTAAACGAGGCCCTACTTCTGCCTGTTACCTGTAGGACCTATGCCATCATGCCTTTGCCGGTTGCATGAACTGACTACTTGTGTATGCCGTTTTTGACCAAGTCCCTGCCTACTGCCTGGACCAGTGCTATCCTGCTGTGTAGAACTGCGCTACTATTACCACAGGTAATCTTTTGTTTACGCTTTGCTCAGCATAATGTATTTTGGGGTGTAATTCTTGGTATGTGCATGCTATGTGTCTCTGGAACACCTGACGGTGTTCCTTGCATGTTGGATCTCTGTATGTGGTCAGGCTGTGTAGAAGTCTCACACATGTGGTATCGTTGTACTCAGAAGGAGTAGCAGAATGTATTTTGGGGTGTCATTTTTGCTATCTAAATGCAATGTGTTGGAAATATCTTAGAAACTGACAACTTTGTGTAAAAAAAATATGCGGTTTCATTTTTTTTCCACGTTCCAAAAACTTCTGGAAACAAATGACCTGTTCAAAAGACTCATTATGCCTCATAGATTATACGTTGGGGTGTTAGCTTTACAAAATGGGGTCACTTTGTGGGTAATTGCATTGTCCTGGTGTTCCAGGGCCTTCAAAAGTGTAATAGGTAATCAACTAGTTAGATGTGCAATTTATGCTCCTAAAACCCCTGATGGCGCTTCCTGCATGTTGGGCCTCTGTATGTGGCCAGGCAGTGAAAAAGTCTCACACATGGGGTATCGTTCTACTCAGGAGGAGTAGCAGAATGTATTTTGGGGTGTCATTTTTGCTATGTACATGCTATGTGTTGGAAATATCTTAGAAACGGACAACTTTGTGTAAAAAAAATGCGTTTTCATTTTTTTCCACATTTTCCAAAAACTGCTGGAAACAAATAAAACGTTCAAAAGACTAATTATGCCTCATTGATGATACTTTGGGGTGTTAGCTTTCCAAAATGGGGTCATTTTGTGGGTAATTCCATTGTCCTGGTGTTCCAGGGCCTTCAAAAGTGTAATAGGTAGTCAACTAGTTAGATGTGCAATTTATGCTCCTAAAACCCCTGATGGCGCTTCCTGCATGTTGGGCCTCTGTATGTGGCCAGGCAGTGAAAAAGTCTCACACATGGGGTATCGTTCTACTCAGGAGGAGTAGCAGAATGTATTTTGGGGTGTCATTTTTGCTATCTAAATGCTATGTGTTGGAAATATCTTAGAAACGGACAAGTTGGGGAAAAAAAATGCGTTTTAATTTTTTTTCCACATTTTCCAAAAACTGCTGGAAACAAATAAACCGTTCAAAAGACTAATTATGCCTCATTGATTATACGTTGGGGTGTTAGCTTTCCAAAATGGGGTCATTTTGTGGGTAATTCCATTGTCCTGGTGTTCCAGGGCCTTCAAAAGTGTAATAGGTAGTCAACTAGTTAGATGAGCAATTTATGCTCCTAAAACCCCTGATGGCGCTTCCTGCATGTTGGGCCTCCGTATGTGGCAGGCAGTGAAAAAGTCTCACACATGGGGTATCGTTTTAGTCAGGAGGAGTAGCAGAATGTATTTTGGGGTGTCATTTGTGGTATGCACATGCCATGTGAGAGAAATAAGCTATTACAATGAAAATGTTTAGAACATTTTTAAATAAAAAAAAAAATCTTAATTTTGCAAAGTATTGTGGGAAAAAATGACAACTTCAAATAACTCACCATGCCCATTAATAAATACCTTGGAATGTCTACTTTCTAAAAAGTGGTTATTTGGGGGGCATTTGTACTTTCCTGGCTTGTTAGGGTCTCAAGAAATGAGATAGGCCTTCAATACATCAGGTGTGATCAGATGTGATATTTTTTTTTGATTTGCACTATAGTTTGTAGACTCTAAAACTTTCACACAGACCAAATAATTTCCAAAAATTGTGAGTTATTTTTATCAAAGACATGTAGCAGTATAAATTGTGGGCAAAATTTATGAAGAAAAATTAATAATTTGCAAAATTTTATCACAGAAACTAAGAAAAAAATATGTTTTTTCCAAATTTTCGGTCTTTTTTCATTAATAGCGCAAAAAATAAAAACCCCATAGGTGATCAAATACCACCAAAAGAAAGCTCTGTTTGTATGAAAAAAAGGACAAAAAAATTATTTGGGTACAGTGTTGCATGACTGAGTAATTGTCATTCAAAGTGGGAGAGCGCTGAAAGCTGAAAATTGCTCTGGGCAGGAGGGGTGTTTAAGTGCCCAATATGGAAGTGGTTAAAGTAATTGTAAACCCTTACCTACACCTAGTGAAGAGACTGGCCTCAGGTTATATACAGAAATGAAACAAATCCTCCTACATAAGTTGTACCTGTGTAACTACAGCGTCTCTTCCTTACATCTATTCAAAGTTTAGAATTCACACAGGATCTCTTAGCGCTGAAAAGCAGGAGGCGGAGAGCTGGAGTTACATCAGTGAGGAGAACTTTCATAGCTGATTGGAGGGAAGGGGTGCACCCCCCTTCACACACCACATGTGAACGGAGCTGAGGTTGTCAATCAGCTAGAGATCCCTTCCCTGTCACCATTTTTTTCTTGGTGTCAAGAAAACTCGTCAAAAGCGACCCATGCTGATAGCAGAGGAATGAAGCAGAGGACAGAAATTACACTTAGTGGTTTGGATTGAGACAAGTACACACTATAGAGGGATATGCGGTTTTCATATTTAATGTCTGAGGTTTACAACCACTTTAACCACTTCCTGCCTGCCATATAGCAAAATGATGGGCGCAAAGTGGTTGTATTATTCTGACTGGATATCATATGATGTCCAGTAGGATAAGTCACTAGTGCGCCCCCGCGAGGGCGTGCAGCACATCGATCGGTGGTGTGGCATGTCAGTCTGACACACTGCAACTCTGATCTAGGTAAAGAGCCTATGATGTAAGCTCTTTATCATTTGATCAGCTATGTGCAATCACAGCTCATCATATGGTAACCAGAAAGTGCTGTTTATTTGCTTTTCACCTATTCACGCTGACAGGCATGAGTAGAGGAGAGTCGATTGGGTGCTCTCCTGATGGAGGTCTGCGCTAGTAATCAGCTCACTGATTATCAGTGCAGAACCATCAAGGATGCCCATTTGAGACCACCAGGGATGTCCACTTGAGACCACCAGGGATGCCCACTGGAGACCACCAAGAATGCCCACTAGAGCCCACCAGGGACTCCAATCAGTGCCTATTAGGGATGGTACTCTGTGCCCAACAGTGATGCCTGCCAGTGCCTCCTGATCAGTGCTGCCTATCAGTGCCATTTATCAGTGCCACCCATCAGTGCCGCCTATGAGTGCCCACCAGTGCCACCTCTGATTGCCCATCAGTGTATGTATATCAGTGCCACCTATTAGTGCCCATCAGTACTGCGTATCAGTACCCATCAGGCTGCATTTAAGTGTCTCATCTTCAGTGTCACCTCATCAGTGCCAATCAATTTTCCCTCATTAGGGTCCATTAGTGCAGCCTCATCAGTGAAGGAGAAAACATACTTATTTACAAAGTTTTTTGCCAGAAAAAAAAAAACTTTTTAGTAGCGCAAAAAAGAAAAATTTAGTGGTCATCAAATACCACCAAAAGAAATTTGTGGGAAAACAATGATAAAATGTTTGTTTGGGTACAGTATTGCATGACCGTGCAATTGTCATTCAAAATGCAACAGCGCTGAAAGCTGAACAATGGCCTGGGCAGGAAGGGGGTGAAAGTGCTCTGTATTGAAGTGATTAAGCATAGGTGAAGTCAAACCAGATCATCGGGATATAAAGGTAGAACACCAACTCTCTCAGGAAAGGATAGAAACTACCTGAAACTATTTGGTAAGGCACTGCCACAGGGCACTGAGCTTTTTTGACTTGGCTGCTTAAGTGTCATTACAGACACAATGAACATGTTTTTAAGGCAAGCACCTAGAAAGAACATGTTTGCCTAGGGCAGAGGATACCAGAATGAGATCCATTTTGGAGGACAGGACAGTGAACCGGTGGTCTCCCACAAGCAGGAGTGACCAGGTCATTACATTAGTGCTTTCACTACATGACACTCCCAGATGGCACTCATTGGTTTGTCCAACAAGCAAGTGCTGATGTTCAGGTACAAAAGCAAAGCAAAATAATAAATCAACTGAATATAATCTGTAAAATAAGCATAACTGGTCGGAGTGCTTGTTCTGGCAAGATACTGTACCAGATTACTTACCCGGAAAAATTCATCTTGCCTGGTATGTCCGGGAACTCGGGGAGTTAAGGGGGTCTGCATCTGCATCCGAGCATGAATCATAAATTAGCACTTTGCTACAACATTGTGGGATTGTGAAGTGGTTCTGGCAGTGCTGGTACAACATCGGCTGTTGTAGTGTATATGTAATGCTACAGAGGTCACTTACTCTATACTCATTATTATGTGGCACAGAGTAGAGTGATGGTCTTTATCTATATCAAAGATGACATGATGCAAAACCACAGGAATGCTTCTACTCATACAGTTTCAGGTCACATTTAGATCAGATTTCAATAAGCACCTGGGAAGGAAAAGGTAACAATAGTAACAATATTACATAAAGCGGAACTTTAAAGTCAAGTGGGAATGGTACCCACTCCCACTTCCATTGAAATCGCCCAGGCGATTCCACCAGAAGTTCTCCCCCCCCCCCACCCGCATCCTTCTGGGATTGGTTACAGAGCCCAGAATACTGCAGGTCCATTCAAAAAGCGCAGTGCGACTCACGCATACAAAGTGGAGAGCCGGCTGGGAAGCCACAAGGAGTCATGTGCCGCCATGTTTCCCACAGTAAACAGCTGGGTATCCAAAGACTGGTAAAGAACCAGCCTGGGTGAGGACAGCGCTGGATCCCTAGATGGGTAAGTGTTATTTTATTAAAAGCCAGCAGCTACAGTATTTGTAGCTGCTGACTTTTAATATTTTATGTTAGATGAAAGAACCTCTTTAAGCTTATGTGCCTATGTGATGGCGAACCTTGGCACCCGGATGTTGTGGAACTACATTTCCCATGATGCTCATGCACTCTGCAATGTAGTTAAGCATAATGGAAAATGTAGTTCCAAAATATCTGGGGTGCCAAGGTTCGCCATCACTGGTCTATAGTGTATCTTTGCAGTGCTCTTTGGACACTAAGCTCAGACTCGACATGAACCTGGACTTTTCTACATGTCAAAATTGAGCCCAATATATTCCACCACACCTTTCATTCAGTTGTCAGTTTCCAAAATTTCAGTAGGCAGTAGAAACACTGGCATTTGACAGTTGACTGGTGGTAGGTGATGTTTAGTTGTAAAGGCTGACTTTTAATCTCTACTTGGCCAGAAGTTAAGGCCCCATGTACAGCCTGGGCCTAGGCTCCAAGGGGCTGAAGAGATTGTGTCATTCTGATTGTTAGCTCTTTAGGCAGTCAACCACATTGCTGTTTTTTTTATATATATTTTTGGGGATTTTTTTGTCTATTATTTTGCTTTGTGATAGATTAAAAGTCAGCAGTTGCCTTTAGATGCTTTAGCAAATTTTTTTTGTAGAATTGCTGGTTGCCTAGGTATCATACAGAGTCTGTCGATTCAATGCTTTCTTAGTCACTAAGGCTGCTTTCACATTGGGCAGTAGAACCGCGGTGGCGGTATAGCAGCGCGATTTTTAGCGCTGCTATACCATCGTATTTACTGTGGTACTCAGCTGCTAGCGCTGCGGTTTTAACCCCCGCTAGCGGCCGAAAAAGGGTTAATACCGCTCGCAATGCGCCTCTGTAGAGGCGCATTGCGAGCAGTATTACCGCGGTTTCCCATTGATTTCAATGGGTAGGAGCGGTATAGGAGCGGTAAACACACCGCTCCTATACCGCTGCAAAGATGTGGCTAGCAGGACTTTTGGAGCGGTCCTGCTAGTGCACCGCTTCAGTGTGAAAGCTTTCGGGCTTTCACATTGAAAACTACAGGGCAGGTTTTTTTTAGGCGGTATAGCAGCACTATTTTTAGCGCTGTACCGCCTGAAAAACTCCTCAATGTGAAAGGGGCCTAACATAGAAGTAGTGTAAAGATAATGAAATTAGAACTCTTGATCTTAAATCTTTGTCTGGGTAAGCAACTTAGAAACTGAAGACAGTGAATTAGTATCACAGTTAGGTGTCAAGTGTTTTCAAGATGAGGATACTAATGATAGTCTCCACATTTCTGTCATGTAAGTTTTCCTTCAATCAGCATGCCTGGACTCCTAAATGTGTATATCTTGAAGGCTTCTGCATCTTTTGAGTGATTCAATGAGATATATGATGATGTGTGATGAAATGTATAAGGGTATGTCAAGGAATAGCAACAACATTCCATTGTGATAGCTGAGAACAGGTACGCATGTATTTCTAGCTGAGTGTAATGACTGCTAATGGACATCTAAAAGAATATTTACTGACTGTTACGGCATGTATGGCTGGAATGTTGTCATTGTACACACAGCCATTGGGAAGCAAAACGGGCTCACAGACAATAGCCAAAATGTAAAACACTGGTTTGGCCCACTGACACTGGCCTGACTTTCTTTTTTTTATCTATTTTCCCTCCATGTCCGAAGCTTTCTTTGGATTGTGTGAGGAAACTACAGAATTCGGAAGAAACCATATGTTAACATGGAGAGAACATGCACATTTAATTCAGGTAACATTCTAGTAGAGAATAGACCCAGTTACTGTACAATGCCAATAGGACATGAGGTAGAATGCAATGTCTATGCATTGTTACTGTGTTGGGCACTGCTCTTGGCCTTGAGCTGCATCTGGTAGGTAGTGTGCTGCCTAGGATGCTTTTGACCTGGAAGTGCCCGAGATCATGGTTTTCTATATATACCTGTATATCATTTAAAAAAAATGATTTTTGTACACAAACTGCTACATTTGTGGTTATAGCACCAGGAGGCTGTGCATTTGTGTTTTACAATTCAGATCTATTTTAACCTTGGGTTCAAGGTGAATTCTGCAGGTTTGAGATTGGCTGTTCTGGTGAGATTTTAAAAGCATATTGCATTTTGTGGCCATTGAGCGTTGACCTGCAGGCTTTGAAGGGCCGATAAGGGGGCTTTTTGATAATCCAGTACCCTCACTGTAAAAAGGGTGGCACAGAGAAGCCATAGGTTTAGTGAATTGAAACTGTTGCAATAAAAGCTGACAAACTGCACAGGGAGAGATTAGGTTCAGGCAGGAAACTATACTTCAATGTCATTTTGATTGCAATCAGTTTAGGCAATCAATCTCCTTGCTGCTTTTTTTATTGAGGGCTTTTTGCCTTTCATTTTTATTTGTAATTGATTAGAGGTCAGAAGTTGCCTTCATCTGCAGTCCTATCCATAGCAAACCTCTACTTTTTTTTTTTTATGTTTTTTTTTTCTACTTTTATAGTGCTTTTTTTTAAGTCTAGGGTGTTTAAAGAAGTGTATTATAACCATCAGTTCTTTAAGCAGTTGTGTTTGCATTATTTAAAAGGAAATAAAACTAAGTGCATCTACAGTATACCACCTCACATTATATCTCACTTCACCACAAACCATTTTTATAGATAAAATAAAAGTTAGGCATTGACCAGTTAGGCCTGTTACCTCTGATTAAAACTGTCCTGTTGTTGGCCATTTTGCATTGCTGTGTCATTCAGGTCTCTTAAAGTGACATTAAACTCATATTTAAAATGTTTACATCAATTGTTCTAAAATATTAAGTATACAGTGGTTCCACTTTTTCATTTTTTTTGGCATTGATTTCAGGCTTCCTTTTTGTACTGTACATGCTCCCTATCCTTGGCTTATGCACTCCACTGCTACTGGTGTAGATCGAGCAGTGCCATCATCTCTGGTCACATGCTCTACTATATGCATATTACAATGTCCATACAACTAAATTTGTCCGCACAATGAAGTGAAGTCCATCTTAGGGGCAAGCAGGAAAGGGTGGCTATGTTTACATACACAAGGGGAGCATGGAGAACGAATGTAGCCACCCTAGAACAGGATGTCTGAGAATAGCAAAGAAAAGCTTGCATTTGAGAGATGAAACAAAGGAAGAGAGAGATAGAAGGTACATTCTATGTACTTATATTTAGGCATGTTGCAGTTATTTATTTATTTTTGAAAAAACATGAGTTTTGTGTCACTTTAATTCTTATAGTAAAATACCTACCTGTACTTTGTTTATCCAGTACATTTCAGCCAATTCAGCCTGAAGCTGGTGCTATACATATACTGTAGATATCAGAAGATATTCATTAACATTTGACACTAAATAAAAAAACGAATGCCCAATTTGTGCCCAATTTGTCCTGAAAAAAACATTGACAAAAATATATAATTTACAGTAGTTGAAAAAATGTATACTGTTTTATACTGTTTTACTAACAAATGCCAAAGTTGCAAATCTGGGAACAGCAGTTAAGGTGTGTTATAATTTTGTTGGTAAGGGTTTATAGACCTTTCCGGACAATGTGACAGTGTTTGTTAACAGCCCTCCACCCTTTACAACCTACTGATACTTCCCAGCCTGTGCTCCCCCACCAATCTTATGCCGCGTACAGACGATTGGACATTCCAACAACAAAACCGTGGATACATTTACGACGGATGTTGGCTCAAACTTGTCTTGCATACACAAATGTTGTCGGAAATCCAAAACGTCAAGAACGCGGTGAAGTACGACAGGTACGATGGCACTAGAAAAGGGAAGTTCGTTACCAGGTGTGTTAGTAGAAGTTTGGTGAGAGGCGATTCGTGCTTTTCAGACTAATTTTCAGTCCATTACAGCGTGACAAATGTGCTATCTCCATTACGAACGCTAGTTTTACCAGACCGTGCGCATTTGTCTCGTACTTGATTCAGAGTATGCGTGGAATTTTATGCGTCTGAATTGTCCACACACGATCAGAACTTATGAGAACGGATTTTGTTGTCTGAAAATTTGAGAATCAGCTCTCAAATTTTTGTTGTCGGAAATTCTGACAAAAAATGTATGATGGGGCCTACACATGATCGGAATTTTCAACCAAAAGCTCCCATCATTGCGAGCATGTGTACGCAGCATTTCTGTCAATGCCAGCAACAAAATTTGTAAGCTGGTATCATATGACAGTGCTTGGGCTAAGGTAATGCTAGATTCAAGCCTTTACACATAGTAGAGCGGTGCATGCTCTTCCACGCCTGGAAACATTGGGTATTTTGCACCAGACAAACTAGAAACTGGAGGAGTGGGAGTCACGAGAGTTGATTATCACAGGCTTAATGGAAGACCTTTTTACAAAAACTGTCACATTGCCTATTCAAGGCAAAGTGACTGCATGCCTGTAACCACTTGCCCACCGCGCCATAGACATTTTACTGCTACAGCGCGGTGGAGCTATTTTGGGACGACGTCCCTGGGACGCGCTCGCGGAAGTGTCCGTGCTCACCGTGTCACATCACGGATCACAGTAAATTGCCGCTGATAGCGGCCGTTTACCACGTGATCGTGTCGTCAAATGACGGCACGATCACTTGTAAACAAACTGGCGTCATTTGATGACGCCGGTTCCTTCCTCTCCTCTCTGTACCATTCGGTACAGTGTGAGAGGAGAGGGGGGGGGGAGCGGGTGGCAGCAGCAGCGCTGTGGCTGGATCTGTGACAAATGCAGTCACAGATCCATCCATCCCAGCTCAGCCATCCCTGCCCCATAGTGTGCAATACCCCAGTACTCTGCAATACCCCAGTACTCTGCAATACCCCAGTATCCTGCACAATACTCTGCAATACCCCAGTACTCTGCAATACCCCATTACCCTGCACAATACTCTGCAATACCCTGCGCAATACGCTTACATTTCACAACTCGCATTCGGCGCCCTTTAAGTATTTATTCCAATCCAATCCAATCCAATACTCTGCAATACCTCAATACCCTGCGCAATACTCTCCAATACCCCAATACTCTGCAATACCCCAATACCCTGCGCAATACTCTGCAATATCCTGCGCAATACTCTGCAATACCCTGCGCAATACTCTGCAATACCCCAATACTCTGCAATACCCTGCGCAATACTCTGCAATACCCCAATACCCTGCGCGATACTCTGCAATACCCCAATACTCTGCAATACCCATTTTTTTAAAGCACCCCTGTCCCCGTGAGCTCGCATGCAGAAAGGAACGCATACGTAAGTCCCGCCCACATATGAAAATGGTGTTAAAGCTACACATGTGAGGTATCTCTGCGAACGTTAGAGCGAGAGCAATCATTTTGGCCCTAGACCTCCTCTGTAACTAAAAACATGTAACCAATAAAAGTAATTAAAGCGTCGCCTATGGGGACTTTTAATTAGCGAAGTTTGGCGCCATTCCATGAGTGTGCGCAATTTTGAAGTGTGACATGTTGGGTATCTATTTACTCGGCGTAACTTCATCTTTCACATTATGAGAAAAAATTGGGCTAACTTTACTGTTTTGTTTTTTTTAAGCACAAAACAGTTTTTTTTTAAAAACACGCGTTCAAAAAATGTCTGCGAAAATACCATGCAAGATAAAAAGTTGTAACAGCCGCCATTGTATTCTCTAGGGTCTTTGCTAAAAAAGCATATATAATGTTTTGGGGTTCTATGTAATTTTCTAGCAAATAAATGATGATTTTCCCATGTAGGAGAATTGGTCTGGGTGTTCCAGAACGCCTGATGGCGTTCCCTGCATGTTGGGCCTCTGTATGTGGCCACGCTGTGTAAAAGTCTCACACATGTGGTATTGCCATACTCGGGAGGAATAGTAGAAGTTGTTTTGGGGTGTAATTTGTGCTATGCATATGCTGTGTGTGAGAAATAACCTGCTAATATGACAGAAACAAGATTTTTCAGTCGTTTTTCTTTCATAGCGCAAAAAATAAAAAACCCAGAGGTGATCAAATACCACAAAAAGAAAGCTGTATTTGTGTGAAAAAAAGGACAAAAATTTCAAATGGGTACAATGTTGTATGACTGAGTAACTGTTATTCAAATTGTGAGAGCACCGAAAGCTGAAAATTGGTCTGGTTAGGAAGGGGGTTTAAGTGCCCAGTGGTCAAGTGGTTAAATACATTTTCTGTTGTTAGACTAATGTTGGAAATACAATGCTGTATCTGGCCAACCCACCCATTATATAAAGTATATAGATTTTATGTAAACAGCGTTTATAGAAAGTTCCATACATCAGGAGTGTCAAGTCGCGTGTGCTATATTTAACTTTAGTGCAACATAAGTCAAATAGCTAAATGCATAGTTGAAATACATACTGTATCTCTTGGGATGTTCTTGGTATGAGTTAATGAGGTAGAGGAGGAATAACAAGGATGGACCTGAAGTCCCATAGCTAAGTAGGGTTGTTTGAAAAGTAATATGTGCCCTGCTTTTGGTGAGCCTGATTTACTGTATATTGGGGATCACAGAGGTGATAATTGCTTTGAAAAAAAGGATTGTTGCATCATATTCACACAATAAGCACCAAGATAATACATATTTTGTGACAAAGAACTGTCTTTCAGGAACATGTCTGATAAAGTCTTAAGCCCTGTACACATGATCGGTTCGTCCAATGAAAACAGACCAGAATCAAGTCGACGCATGCTCGGAAGCATTAAACTTCATTTTTCTCAGCACGTCGTTGTGTTTTACGTCACCGCGTTGGACACAATCGGATTTTTAACTGATAGTGTGTAGGCAAGACTGATGAAAGTCAGCTTCATTGGATATCCGATGAAAAAAATCGGACTAGATTCCATCAGATATCAGATCGTGTGTAGTACAGGGCTTAAGCTCTACAGCTCTTTGGGTTTTTTTATGTATGTTTTTAGTATGTGGTCTAGGGTTTTGTTATCACTACTTATATGCATATATGTATTTCTTTTTAGTTGTATTAAGGGATTATAGAATGGTTCACATTAATTTAAGTTTGTTTTATATTTGTAGCGCTACTCCATCCAGGAGCCGCTGATTAGATTGGGATCGGCGGATTAAGTTACCTCTGTGTGGTGTCTAGGGGTAGATGTAGTGAGCAAAGCAGTAACAAATGTCCAACCTATAGCTGAAGTTTTCTGAATGCTTTATTTTCCTGGTCCAACACGACCAACACATCAACTTGAGGGAAATAGGAAAGGCTGATGAAAGTAGAATAACTTTGCAGAGTCACGCTTGGATAGAGAAAGCAGTCCTGCCTTCTGTAATTGAGTCAATCACGTCGCCACTCCAGCCGAGTGGGTGCAGTGCTCCTGGACAGGCCTCTCACACAGACCTGGCAGCCAGAGTGTCCCTGAGAATGCTGAGAAGGAACAAGTCGCTGCCACGACTTGGCTCTAGAAGATTAGTAGAGGCCTCTGCCACAGGTCCGGTACTTAAGAACAATAGAGCATATCCTCTCATCCCCGTTCTCTTGAGATGCGGAACCCCAGTAAGTCACTGAGGTCCCTCAGTCATTTCAGTGTCTCTGAGCCATGAGAGCCCAGAGTCAGTAGCACGGGCCCCGGCCAGGTAGGCCATAGTGATGGGGCCTGTGATGTGCGCACACCCTGAAGGTGGGTCCCGCACCTGGAACCAGGAACCCGCGAAGAACCCGGCAAATGGCGTCTGCCAAGATATACCCTCCCCCAGCATGCCCTGCGAGGGAAACACTCCAATTGGCTGCTGGGGAAAATGCCTCTGCTTGAATCCCTCTAGTGCCACCTGCTGCCCAGAGATGGGACCACATCTCTGGAACGCAGAATGACCCACAGGATAATTCAGGACTGACAGCTGCCGAATTTGAACAAATCAACCTAGGTGAGAGCAAGTAAGTCTCTCACCCTACTTTAGCGTAGCGCCCTTTCTGAAAGTAAGGGGACGCTACATATTGATTTGCATTTAATTATATATTAGTTTTCAAAGGCAATCTGTCTGAAAACGTATGTGAGAAGACTCTGATGGAAGCAGCAATTGTTTAGTTCATATGCCATATACTACTTCTGGGAAACTAAAGCTAAACATATTCCCTGAGTCGAAGCCTAATGCCACGTAGACACGATCGGTTCGTCTGACAAAAAAGGACCGATGGACCGTTTTCATCGGACGAACCTGTCGTGTGTGGGCCCCATCAGTTTTTTTCCCCATCGGTGAAAAAAAATAGAACCTGTTTTAAATTTTTCGTATGGTTAAAAAACCGATAGCAAAAAACGATTGCCTGTGGGGAAATCCATTGGTTAAAAATCCATGCATGCTCAGAATCAAGTCGGCGCATGCTCGAAAACATTGAACTTCATTTTTCTCTGCACGTCGTTGTGTTTTACGCCACCGCGTTGGACATGATGGTGTGTAGGCAAGACTGATGAAAGTGAGTTTCATCGGATATCTGATGAAAAAATCCATTGGTTCGTTTTCATCAGACGAACCGATCGTATGTACAGGGCATAAGAGGTTGTATGCATTTTTTAAAAAGAGGATATGGTTTTAGCCATCAGAAGCTCCTCACACAGGGATTAGTTTTGTGACAAAATATGAGATCTGAGAAAGAGGAGCCTTGCTCCTATAGCTCTTGCATTGATCCGCTAATCACTCTGGGCTAGAATTGTCAGCTAAATTGAGATTTCTCATGTAATTTACCTTAAAGTTATGCATGTTAAAGTAAATATATGACTCGCCTGCCAAAAATAGCACAAAGAGGCTTTTGTGAAAGATTCCAACTTTTGTTAACAAAGCACGCTAACACGTACACAGACAACAGTGATGTCACTCTTAGCATGTTGAGCACGGTCATCGGAATGGACACAAGAAAACATGACAAATTATAGTGAAAATCTGTATAAACTTTTTTCTGTGTGGAATACAATTTTGGAGGATGCTGTGCATTTTTGTAATTTGCATTTTATCTGTAATACTTGTTAGGTTAATTTCTGAAAGCATACTACTTGTGATGTTTTCAATATGATGTATTTGCTAAATGAACCCATGTTATTTTTTTCCATTTAAAAGATATTATACAATTACCATTTCTTAAAATATTCTTAGCTTTAAGTTTGTAGTAACTGTAAACTATTAGGAGGTGTCTAATTTAACTAGAAAAAAGAATTCCACGCATAAATGATATGTTTTTTATTTTTAAATTGAGCATTTATGGGGAGAAAATGATGTACTAAAATTTTGTTCTTAAAATTTTCAATTGGTGAAAGATCTGGTTTGCAGACAAACTAGTTAAGCACTTGGACTGTTCTTCTATGAAGCCATGATGTTGTCATAGTTGCAGTATGCGGTTTATCATTGTCTTGCTAAAAATATGCAAGGCCTTCCCTGAAAAAGACATCATCTAGATGGGAGCATGATACTGCTCTAAAACCTGGATATATATTTCACCATTGATGGTACCTTTCCGGATGTGTAAGCTGCCCATTCCGTACACACAAATGCACCCCCATACCATCAGAGATGCAGACATGTGCAGACTGAAATATTTTGTTTCGTAATTTCGTTTTCGTCCAGAAAATAAATTTATTTAGTTACTCCCGAAATTAGTTTTTATTTATTTCGTTTTTCGTTGGGGAATAGCTTTCGTCCGAAAATCCAGATATTATACTTGGTTTCTGTCGAATGGTCAAAGAATATTCGACAGAACATCGAAACTTTACGCCGAATCTTACATTTCCGGTTGAATATTCCGCCTACAAGAATTCTAATGTTGTATGACTAGTAAGAATCTATAATCTCTCTATAATGTGGATGTCGAATCTATTCTCTCTGTATAATGTCGAATCTATTCTCTGTAATGTCGAATCTATTATTTCTATAGTGTCGAATCTTTTCCCTATGATGTCGAATCTTTTCCCTATGATGTCGAATCTTTTCCATACGATGTCGAATTTTTTCTCTATTATGTCGAAAAGTACCATATGTGTGTGTAATATCAGGTTCGATAGACAGATTGCTATTCACTGTATTCAGTCAGCCGCCGCGTTACCGAACCAGGAAGAAAAAATACTTCCGCGCATGTGTCGAATCCATTCGACGCATGTGCGGGAAGATATGTGAGTGTACTAACCAGCGGACATGTCTCCGGCGGACAAATTTTAAAGCATGTTTTAAAATGTGTCTGCTGGCCAAATATGTCCGCTAGCCCGTACACACGATCTGAGATGTCTGCTGAAACGATCCGACGGACCAGTTTCAGCAGACAAATTCGATTGTGTGTACGCGGCCTTAAGGGTCAAAAGGCAGTGGGGGTGCACACATGCTGCAGCTGGAATGCTTTGCATTGTGGAGCAGCAACTGAATGGGGCTGTGCCACAACCAACCTGCGGCATGGTGGTGTGGCTTTTTAATCAAGGCCGTCTTTAAGGCAGGGCAAAAGGGGAAGCTGCCCTGGGCCCTGTCATTGTTGTGGGGCCAAAACCATTATACTTGCCAACTATCTCAGTTTAAATTCCCTTGCCCCTTAAAGTTTTAGTCCTGTGATGTGTCCAGATATCTCAGTGTGAAGTGCTGCTACTAATGCTGCCCAGCTTTGCCCTATTGTTGTGTACAGTAGACTCACCTGCAGACCCTATGTTTACATGTAAATAACCGTCATTCATATGTAAATAACGGCAGTATTCATATGTTAATAGCAATGGCATGCATATGTAAATGACTGAGGCAGATGGCATTCATATGTAAATAAAGGCGGCATTCATATGTAAATAGTGATTGCATTCATATGTAAATGGATAAGGCAGGCGGCATTCATATGTAAATTAAGGCGGTATGTACCCGCATTTATCGGGGTATTGCGCGCTCCCGCATATAGCGTGCACCCCTAAAGTTGCCCCGAAATTCCTGTAAAATAAAATGTTATAACATTTTATTACTTACAGTTTTGGTGTCTTGCCCGGCATCCATCGTCCGGTCCAGTGTCCGTCTGCGGCCTCAGTGGTGTCCTCCCGGCTTCTCCAGCGCTGTCCGAGTCGAATCCCTGTTTCCCGCACTCAGTTTGAAGCCTCCGCTGACATATCCCGAACGCAGTACACTCGGTCACGCTCGACCACGCTCGGCTTCTCACTCATAAACGTCACAGAGTGTGACTACGAGTGAAGCCGAGCCTGGCCGAATGTACCCGAGTGTACTGCACTCGGTATATGTTGGCGGCTCAGTTCAAACTAAGCGCGGGAAGTGGGTATCGGCGCATATCACGCACCCACGATTTTCCCCTTATTTTAAGGGGAAACAAGTGTGTCAGGTATACGCCGATAAATACGGTATAACATGCCCCTCTGCAGTGAAGAGATGATGTGCTGTAACCTCTAGCAACCAATCAGTGAGCAGTATTACAGTACAGTAATCTCTAGAAACCAATCAACAAGAAGAAATCATGTGCTGTAAACTCTAGCAACTAATCAGTGAGCCGTAATGTGTGCTGTAACCTCAAGCAACCAGTCAGTAAGTGGTAATAATATGCTGTAACCTCTGGCAACAAATCGCAATCACTGCCTGATCTGATAAAGTAAACTGATTTTAAGTCTAGCTGATATTTATTGTATGTCTCAGAGCAGGTGAAGAGCAAAATTGCATAGGAGGGCCCAAGAATTTTTTTGCTCAGGGTTCAATCAACATTAAAGATGGCCCTGTTTTTAATGCATATTTACCTTCTTTCAAATGGCCTCTGGAAAACAATCCACCATGGATTGCTCTTCAGAGGGTGACACATGTATAAACAAGGCCTTAGAAAGATACTTATCAATGGTGCTTGTGTGCTAACCTGCAAGGCAGATATTATGTATTTGAATCTGGTTTCCTGTTACAACTCGGCTTGTGATTGACAGCTATTCCTTTTCTGTCTGTTCTTACAGATATCTGTTACTTCTAGTTGCTTCTGGCTATTGTTGCCCTCTGTTTTTTGCATGCGCCCTCCTCAGACCTTCTGTTTGTTTCTCAAGTATGCATGTTTGCTGCCTGCTCTGCCCTGTGATTTAGTACTATGTTTTGGGCCTTTGGGAACTGTTGGCCACCATCTAGGCAGCCCAGAGGTCAAACTCTATTGGTGTCTGCAGTGCAATATCCACACAGTGCTGGGACAAGGTCATCTAGAGCCCAGGGCGAACATGCCTAATTGTGTCCCCTCCCCCCTTTTCAAGATATATGAGCATTATGTGTCAGCAAAAATCCCCTTATCTGCATGCTTAGCTAAAATACTCTCATTCCACATATGTTCCCAGCACAATTGAACCAAATATCTATTCTTGGCACAAATCCTCCACTTTTCAAATGTCCCCCCTCCCCAGGAACAAATCCTCTAGCCCCTACTCCAAATCCCAACCCCTAGCACAAATCCCCCCCCCCCTAAATCCTCCAACTCTTAAATTTATCCTCCTGGAACAAATCCTCTACTCCTTACTCCAAATCCTCCCTCCTAGCACAACCCCCCCCCCCCACAACCCCCCTTCCAGTACAAAGTACCCTCCCCAATCCCCCATCCTAGGACAAATCCCACACCCCCAAATTTTACCCTTCTAGCACAAATGCCCCCCAATCATCCCTACTAGCATAAAGAAAATGTCCCCTCCTAGCACAATTCCCTTCCCCCCACACTATATTACCTTTTCTAGCACAAACCCCCACAAATCCTCTTCTCCCATCTTCCCTGTCAACACAAATCCCCCCAAATTTCCACTCCTAACACACCACTGCAAATTTACCCACCTAGATACCACAGTGCCCAGGGCAGCCAACCCTCCTGCCCACCCCTTGTCCCGGCCCTGTATCCACACCATCATTATCTCTGGAGAAGACCTAACACCTCTAGATCCTGCACCAGGGTGAGAGCCTTATCCAACCTGCACGTGACACAGAGGGCTCATGTTATACTATGACAGTTATTTTTGGCTTTACAGTCATTTAAATATTTGTAATGTGAATGTTTACAGCACTTCTTTAATTACAAGGAAAAATTGTAATGAAGCCAGATTATTGTCTGGTTAGTCATATTTAGTCATTTCTTTTACCACTTATCTATTGAAGTTATGATTCATCAGATGGAACTATTGCTTAATCTCTATAATCCCACATTCTACAGATATGTGGCAACACATGTATGTGTATAGACATTGTTAAGGAGCTAAAGTATTTTTTCCTAAATATTTTTTTTTCTCTACATGTGTGTTCACATATGTGTATTTTATAAATCATAGTCTCAATCAGTTTCATGTACTTCCAGCTCAAGTAAATGGTTAATCCTGGCAGTCACCTTTCTTCCTTGTTTTAAACTGACCACACAAAGCACAAATGCTGATCTGTGTTAGCATGGTCAGTTGGCAGCCTTTGGCTGGCCATCCAGAGGTACAGGACACTGTCTAGACACACAGCATGCCTGTATGGGGTAGTTTGTTCAGCCACCCGATCCCCTCAAACAATCATAGCCTGCATGTGGCACACACACCCTCCCAATCACAACCTGCCTCTAAAACATGCCCACTTCTCAAGCTCAGCCTGTACCTTGCCTCAGACGATGGACTACAGGAATGCTGCATGTCTGCACAGTAATGTAATCCCGCTCCCACTATTAGGAGGAAGAAATGCAAGAGATGCCTTGTAAAAAAAAAAAAAAAAAAATCAGTTATGGTGTCATATTAGAAAGTGTCTATAACCGGGGTCGACAAGCCGTTGATCGCAAGCTACCTGTCGATTGCAGGAAGCAGACAGGTAGATCTCGCTCAGGACTGAGCCAGGCTCCCCGCCGGCATTGCTCTCCCTACACTAGCAGAGAAGAGCGAGAGGCAAAGCCATGCTGGATAGAAGGCGAGATCGGGAGCTGCTTTAGTTAACTTTGGAAGTTAAATAGCAGATGATTGGTTGCTAGGATGTCCTAGCAACCAATCATTAGCTTGTTAACATAAAAAGTTAACTAAAGCAGCTCCCGGTCCTGCCCTCCATCCAGCACCATGCTGCCTCTCAACTCTTCTATGGGCCAGATTCAGGTAGATGGGCGAATCTTTAATCTGGAGTAACGTTTCTCATTTACGTTACTCCGCCGTAACTTTAGGAGCAAGTACTGTTATTCACATAGCACTTGCTCCTAAAGTTGCGGCGGCGTAGCGAAAATGAGCTGGCGGAATTCAAATTGGGTGGGTAGGGGGCGTGTATTATGTTAACTATGCGCGATCCCGCGGCGAACGTACTGCGCATGCGTCGACTGTCAGTGCGCATGCTCCAAATTCTTTCAGGGAACGTCAATGACGTCAATCCCCATTCACAGGCGTTTTACGCAAACGACACGATTTTTTTTTTTTCAACGCGATGACGACGGCCATACTTAACCACTTCCATACCAGGCACTTACGCACCTTCCCGCCCAAGCCAATTTTCAGCTTTCAGCACTGTCGCACTTTGAATGACAATTGCGCGGTCATGCTACACTGCACCCAAACAAAATTTGCGTCCTTTTTTCCCCACAAATAGAGCTTTCTTTTGGTGGTATTTGATCACCTCTGCGGTTTTTATTTTTTGCGCAACAACTAATAAAAGACTGAAAATTTAGAAAAAAAAATACATTTTTATTTTTTTCTGTTAACTTTTTTGTAAATCAGTATGTTTTATCTTTCAATTACGGGCACTTATATGGCGGCACTGATGGGCACTTATGAGATAGTACTGATGGGCACAGATGAAGTGGCATTGATGGGCACTGATAGGCGGCGCTGGTATGCGGCACTGATGGGCACACATAGGCGGCACTGATGGGCACTCATAGGCGGCACTGATTGGCACTCATAGGCGGCACTGATGGGCACTCATAGGCGGCACTGATGGGCACTCATAGGCGGCACTGGGAACTCATAGGCGGCACAGAATGGCACTCATGGGTGGCACTGATGGGTACTTATGGGTGGCACTGATGGGTACTTATGGGTGGCACAGATGGGCACTGATAGGTGGGCACTGGGCATGTATTGGCACAGAGGGGTGGCACTGAAGCACACTGTGGGGTGGCACTGATGGACTTTGAGGGGTGGCACTGATGTATATGTTGCCAGTCAGTGCCCATGTGTGGGCACTGACTGGCATCTTTTTTTTTTTTTACCTGTATTTTTTTTTTTTATCTTGTGTTTTTTTTTTTTACGTTTATTTATTTTTTTTGCCCTGCCAGTGTGGGCACTCCCTGGTGGTCCATTGTGGGCATACGAGGGGGGGCTGCGCTGATAAACAATCAGCGTGAACCCCCCCTGTCAGGAGAGCCGCCGATCGGCTCTCCTCTACTCGCGTCTGTCAGCCGCGAGTGAGGAAGAGCCATCAACGGCTCTTCCTGTTTACATCGTGATCAGCCGTGATTGGACACGGCTGATCACGTGGTAGCGAGCCTCCGCCGGAGACTCGTTACCGAGATCGGTGATGCAGGGTGTCAGACTGACACCCCGCATCAACGATCGCCGCGCTGCGTGCCCCCACGGGCGCGCGCGGCATTGAAATCGTGCTAGACTTCCCGGTCGTAAATCTGCTATTGGCCGGGCGGGAAGTGGTTAACATAGGATACTCCACTAGGGGGCTGCTTTATCTTTGCGCCGCATATCTCTTACGGAAACGTCAGAAAGTCACTGCGTCGCGCCCGAATACGATCGTGAATTTCCGATTCCCGCTGATTAACATATTCTCGGCGTTAATCAGCGGGAACGCCCCGTGCGCCATTTTTAAAATTGAAGTTACGATACGACGGCGAAATACAATTACGCCGCTCGTATAGTAACTCCAACCCGGCGTTTCATGTTTTCTGCTTACTGGAAACAGAAACGCCGGCTCAAAGTGAGAGTTAAGCTGGAGTATCACTGATACTCCAGCCTAACTCTACCTGAATCTGGCCCTATGTGTACAAGTGCTGTAAGGTAGGAGAGAGCTACCTACGGCTTTGTGTTGGGAGCAACAGGGGAAACAGCTATAGAGGTGCAGAGGACATCACTGGGGGGGGACATAGGATAGTGTTATGCAGGGGGGACAGAGGAGAGGACACTACTGTAGGGGGGTTGCAGAAGAAACTGCTATGAAGGGAGGGTACTACTGAGGGGGGGGTCAGGGACACTACTGGGGGGGGGGGGGTTTGGTGCAGGGGACATTGCTATGGGGTGGCAGGGGGCACTATGGGGGGCAGAGGAAACTATTGTGGAGGGGGTAGGGAGCTGAAGATGACACTGCTTTGGGAGGCACTACAGAGGGGTCAGAGAACACTACTGTGTGGAGGGGTGCAGCGGACACGGGGGTGTAGAGGGCACACCAGTGGAGGGGGATGCAGAGGACACTTCAATGGGGCAAAGGGCACTACAGTGGGGGGAGGGGGCAGAGGACACTGCTTTGGGGGGCACAGGACACTACTGTTGGGGGGGGGGGTCAGAAGACACTACCATGTGTGGGAGGGTCAGAGGACACTACCGTGTGTGTGTGGGGGTGCAGAGGACACTGCTATGGGTGCAATACAGAGGGGGCATAGGACACTACTGTGTGGGAGGGGGTGCAGAGGACACTACAGTGGGGTGGCAGAGGAAACTATTGTGGAGGGGGTAGAGGGTTGTAGAGGACACTGCTATGGGGGGCACTACAGAGGGGACAGAGGAAACAACTGTGTGGGGGTGCAGAGGACACTGCTAGGGGGCAGAGGACACTACTGTTAGAGGGTCAGAAGACACTACCATGCGTGGGAAGGTCAGAGGACACTACCATGTGTGTGTTTGTGTGTGGGGGGGCAGAGGATACTACAGTGGGGGTGGCATAATATGTTACTAAAGGGGGATGATGTGAAAGGAGGCAGAGAACACCGCTGTGGGAGATGAGATGGCAAAGGATACTACTGTGGTGTGGGGGGTGATTTGAAGTGGGACAGAAGACACTACCGTGACACACTTTGTGTTTTTAGTGAATGCTTTATTTATAAAAAAAATTTAAAGGGCAACGCCTACACCCCAACCCCCCTCCTTCCGGGGATCTTTGATTGCCCAGGTAGATCTTAAAGCGGATGGTTCACCAAAAAGCAAATATTAAAAGCCAGCAGCAACAAATACTGCAGCTGCTGACTTTTAATATTAGGACACTTACCTGTCCTGGAGTCCAGCGGCGTCCGCAGCAGAGGATGAGCGATCGCTCGTCACCCTGCTGCTCCCCCCTCCATCCACGGCGAGGGAACCAGGAAGTGAAGCGCTCCGGCTTCACTGCCCGGTTCCCTACGGCGCATGCGCGAGTCGCGCTGCGCCCGCGATTGGCTCCCGCTGTGTGCTGGGAGCTGAGAGTTCCCAGCACGCAACGGGAAAAGCCCGTCTTTTGCCCGAGACTGCGGGCCGGAAGTGGGTGCGGATACCTGTCTTTAGACAGGTATCTGCACCCCCCTCCCCCCTGCAAGGTGTCAAATGTGACACCGGAGGGGGGGAGGGTTCCGATCAGCGGATCTTCACTTTAGGGTGGAGATCCGCTTTAACCTCTGAAAGGCTGCCTACCCCTGGTCTATAACATTGTATGTTCACACCTACCATATTTATCAGCGTATAACATGCACAGGCCTATAACTAGGGTTGTCCCGATACCGATACTAGTAGTGGTAGTATCGGTATCGGGACCGATGCCGAGTATTTGCGCTAGTACTTGTACCGATGTACCGATGCCTAAATAGAATACTTCTGCCGAATCGAAAGCCGCTGCAAGGGGTTAAACGCTGTGCGGGAACATCACAGCATTCATTTGAATAGCTGTAGTGTTCCAGCCCGTATAGACACTCCCCCTTGCTCGGGATTGGATGGGTGATCGTGATCTGTCTAATCCCGAGCAAGGGGGAGTGTCTATATGGGCGGGCTATTCAAATGAATCCTGTGATTTTCTCCATGCGGCTTTCGGCGGCAAAGGTAAGGGGGAAATGGCTGAAGGGACATGGGACATGGCTGCCTATGTGAGGAACATGGCTAGAGGGACATGGCTGAACGGACATTGCTGCATATGTGAGGGACATGGCTAGAGGGACATGGGACATGGCTGCATATGTGAGGAACATGGCTAGAGGGACATGGCTGAATGGACATTGCTGCATATGTGAGGGACATGGCTAGAGGGACATGGGACATTGCTGCATATGTGAGGGACATGGCTAGAGGGACATGGGACATTGCTGCATATGTGAGGGACATGGCCAGAGGGACATGGGACATTGCTGCATATGTGAGGGACATGGCTAGAGGGACATGGCTGAAGGGACATGGCTGCATATGTGAGGGACATGGCTGAAGGGACATGGCTGCATATGTGAGGGACATGGCTAGAGGAACATGGCTGAAGGGACATGGCTGCATATGTGAGGGACATGGCTAGAGGGACATGGCTGCATATGTGAGGGACATGGCTGAAGGGACATGGCCGCATATGTGAGGGACATGGCTAGAGGGACATGGCTGAATATGTGGGGAATATGGCTGGGGGGGCATGGCTGCATATGTGGGGGACATGGCTGCATTTGGGGACACATGTAAAAAAAAGTATCGGTATTCGGTATCGGCGACTACTTGAAAAAAAGTATCGGTACTTGTACTCGGTCCTAAAAAAGAGGCATCGGGACAACCCTACCTATAACACATACCTTAATTTTAGTAAAACTTAAATTTTAAGTAATCAAATATGAAGCAAAATAAGAGTCACAGTCCATCAATGCAGCCTGATCAGTGCCCATCTGCAGCTTCTCCATTGCCCATCATTGCAGGCTGATAAAAAACAAGAACAAGAAAGCGCCGCTGAGTGATCTGATTTAATTTGACAACAACAACAATAGCATTCCAACACTTACATCTAGGGGCACTCTGATGCAGTCTGGGATGCTGGTGTCAAGGGCTTCAGTGCGGTCCGGAAACCATGTGAGAGGCTGGAAAAGCTGTTCAATGGAGGAGCGTCAGCCGTTCTTAACCATAGAGGGGCCGACTTGCAAGTCCATGTGTGGATGTTGTGTTCTCAGCTGATCCACCGCGCCGCTGGTCTGTGACGTCACTGAGACGGTGGCCAAGGAGGGACACAACGTGTTTCAGAGCCAGCGCTAGGTAAATAGAAGACCTGCGCGCTCCTTTATCAAGTGCAGTATGAGGACAAAGCTAGAGGATGTGAGTTATATAGGTCACATGGTGGAGCACCAACCAATAAGAGAGCTTATAATACGAGTGACTTGAAAAGCCAATCGCACATAGAGGGAAACAATTATGGAGTCTTTATATACAAAGTTAAAACGGGGGAAGCTGTAAAACAGCAGTATTACATAAATACAAATATAATGGCGGTATGTGTTTGTTTGTATTAGCTCTACAATAAAAATACTAACGCTGTACAATACAGGGCTGCAGGGTGCTAATGGCACTGTGTTAAAAGATATTATAATGTAATGGGGATCGTAATTAAATTAAAAAATATATATATAAAATATTGAGAAAGGGGATAAAACTAAAGACAGATAAGAGTTTAAAACGAGTCTGTATTATAATATCATAAAAAGAGAAGGAAGGGGGAACAGAAAGGTCACGGATAGTGTCATGCACTTGAGTGCATGCACATTTGTGGATATGCATACATGTCTTTATGTGCACATACATATATTTACTTATATTTACAACTAGTCAAAAACAATCAAAGAATGTGGGGGTATGATGGTTATTACACAAAGTGTGTCACGCCCAAGTAGAAAAGTAAAAAAGTTTAAAAGTTTTCCAGGAATATATTATATGTTTGGCAGTGTATATTAAAGGATGGTGTTAACATCCAGTTCTTCATTTAAGCCTAGGGGCGCAAGACAATTTAGGGTAAAGATCCAGAAAGTTTCACGCTCACATAAACGTGAGAAGCGTTCAGCTTCAGATAGTTTTTTGGGGATGGTTTCAATAACCCATACCCGCAAACCATCACTGGATTGGGCGTGATGCTCAAGGAAGTGGCGTGGTACACTGTGCTCGTCACAGCCAGCTTCGATGAGGCGTCGATGGGTGCCAAATCGCTGTCTTAGTGGGTTAATGGTCCGACCAACATATAATAGTTTGCAGGGGCACGTAAGGCAATATACAACATAATCTGTAGAGCAGTTATAAAAATGATTTAGTTGGTAAGTTTTGTTTCTATGAGTGAACTCTTTTTGACCATGGTTTATAAAGCGGCATGTTTTGCAGCGAGGTTTGTTGCATCTATACATTCCTGTAATTGGAAACAGGCAGATAGCACTATTAGATTTGAGATCTTTTAGTCGGCTAGGGGCAATTTTATTTTTTAATGTGGGGGCCCTCCTATATGTAACCTTTGGTTTGTCACACAGAACAGTATCTAAGTGGGGGTCTTGTTTTAAAATATTCCAATGCCTGGTCAAGATGTTTTCCATTTTTTGATATTGGTCATGGAAGCCAGTAATAAATCGTACCATTGGTTTTTCAGGCGATTTTTTAGGTTTTGTTTTTTTGCCCGGAAGAAAAATCCTGTGGGCTTGGTCTACCAATGGTTCAGGGTAACCTTTTTCTAAGAATTTTTGTTTGAGGTGTGTACTCTGAGAGATGTAATCACTGTCTCTTGTACAGTTTTGTCGAAGTCTGCAGAACTGACCTTTTGGTATATTTTTTATCCACTGTGGGTGATGACAACTGTTATAGTGTAAGTAGGAGTTGCCCGCTGTGGGCTTTGTGTAGTTACGGCAAAAATATTGTGATTGTCATGACAAAGCTCAAGGTCAAGGAAAGCCAAACTGTTTTGTTCGCACACAAAGGTAAAAGAGAGGCCTAAAGCATTGTTGTTGCAATAGTCAACAAACTGGTTGACTAAAGGGGAGGGGCCATCCCAGATAATGACGATATCATCGATATAACGCCCATAGAAAATGATATGACGGGAAAAAGGGTTTTCTTGCAGAATAAATGTCTTCTCCCAAAGGCCCATTGTTAGGTTGGCATAGGAGGGGGCAAAATTGGTCCCCATGGCTGTGCCGTGGGTCTGAAGATAGAACTCACCTTCAAAATAAAAATAGTTATGGTTAAGGCAGAATGCCGTAGCTTCAAGGATAAAAGCCATCTGCCTGGAATTAAGCATAGAGTCAGATAACAAGAAGTTTTGGACAGCTGACAATCCTATATCATGAGGGATTGATGTATATAGGGAATTTACATCTAAGGATAGCCAAGAGTAGCCCTCTTGTCATGAATATGATGATAACAGTTCCATCAAGTGTATTGAGTCGTGTATGTAGTACGGAAGTTGTTGAGATAGGGTTTGTAAAAAGGAATCAATATATAGTGAGAAACCGCTAGTGATGCTATTCATGGAGGCCACAATAGGCATCCCGGGTGGACATAATGAATCTTTGTGAATCTTTGGTAAATGATAAAAATAGGGTGTGTTATAGAAGTTTTTACGTAAATATGAGGCTTCATCTTTATCAATTACGAGATCTGCAAGTGCTTTTGTGATCATTTTATCTGATTTTTTGCGGAAGAGGGGAAGAGGGTCATTTGGTAGCTTTTTATATGTATTAGTATCCGATAGTAGTCTCAGCGCTTCGGACACATATGTTGTTCTATCTTGGATTACAATGCCACCACCCTTGTCAGCTGGCTTGATAACAAGGTCAGGGTTGTTGAGAAAATGTTTGAGAGATGCCCTTTCCCCGGGGCTTAAATTGGATTTTGTATTGTTTGTTGTCAGAGGAAGATTGTTGACAAAGTTGTTGAAGTTCAGAGAGTACCACTCTGTAATAAGATTCTATGTAGGGACCTTTGGATTTTGTAGGGAAAAATAGTGATTTTGGTTTAAATGAAGTATGCTTTATGTGAGGGGAAGTTGCTAAATTCTGAGTGAGTAGATGGAGTTCTAGATCTGGGTCGGCTTCACTGGAGTCTGAGGGCAGGGGTGTATCATAGATAGAGAAATCTAGGGTTGTATCATTGATAATCAGAGAATGAATGGACTCTTCTAATAGTAAATCCTTAAGAGATTGTATATGAAAGAACCTCTTTAAGGTTAAATTCCTAATAAATTTATTTAAATCCTTGAATAATTGGAATGAATTAGGTTGTGTAGTGGGAGAGAAAGTGAGACCTCTGCTTAACAATGCTGAATCGTCAGGTGTTAATATCTGGGATGATAAGTTAAATATCTTTATAGTTTCAGTTGTTTGGCGCTTAGGGTGATGATTTCTGCGTTCTCCCCTACATCCTCTTCTATGTGTTTTCTTTTTAATCTGTTTTTGCGGTGTGGGCCTTTTTCTAAAAAAGGAGAGAAGGACAACGAGGTGGAGAAGGACGGTATCTCATCAGTGGTAAAATCTCCTAAAATAAGATCAAATGGCACTGAAGGTGGAGCACTAGAAGTACTAGGGATTTCACTAGGATTATTGGAATGGGTTAGAGGGTCAGATTTGCTGTTGGAACTAGTGGTGTGCTGAGTATGAATGCTCAAAACAACATTAGTGGAGGTATCTAAAGAATTTGGTACAAGAGATGTTTCTATATTAGAGGTCAAAAGAGGCTGGGTTACAGGAGCTATTTGTTTATTTTTTATTATTCGACGTGTAGGGTTTGCCCTTTGGGGTAACAGACAGGCTCTATTAGGGTGAGTGTCGTTAATGGGTATGTGCTGTTCTGTGTGTTTGGATATAGTGGGAGGTGAAATTCTGGCATAAAGGTCAAGGGACATGAGGGCTGGTATATTGTTTTTATTTTTCCACGAAAAAATCCGTTTATGGCGATAATCATTGAGGTCCCTGTGAAATTTGCCTAACTTAGTTTTAATGAGAGAGTTTTCAAAGGATTTGGTGTTCTTTTTTAGTGTCTCTAGACAAGTGGGCGGTAGTTTTTGTTGGAAATTTGTGATTTCCAGTGATATCATCTGTGTGTGATGTACTAATTCATCATATTTGATGTGTCTTTGACTAATAAGGATCCTAATTAATTTATTAGTGCAGAATTCTGATATGCCCTCCCACTCTGTGGTATGATTAGTGTCTAAGAAGGAACAAGTTTTTAGGATTCTCAATCCCCTGGGGGAGATTTTATATTCCAAATATTTTTTAAGGAAGAACTCATCCCACCACTGTGTATTAGTGGAGTTGATGATTCGTTCTAGCTTTTTGAATTTACCACAAAGGGTATATCTATCTGGGCGCGTCAGTTTAGAAGTATTGCAGAAGAGGTCAGGAGACAAACTGGAATAAAGGGAGTCTAATATGTCATATTTGAGGTATTCAATTTCATCAATTAACTCCATAACTTCAGGGGCATTAGGTTTAGCTTATATGAAGAAATTATATTAAAAGTAATTATTTAAAAACAATTAAAATATTCTATAAAGTATGAAAAGTAAAATGTGAAAAATAAAATGAAACCTGACTCAATGGTTGGTGAGACTATATATAACAAACAATAATATGTGCATGGGGATGATAATAAAAGCCCTCAATATGAAAAGATATGCAATAGGGTTAAAAGTGGCATAGAGGTGAATGCAAGAATCGTGAACAATGGTACCTAGCAGCTGTATGAGACGGAACAAGACAAAATTAGCACAGGATTACAGCGCTCTGAGTGACCATGTACATAGGATTTACATAAAAATAAATATAAATGAAAGTCTAGTCCATTGGGTGTGAGTCCAAAAGAGGAACTTGATCGTGACAATATTCAATGTAGGGATAACTGTAGATGCTCGGGGCTGCTCTCTCCAAGAGCGAAGTCAGCTCAAACCATACAAGAGAAAAAACAAAAACAAGAAAGCGCCGCTGAGTGATCTGATTTAATTTAACAACAACAACAATAGCATTCCAACACTTACATCTAGGGGCACTCTGATGCAGTCTGGGATGCTGGTGTCAAAGGCTTCAGTGTGGTCCGGAAACCATGTGAGAGGCTGGAAAAGCTGTTCAATGGAGGAGCGTCAGCCGTTCTTAACCATAGAGGGGCCGACTTGCAAGTCCATGTGTGGATGTTGTGTTCTCAGCTGATCCACCGCACCGCTGGTCCGTGACGTCACTGAGACGGTGGCCAAGGAGGGACACAACGCGTTTCAGAGCCAGCGCTAGGTAAATAGAAGACCTGCGCGCTCCTTTATCAAGTGCAGTATGAGGACAAAGCTAGAGGATGTGAGTTATATAGGTCACATGGTGGAGCACCAACCAATAAGAGATCTTATAATATGAGTGGCTTGAAAAGCCAATCGCACATAGAGGGAAACAATTATGGAGTCTTTATATACAAAGTTAAAACGGGGGAAGCTGTAAAACAGCAGTATTACATAAATACAAATATAATTTTCAGGGGGAAAAGGTGCTTTTATATCCCCCGATAAATACGGTACCTTAAATGCAAGTTGTTTGTTTTTTTTAATCAAAAGAGAGCATCACCATTTAAATGCATCTAAGCTTTTATTTCTTTATTTTCACTACTTAAAGGTAATGCATAGAGGTCTGTATATATATATATTTTTTTTTATTCAATATGTTCATGGCCAAAATATAATATTTACAAATATTGTTTTCTTTTTTTTTCTTTTTTGTCAGGTAAATATGAAATATAACATAGAAACATCTAATATTTAAATTTCCAGGCAGGTAGAGCTCTCTTTTTCTCATAAAAGCAATTTGTGGGACACAGATACTCAAAACTAGACACCACATCCCTTGTAAGAATGCATTAGAGGAAAGTGGAAATGGGGTTAACAAAACACTGGGACTTTAAAGGGGTGGTTCCCCTAAAAAGAAACTTTTAACATTGCCTGTGTCTTTTTAATAACATTTAGAATCGGCTGGTAGTTTAAAAAAAAAACACCCGTACATACCATTTTCGGCATGTACTACTCTCCGGGTCTGGCAGCCGGGGACAGGCATCCGATCAACGCATACAGCGCGTCACGAGATGCCGAAAGAAGCCGAACGTTGGTGCGGCTCTATACGGCGCATGCGCACCAACGTTCGGCTTCTTTCGGCATCTCGTGACGCGCTGTATGCGTCGATCGGATGCCTGTCAATGAAGCAGGCCCTCCCATCCCCGGCCGCCAGACCCGGAAGCGGCGGTGAGAGTACATGCCGAAAATGGTATGTACGGGTGTTTTTTTTTTAAACTACCAGCCGATTCTAAATGTTATTAAGAAGACACAGGCAATGTTAAAAGTTTCTTTTTAGGGGAACCTCCCCTTTAAACAGTGTTAGTAAATCAATAATACAAAAATAGTAAAAAAAATATAATTTTTTATTTTTACGAAATAGAACAACATTGTAGAATAAATATAAGAACAAACCATCCAATGGAAGTAGATGAAGCTCAAGCATGAGCTATGGACCTATACCGGAATTTCTCAACATGTTTCGCTCTAGATGAGCTTCTTCAGGAGATTTACAGACGATACAGGTCACAGACAAAATATACAAACGATGAAACACCAAATTAATATATTAACATAAATAGATGACTAAACACAAAAAAGGAAATTTGTATGCGAATGGTCAAACTAAGAAAAAAGGGAAAAAAGATTTCTAAGTACAACTAATTAAGTATGCAATTTATAATATATATTGAAGTGCAAACATTAGGCAAAACTCACCATAAATAGTCAGTCCAAATCCATATAGATATAATCAAAAAAACAATTAAAGTAAAAAGCAGATCGCAAAAATCCGTAAACAATCCTGGGGTCTTTTTCTCATGTTTACAGGGTTGACCATATCTGATTTCCAGCAGACTGTCCAGCAGTAAACTTATTGTTTACAGAGCACTGTGGCTCAAGCTGAATGAGTAACTCATCCCCCCTCTCTCTCTGCTCTGTACTCCATACACTAATTTAATTAGAGAAATGCTGCTCTATATGTTCGTATACAGATTTTTAATTAAAGAGAGACAGTCTGAAAGCAAACAGCATCTACTGTTCCCTCTGGAAAACACATGAAACTCCGTAACATAGTCCCCCTGTATAGCACAGATTCCCCCTGCTGATATTCCTCCAAAGCTCCCTCAATGGGGATCCTAAAAAAAATAGTAAAAAATAATAATAAAAAAATATAGTAATAGAAATAAAAAATTACTTACATTGTCCACTGCCCTACCGACACCAACCTCGGCCCTACAGAAAAGTCCACTGCCTACTAACACCATCCATGTTATAATACATTTGGGGTGTACACCCTAATGCAATAGGCTGCACACACCTATGCTCCGTAACAACAGTATATATTTTTAATTTTGTATACATAGTAAAATGTATAAAACAGTTAAACCCCTTATAAACCTAAATATAGCCCAAAAAAATAAATAATTTAATGTTAAGCTTTTAAAATATCTATCTTTCTCCAGGATATGAGAACTGGTTTTGCGCTGGAGCTATGGTTTTTGACAAGACAACTCTGGTGTTTAGATACGAATAATGGCTCTGTATTTAAGCATTTAGACATGAATCATTCTAACAGACTTTTCAATGTCATAACATGTCACTGCTGTCTTCAGCCAAGAATGTATATTGTGCAACATGGGGCAAATGCCAAACTGCTAATTTGGAGAATTTAATTGCTGTTGGCACGATAGAAGCTATAGTTTTTTTTAAGTAGCTAAAATACAGAATGCTCCATTTAGTATTATATTTTATATCAATTTTTGTTAAAAGTATTAAAATGGATAAAAGATAACACATTACATGCTGACAGAAACTGGCACGAGATTGTAGCAAAAACATGTTTATCTTTGGTGGAATGGATAAGGGTTAGAACCTCTGTGACATTTATTCCTGCCTTTGTGTTGAGTATATTTCCACTCAATAGTAGTTTGAGTGTCAGTGATTTCTGAGAAAGTAAGAGAGGAGAGATCTCTCTTTAAAAGGAACACAGACAGCAAAGAAAGTACTTTTTTGTTAGAGTGGGAAAGATTAAGAACCTTTGTCGGGTATCAATTACAATACATCCTATGTGCCCTTTGCTAGAATTCATATTAAGTAGTGTAAAGCTCCCCCACAATGCTCATGCAAGGATGACATTCAAGTCCTGTACTGTTGAATTATACTGCATTCCACAGGGGGGTTGAACACTGGCAAACAGAAAAATTGAAAGCTAGCCCAGGATAGCTCCCAGCATGCCTTATTTTTGTGTCAAAAAAAGTACCAAACGCATGATCATAAAAACAGAGGGATGGGACCTTTGTCAATGGACTTAAAGTGGAGTTCCACCCAAAAGTGGACATTCCGCTCATTTGTTTCCTCCCCCCTCTGGTGCCACAATTGGCACCTTTCAAAGACAGGTATCCTGTTCCCACTTCCGGGAGCCTCAGCCGCAGATATTGACCTCACAGCTCAGCTCCCTCCTCTTCCCCCTGTCACCAGGCCAGTAGAAAAGAGGAGCAGAGCTTTGCGCATGCGCAGTAAGGTTCCCGTTGTGAAGACGCAATGCTCCATTACTGGGTTCCCTTACCCAGCAAACAAAACTCTAACAAGCCCTTAAAAATTAGGATTTCCTGTAGCTTAAAGAGCTACTTGAAGGACCTTACAGCTGAAGCTGACATCAGAATGAGGCCTGAACATCCACCTGGTGAAACTTTGAGAACATGTGAACAGAAGGCCAGGTAGACGCCCCGCAAACCTGAGCGACAGAAGCCATAATGCTGAAGAGCTCAAAATGCAGTTACAGATCTAGTAGAGTCTGTCTTGAAAGGAAAGGGTGACACCTGATTCTCAGGAATAAAAACTTGAATAAGGGTCCATATAAGCCACTGAGAAAAGGTGGAACAAGAAGCTGGTTCCCCCTTATGGTGACCATCAGAAATTACAAATAGGAAGTAACATTTTCTGAAGGAAACATTGGCTGCAACATAAACTTACACAGCCTGAACTACACCCAGACAATAAAGAGAGCTCCTTCCAATGAACTGGAGTTGGATAGAGGGATATACTGTTTGAAGTGAAATGCCCAAACTATCTCTGGTAGCAAGGAAGTCCTGGACCTCAATATCAGCTTGTCCTTGTGTAAGATAAGGGTACTTCCATAGGATAAGGCCACCAGCTCAGAGACTTGCCTAGTGGAGGTAATGGCAACAAGAAACAAGTCTTGAGAGTAAGTGTCAAAATGAAAATATCCCTGATAGGTTCAAAAGGTAGTTTTTGAAGTACCAAGAGAACCAAATGTAGAATACACTGAGTTTTAAAGGAACAGACAGTGTTAGCCTGTCGGGGATACCAACTGTGGGCATTCAGCAGCAGGGATGGCCAGATCTGCTTAGTTGCACTCAGGAAACTGAGACCAGACTATACAGTATATGATTTAAACATGTTTATTAACAGTGAAACAAAACACCAGAAAATGGGATACACAACAAACAAAGATATAACCCAAAAAAAATAAAAAATACCTAACAAGCTAAGACCCGGTTCACACTGGGGCGACGCGACAGGCGGCTCAGCCGCCTGACGAGTCGCGTCCCATGCACTGCAATGGAACCGTTCTAAAAGGGGCGACGCAAGTCGCTCCGACTTAGAAATATGGTTTCTGTACGACTTCGGGGGCGGCTCGGGGCGACTTGCATTGACTTCTATACAGAAGTCGTTTTGCAAATTGCCTCTGAAGTCGTCCTCAGGATGACTTGCAGAGCCGCCCCAAAGTCATGTCGCCTGTGTGTGAACCGACTCTAACTATAATATAAAATATGCAAAGTGAGAAACACAGATCACAGGGTCATTTCTCCTGTGAGCTGTGTTCCTTATTTTGTATATTTTGTATTATAGATAGATTGTTAGGTATTTTTTTCATTTGATTGTGAGAAATAAACTTTCTAGTCTTTAACATTGTGAAAATAGCTGATAGAGTTATGCTTCTGTATCTCCAAACATTAACCTGTACCGCCATTCCATGAATACCAGTAACCAAGAATCAGTGTTGTAAATCAGCCCTTGAGACAGAAAAATCACATCATCCTTAAAGGATAAGTTCATTTTTTAGAAATAATAAATGCACATTTTTTGTATGTAAGATAAATTGCATTTATTATTATTATGTTTTTGGAGCCTGTAAAGCATTGTACCACGATCACCAGATCACCCATCTGGGGGGGGGGGGGGGGTCGCACAGCAGCTGCAGCATTAAGAACATGTTCCACCCTAAAAATGGGTGGAGCATGTAGCATGTTCCCAAAGGTGAACTTATCCATTAAAGCGTAACTCCACTTTTGTTGAGGAAAAAAAACATTCCCCTCTGGGTGATCTATGTACATTGCAAGGATTGTAATACACTTTGTTGCAGATTCCTACCTTTTGTTATTCGGAAGAAATCCCTGTATGTTTCTCTGTGCCTCAGTTCCAAGTGGGTACAATGGGAGTGGTTTCATACTTAACTGTCAGGTGTGGAGCTGCACAGCACTAATGAGTTAATTTGCTGAGCCTGCATCCCTTTAGATGGGTTCCTATTGAAAATATCTCTCCAAAAAATATTGTTTTTGTTGTAGGGGATGAATAAACTCTGATTTGCATCTTAGGCAGACTTCTGGGAAAACTGATGAGCCAATTACACAAGCAGGAAATAATGTTTCTGGGAAGAAGTCAGTACACACTCTGTGTACAGAACAACTCCAGGTAGCCACATTGCAATGTATTCTCAGAAAATGACATTGGCTGCAGACTAAAAAGAAAAGACAATTTTTAATAACATTTAATTACAATATGATTGGTGTCACAGTTATATACGCTATATTATTTCTTCTTTATTTGATTTTTTTTTTTCCAGGACAGGATATGTTCTACCTCTATTGACTACATTCTTATCACATTACCATCCAACCAGGAGGTCTAGCATTGTACAAACAATATATTCACTTGAAGTTCCAGAATGTTGATTGGGGGACAAGATGTCCAAGTCCTCTGCACTGATAAGGTGCCAAGAATATCTATCCATCAGGCTGACATGTGTTATAAGGGTCAGAAGAAAGAATTTTCCTAACTCCAGGGCAAGATTCCCGAGCTACCAAGGCTGGGACAACCTAGTCTTCTGTGCCAGACAAATCAGTCTGTTTAAGAACTGGACTGTCTTGTCCCATGACAACTGAAAGTTGTGTTTCAGGAGTCTGGAGTGGAACTGATCAAAATGATACTGCATCAAAGAAGGTTACCATCAGTCCAAGGACTCTATTGCAGAAGTGAAGAGTCTAGCGACTCCTGGACTGAAGGGTCTCAGTCTGAAAGCAAAGAATTTGGAGTTTCTCCAGGGGAAGGAAAACTCAGAATAGAGCAGGGTAGAGGACTAGACCTAGGTATTCCAACCGATGACTTGGTTCCAGCACTGATTTCTGAAGGTTCAGGATCTAAATGAACATTTGCAAGGTCAGGATGGTCAGGGTTAAAAAAAAACTTGTGCTTACTGTTTCCACAAGTTAGCTAGGATGTTAGCCAGATATCTCACTATCGGATTGCTTTGAGAGCGCAATAAGGCTAACACAAGGGCCAGCACCTTGGTGGGCACGATGAGGCAATACCATGGTTCTAGACCTGGAAAGCACTAAGGGCCAGATTCACGTAGTCCAGAGCATCTTTGCTCTGGAGTAACGCTTCTCATTTGCGTTGCGCTGCCGAAAGTTTAGGAGCAAGTGCTGTCATTCACGAAGCACTTGGTCCTAAAGTTGCGGCAGCGCATCACAAATGAGCTGGCGGAATTCAAATGTAGCGGGTACGGGGCGTGTAGTATGCTAACTACGCGCGATCCCGCCGCCAACGTACTGCGCATGCGTCGAGTGTCAAAACATCCCCGTGCGCATGCTCCAAAATCTGTGAATGAACGTCAATGACGTCACATTCCCATTCATGACCGTTTTACGCAAGCGACGTTTTTTTTTTTTTTCCCGACGCGATGACGACGCCTATACCTAACATAGGATACTCCAACCCCATGTAGGTATATCTATGCGCCGCGTATCCCGTCCGGAAACGTCGTATCGTCATTGCGTCGCGCCGGATTTCGATCGTGAATTGCCGATTTCCGCTCATTAACATATTTTTTGAGCGTAAATCGGCGGGAACGCCCCCGGCGCCATTTTTAAGTTGAAGTAACGATGCGATGGCGAAACTCAGTTACGCTGCTCGCATCGGAACTTCAACCCGGCGTTTCTTGTTTTCTGGTTACAGAAAACAGAAACGCCGGCTCAAAGCCACAGTTAGGCTGGCGGATCACTCGATCCGCCAGCGTAACCTTTCCTGAATCTGGCCCTAAGTGTCTAAAATGTACAGAAATGTCTGGAACGTACCACAATTGGAACCTAGAACTCCGTTCCATGAACATTGGTCTTATTGGAAATTTCCCATTGCATTGCAGATATAACCTCTTACTTTCTGTTGTGTCTTTAGAACAGAAAGAGAGTAAAAAAAATACTGACATATTAACACTTTATAGTGTTAAGGCTGATGAACTATAAGGGTTGCCAGGCTGTGGTTACCATAATCGTATTCATAGGTTAGTTCCTAGACAGCAGGTGTAGTGGGGCCAGCATCAAGCCTCAACACTTACATACTGTACATTTTGGACATTAATGGCAAAGTTCAGTAAGAAAACTGTCAGAGGAAGGCGGTGTGGGGCTAGCTAAGAGGAGACAGAAGGCTCTTCATAGTTCAAAATACATGCCTTGTTTGGTAGTGTGTAGAGTTAAAATGTAGCTATGCATATAAATTAGTCTCTATACTGCCTCCAATTGACATGTTCCAGCATTCTTTTTAATAAAATATTCAGGACACAAGAGATGGAGCCTGTAGCAAGACATGTCTAGGACAGAATGATGTTGAATTGCAGAAACAGGCTAGGGTAAATGTAAGAATCTAAGTATGGTATTGGTACTGGCAGTGCTGTGTACCACCAGCAATGAGCGGACAGCTCCAAGAACTAGCATACTATAGTTTATAGTTGATTATAAATGTTATTTCCCTTGAAGTATAAATCAAAACTTAAGTGATGTGCTCCAATCACGACACATCAAGCCAACTTGGGCCTAAAATGTAACTTTATTACAAAATGTATTGAATTTTTTGAAAATAATTTTTAGAAAAGTGACTACTAACTAAAGTCAATACCAACTGGCTGAGCAAAGTTTATGTCCAGAGGCATCTACAGTATCCTCACTGGCTACACAAATGCATGAGAAGTACTCTGAGCTCACTCAATTCACACAGATACAGTTTATGATAGTGATATTGATACTGATACTGATAGTCCCTTTGGGCTTTACTAATTGTAGTTTTCCCACTAAGGTGTCCCAGAGATACAACAAACACAATAATCAACATAAAACCCACACTGAGCTCACCTAAATGTAATGCTCCCCTCAAAGAATGACAACATAAAAGTGTTTAAAAGAATCTCCAAAATAACCCTAAAATCTAAAATGTTTCACCTGACTTTGTCAGGGGTGACTTGTGCAACAACATTACTGATACTGATACTGATAGTCCCTTTGGGACTTTACTAATTTTAGTTTTCAGACTAAGGTGTCCCAGAGATACAACAAACACAATAATCAACATAAAACCCACACTGAGCTCACCTAAATGTAATGCTCCCCCCAAAGAATGACAGCATAAAAGTGTTTAAAAGAATCTCCAAAATAACCCTAAAATCTAAAATGTTTCACCTGACTTTGTCAGGGGTGACTTGTGCAACAACATTACATAACAAGTGAATCTTAAAGATGCCACATGGCAAAAAGTCTCTTTATAGTTCAAAATGCATGTCTTGTTTGGTGGTGTATAGAGTAAAAATTTAAATATGCATATTAATAGTCTCCATACTGCCTCCAGTGACATATTCTAACATTCGTATCAATATTCAGGACACAAGGGGTGGAGCCTGTAGAAAAATAAGTAATTCTACAGGTGTGCCTAAGCCAGTATGATGTTAAATTGCAGAAACAAGGTAGGGTTATTGTAACGGGAGGGCCCGTAGAACCCAGAAGCTCTTAGAAAGTATAAGCCAGAAAATAATGGACATTCAGAATATGTCTTGGATTGCTTTAAAACGGTTCTGTAATGTTTATCCACAATATCTCCCAGGATATACAGTATGCTATATTAGAAGAGTGACTCATTAATAATGTTGGGACACATACTGTTAGATGCTAATGTCACCAGCTCCAGCCCACCTGTCTGTCTGTTGTGATATAAATGGATCTAGGATCCTGACTAAGTACTGATTGTAAGTGCGAAACGCGTCGGCCATACTGTATTTTGTTGGTTGCAGTGACTGTGTGTACAGTTGAAAAATAAAAGACAACTTATTTTAAGTGATTTCGGAGTGCGGCTGTCCAGTTTTCGTCCTTCAATTTGCCAACAATGAGTAGTCAGCTCCAAGAACGAACATACCATAATTTTATGGTTAATTGAAAATGTTGTTTATTTCTGTGGAAAAATAAATCAAATACTCTTTAATCACTGCACATCTCACTAATGTTATTACAAAATGAAGTTAAACGTTTTTTGTCTTGAATTTTCAAATAATTTTGTAACAATGGGGACAGTTAGAGGATCTAGGTCTGGCTTTGGTACTGGGAAGTGGTGTGTACCACCAGCAATCAGTGGTCAGCTCTAAGAACTAACATATTATAATTTAAAATATTGGCTGTTTTCTCTGGAAAATGTACTAGGCCCAACATAGTTTTTTGTACTGCTTCAAAAACTTTGTTATCAATGATATTTAAAAAAAATTGCCTTCTGTGTGGCTAATAAATATAATAAGGACCTATATTATACTGTAAACATGGCTACATGTTTCACAAGCTCATCTTCCTTTTTCATGAACACAGTGACCATATAAATTCCAAACAAAGTTACTACTGAAATATCAGATCATTATACACGGGTCATGTAACAGCTAAAGGCAACAGTTTGGAATGAAACTAAATTCCCCATATAGGACTCATGGGGATTTTCCATACTTAAGCAGAAAGTTCTTTCCCCCAACACAGATATAGCAGTGTGGGTTTCCCCCTTTGGGACTTTACTGATTTTAGTTTTCCCACTAAGGTGTCCCAGAGATACAACAAACACAATAATCAACATAAAATGAACAGCATGGATAGGGAGGGGATCAGAACATTTTAACAGAAAGTGGAAAACCCCTGTAACGCAATCTTTGCTCAGTGTTGTGGCATAGGAAATATGACAAGTTTGATTTGCATCTTATCACACCTAGAACCACTCATCTGTCCTATTTACTAATTATATTATATATCTGAGAATAAAAAAGAATATAAAGTCTTATTTATGGATGTGATTGTGTAGTGGTTCGGTAAGATTTTTTCACAACACAAATCCTTAAATTGTGTATTGGCAGACCAGACTATGCCTACTTGGAAAGTTGACTCAGCACAAGGACAAAACAAGTCCAAGCAAATTTATAAATAAGTCTATAAGACTTAGGGTCCTTTCACACGGAGCGGACCGTTTTTCGGTCCGCTCCGTGTGCCCGTCAGCTCAGCGGGGGGTCTCCGCTCAGCTGTCGACGGACAGGGCGGTCCCCACACACTGTGCAGGGACCGCCCTGTCTCTCCTCCGCTCTCCCCTATGGGGAGTCGGATGGAAACGGACCGTCTGTCCGTTTGCATCCGATCCGTTTGGCCGGACGGAAGAAAAATAGGACATTCTTCCGTCCGCAAAAACGGATGCGGATTTAGCGGACGTTAGCGGATGCATCATCCGCTAACGGATCCGCTCCCATAGGGGCCCATTACAAGTCCGTAAACGGACTTGTAATGAGCGAACGAACGGTCCGCTAGTGTGAAAGGACCCTAAGTCCTACATACAACGATATTAGTAAATACACCACACATTTATAAAGGTTTGAATTAGAGAAAATGTAGAGGATACATAGCAACTGCTACCACATGTACATGAATGGCCCCCAAGTTCTCTATGGGTGGTATGGACAATAATAGATATCTGCTACATTGCAAGGTAATTACCACTATTGTGTAGCTAGTTACTTTATTACTTTGCCAGAATGGTCTCAGCAAGTGCCAGCCCATCCACCCGGCGCAGGGGTGCTGCCCTCTAATCCATGCAGGGCATCGGATTCCAATGGGTTTTTTGTTTTTAAGTTTTTAGAAGCACATGATTAGAGCCTCTAATTGGCTCCAAAAAAGGATGGGCTAAAGTCTTCTTGATTCTCCTCCCAGCCAATCAGGAAGCAGGTCCTGGGACCCGATTGTCTGAGAGGATAAGAGCTTATATTGGAAGAGAAGAGGTAGAGGAGGAGGAGACACAGGGGAAGCAGCCTTGAAGCCGAGGAGGAGGAGACACCAGGTGAAACCGCGGCCCGCGACCTAGATAGGGGAAGGTGACCCACCCCCCAAAAAATACAACACCACCTCCACTGGTGCAAGCATAGCAAAGGGGACAATACAGTGCAACTGTGTCCATTAAATACTCCTCTACCAGAATTTCCAAACGAGGTTAGTAGTTGCAGACTCATATTTCTCATGACAGGTTTGGTTTATACAGCATTATAGAACTATAGTATATAAATTGTGCAAGTTACATAAAAAAAACACAGTATTTTATACTGTAATGAATAAAATAATTTTATAGAATTTTCTATACTATAAAATACTTTCAGTGTATTATAGTATAGAAATTAAAATGTTCAATTTGTTCCTGACACTGTAATGATGATATTTTTACTTGTATTACCAGGGAGGCAATAATTACAATGAAAAACACCTATATAATGTCATCTTTAGTGATAACATATAGTACAGTGTGCATAGGTTCTATACTGGCATAGGCCATACACGGCTCATTTTACAACATTCAGGAATAGCAGACATGAGAACATGCAGACAATGGAATGAAGATGTCTCGGTACATTCCTCTCGTTTTTTTGCACTCCTCCCTTGCAGCGACATATGTACTTTGGCAAGTTTAGATCATTCTCCTGAGCTACAGCATGAATTCTCCAGTACAGCGGATGTTTTCACTTCTGTAGAAGAATTCAAGATTCACTTCTACTGCTCATATATCATCTGTCTAATAGAGGCAGACATAAGTACTATATCATCTTCTTACATAAGTCATAAACGTTAAAGTAAAACTCGATCCAAACAACACAGACAAAAAACATAGGCCAATGGGGTGGATTACCAAAGGAGTAGAACATTTTCATTTTTAATATGTATGTTTACTTTAATTGTAATGTCAGCTCATTGAACTATAAATGAGCATATTTCTACCAAGGGAACTGGAGTTTTTTTAAGCCCGGTGTGCATGGAGCCTTATGCCGCTTACACATGACCGTTGTTCATGGCGGGAAAAATTGCATTTTTTAAATTGGTTGTGAAAAACTGTTGTGTGTATGCTCCAGAGCATTTTTCTCGATGAGAAAAATGCCTGAATTGTTTTTAGAACCTGCTCTTTTTTTTCTCGTCGTTTTTCACGTTGTGAAAAATGGGCGTGTGTACGCTTTTACGAGGAGGAAAAAATCGTGCATGCTCAGAAGCAAGTGATGAGCGCTTGTTCTGGTAAAACTAGCGTTTGTAATAGAGATAGCACATTCGCTGTAACAGACTGAAAAGCACGAAGACTGAAAAGCGCGAATCGTCTCTCACCAAACTTTTACTACTTATACTTATACAGTATAACAAAATTAACAAAAGCATCCCAAAGGGTGGAGCTATTCAAATGGAACTTCCCCTTTATAGTGCCGTCGTACATGTTGTCGTACGTGTTGTATGTCGCCACGCTTTGCTCGAGCATTTTTTTCACGAACGTCTGTATGCAAGGCAGGCTTAAGAGGAATCACGACAAATCACATTGAGAAAAACGTTGTTTTTTAGCATGACAGGAAAAACGGACGTGTGTACGCGGCATTAGTGTGTATATAAAGCCATTTTTTTGTTTTTGATTCCAAGACAGAAAGTAGTAAGAAATCCAGTTGTCATCAGAGAAGGAGGACACAATGGGGACCACTGTCTAAGAAGGGAATTCATCTCTCTTTGGAAGGATCTTCTATAATTTTTTGTTGTGTTTCCAGGAGAGGAAGTGAACAGAGGAGAGTTCCTGCACAGATGTCTATTAAAAACGCACCGACGTCGCCAAAAGCAGTACAGAAACTACTTTTGGGAATCGGTCCGGCGCCCCAAAGTCGGCGTCGCACCTATTCGGATGGTGCCATTGTCAAATCGCATGCCAAATCACATCAATGTGAACCTGGGCTAAATGGTCTAAATGGTTTTGTGTTGCATATTTGCTTGAATTTCCACTGTTGCAATTAACTATTGCTGGTGATGTAGGGAAAGGCTTCTTTACAGTAATAGCTGTCAGAATGTGAAACAGACTCTCTCAAGAACTGGTTCTGGCCAGCTCAGTAGATTGTTTTAAAAAAGGGCCGGTGGTGGACCTGTCCTGGAATCAGGAGGTTTTGGATTAGGGTGTACAATCTTATTTATACCCTTTCCCAGGTTAACCTGAAAAAGTTGGCTAGACATGCGCTGCTGGGTGGTGAGGTGCTGGAGGCCTCTAAGTTCCAAAGGCGGCTTCTTACATTTATCTTCATTTCGGCTAAAATAACTATAGCCCAGAACTGGAGGTCTGCTGCCCTGCCATTCGATCAGCTGAGGCATAAACTGTAGTGGCTCATGTTAAATGAGAGGCTAACGGCCATGGTACAAGACAAAATGAAACAATTTCATAAAGTATGGGATCCCTGGATTGGCTATCTAACGAATGACCCCAGGTAATTGTACAAACGTTGGTGATAGTTCTTATGGTCATGGTGCCGTAGCTCCCTTCCTCTGGTCTCTCTTTTGTCTTTCTTTTTCCTCTTTCTTTACCTTTCCTTTTTACTGTTCAACCTTCCTTGAATTTTGTTTTTTGTATGTTTTTTTTTTTTCTTTCTCCCCCTTTCTTTTTTTTATTTGCCAGATCTCAACCATGGCATTGTTGGGCTTCACTGTTTTCTTTCTATCCTCGGTGAACCATTGCTGATTTAGGTTGATGTGGGAGGCTTCCGCGCTATGGGAGGAGCCTGACTCCCCTAGTGGGTTTGTGGGGGAGCTGGTTCATCCAAGGGGAAAGTAAATGCACTACAGCTTTAGATTGAGGAAAATCCTTGGGTTGCGGGCAAGGCGGATCGGATTTTGGGTCTGGTGCTTGCATCTTTCGCTAGGAATAGCAAGTGACCCATACAAGCTATCTGGGAGAATCCGTTGAGCCCTTTATGTACTGTTTGACTCCCTGTTGGTATTGTATTTAATGCAATGTAAGGCCAAGAATTTACTACCTTGTTCTGTAAAATTTTGGAAAAACTTCAATAAACATTATTGAAACATAAAAAAGGGCCAGGATTCTTTCCCAAATACATAAAATATAATTGGATACTAATATTTATAGGTAACGTTGATCCAGGAAATATCCTATCCAATTGCCTGATGGTGAATCAGGAAGGATCCCCCCCCCCCCCCCCCTGCTGTAAAAAAAATCAAGCATACCTTTTTTGAGATGGATTGGGGGGGGGGTTGCCTTGATTTCCTTGATTTGATTTGTGTAGGTTTTGTTTTTATTTTCTGTAGGTTGAGCTGGATGGACTTTTTTTAACCAGATTATCTATGTAACTACAAATTAGCAAACACTTATGCCGTATACACACGGTCAGAATTTCCATCAACAAATGTTCAAAATGCGCTTATTGACGGAAAATCCAACTGTGTGTATGCTCCATCAGACATTTGCTGTCGCAATTTCCGACAACAAATGTTTTAGAGCTGGTTCTCAATTTTTCTGACAACAAAAGCTCTTGACGGAAATTCTGGTTTTCTGTAGCCAATTCCGACGCACAAAAATCCTACGCATGCTCGGAATCATTTCAACGCATTCTCTGAATCATTGAACTTCATTTTTCTCGGGCTTGTCTTAGTGTTGTAAGGGACCGCGTTCTTGGTTTTACTGAGCCTGGCAACCCTGGTGGGGCCCCTAGTGGCATAGGTCCTCGGGCAGTGCCCGAGCGCCTCAATGGTCAGTCCGCCCCTGGGCATGCATGTGCGCTCACCACCTATAGTGATGGAATAGGCAGACATATGTAGGACTCCAGTACTGAAAGATCTTCACCTAATTCTACATCTGATCCAACCTGGCTTGCACTCTGACTCTTCTTTGGGTCTTCCCATTATGCATATATAATCCTGTGTTTACTCGGACTTGTTTCTTACCACAATTTCTGCCTGGCACTCTGGTATTTATATATAAAATAATTAAATATATATCTTGCCATTCCTTTGTCCCTGCATTGTGGCTTACTACTCAGGGATGGTTAGTCTAGAGAAGCGGAGGCCACTCTTGTCCATAGCTCCCAACTTTACCTGATTTCAAAGGAATTTCCCTAATTTGGAACAAAGTCCCTCTGTTCCTCTTTCATCCTCATTTGTCCCTTATTTTGATCTGATCTATACACAGTAGATCTGATCTATACACAGTAGTTGTATTGCACGTTTTATCTTTCAAAACGTGTTTCCCGCTGTCAGCTGAAAACGGTCACAGGAGTGCAGAACAAACTGCACTCCTGTGATCCCTAGGAAAAGCTTAGCCAAAAGAGCTTTGGCTATACTTCTCCTTTAGAAATCCTTGAGTATATTAAGTATATTTCTATGAACTTAAGTATATTTCTATGAACTTATACCTACAAACATTTTAGCAACAACAGTCACAAACATTATTATTAATATAATAAAATAATAACTATATTATTGTGGGAAAACTGTTTTAACAGGAATTTATGCAAATATTTGTCAATAACATCTGTTTACCACAGCACCAAACTTAGACTGTTACAGCTTTAAAACTAATTATTCCAGTAATTTGGTCCTGGTAGGGGGTAAGATAGGTGTTGATATTTGCATGCCAAGGATAATAAAAATTCCTTCCTCATGTAGTTTATAGCTGAACTATTCACTGCGACTGCTGGGACTGAACATTTCATGCATTCCCCGCTAGACTGATCACTGACAAGTGACCTTTCTTAAAAAAGGTACGTTTCAAAGGTGAAAGAAACAATGCAGAAGAACACATTCCTGATGATTGTATATACTAGCCGCTAGGTATGACTGCTATTTTAGTCACTGCAGCTTGCTCATAAGTAAAGAGCTTGCTTAAGATAACAAGGTTAAACTCATGCGTTCTACATGCATTAAATAATAATAATTTAAAAAAAAGAAATGTTGTGCTTCAAAATTATTTACTATTAAATGCTTTACATTTTCTTGTCATTTTGCATGAAATTTGGGTAAAAGTAGGGAGCTGATATTTATCTTCATTCTGACAACCATTTTATTGTTAAACAGGACTACAATAATCAGTCCTCCCAGAAGTAGTATTTTAGTAAGATATAGGGCCAGATTCAGGTAGATTGGTGCTTCTTTAGGCGGGCGTAGCATATCTTCTTTACGCTACGCCGCCGTTACATAGAGAGGCAAGTGCAGTATTCACAAAGCACTTGCTCCGTTAGTTGTGGCGGCGTATTGTAAATTGGCCGACGTAAGCCCGAGTAATTCAAAGTAGGAAGGATGTGGGCGGCATCTATTTAAATTAAGCGTGACCCCATGCTAATGAATGGCCGGTCGAACTGGGCATGCGCGTACATGCTCAGAATCACGTCGCATATACTCCCTAAGACACGTCGGCGCAATGCCTACCACGTGAACGTCACTTACTCACAGCCCTATTCACTTAATTCTTACGTAAACGGCGTCTTTCCCTGGCCCATACCTTTGCATTAGCTGCGCCTGCTATAGCAGGGGTAACTTTACGCCGGACGTAAGCCTTGCGCAAATCGCGTATATGAAGCTGCCGGGCGCATCTACGTTCGTAATTAGGCGTATCTTACTCATTTGCATATTTATAATGGGAACGCCGAATGCGTCCAGCGTAACTATGCGCCCAAGATACGTCACGGACGACGCACATTTGTACTTACAAAAGGCGTATCTTTTGATACGCTGGCGTAAAGCCTTTATGAATCTGGCCCTTAGAGCCTAATGGGCTTAGTGATATAAAATCACTTAAAAATGGTAACACCTCATAATGGTTCCAATAGCTGCGTAAATCCATGAACTCAAGTCTTTATCTTTTTCTGTTACAGGAAACCAATAAAGGGGGGGTCTTTATTATTGCTACCACTGAACACTAAGGAGGGGGGTTCTTATTATTGCTGTCACTGAACACTAATGAGGGGGTTGTTATTATTATTGGTGCCACTGAACAGTAATGAAGAGTAGAGTTGGGCAAACAGTGCAAGCCAAGCAAATGTTCGGCCCGAACAGCACCTGTTCACCCATTCGTCGAAACCCTAATTTGCGGGGCGCTCCACAATCAGTGTTAATTTCATTGACGAAAACTTTTTCGTAAAATTTTTTATCAGTGGCCTTTTTACAGTGATGAAAACAAAACAAAAAGTACACCACATTTTCATCCACTGATGAAAACTATGCCTAAATTGAATTCTGTTTTTGTTAACGAACTAAAATGAAACGACAATGTGAGGCAGAGACGTTTACCCTCTTGAACTTCCAGCTTCCACGAAGCTCCACCTGCTTCTGCTCCCAGCAAGCAAGCTAGCGAATCAAGTCCGTAGCGACACTGTCACCCAGCGTTACAGGCCTCCCAACAAGAGTCCCACTCCTGACTCACAAAGACAACCATCCAGAGCAGAGTGCACTGTGAGTGTATGCAATACTGAGGCCTTCTTTTAGACCACTGTCCATCCAGAGCACTGTGGGTGCATTAGAGGGCTCTTCTGAACATTGGCCTCCAGAGCACTGTGGATTAGGCCGCCCCTCAGACCACTGTCTTTCCAGAGCGCTGTGTGTGAATTACAGGCCTCCTCTGACCACTGCACTGGCATCCAGAGCACTGTGCATCAGACCTCCCCTCAGACCAATGTCTGTCCAGAGCACTGTGTGTGCATTGCAGGCCTCCTCTGACCACCGCACTGGCATCCAGAGCACTGTGCATTACAGGCCTCCCCTCAGACCTGAGACCAACATTCAGCATTACAGGCCTCTCAGAGTCAGACCACCATCCCAGAGCACTGTGTGCATTACAGGCCTCCCCTCAGACCACCATCCAGAGCACTGTGCAGCATTACAGATCTCTCATACCACCATCCAGAGCACTGTGCAACATTACAGGCCCCTCGTACCAGCATCCAGAGCACTGTGCAGCATTACAGGCCTCCTCACGCCACTATCCAGAGCACTGTGCAACATTACAGGCCCCTCGTACCAGCATCCAGAGCACTGTGCAGCATTACAGGCTTCCTCACGCCACTATCCAGAGCACTTTTCAGCATAACAGGCCTCCTCTGATCACTGTCCAGATCACTGTGTAGCATTGCAGTCACTGTCCAGAGCACTGTGCAACATTACAGGCCTCCTTAGACCACTGTCCAGAGCACTTTGCAGCATTACAGGCCTCTCAGACAATCGTCCAAAGCACTGTGCAGCATTACAGGCCTCTCAGACCACCGTCCAGAGCACTGTGTAGCATTACAGCCACTGTCCAGAGCTCTGTGCAGCATTACAGGCCTCTTCAGACCACCATCCAGAGCACTGTGCAGCATTACAGCCATGGTCCAGAACACTGTGCAGCACTACAGACCTCCTCAGACCACCATCCAGAGCACTGTGCAGCATTACAGGCCTCCTCAGCTCAGACCACCATCCAGAGTACTGTGTAGCATTACACCCACCGTCCAGAGCACTGTGCAGCATTACAGGCCTCCCCAGACCACCATCCAGACCACTGTGCAGCATTACAAACCTCTCAGACCACCGTCCAGATCACTGTGAGCAGCATTAAAGGCCTTTCAGACCACTGTCCAGAACACTGTGGAGCATTACAGGCCTCCTCAGACCACCATCCAGAGCACTGTGCAGCATTACAGGCCTCCTCAGACCACTGTCCAGAGCACTGTGCAGCATTACAGTTAATGGCAAAAGTTCACATAATTGCATTAATTACTGCTGCCTTTTGCGGAACATATTAAAACCCTCCAGGGTGACAACAAGTCCCTGGCTGTTCTTGACCTCTTTGATCTACTCAGCCGCTTTAAGGAATTTAAACAGAACACTAGTTACCAAGACCTTGCTGCAATTGCATAGAAAATGAAAATAGCGCTTTACTTCATTCTGGGATCCAACTGATGCGTTCTCGTCACTTGCAGCAGCTTGTTTTGTCAACCCTGCTGTCTGTAAAATCCCTTAACGTGGCAGATGACAATATTCAGAAACTGCACAAAAAGGCAGAGGAGTATGCCAGAAGAAAATCCACATTGCCCCAAACACAGAGAGGGTATTCAGTGTCACAGGTGACCTCTCTAGAAGCCGGTGGAATAGAGCAAGGGTCATGTTGACATGAAGTGCTTTCCTTAAAATAAATTGAAACAAATAGGAGTATTTTATTCTCCGGGTATTTCTAACATAAGAAGGGTACCTAACACTTGTGGGTGCTTATTGCGATAGGAAGAATCAATATTTTCAACAAGTTTTATTGTCAATTTAAATTCATAGAAAAAATGCACAGGCTACAAATGCCATTAGTACGTGGAACTATAACAACCACCATTTTTAATCAACTTCTCTCTCTCTTACCATTGACAAATTTGACAATAGAGGTAAATATCACACTAATGAAAAAGAAAAATAGATCAGTAACATTACGTTATAGTCCTGAGTTGAAAAAAGTGGTGACTGTTATAATCAACACACTAATGGCATTATTGTAAACTTTGCACTTTTTCTTTAAATGTATCTGAGAATGGGAAAGGAAAGAGGGCCAATTAGGCTCTCCTTTCCTTATGGGTCCACGGCAGGGGCAGCTAGGATAAGGTTTATCCAGGTGGGGTCATTTACAGGTCAGAGCAGTTTGGTAAGGGGCCCAATCAAGCGGGGCCAGCTGTGCTATAGTAGCCCAGGAGCAGGACAGGTGAGAGCAGTGGTTGGTCGGAGGGTGTCAGGTGACCTAAGGAGAATATTCTGGAGACTGGTTCGGGCCTATATATAGGCCCGGTTTCAGTGACAGGCAGGCCCGTTTTAAACTTCAAAGGACCCAGCCGGCGGAGCTCTGCAGAATTTTCCTGTCATGGAGACCTTACTTCGCCAGCTATTGTCCCGTGCAGAGCATGAAGGAGGTGAAGACTGGCTGCGTCAATGCCTGTCCCTACCTGCAACGTCTCGGCCAGCGAGCACATCCAGCGCAGAGATGGAGCCAGCCGCGGGACCCAGTGGAGCGGAGTCACCCCACCTCATACCATGCTCACTGGAGGAGGAGGCATTCACCACACCGTTTATTCCGGAGGTGTTGGAGGCGGACGGCGACAGCAGGGAGGACGGTCCGGCGAGGCGGACGAGCAAGAGAAGGCGGGTGCAGGAGAGGAGCGTGAGCCCTGACCCCCGGAGCGTCGGCGAAAGTGTCCGGGATGTTTTTCCTCTTCCTTACAGGGACCAGCGCCCAGTGTCAGCTCCCCCCCAGGCCGGGAGGGGAAGAGGAGGGAAGAAAGCAGCAGCGCCAGTCAAGGGGAAAGCCCAGCAGCGGGACGCAAGTAGCGGCGGTCGGCCATCCGTAGGAGGCGACAAGGGAGCGCGCATGGAGCCAAGCATTCAACAGCCACGTCAGTCACAGCAGACCGGCAGCTCGTCTGCGCGGTGCGAGGTACCTATGTCACCCCCCAGGAGGAGTCAGGCGCAGAGCGGGAAGGGTGAGTGCAATTCAGCATCACATCTATCAATATTAACTGCATCTATTGAGCAACTGATTGCTATAATGAAGACAAATGTGCCTAGTCCTGCTGTTCTTAGTCCTACTGTTCCTAGTGAAGCTGGGGTATGGTCAGGTAATGTTTCTAATACTGTTCCTCAGCTTATGGCGTCTAGGGCTAAAGAAGGTATTATGGTAGATTTAGCTGACAGCAGTGCTAAAGAATGCATGCCTTGCTTCCTGTCTCCGCTGGGTTTTCATTTACCAGCGAGCATGAAGGAGAGAATATGGAGGGGGGAATATGTTGAATTTTCCTCTATTCTTCCCCCTGCCAAGGATATGTCAAGGTTGGAAAGGAGAGAAGAGAGGTCAGAGGATAAAAAACCAGCAATTAAGTCCTTTTATGTATGGTTGCAGGCGTTTGTTATATATGCTAGTGTGTTATGTGAGAAGTACCCTAACAGAAGCCCCCTCCTTTTCCAGCATCTGGATATAATCTTGGAAGCGTATAGGGGTTTCAGCGGACTGGCATGGTTGTCTTATGATGAGGCTTTCCGCCAAAAATTAGCGGTTCAGCCTTCTTTGCAGTGGGGGTCAAAGGATGTTGGCCTCTGGTTGAATTTATTTTTGCCGCAAAAACAGCCCTTTGCTCAATCAAGCAGGGCTGCACCCCCGCAACCTGCTGCGAGTGGTTCCTATAAAAGAGGCCTGTGCTTTGCATTCAATGATTCTCACTGCAAATGGCAAAATTCTTGTAAATATAAGCATGAATGTGCTTTCTGTGGAGGGAACCATCCGATTGCGAAGTGTTTTCGGAAGTTACAATCCAGTGCAAGGGATAACGTTCCCAAAAGCAGTCACCCCGGTGATGCTACAAAGCATGCTGCCATGGCTACAAGTTTACCCAAACCAGCAGATGGCTTCAATGTTAACTAAAGGTTTCTCAGAGGGTTTTCTCATACCACGCTTTGAGGGCTCGGGTTGTAAGATAGTTAAAAATTTGAAATCCGTGAATGACGCACCTTGGCTGGTAAGAGAAAAACTTCGAAAGGAGGTGAAGGCGGGTAGAATGGAAGGCCCTTTTGCTCACCCACCTTTTACTAATTTTAGGATTTCGCCTTTAGGACTGGTCCCTAAAAAAGAGCCAGGAGAATTCAGGTTAATACATCATTTGTCATTCCCTTTTGGTGGTTCCCTGAACGACCAAATTGACTCAGAGAAGCTATCTGTGTCATACACATCCTTTGACGCAGCGTTAGAGAAATTGCGCATTTTAGGAAGAAATGCCTTAATGGCAAAAGCAGATATACAATCAGCTTTTCGCCTACTTCCTTTGGACCCAGTAGGTTTTAATTCCTTGGGTATTTATTTTGATGAGCACTTTTACTTTGATAAATCATTGCCCATGGGCTGTTCGGTTTCTTGCTTCTACTTTGAAGCTTTTTCAACATTTTTGGAATGGGTGGTCAACAAGGTGTCCGGTTCAAGGGATTTGATCCATTATCTGGATGACTTTTTGTTTTTTGGAGCAGATGGGTCAGATGATTGTTCCGCCCTGTTATATACATTTCACCAGGTATGTACCTATTTCGGTATCCCGCTGGCCCAGGGCAAAACCATACATCCCACAACTTGTATTGACTTTCTAGGCATAACCATAGATTCTGCCAGCATGGAATGCAGACTTCCTGAGGACAAAATCTATAGGTTGTCCCAAACAATGAGGCTATTCCTAAGACGTGGTAAAATAACATTGAGAGAGTTGCAATCCCTGTTGGGCCAATTAGCTTTCGCTTCAAGGATCTTGCCCATGGGTAGGGTTTTCTCTAGGAGGCTATATACAGCAATGGCAGGCCTAACCAATCCATCTGCTCACATCAGGGTAACAGCATGCATCAAGCAAGACTTGTTGGTCTGGTTAAAGTTTCTGGATTGTTTTAATGGGAAGGCAGTGTGGCAGCAGGATTTTAGTCCAGATGAAAATTTTTTGTTAGAAACGGACGCAGCAGGGTCGGTTGGCTTTGGGGCGATTTGGAAGACACAATGGTGCACGGGGTCATGGCCAGAGAGTTGGGTCACGCGAGGCTTCACTAGAAACATAGTCTTACTTGAACTATTTCCTGTAATAGTAGCTCTAGAGCTATGGGGGGAGGCCTTTTCAAATAGAAGGCTGATGGTTAGCACTGATAACAAAGGTGTGTTGTTTGCTGTTAATGCTCTGTCATCTAAATCCCCTACAGTGGTTACGTACCTACGGCATTTGGTTTTCCTGTGTCTGAAGCGGAACATCTGGCTGAAGGCCAGATACATCCCCGGTAAGGTAAATAATGCTGCCGATGCTCTCTCTCGTCTGCAGATGGACCGGTTTTTCAGCGTACTCCCGGGGGCAGAGCCGATGGGTTGGAGTTGCCCGTCCCATTTATGGGATCTGATTTAATGATGACGTTTTTCAAGAATTCGGTGGCTCCGTCTACTTGGAGAAGCTACGTTTCCTCATGGTGGTTATGGTCAACATTCCTGGGTTCATTGAATCTATCTGCCTCAGAGCACTCGGAAGACTTGGTCCTACAGTTTCTGGGTTCTCTGATTCGGAGGCGCCTCTCCTGGTCCCATATTTGTAAAACGTTAGCTGGAGTATCCTTTTTTCTGCGCCTCGTAGGACGGCCAACTTGCCTTAGTTTTTTCTCAGTAAAACAGATTATGAAGGGTTATAGGAAGAATTCCGTTAGAAAGGATACTAGGTCGCCTGTTACACCAGACATGCTGTTACAGATTTGCGGCGCTACCTCGGCAATTTGTTTTTCGGCCTACGAGGCCGTTCTGTTTAAAGCAATTTTTGTTGTCTCCTTTTTCAGTGCATGTAGAATTTCTGAGCTTCTACCAGCCTCTAAAGTTGGCACCTCCGGGATCCTAATATCCGAGGTTTTTTTGCTAGAAGAGAATTTAAGTCTATTTATAAGGCACGGTAAGACAGACACATGGGGCAAAGGAGCTTGGGTCCCATTAAAGAGATACATAATTAAGGACATTTGCCCGGTAGCTAGGCTACAGGAGTATGTAAGGATTCGCCCTCATAATGAGGGTTTCCTGTTTATACATGAGGACGGTTCCCCTGTTTCTATCTACCAGTTTTTAGCAGTACTAAAGAAATGCACCTCACATAGCCGTATCAAGGAAGCTAGAATCACATCGCATTCATTCAGGATCGGGGCAGCTACAGAGGCCGCAAGGATAGGGCTTGATGAAGATGCCATTAAAAAATTAGGAAGATGGAAATCGGATGTTTTCAAGCTGTACATACGTCCTTATTAACTTATTATTTCATTGCAGGTCTGCATCGTTCCATATGGATTGTAGGCCATTCCTTTGTGTTTTGGGCACAGAAAAGAGCTTCAAATAGGACTTATTCTGAGAATTTGGGCCTCGACCCCTCATCCTTCACTATTCAATGGTTTGGTCGCAGAGGAATGGTATGGGTTAATCTATTGTCTGAATTGAACAGATTATTTTCGCTGTTCCCTCCTCCAGATATGCTGATTCTGCATCTGGGGGGGAACGATATTGGTAAGTGGAGGACGCATGATTTGATTAATGACATGAAGGATGTTTTTGTTTTCCTGAGTCACTTTTCCCACGACACTTTGTTAATCTTTTCAGAAATAATCCCGCGTTTTTGTTGGTTAAATTCTGCTAGTTTGAGACCTTTAGAAAAGGTTCGCAAACGGGTGAATAGGGCTATAGAGAAATTTATGGCGCTAGGTTTAGGTATCTCAGTTAGGCATTTTGAGTTAGAAGGTGGGTATCCAGGCTTGTATAGGTCGGATGGGGTACATTTATCAGATATAGGCCTGGATATTTTTAATATGGAATTGCAAACATGCATAGAGGAGGCCGCGGTCTGGGGCAGGGGGGACAGGAGGGTGACGGGAGACCCTCCCCCTCCTGTCGTTTGGGAGATTTAAAATTGGTTTCATGATTATGCAGCTCGAGTCTCAGTGGCTGGGCTGTGCGTGATGGTTATGGAAATTTAATCAGTTGAATTATTTACGGTTTGAGTACAATATCTTCGTATGATTATTATTTGAATGGACATTTTAAACCAATGAATCAGGCCGTGGCCAAGCTTAAATTCCAATAAAGTTATGGTTATGTGGAAATTATAATATATGTGTTTACTTTAATAAAACATTTTTGAAGAAAAAAAATGGTGGTTGGTGTGTGATTTTCCTCTTTTGCATGTTTGCTCGGGTGGTTTATGCATAATGCCTGTGGTCCCATGGGAAAGGAAAGAGGGCCAATTAGGCTCTCCTTTCCTTATGGGTCCACGGCAGGGGCAGCTAGGATAAGGTTTATCCAGGTGGGGTCATTTACAGGTCAGAGCAGTTTGGTAAGGGGCCCAATCAAGCGGGGCCAGCTGTGCTATAGTAGCCCAGGAGCAGGACAGGTGAGAGCAGTGGTTGGTCGGAGGGTGTCAGGTGACCTAAGGAGAATATTCTGGAGACTGGTTCGGGCCTATATATAGGCCCGGTTTCAGTGACAGGCAGGCCCGTTTTAAACTTCAAAGGACCCAGCCGGCGGAGCTCCCCACCCTTCCCCCCCTCCCGTCGCGGCCAGATTCATGTGGTAGTATGTTATGGTTTTAAAGGCAAGATGCCTGATGGGAGATTTAAAATTGGTTTCATGATTATGCAGCTCGAGTCTCAGTGGCTGGGCTGTGCGTGATGGTTATGGAAATTTAATCAGTTGAATTATTTACGGTATGAGTACAATATCTTCGTATGATTATTATTTGAATGGACATTTTAAACCAATGAATCAGGCCGTGGCCAAGCTTAAATTCCAATAAAGTTATGGTTATGTGGAAATTATAATATATGTGTTTACTTTAATAAAACATTTTTGAAGAAAAAAAATGGTGGTTGGTGTGTGATTTTCCTCTTTTGCATGTTTGCTCGGGTGGTTTATGCATAATGCCTGTGGTCCCATTAGAACTGTTGAAATAATAAACTGACCGTAAACAGATTCTTATTGTAGAAATAAGCATTATTATTAATTATTATTTCTGTTTAGTTTCTTGAACTGTTAAAGTTGTAATTGTAAATGTGCATCATGCAAATAATATTTTTTTTTTTTTTTTAATGTTACGCTTTTGTCAAAAAAAGTAATATTCTTGTAATGAAACTTTGGTTTTACCTAACTAAAGATGTTATATATAATGACTTTCTTGTGAAAAAAAAAAGATGTTATATAATGGCAAAATCTGTGCTAAATCTAAATACCATAAATAATAACATATTTGATTTTTTACTCAAGGAGTGTATGAGTTTGTAAATTGTAGGGACATGCTTAAACTCTTTATTACAATTTAACTACACCCATTGGCTTTAAGATGACTACAATGAGTTTTAGTTGACTAAAATGTACTACAGATTTTAGTTGACAAAATATTGACAAACTAAAACAGTCTTTTTGCCATTTTAGTCATCTGCAATTAAGCTTAAAACGTAATCAAAATTTGCTGAACTCTGTGCATAGCTGGTTGCTAGGGAGTGGGTAAGGAAGCCAGCCGCTGCATTCTTAACAACAGATGAGCCATTAGCTGTGTGAGTATGCAGTCTGGCAGGACAGGAAATTGGGGGGATGAGTGAGTGCCTCCTTAACCACGTCAGCCCACATGCCCTCAACATGGGCGGGGCGTGCTTTGGGTCTGGTATGGACTTTGAGGAGGACTGTTTTTTTTTTATATTTTTGCGTGGGGTTCCCTTTAAAATCCAAAGGGCCTGGTATGGTCCATTCCCCAAAGTTTTTTTTTTAACATTTCTGAATTGACGGCAATGATATTGTATTGCTATATTCAGTTTGGCTGCAGCAGGTTCTTTACACAGTACAGATGTGCCATTTTAGAGGCAGAATAATGGTACCCCCAGGCTCTATATTTAACCACTTCAAACCCGGAAGGATTTGCCCCCTTAATGATCAGAGCATTTTTTGTGATGCCACACTGCGTCGCTTTAACTGACAATTGCGCGGTCGAGCGAAGTTGTACCCAAACAAAATTTATGTCCTTTTTTCCCCACAAATATAGATTTCTTTTGATGGTATTTGATCACCTCTGCAGTTTTATTTTTTGCTCTATAAACCAAAAAATTGTAACAATTTTGAAAAAAAGCAATATTTTTTACTTTTTGCTATATTAAATATCCCCCAAAATATATATAAAAAATATATTTCTTCCTAAGTTTAGGCCGATATGTATTCTACAAATTTTTGTTAAAGAAACAATGCAATAAGCGTATATGGATTGTTTTTTTACTAGTAGCGGCAGACAGATCGGACACTTTTGACACTTTTTTGCGACCATTGACATTTATACAGCGATCAGAGCTTAAAATAGCCACTGATTACTGTACAAATTTCACTGGCAGGAAAGGGGTTAACACTAGGGGACGATCCAGGGGTTAAATGTGTGTCCTAGGAAGTGATTCTAACTGTGGGGAGATGGAACTGCCTGAAGGGGGAGACCGATCGCTTTTTCATACATAGTATGAACAACAGATCGCTCTCCTCACCCCTGACAGAATGGAGATCTGTCTGTTTGCACCGACAGACCTCTGTTCTGTGTCTCTCAAGAGTGATCGCGAGTGCCTGGCAAACATCGTGGCCACCGAGCACAAGCATTGGCTCCATCATCGCACTGCAGGCGGCGCTCATGTGCTCCCTAGTGGTCTTAAAGCACCAGACGTATACCTACAGCGATTTTCCCAGGCGAGTCAACCTGCCGCAGTATAACTGCGGCGGCTGGTCATCTAGTGGTTAAAGGATTTTTTTTAAGCATCATTAAAACCACTGTAAAAACAATATTTTTGCATTGATATATTACCCCCCAGGGCAGTACCCGGGCCTTTGTACCCTTTATATGGCCAATAATGTGCATATAAGTCTTTAAAATGGGAACTTTTGATTTTTCAAGTTCGGGGTTTCATAGACTTTTTTAGCGGCGCTTGACCGTCAATTTCACAGCAACACTGTTCGGCCGATAGCGGGAAGCTTTTACCCCCTGCTAGCGGCCAATAAACGGTTAAAACCACCGCAAAGTGCCTCTGCAGAAGTAATGTATGAGGGGACTTTATTATTTCTGCTACTGAAAACGAATGTGGGGTGAGAATTGAATATCGCTGCCACTGAACACCAGTGAAGAGGGGAGGGGGCTTTATTATTGCTCCCACAGAATAACAATGGAACAGCTTGGAATGGATGGAACGAGAACAAGACTAATGAAAAGAATTCTTCATTATTGTTTCCACTGAACACCAATGAAGAAGGTTACTATAATTGCCACTAACAAACACAAACATTGGATCTTTTTTATTGCTGAGTTCATTATTTTTGGGTGTGATACAAGCAAAAAGGGGGAAAAACCCTTAAAAATTAGTTGACCCATGTGTTATACTGTCACTGGCACCTGTTATGTCCCCTGGATGCTCTGTGTCTCTCAGGTCTTGCTGGAAATGCTGCCAGTATCTGCTCAGAAAGCTACACACACAGGCCGATGTACTACTTAACCAGAGCAGGTTTATTACTCCAAACAGCTTCTGTCCTTATCAGATGTAATCCTTTCTCAGCCTCATGTGTCTGCTTCCAGTTCCCCTCACACCCTGTCTGACTTCCTGGTACAGCTCCTCCTCCCCCATCATGCATCAGGAGAAAGAGGGTAAAGGTCACAGTGATCTATCACAAACATCACAGCACCAATTAAGGAGATTTTATTATGGCTATCATGAACGCCAATGCAAGGATGTGATAAAGGTAGTAATTCATAGCAGCCAAACTGATTTTAGTTTACTATGGTCAGCTAATGAGATTTATTTTTTGCTCTGGGATACTACACCTTTGCACATCATCCACCACTGACACATCATGACTGCACCAATGTGGTTTATTTATTTTCTTTAGTGGGGGAGTTTGCTTGTTGTCCCTGTAATGGTGTGGATTTTCTTTTCTTTCCACACTTCAAAGACATGTTGGTAGGTTTATTGGCTTCTGTCTAAATTGGCCCTAGTATGTGTATGTATTAATGTGAGTAAGGGACCTTAGATTGTAAGCTCCTTGAAGGCAGGGAGTGAAGAGAAGGTATAATAATGTAAAGTGCTGCCTAAATATAAGCACCTGAAAAAAAAAAGAGTTTTGAGTCCAGATCTGTACATAGTTACATAGTTAGTCAGGTTGAAAAAAGACACAAGTCCATCCAGTTCAACCATAAAAAAAAATAAACAAACAAAATAAAACACAGTACATCCCATACACCCAACTCCATACCCACAGTTGATCCAGAGAAAGGCAAAAAACCCCAGCAGAGCATGATCCAATTAGCTACCGGAGGGGAAAATATTCCTTCCTGATCCCCCGAGAGGCAATCGGATTTACCCTGGATCAACTTTACCTACAGAACTTAGTACTCAGTTATATTATGTGTATTTAGGAAAGAATCCAGGCCCTTCTTAAAGCAATCTACTGAGCTGGTCAGAACCACCTCTGGAGGGAGTCTGTTCCACATTTTCACAGCTCTTACTGTGAAGAAACCTTTCCGTATTTGGAGGTGAAATCTTTTTTTCTCCAGGCGTAAAGAGTGCCCCCTTGTCCTCAGCGTTGACCTTAAAGTGAATAACTCAACACCAAGTTCACTATATGGACCTCTTATATATTTGTACATGTTGATCATATCCCCCCTTATTCTCCTCTTCTCAAGAGTGAATAAATTCAGCTTTTCTAATCTTTCCTCATAGCTAAGCTCCTCCATGCCTCTTATCAGTTTAGTTGCCCTTCTCTGCACTTTCTCCAGTTCTCCGATATCCTTTTTGAGAACTGGTGCCCAAAACTGGACTGCATATTCCAGATGAGGTCTTACTAATGATTTGTACTGGGGCAAAATGATATCTCTATCTGTAGTGTTCCAAGTTACCAGTTCATGGAAAAGCAACACATTTTATAGTAGACTGGTTAAAATTGGTGTAAATAGCCAAACAAATGTGGTGTGTATGGCCAACAAATTACCCCACGACATTAAATGTCATAATATTCGAAAGAAAAGGCAAAATGATTAGTTCACCCAAATCCTACACTCAAAGCTGTATTTGCCACAATGCCTTGGGTGTTACAAACCTTAACAATTATACAATTATTTTCTTATTTTCTTTCCTTCGCCTGGCAGCTCTGGTCACCTATAGACATTTGTGGCTAAATATGGCAAATTAATTACAGGGTGGAATGTATGCAGGTGAATTAAGAGAAGTCAGGAAACTCATTATAAATCAATAAACAGACAACTATGTTTGTTGGGCTGTAAAGTTACAAAGTAATTGTGAGTGTAAAGCAGACCACATGATTCCTCCAACAGCACATTCTAGTTTTAAATTCTAGACAGGAGACTCATTATAGTTCAATAAACACACAGCTATGTTTGTTGGGCTATAAAGGTACAAAGTAATTGTTAGTGTAAAGCAGACAACATGATTCCTCCAACAACACATTCTAGTTTTAGATTTTACTAAAACAATTGTGAGATAGAAGGGTCTGAGCTTTTAAAAAGGACAGCATTATTCAGTTGTGCCTAAAAAAGAATTATACACTATATTACCAAAATTATTGGGACATCTGTCTTTACACGCACATGAACTTTAATGGAATCCCAGTCTTAGTCCGTAGGGTTCAATATTGAGTTGGACCACCTATAACAAACAGCTTCAACTCTTCTGGGAAGGCTGTCCACAAGGTTTAGGAGTGTGTCTATGGGAATGTTTGACCATTATTCAAGAAGCAGAACATGGCTGGCCTGCCCAGAGTCCTGACCTCAACCCGATAGAACACCTTTGGGATGAATTAGAGTGCAGACTGCGAGCCAGGCCTTCTTTCCAACATCAGTGCCTAACCTCACAAATGCGCTTCTGGAAGAATGGTCAAACATTCCCATAGATACACTCCCAAACCTTGTGTACAGCCTTCCCAGAAGAGTTGAAGCTATTATAACTGCAAGGGGTGGGTCAACTCAATATTGAACCCAGCAGACGAAGACTGGAATTCCATTAAAGTTCATGTGCGTCTAAAGGCAGTTGTCCCAATACTTTTGGTGATATAGTGTATCTACATACAGCCCTGCTTATGGTTAAATGCTGTGTAGATATTGGGGAGTTAAATCACCCACCAGAAGCTGTTAACATTTTTGGACGTGGAGGGGCACAGGTGGGATCTGTGGTGTGAAGACCTTCCAAGTGAAGAGTCAGATTGACATAAGAAGGCAGTGAGACAGTTTGTCAGTGAGAATCCACTCATTACTAAAATATATCGACCCGGGCAACAGCCCCTTTAATTGCTCAGAAGGAGATGGCAACTTTTAAGTGCAGTTGAGAGTTGGAAGTGTCCTCAGTACAGGAGGAGTGGGTGACCTGAGGGAAGCATGCCTGACAGCTCACAGTCAACTCCTGACATTTGGAAGCTGGTGGCTCCCAATGACGTAAGCACCAAGCAGCCATTCACAGTAAAGCAAAGTCAGAAGCCCCACTTGCTGCCTCTGGGCATCATGGTCCATTTACAGTGCCGACTCCTAAAGTGGCTGATAAAGCCCAATTATCACTCCTTGTGTGTCGGTGTATTGCCAAGTCCAGGTACAGGATGAATCTTCACTGGAAATGGTAGAAAAACCCAATTCTTCACAGGCAAGTGCTACATTTGTTTTGAATGGCTTAGCTTTTTAAAATGACTTATGCCACGTACACGCGATCGAAAATTCCGACAAGAAAACCGTGGATTTTTTCCGACAGGATTTTGGCTCAAACTTGTGTTGTATACACACGGTCACACAAAATTCCGACTGTCAAGAACGCGGTAACGTATAACACTATGACGAGCCAAGAGAAATGAAGTTCAATCATTCCGAGCATGCGTCAAATTGATTTTGAGCGTCGGAATGGCATACAGACGATCAGAATTTCCGACAAGAATTTTTCCCGTCGTAAAATTCGAGAACCAGCTCTCAAATTTTTGCTGTCGGAAATTCAGACAGAAAAAGTCCAATGGAGCCTAAACACGGTCGGAATTTCCGACCAGAAACTCACATCGAACTTTTCTTGGCGGAATTTCCGATTGTGTGTACGCTGCATTAGACTTCAGTGATGCAGTACTAGATTTCAATGTGTGAATTCATGTGACACTGTTTCCACACAGAAAGAACAAACATGGTCTCGTGTCTTTTAGAAAAATGTGTTAAAAGGAAATAGTCTGGTTGATGTTGATTCTAATAATAATGAAATATGTTCAAAGCACTAACAGGAACTGCCTGACGGTGTAGAGAATAACTGCATGCCAATGGTAAGGATTTCCCAAAAGAGCAAATACAGTTCAAGGCTGAGCCCTTATTAGCATTTGCAAGGATGCCTGAGAAACCATTTGTGAAACTTGGCCAACAAAATGTTGTTGTGTAGTCTCTCGTCTATGTGCTTAGACCACAAAGTGTCTACGGTATGGAAATCTAAAAGAATATATTTATTTTACGCAGGGAAAAAAATGCACTATTTATATTTTGTTGTATTTTAAATAATACACAAATTCACAAAACAGAGACCTAACAAAAATGTGAAGGTCAGCATGTGTAAACTGTCATGCCTTTCACATTGAAAACATAATCCATATTTAGACGCTGTAAACCTCACACGCACAATAGCATCTCTACCCTTTGTAAGCTGGGGATAGGTAGCGGGTACAAAAGCTCCCTGGGATGAGCCAACACAGATACCAAAGTCCATAGGATAAGTGAACAACAGTGGGATGTTTATTGGTGCTATACAAAGTCTATTTACAGGTGCTGTACAGTGTGCAGAAAACAAAACAAAAATAGCCAAACAAACACCTAGCCGTGTCTCGGCTCTAACTACACAATATGCAGGTCCTAGCTACTAAGCTAAACAAGCCTACCGCTTGTTAGCTCAAACATACACTTCTCACCAGTTTTTCAGCAGCCTCCTTGCTCTCACAGATTCACACTGTTTCCCAGGACAGAGCAATGGCTGTTAGCTCAGGTGAGCTTAAATTGGCCTGGGGGGAGAGGGCCAACACCTGACCTGGATCAGGGATCAGAGATCCCTGAACGTGTAAGAGAGGAGCCTGGGAGAGGTATAAACCCCGAACTGGACTTTCCCAAGCTCTCTCTGGGACGCTCTGCTACACACCCTCCCCCCTTGTTTCAACCCCAGGGTTGGAACACCTGTAGCCCAACAGGAGTGAACACGGGACAGGGCATCTACATTTCCCATCTCAACACCTGGCCTGTGTTTTACTGTAAAGGAATAATCCTGTAGAGCCAAAAACCACCGGTTCACCCGCCTATTAGTCTCCTTCTTTTGGGCCATCCATTTCAAGGGAGCATGGTCAGTTATTAGCTCAAACTGGCGCCCTAACAGGTAGTACCTGAGCGCGTCCACGGCCCACTTTATGGCTAAGCATTCCTTTTCAATGACTGCATACTTTTTCTCATGATCATTGAGCTTTCTGCTTAGGTAGACCACAGGGTGTTCTTCCCCGTTGTGTACCTGTGACAATACTGCCCCGATACCTACATCAGAGGCATCTGTCTGTACCAAAAAGTCTTTGGCGAAATCGGGGGAGTATAGCACTGGCTGTGCACAAAGAGCTTTTTTTAGGGCTTGGAAAGATTCTTCCGCTACTGGGGACCATTTAACCATTACAGAGTCTTTCCCTTTCGTAAGGTCCGTCAGTGGGGCAGCTAAAGTTGCAAAATTTGGGATAAATCTTCTATAATACCCCGCAATGCCAAGAAAGGCCCTGACCTGCTTCTTGTTTGCCGGACGTGGCCACTCCTGGATGGCTTCTATTTTATTTACCTGGGGCTTTATGACACCACGGCCAATAGTGTAGCCCAAATACTTGGCTTCCTCTAGACCAATGGCACATTTTTTGGGATTTGCCGTAAACCCTTCTTTGAAGAGGGAATCGAGGACCGCTTGGACACGGGGCAAGTGAGAGCCCCAGTCAGTGCTATGCACCACTATGTCATCCAGATAGGCTGCAGCATACTGTCGGTGAGGTCTTAGGGTCCTGTCCATGGCCCTCTGAAATGTCGCAGGGGCATTTTGCAACCCAAAAGACATCTTTTTATATTGAAAGGAACCCTCCGGGGTCACAAATGCAGTCTTCTCTTTGGCACTAGCAGTCAGGGGTATCTGCCAATAACCTTTTGTCAAGTCCAAAGTAGTCAGATAGCGAGCCTTGCCAAGTCGGTCTATAAGTTCATCTACTCTGGGCATTGGGTACGTGTCAAACTTTGTCACTGCATTAAGCTTCCTGAAGTCATTACAGAACCTCCAGGTGCCATCCGGTTTTGGGACTAACACGATGGGGCTCGACCAATCACTATTGGATTCCTCAATGACATCTAGCTCCAACATTCTTTTAACCAGTTAAGGACCCCCGCACGCACATATACGGCCTCAGAATGGCTCGTACAGGCACAAGGGCGTAAATTTACGTCCTCGCCTGAGTGCGGTTCGGGGGTCCCATCGGGACCCCCTCCGCGGCGTGCGGGGGTCTCCCTACCTTTGGGAGCGATCCGGGATCTGCGGGCGGATGTCCGTGTTATCCGCCCCCCCCGCGATCGCTCCCAGCCAATGGGAGCGCGCTCCCAGGCTGTCACTTCCTCCTCCTGTGTTTACACAGGAAGGAGGAAATGATCATTTCTCTCATCGCAGCGCTGTTTCCCAGCGCTGCTGATGAGAGAAGACATGCCAAGTAAGTGTGCACCAACACAACACTGACACACACTCACATAGGCATATTAACCCCTTGTGATCGCCCCCCCCACCCCCCTGTCACAGTGTTACTGAATGCAGTGATTTAATCACTGCATTTAGTGTCAGTGTGACAGGCACTGTAAAAATCAGTTAGTGTTAGGTTCAGGATAGCCCCCCCACCCCCCCTAATAAAGTTTTAACCCCCTGATCACCGCCCTAGTTAACCCTTTCACTCCCTATTGCCAGCGTCACTAAGCGATCATTTTTCTGATCGCTGTATTAGTGTCGCTGTTCCCGCTAGGTAGCTATTTTTTTTATTGCGATTTTTTTTTTTTACTAAAGACATGTGGCTAAATAAATTTTGGCCTAAATGTTTGACTAAAATTTAGTTTATTTGATTTTTTTTTAACAAAAAGTAAAAAAATAGTGTTTTTTTTCCAAAAATGTCGCTCTATTTTTGTATATAGCGCAAAAAATAAAAATCGCAGAGGTGATCAAATACCACCAAAAGAAAGCTCTATTTGTGGGAAGAAAAGGACGCAAATTTTGTTTGGGAGCCACGTCGCACGACCGCGCAATTGTCTGTTAAAGCGACGCAGTGCCGAATCGCAAAAACACCTTGGGTCATTTACCAGCGTATTGGTCCGGGTCTTAAGTGGTTAACTTCAGCACTGATGTCCTTTCTCCTCGCTTCAGGAATTCGGTATGGTTTGAGCTTGACACGGACCCCAGGTTCAGTAACAATATCATGCTGAACCTCCGAACTCGTGCCAGGCAACTCTGAAAATTTCTCTCTATTCCTTATTAGGAACTCTCTAGCTTCCTGTTTTTGGGAATATGACAGGGTGTCTGGAATCGTGACCTCAGGGATCAGAGGGGATTCAGTACCCTTAGGCGTTACCGGGAGGGACCTTGCAGTTAACGCCAGTCTATCCTTCCAGGGCTTTAACAGGTTCACGTGGTAAATCTGTTCCGGCTTTCTTTTACCTGGTTGATACACCTTGTAATTGACTTCCCCAACTCTTTCAATTACTTCAAAGGGGCCCTGCCACTTAGCCAGGAACTTGCTCTCAACAGTGGGAACTAATACGAGGACCCTGTCACCCGGTGAGAAAACACGGAGTTGGGCCCCACGATTGTATATTCTCTGTTGGGCTGCTTGTGCCTGTAGTAAATGTTCTTTCACCACTGGTATTACTGCTGCAATCCTGTCCTGCATTTGAGCGATATGCTCAATTATGCTTTTGTGAGGTGTCTGTTCCCCCTCCCAAGTTTCCTTGGCTATGTCCAAGAGTCCCCGAGGATGTCTCCCGTAAAGCAACTCAAATGGAGAGTACCCTGTAGAGGACTGGGGAACCTCCCTGATAGCAAACATCAGGTACGGTATCAGGAAGTCCCAGTCTTTCCCATCTTTGTCAACAACCTTTTTTAACATGCCCTTTAACGTCTTATTAAAACGTTCCACCAAGCCATCTGTTTGCGGATGATACACAGAGGTTCGCAACTGCGTCACCTTAAATAACTTGCACAGCTCCCTAGTTATCCGTGACATAAATGGGGTACCCTGGTCTGTAAGGATTTCTTTAGGGATGCCAACCCGACTGAACACCATAAACAGCTCTTTGGCAATATTTTTAGCCGACGCGGCACGTAAGGGAACAGCCTCAGGATAACGGGTAGCGTAATCCATAATCACGAGGATATGCTGATGACCACGGGCGGATTTGGGGAGCGGACCAACAAGGTCCATGGCAATCCTCTCGAAGGGCACTTCAATGATGGGCAAGGGCACTAAAGGACTTCGGAAGTGGGGCTGGGGGGCTGACATCTGACACACCGGACAGGATTGACAATAATTTTCAATATTTTTCTGTATCCCAGGCCAGTAAAACCTGCGCAACACCCTTTCAGTGGTTTTCTCAACCCCTAAATGGCCTCCTAGCAAGTGCCCATGGGCAAGTTCCAACACCATCCTTCTATAAGGCTTAGGGACCACCAACTGTTCAATTACTTCATCATTCTTTTTACATACACGATACAGTAAATCATCATTGCTGCTGAAATAAGGGAAACAGGGCCTATCCCCTGGTTCGACAGGTACATCATTAATCACCATTACATTTTCCCAGGCCCTGGCAAGAGTAGGGTCTTTTCTCTGCTCAGTACCAAAATGTTCCTTGTGCACATTAAGGTCAGTAAACTCCAACATAGGCTCTGAGTCAGCAGTCGGCTGTCCGGCTCTACTGGTTGTGGGGACTTCCTCAGGCTCCTCCAGCTCTCCTGCCATAACCGAGAAAGGAAAACTCGGAGAGCCCTGAGATGAGTCCCCTGAACCCACAATATCGGAAGTAGCCAGGAGCTCTGGCTCTGTGACTGAGTTAGGTACTGCCACCGGGTCGGGACGATCCCACAGCTCCCAAAACTTAGGGAAGTCCCTACCAATGATGGCCTCATGCACCAAGTGGGGCACGAGTCCGACCGCATGGGACACCGTACCTAAGCCAGTTTTAAACTGAACTGTGGCTATAGGATACTCCCGGGTATCCCCATGTAGACAGATCACCGCAACTTTTTTTTCATGAAAATTCACAGTTTTAACTATCTCAGCTGTAACCAAAGTAACCAGACTTCCAGAGTCCAGTAAGGCCGTAATAGGCTTATCATTAACAGTCATGTGATACATGTGTTTCCCCACATTTGGCACTGCAGCGCATGAAACAGCAGCAAACATAGACTGCCTTCTAATAGATAGATCACACTGCATTGGTTCATCAGTCAAAGGACAATTTGCTGCAACATGTCCCAGCTCTTGGCAACGAAAACACCTGATGTTTCCCCAAGTTGGTTTGCTGACAGGCAGTGGTTTCCCTTGCTTGGGACGCCAAACTTCAGTCCTGGCACCAAAGATCCTCCCCCCTATTTCCTTGCCATGCTTACCACCCACTTCCCCTGGAACAGTCTTACCGGTTGCCTGGGGAGACCGTGGCTTTGGGTGGAAAGTCCGTGCAGCTGTTGGGGTGGTGACCAGGTTCTCTGCAGCAAAGTACCTTTCGACGAGTTCCACCAAGTTATCTGCCGACTTGGGGTCCCCTTGACTCACCCACCTCTGCAGGGGAATTGGGAGTGACCTCAGGAATTGGTCCATGACCACACGCTCCACTATTTGTGGCGCAGACAGGGACTCCGGCTGTAGCCATTTTCTCACCAGGTGGATTAGGTCGAACATCTGCGATCTTGGGGGCCTCTCAATTTGGAAGAACCAGCTGTGGACCCGTTGGGCTCGAACGGCCAAGGTGACACCGAGTCGCGCCAGAATTTCCCGCTTGACCTTTTCATAGTCTCCCGCTTCTGCCGACTCCAGATCATAGTAGGCCTTCTGAGATTCACCAGAAAGTAAGGGGGCGATCAGTCCTGCCCACTTGGTTTTAGGCCAACCTTCCCTCTCAGCGGTCCGTTCAAATGTTAGCAGGAAGGCCTCTGGATCATCATCCGTAGTCATTTTTGACAGAAAGCGAGCCACATGGATGGCTGAAGGCTTGTCTCTAATTTCCTTGATTTCCGCAGGTGCCCACTGTGCTAGCGTTTCTGCAACTTTAGTCAGGGTTTTCCTATCCGCTTCTGCAGCAGTGGCAAGCTGTTCAAACAGCCTCTGCGATTGCTCCTGTACCATAGCGTTGGCTTGCTGCAGCGCAGCATTAGTTTGCTGTTGTGCAGCGTTTGCTTGCTGTTGCGCAGCATTGAATAGCACCATTTGTTTGAGGATTTCCTCCATGTTGTCACTTTAGGTACTGGCCTTTTAAATAGTAACTTACTATTGCTGATCGCAGCCTCCACCATATGTAAGCTGGGGATAGGTAGCGGGTACAAAAGCTCCCTGGGATGAGCCAACACAGATACCAAAGTCCATAGGATAAGTGAACAACAGTGGGATGTTTATTGGTGCTATACAAAGTCTATTTACAGGTGCTGTACAGTGTGCAGAAAACAAAACAAAAATAGCCAAACAAACACCTAGCCGTGTCTCGGCTCTAACTACACGATATGCAGGTCCTAGCTACTAAGCTAAACAAGCCTACCGCTTGTTAGCTCAAACATACACTTCTCACCAGTTTTTCAGCAGCCTCCTTGCTCTCACAGATTCACACTGTTTCCCAGGACAGAGCAATGGCTGTTAGCTCAGGTGAGCTTAAATTGGCCTGGGGGGAGAGGGCCAACACCTGACCTGGATCAGGGATCAGAGATCCCTGAACGTGTAAGAGAGGAGCCTGGGAGAGGTATAAACCCCGAACTGGACTTTCCCAAGCTCTCTCTGGGACGCTCTGCTACACCTTGTAAACAGCCGCCCCTGACAGTTTGTATATGCACACTGCATACACAGCTAAAGAAATAGTGTCTTATCCTGTGTTCTAGATTTTAGAACATTCGTTAAAACTGTCTAGAATTAAAAAACGTGGGCTCTCTTTAATAATTTCTAAAAAGATGTTCAAAGTCAGATTGTAAAAGAACTGAATGGAATGCTTACTCACATGACAGATCATCATTTCCTTAGACTGGCCATACATGGCTATAATTGGATGCATAGTTTGTGATTATTGGGTAGTGTAGGGGTTAACTACTAAAAGGCCTGATATAGCCTGTAGAGATCTTTAAACATAATAGAAAATCTCTGTGACTAATTAGCCATAGTGTCCCTTTCTCCGTAGAAAGGAGAATAATTCATTTATTGTGTGTAGGGCCACAGTGGGCCATCTTTGTAGGTCCTGGAAGTGCATGATCTTAAATGACAATGGGAAAATCTCCAAGTGCCCTTTTGTATAAACCAACTGTGTACTCTGTGTATGATCAGCAAATGGAGATTAGTGAACTGATACATGAGGAATGAGATCCTACTCAGACTGGAACGATGAGTGTTAATCTGTGGATATCAGACGATCTTCCTACCAAAGTGTCCATCCATCATAAATACGATAAAGTGATAGAAGCTGGTATCCCTATTAGTAAGACATGTGCAACGGGTACATACCTCTGTTATGGTGATACCAGCTACTATACTTGTCAGTATTAGGCTGGTGCTTGAAGAGGAAAAAAAGAGTGTTCCCTACCATAAAACACCAAACCCATGTTGAAGTAGACTGAATTCCTAATCTGGGTCCTCCTGACGACCTAAAAACGTGTAGGGTTGAATTTGTAGTAACTTTACTTTGTCCTTTCTAGCACAAAAGAAAGTGAATCTTATTTGATATTTCATTGTTTTCCCTAGTAAAGCAAGGGCTAAAGTTTGCATATGTTTTGATAGGATAATTAGTTCTTTGATGTATATTTGAGATAGAACTAATAGTTTCTGAGTCCTAATAGTCATATGACAGTAAAATTGGTAGATGGCGCACGATTAAAAGGCACAATCGATAATAGAATTGAATTAAATTTAGCACATCCTAAGGTCCATGTCAATAACAAAAAGCAATATTTAAATGAATGAACGAACGAATAAATGACCATACAATAATAGTCAAATAAAGGTCCAATGAAAATTCACTAATAGTCCAATCACATTAGTGGCAGCACAATCCTGAAGCAGAAGCAGACTCTGAAAGATATATACAAACAAGAAGGACATGCGCCAAACTAAGTGCAGTAAGTCGGGATTTAATAAAAATAAATTTTATAAACAATAAATTGGCTACTCACAAACATAGTGATAACATGGGCAAGTAAGGGTAAACAGCTGGTCCAGTGTCACGACCTGTCATCTGCAGCTGCAGGGGCTCACACTCGCTGGCTTCATACCATGGAGTCATGGGAGATGAAAGTCCCGATTTTTGGAAGCATTAGGGATACAGCAGGAGATCCAGGAGCCGTGGACACTGCTACAGAGCAGTGTGCGTTCCAGCATGGAGCGCGGTCCGTCGCCGTACGACCGGAAGTGACGTGGGAACTCAGGCCAGCCAATGGGATGACGCGTTTCTCAGCATCCGCTGGTTCATCAGATCCATAGCGTCCAATAGGAGCGGACGGAATTTATGAGCGGGGAACTGTCGTGATTGGTCAGCAGCGCTAGTAAACACAGTGCACACAAGGGAAACTGTGGAACTAAGGGATAGTAATATGGACTCAAGAAATTGCAAAATACACTAGAAATACTAACAAGAAAGGAAGGGGAATGACATTTTTTTTTAAATATATATAAAGAAAATATATATAAGAAAGTTTATATATATAAATATATATGGCAACATTTCAAATAAACACACAATCTAAAATTTCTAAAAACATTTACTATTATCATTGAAAGCGATTACCATTATCATTAAAAAGGGGGACACAATATAGAGTAAGCAGCAATCGATCTGAGGGAAATAAAATCTACATAAGCGTGCACATAAGATTGATGTGCATGCCGAGATAAATTGTAGAGTCTCATACATAAAAAATTGTTGTTTATATACATAGAATATATGGAATATAAATTAACCATACGCATATAGATACACATGCGTGTATAAGGGTGACCACAGACCACACATCCAGAACCTGGAGCAATGTATATACATATACACATACACATGTACAGCACATATACACACATATATGTACACATATACACAAACGCACATACCATACACAAATTATAGGATCAAATCTAAGGAATGACTCAGTTTAACCTATCCCTATCATCATATGTTAAGGGAATAGCGATGATATATGATAAAGGATATAAAATATATAATAATAATATAATATAAAAAATGAAGATGCAAATAAAATACACAGGAATGCACAAACAAGGCAGTCCTGTATTGCCATGCGTGTACATCAGCCTGTATATTCATTATATATTCATACACATATACATATATATATATATATATATATATATATATATATATATATATATATATATATACAGTGTGGTGCAGGGAAATGCGTCATCAGCCAACAAAGTAAAAAAGTAAAAAAAGGGGCGGTGGATGTAAAAATTATGATAATAAGAATCATAACAAAAAGAAGCAATTACGTTAAATGATGTTATTCGTTTCTATTTCCTCATTAAGGCCATGGGGCGTCATCGTATTGAGGGAATAAATCCAGAAAGTTTCCTGTCTGCATAATCGTTGGAATCTCTCGACTGCAGTAGAGGTTTCGGGAATAGCCTCAATAACCCATATCTGCAACAGGGAAATATCCTTATGATGGTGAATGGCAAAGTGTCGTGCAATGCTAGACTTGGGTTCGCTAGCATGAACTGCACGTCGATGCTCCCCAAATCTAGTGCGAAGGGCTCTGATCGTCCTACCCACATAAAGAAGTCCACAGGGGCAAGAAATACAGTAGATGACATATGTCGTCGAACAATTGTAAAAGGAACTCAAATTATAAGTCTTGTTGTTGACTATAAAATTCTTTTTTCTGTGTTTAACATAAGAACAAGTTAAGCATTTGGCCTTCTTACACTGAAACATCCCTACCAGGGGGATGAGGGTTAATTGTTTGAGCCTATGAAGTTTGGTGTTACCCGTGGATTTGATTTTGCTAGGGGCTATCTTGCTCTTGATGTTTGGGGCCCTACGATACGCAAATTTAGGCTAAGCAGTGATAGATGAGGAAAGATGGGGGTCCTGAGTCAAAATTGGCCAATGTTTTTTAATGATGTTTTCCATTTTTTTATGTTTAGCATGGTACTGAGTAATAAACCGAGTAGTAGGGGCCTGTTCAGTTTTCTTAGATATAGGTACAGAATCAGAATCATACATATTACGGGCAGATTCTACAAGGTTCCATGGGTAGCCTTTAACAATGAATTTCTCTTTAAGATTGACACTCAATGATTTGTAATCCTCCAATCTGGTACAGTTCCATCGAAGTCGATTGAATTGACTTTTGGGAACGTTGTTGATCCATTTGGGATGATGGCAACTAGAATGATGGCGGTAGGAATTCACGGCTATTAAAGTATAGAGTGAGCAAACATCAAGAGATAGCCAATGATACGAAGGTTCCCACGAGTAGGGAGACAATAACTCAATTAGATGAGTCCCATCACGAATGTAAGATGGGAGGGCTTGGGCAAGTGGTTGTAAAAAATGGTCGATGTAGAGAGAGAAACTGGTGGTGATACTGTCCATGGAAGCGACAAATGGGCGACCTGGTGGATTGTTAGTATCCTTATGTATTTTAGGCAAATGATACAAGTAAGGAACCTGAAAAAATGTTTTTTGGAAAAAAGCGGCCTCCAGTTTATTCAAAGTGCCATCGGCAAGAGCCTGCCGAACAATGTTAGTTGACTCGATGGTAAATTTTGGCAGGGGATCATATTTGAGTTTCTCATAAGTATTTTTGTCAGAAAGTAATCGTCTAGCCTCGGACATATAATCAACCTTATCCTGTATAACTATCCCCCCTCCCTTATCTGCAGATCTGATAATGATCTCAGGGTTAGTACTAAGTGATTTTAAAGCTGAATATTCCAAGGATGTGAGATTGCTACGAAATCGGGAGGAGTCCGTCTTACATAAGTCGGTGAGCTCCTTGAAGACCACCTGATAAAAAGTAGAAAGGTAAGGGCCTTTAGATTGCACCGGATAGAAAATAGACTTGGGTCTGAACGGGGTGTGAGCTGTAGACCGAGGAGACTCAGTGTATTGAGACCATACTAACAAGTCCTCTTCTTCTTCATCAGCATTCCATAGATCACAAAGATCTTGGATGGCCCGAAGGTCTGCAGAAGTATCTAAAACAGGCAAAATGTCACATTGCAAGTGGGACTCAATAGGGACAGCTGAGGTTTTCATATTGAAATGTCTTTTTAGTGTGAGATTACGAATAAATTAGTGAAAGAATTTTGGTGTATAGTAGGAGCAAAATTTAGGCCTTTGGCTAGCAGTAAAAGTTCCTGCGCACTTAGATTGAGAGAGGATAGATTATAGATCCTCACAGTTTCCGCAACTTGTCTGGGCGCGGAGAGTGAGGATCTATCTTTCTTTTCCCCCCTGCCTCCTCTCGTACCTCTTCTATGTGTTTTCTTTTTATTTGGGAGGGTGGAGGTTTTGACAGAGGGACCTGTAATAAAAAAGAAGCAGGAATAGTAGTAGGTGGGCCTCCAAAGGAGACTGATGTAGTGTCAACAGGCACTACTTCAGACACACTATCATCAATACTAGGCAGCACATCCATAACAGGAATAGCTGAATGTGCTGTATGATGAGAGGATTCCACCGAGGTGATGTGGACATAAGGGACACTGGTACTAATGACACCAGTATTAGAAACAATGGAAGAATGTATAGGTATATTGGTAGAAGGTATTACCGTCCCAGATTGGGTGGTGGATATGTCAGTAAGGTTAGATGTTGGTATCAAATTCAAGGACATGAGTGGTACAGGAGCAGGATGAGACAAAGCTCTTTTCCAATTAAAAACTCTATTGTGCGTATAGTCATTTAAGTCTCTCCTAAATTTATGTAATTTATTCTGGATGAGAGAATCTTCACTTTTTTTAGTATTCATTTTAAAAGTTTTTAACCATAAAATGGGTAAGGAAGAATGTGTAGAATAAAAATTAGAAATGTTGTCTATGATTTTTTGTCGTAAAGTTAGATAACGTTCATTTCTATGCTTGATGAGGATTTGGATCTATTTCTGGGTACAAAATTCAGCTATGCCTTCCCACTCAGTACAAGCATCGGGGTTCAAAAAAGAACAACCCTTTAGAACCCGAAGCCCCCTGGGTGAAATTTTGGAAGAGAAATATTGCTTCAAGAAAAAGCAATCCCACCACTGTTGGTTGGCTGAGATGGTGAGATCTTCTTCATTCTAGTACATGTATCTTTGTATTTAGTATCAGACCATGTCCTAGAATGAACAAGAGGGCTGAAAAAATTGGTGGGAAATAATGTATAGAGTTCATCCAGGAAGTCAAATTTATTATGCTCAATCAACTCTATAATATCCATATTGGAAAGGGGTGGATACAATGTAAAAAAGGTAAAAAAGGTGTGCACTATACTTAATAAGCGTAAAGGAGACCAAATCACTATTGGTCTAGCGTGGAGGAGTGTACATATATATCTCTCTCACATGTGCATGTGTATGATGATTAGTATGACAATGGACCAAAAATAACAATATCATAAAACTGACATCCTGCTCCTGTACCACTCATGTCCTTGAATTTGATACCAACATCTAACCTTACTGACATATCCACCACCCAATCTGGGACGGTAATACCTTCTACCAATATACCTATACATTCTTCCATTGTTTCTAATACTGGTGTCATTAGTACCAGTGTCCCTTATGTCCACATCACCTCGGTGGAATCCTCTCATCATACAGCACATTCAGCTATTCCTGTTATGGATGTGCTGCCTAGTATTGATGATAGTGTGCCTAAAGTAGTGCCTGTTGACACTACATCAGTCTCCTTTGGAGGCCCATCTACTACTATTCCTGCTTCTTTTTTATTACAGGTCCCTCTGTCAAAACCTCCACCCTCCCAAATAAAAAGAAAACACATAGAAGAGGTATGAGAGGAGGCAGGGGGAAAAAGAAAGATAGATCCTCACTCTCCGCGCCCAGACAAGTTGCAGAAACTGTGAGGATCTATAATCTATCCTCTTTCAATCTAAGTGCGCAGGAACTTTCACTGCTAGCCAAAGGCCTACATTTTGCTCCTACTAGTTACCCAAATTCTTTCACTATGTTTAAGGATCTTTACAAATTTATTTGTAATCTTACACTAAAAAGACATTTCAATATGAAAACCCCAGCTGTCCCTATTGAGTCCCACTTGCAATGTGACATTTTGCCTGTTTTAGATACTTCTGCAGACCTTCGGGCCATCCAAGATCTTTGTGATCTATGGAATGCTGATGAAGAAGAAGAGGACTTGTTAGTATGGTCTCAATACACTGAGTCTCCTCGGTCTACAGCTCACACCCCGTTCAGACCCAAGTCTATTTTCTATCCGGTACAATCTAAAGGCCCTTACCTTTCTACTTTTTATCAGGTAGTCTTCAAGGAGCTCACCGACATATGTAAGACGGACTCCTCCCGATTTCGTAGCAATCTCACATCCTTGGAATATTCAGCTTTAACCACTTGAGGCCCGGCATATGCTCAATTGACGGCAGCTTTGGGGATCTGAATTTCCAAGCTGACGGCATAGTTTTTTCCGGCCACTGGGGGGCGCGCGCACGCCGATGGCAGCGCACGCGCGCACCCGGCGCGTCCCCGAGATGCCGATGCGCGTGCCTGGAGGTCGCAATGTCCGCCAGGTACCCGCTGATCGGCAGTTTTAGAGCAGGGACGTGAAGCTCTGTGTGTAAACACAGAGCTCCACGTCCTGTCAGGGAGAGGTGACAGATGCTGTTTCTCTTGTACATAGGGAGACAGCATCGGTCACCTCCCCCAGTCACCCCCCTCCCCCCACACAGAACACTCATAGGACACACATTTAACCCCTTCCTCACCCCCTAGTGTTAACCCCATTCACTGCCAGTCACATTTATACAGTAATTAGTGCGTTTTTATAGCACTGATCGCTGTATAAATGTGAATGGTCCCAAAAATGTGTCAAAAGTGTCCGATGTGTCCGTCGCAATATCGCAGTCCTGACAAAATTTGCAGATCGCCGTATTACTAGTAAAAAAAAAAAAAATTGTCAGAATTCTATCCCTTATTTCCTAGCCACTTTAATCTTTGCGCAAACCAATTACTATACGCTTATTGCGATTGTTTTTTTTACCAAAAATATGTAGAATACATATCGGCCTAATAAAATATATTTTTTTTTTTCAAAATTGGATTTTTATTATAGCAAAAAGTGAAAAATATTCTGTGTTTTTTTTCAAAATTGTCGCTCTTTTCTGTTTAAAGCGCAAAAAAAGGATTTTTTAAACAGCTTACCTGTAAAATCCTTTTCTTGAAGTACATCACGGGACACAGAGCGCATAGCCATTACATATGGGTTATATGGGTACCTTCAGGTGTGGACACTGGTGTAATCAACTTCACAGGAAGTTCCTCCCTATATAACCCCCTCCCACTGAGAGTGCTTTAGTTTTGTAGCAAGCAATTTCTCTGAGGTTACACAATGTTCCCCAAAAGAGGGGTGGGAGCTCTGTGTCCCGTGATGTACTTCAAGAAAAGGATTTTACAGGTAAGCTGTTATTAAAAATCCTTTTTTCTTTATCGTACATCACGGGACACAGAGCGCATAGTCATTACATATGGGATGTCCCAAAGCAATGCTCCATGAAGGGAGGGAGACCGTAAGGCCAAAAAATAGCCAAACAGAAAATATATCAGGAGGTAAAAACTAGCTCCACCAACAGAAAAAAAGGGGCGTAATCCGGGCCAGAGGATTCTATACTGCTGCCCGTAGGACCGCCTGCCCAAATGCTGCGTCCGTAGCTTTTGTGACGTCCAACTTATAAAATTTAGTAAACGTATGTACGGAAGACCAGGTTGCCGCTTTGCAAACCTGTGCCATAGAGATCTGATGGTGTGCCGCCCAGGAGGCACTCATGGCCCTCGTAGAATGGGCTTTAACTGATAAGGGAGGTGGAACGCGCTTCAGACCATAGGCCTGAAAAATCAGCTGCTTAATCCACCTAGCCAAGGAAGACTTGGCAGCCGGCTGACCCTTCTTGGGGCCATCCGGGAGAACGAAAAGCACATCTGTTTTCCGAATCTTTTCTGTAGCCTTGAGATAAACCCTCATGGCTCGAACCACGTCCAAAGTATGAAGCAGTCTTTCCTCTCTGGACTGGGGAGTAGGAAAGAAGGATGGTAGGACTAGGTCCTGATTCAAGTGAAAACTGGATATGACCTTAGGAAGGAAAGAAGGCTGAGGCCGCAGAACCACTCTGTCCTTATGCAGAATCAGGTACGGTTCCCTGCAAGACAAGGCTGCCAGCTCGGAGACCCTTCTGGCCGAAGCCATAGCCACCAAGAAAACCAACTTTCGGGTTAGCAGCACAAGAGGGATTTCTGTCAGAGGTTCAAACGGCTGCTTTTGTAAAGCTGACAAGACCAGATTTAAATTCCAGGGGCAGAGGGGAGCTCTAATAGGGGGATTTACATGCAAGACCCCCTGCAAAAAGGTTTTCACAAGCGAATGTGTGGCCAAAGGCCTTTGAAACCATATCGATAAGGCAGACACCTGCCCCTTTAGAGTACTAAGAGCCAACCCCTTGTCAACGCCAACCTGGAGGAATCGCAAGATCCTGTCAATAAAAAACTTGCGAGGATGCCCTCCTTGAGACTCGCACCACTCCACATAGGTTCTCCAGACTCTGTAATAGATATTTCTAGAGACTGGCTTTCTAGCTTGAATTAACGTAGATATGACTTGGGCTGAGAGGCCTCTGCCCTTAAGAATTAGGGATTCAGCCGCCAAGCCATCAAATTTAGCTGCTGTGAAGCAGGGTGGTAGATCGGGCCCTGAGACAGCAGATCTGGGCGCAGGGGGAGTGGCCACGGTGCCCCTACTGACATCCTCACGATGAGTGCGTACCAAGCCCTTCTGGGCCAGGCTGGGGCCACCAGGATCACCGGCCTGCGCTCCACCCTGATCCTTCGTAGAAGGCGGGGAATCATCTGTAGTGGAGGGAACGCATACAGGAGAGAAAACTGGTGCCAGGGGCAAACCAACGCATCGGTCCCGTAGGCCGAGGGGTCCCTGGCTCGGGATACGAATTTGTCCAACTTCTTGTTGAATCTTGTTGCCATGATGTCCACATCGGGAACTCCGAATCTTTGGCAAATCTCTTGGAATACCTGGGGGTGAAGAGACCACTCTCCCGGGAGTAACTGTTGACGACTCAAAAAATCTGCTTGAGAATTGTCTATCCCTGGGATGAACACTGCTGAGATGCAGGGTACATGGGCTTCGGCCCATGAAAAAATCAGGTTTACTTCCCTTTGAGCCGCTAGGCTCCTTGTGCCCCCCTGGTGGTTTATGTATGCCACCGCCGTGGCATTGTCGGACTGTATCCTTACTGGCAGACCCTGCAGGGGGAGAGTCCAGGCGACCAGGGCCAAGCGAGCAGCTCTGATCTCTAGGACATTGATGGGAAGCAGACTTTCTGCCTCTGACCACTGTCCCTGCTGGGTCCGTTTTCCTAAGATTGCCCCCCAACCTGATAGGCTGGCATCTGTGGTTACTATTTTCCACGAGATGGGGCAAAAGGTTTTCCCTTTTGATAATTTTTGAGGGATCAGCCACCAGTACAGGCTGCGCCTGACTCCTGGGGAAAGAACTAATGGACGGTCTAATGCCTGTATGGACTTGTTCCAAGCAGAGAGAATAGCTGCCTGCAGAATTCTGGTATGGATCTGGGCATAGGGCGCTGCTTCGAAGGCGGCCACCATCTTTCCCAGCAGTCGCATGCATAGGCGAATAGTCGGCTTCTTTTTGCCTAAGACTATTTGAATCGTTTGAATCAACGACCTGATCTTCTCTTGAGGTAAAAATACCCTCTGGCATTCTGTATCTAACCGAAAGCCTAGATATTCCAACTGTCTTGTGGGTTGTAACCTTGATTTTTCTTGGTTCACAATCCACCCGAACTCTTCTAGATGCCGCACTGTGCGGACTACTGCATGATTGAGGTTGGAAGCTGATCTGTCGATAACCAGGAGATCGTCCAGGTATGCCAGGACCAAGATGCCTTCTGTCCTTAGGACGGCTAGCACCGGGGCTAACACCTTTGTGAATACCCGTGGAGCTGTTGCCAACCCGAAAGGGAGGGCTACGAACTGGTAATGACTTTGATTTATCGTAAAACGAAGAAACTTGTGATGTGCTGGGTAAATCGGCACATGCAGATATGCATCCTTTATGTCTATAGATGCTAGAAAGTCGCCCTGATGCAGGCTGGCTGTCACTGAACGTATGGAGTCCATACGAAAGGTCTGAATCCTTAGAAAGCGATTTAGGCGTTTGAGGTCTAATATAGGCCTGACGTCGCCATTGGGTTTTGGTATAACAAAAAGGTTGGAGTAGAATCCCAGACCCCTTTCTTGGGTTGGTACTTCTACAATTACTCCTTGGAGCAAGAGGCGATCCAACGCCTTTACGAGAGAGGCCCTCTTTAACGGGTCGCTTGGAAGACTTGACCCCTGAAAATGAGGAGGGGGGATTTCTCGAAACTCTAGTTTGTAGCCTGAGGCTACTACGGACCGAACCCAAGAGTCGGGAATTCTGGCCTTCCAGACTTCGGAGAAAAACTGAAGTCTTCCCCCCACCCAAGAGAGTGGGGGCGCCCCTTCATGAATCTGACTTGATGACTGGTTTAGCCGGCTTGCGAGACCAGGGTGTCTTGTTTGCCGCGGCTTGTCCCTGTGGGCGGCTATTAACTGCTGAACGCCCGGGAGGCCGTCGATACTGACGGGAAGTCGAAGGGGCCGAGCCTGCAATGGCCTGTCGTTTAAACGTGGGCCCACGCGGTCTTTTCTTGACCGGTAAGGAAGTACTTTTTCCACTTGATATGGTGTGGATATATTTATCTAGGTCTTCCCCGAATAGTCTTCCCCCATGAAAGGGAAACCCTGCTAAAAGCTTTTTGCAGGGTGCCTCTGCTGACCAGTTCTTTAGCCACAAAAGGCGACGCATGTGAACCATCAGTAGAGATGAACGGGATGCCTGTTGGATGGAGTCCTTAATAGCATCTATTGCAAAGCAGAGAGCCCTAGGGAATTCTGCTAATTCATGAGTATGCTGAGCCGGCATGTCCTTTAATATATGTTTTGCCTGATCCTTCAGGGCCTGACAAACACCAATGGCTGCTACTGCTGGCTGAACCATGGCACCTACTGAGGTGAAAGCTGCTTTCAGTAGGGTCTCGAATTTTTTGTCGACCGGATCCTTGAACATATGGACATTTTCAACCGGACAAGTCAGGGATTTATTTATTTACGCAGGAAATGGCCGCGTCCACTGTAGGGAGTGCCCATTTCTTTACATATTCCTCTTCCATAGGGTAGAGAATAGAGAATCTTTTAGGAGGGACAAAGATTCTATCAGGTCGAGCCCAATCCTGGTAAATCACGTTCCGCAGAAGGGGGTGCATTGGAAAAGACGCACAAGTTAATGGAGCCTTTAAAGAACCCAATGAGGATACCTCCGGGGCTACTGGTTCTGGCACTGGAAGTTTAAAGGCAGTGCGAACCATATCTGTCAAAGACTGGATCCACAGGCTCTCCGCTTGAGAGGCCGAAAAATATTCATCTATAGTGGAATTTTCCCTGTCTGAACTGTCGGGACTTGGGTCTGCCTGATCCCCTTGTGGGTCCCGTTCCTCTGAAGAGGAGACCTCCGCCTCTGAAAACCCCACACTGGGTGAGGGGGATCTAGCCCGCTTGCTACTTGGGCAAGGACGGGAAAACAACGCAGTTAACCTTTTCTCTAGCCCACTCATGGTGGCTGCTAGCATTTCTTCTGTCACGTAAACGGGAATGGGTGGATCGGGGGCCGCCTCTGCCCCCAGCACCCCCAATGGCTCTTGTACTATGCCACTCGGTGTCCTAACTGGCGAGGGTGGGGCCGTAGAAGCCTGGCCCAAATCCTCTGACCCCGATGGAGACCCCTTTTGCTTTTTGGCACCTTTAGCAGCCTTGGCTGGTCCAGATCCCTTTGGAGCCATTGTACAACCTTGGGTCACCCCTATAGCCAACACCTGACTGTTGCAGCTAGGAGTAACCAATATGAGGGCAGGTATGAGGAAAATGAAAAAGAACTAATTTCTCTCTTTTTCCTTTTTTTTTTTTTTTTTTTTTACCCGCCTGGGAGGTGGCAATACTGAGGAAACCTGTGAGTATTGACACACCAATGCCCGTTAGCCGGAGTCCAAGGTAGACTCAGATACTGCTGGATCTAAGGCTGAGTCCCTTTAAGCAAAAAACTTCCTTTTTTTTTTTTTTTTTTTTTTCTGGTCAATAGTGGACCTAAGTCCTAGACCTGAAGATCCACAAAACCGCCACTAGGTGTCCCTGTGTGGCCAAAAGACCCAGCTGCACGCTCTGTATCCTTTCTTCCTCTGCCTCCAGGAGGGAAAGACCAGCCAGAGAAAAAGTTTTTCCCTTTAAACAGACCCTGACGCTGCTGGCCCGCCCCCCCGACGCACGCCGCCGCTATAAAAGGCGGCGCGCATGCGCGCGCGCACACGCGCGCACGATCGCGCGCACCACGCTGAAACCACATGGAGGAAGCAGAGCAGAGGAAACAACATGGACCAGCGTTTAGGCAGCACCAACAGACACCAGGTAAGCACTAATCTTATTGTAGTGCACACATAGCGAGGAAGCTGTCCCCATGGGCTTCCTAAGAAACAGGAGTTTTTACCAGCAATTTCCTCTTTAAAACATGTGGGGTTGCAGTATCAGTGTTAACAGGCAGACCTGGGGTGAGTAGCAAATATATAACTTACACAAGTATACATATATCTACATGTTATCTGGGTAAACATTAGTATCCCATCCTGCCTACACAGACATAGTGGAGATAGTGGCTGATGCACAAGCATACTGTTAGCCAACCCAGAACCCCCAGGGGGATACCTACTGTCGAACCAAGTCCCGCAGGTTCCCTCTTACCTGCTCCACGCCGCAGGGTATTGCAAAATGCAAGAGGCCCAATCTTCCCCCATCTCCGTGGGTATTGTCTTGGACCTTCAGGGACCGGGGTCCTGTGTTAAGGAACCCACACCCCTGGACCTATATAGCATCCTGGCATCAGTAGCGTTTAGTTCTTGGAAGAGACTAAGGCACTGGAGCCCAGAATCCAGCCCTCCAAGGAGAGGCATTATAGGCAAAACCCCACTCCAGCAGGGCCCGGGTACCGTACACCTTGGCTTTGAAGCACTTCGGACGGATCCGGCTAGCTATCCTGGGTCCCGAGACCTCCGAGGGACAGCTAGACGTGACCAACACCTAAGACACTGGCGAAAAAACTAAAGCACTCTCAGTGGGAGGGGGTTATATAGGGAGGAACTTCCTGTGAAGTTGATTACACCAGTGTCCACACCTGAAGGTACCCATATAACCCATATGTAATGGCTATGCGCTCTGTGTCCCGTGATGTACGATAAAGAAAACAAAAAAAACGCAGAGGCGATCAAATACCACCAAAAGAAAGCTCTATTTGTGGGGGAAAAAAGGACGTCAATTTTTTTTGTAAGGCACGTCGCACGACCGCGCAATTTTAATTTAAAGCGACGCAGTGCTGAAAGCTGAAATTTCGCCTGGGCAGGAAGGGGATATATGTACCCAGTAAGCAAGTGGTTAAAATCACTTAGTACTAACCCTGAGATCATTATCAGATCTGCAGATAAGGGAGGGGGGATAGTTATACAGGATAAGGTTGATTATATGTCCGAGGCTAGACGATTACTTTCTGACAAAAATACTTATGAGAAACTCAAATATGATCCCCTGCCAAAATTTACCATCGAGTCATCTAACATTGTTCGGCAGGCTCTTGCCGATGGCACTTTGAATAAACTGGAGGCCGCTTTTTTCCAAAAACCCTTTTTTCAGGTTCCTTAGTTGTATCATTTGCCAAAAATACATTTGTCGCTTCCATGGACAGTATCACCACCAGTTTCTCTCTCTACATCGACCATTTTTTACAACCACTTGCCCAAGCCCTCCAATCTTACATTCGTGATGGGACTCATCTAATTGAGTTATTGTCTCCCTACTCGTGGGAACCTTTGTATCATTGGCTATTTCTTGATGTTTGCTCACTCTATACTTCAATACCACACTTGGTGGGACTTGAGGCTGTCTCATATTTTCTTAATGAAGATCCTAGTCTTAATACATTACAGATAGAATTCATCCTGACGTCCACTCGCTTTTGCCTCGAACATAATTATTTCCAGTTTGATGATGAGTTCTACCTACAAAAGCAAGGCACAGCGATGGGCGCTAATTTTTCACCCAGCTATGCCAATCTCACTATGGGTCGCTGGGAGGCCAGCCATATAGATAAGAATAACCCGTTTTCTGCACATGTAGTCTTTTACGGTCGATATATAGACGACATGATTATGATCTGGGATGGTCCTACCGACTCTATTTCCAAGTTTGTAGCCTACTGTAATAACAACTCCTTTGGCTTGACCTTTACTTCGGCCAGTGATCCTGAGTCCATTTGTTATTTAGATCTTGAATTGTTTCATGACAATGATACTATTAGTGCTAGGAATTTTACTAAACCTACAGCCGTGAATTCCTACCTCCATCATTCTAGTTGCCATCATCCCAAATGGATCAACAACGTTCCCAAAAGTCAATTCAATCGACTTCGATGGAACTGTACCAGATTGGAGGATTACAAATCATTGAGTGTCAATCTTAAAGAGAAATTCATTGTTAAAGGCTACCCCCCGAACCTTGTAGAATCTGCTCGTAATATGTATGATTCTGATTCTGTACCTATATCTAAGAAAACTGAACAGGCCCCTACTACTCGGTTTATTACTCAGTACCATGCTAAACATAAAAAAATGGAAAACATCATTAAAAAACATTGGCCAATTTTGACTCAGGACCCCCATCTTTCCTCATCTATCACTGCTCAGCCTAAATTTGCATATCGTAGGGCCCCAAACATCAAGAGCAAGATAGCCCCTAGCAAAATCAAATCCACGGGTAACACCAAACTTCATAGGCTCAAACAATTAACCCTCATCCCCCTGGTAGGGATGTTTCAGTGTAAGAAGGCCAAATGCTTAACTTGTTCTTATGTTAAACACGGAAAAAATAATTTTATAGTCAACAACAAGACTTATAATTTGAGTTCCTTTTACAATTGTTCAACGACATATGTCATCTACTGTATTTCTTGCCCCTGTGGACTTCTTTATGTGGGTAGGACGATCAGAGCCCTTCGCACTAGATTTGGGGAGCATCGACGTGCAGTTCATGCTAGCGACCCCAAGTCTAGCATTGCACGACACTTTGCCATTCACCATCATAAGGATATTTCCCTGTTGCAGGTATGGGTTATTGAGGCTATTCCCGAAACCCCTACTGCAGTCGAGAGATTCCAACGATTATGCAGACAGGAAACTTTCTGGATTTATTCCCTCAATACGATGACGCCCCATGGCCTTAATGAGGAAATAGAAACAAATAACATCATTTAACGCAATTGCTTCTTTTTGTTATGATTCTTATTATCATAATTTTTACATCCACCGCCCCTTTTTTTACTTTTTTACTTTGTTGGCTGATGACGCATTTCCCTGCACCACACTGTATATATATATATATATATATATATGTATATGTGTATGAATATATAATGAATATACAGGCTGATGTACACGCATGGCAATACAGGACTGCCTTGTTTGTGCATTCCTGTGTATTTTATTTGCATCTTCATTTTTTATTTTATATTATTATTATTATATATTTTATATCCTTTATCATATATCATCGCTATTCCCTTAACATATGATGATAGGGATAGGTTAAACTGAGTCATTCCTTAGATTTGATCCTATAATTTGTGTATGGTATGTGCGTTTGTGTATATGTGTACATATATGTGTGTATATGTGCTATACATGTGTATGTGTATATGTATATACATTGCTCCAGGTTCTGGATGTGTGGTCTGTGGTCACCCTTATACACGCATGTGTATGTATATGCATATGGTTAATTTATATTCCATATATTCTATGTATATAAACAACATTTTTTTATGTATGAGACTCTACAATTTATCTCGGCATGCACATCAATCTTATGTGCACGCTTATGTAGATTTTATTTCCCTCAGATCGATTGCTGCTTACTCTATATCAGGGATCCTCAAACTACGGCCCTCCAGCTGTTGCGGAACTACAAATCCCATGAGGCATTGTAAAACTCTGACGTTCACAGACATGATTAGGCATGATGGGAATTGTAGTTCCTGAACACCTGGAGGGCCGTAGTTTGAAGACCCATGCTCTATATTGTGTCCCCCTTTTTAATGATAATGGTAATCGCTTTTAACCCCTTCCATACAGGGCATTTTCACCCCCTTCCTGCCCAGACCAATTTTTAGTTTTCAGCGCTGTTGCACTTTGAATGACAATTGCGCGGTCGTGCAACACTGTACCCAAATTAAATCATTATGTTTTTTTCCCCACACAAATAGAGCTTTCGTTTGGTGGTATTTGATCATCTCTGCGGTTTTTATTTTTTGCGCTATAAACAAAAGAAGAGCGACAATTTTAAAAAAAACACAATATTTTTTCCTTTTTATTTAATACATCTCACAATATTTTTTTTTAAAAAAAACCTTTTTTCCCCTCAGTTTAGACCGATACGTATTCTACGTATTTTTGGTAAAAAAAAAAAAACGCAATAATCGTATATTGATTGGTTTGCGCAAAAGTTATAGCGTCTACAAAATAGGTGATAGATTTATGGCATTTTTATTTTATTTTTTTTACTAGTAATGGCGGGGATCTGCGTTTTTTTTTTTTTGTGACCGTGACGTTGCGGCGGACATATCGGACACTTTTGACACGTTTTTGGGACCGTTCACATTTACACAGCGATTAGTGCTATAAAACTGCACTAATTACTGTGTAAATGTGACTGGCAGGGAAGGGGTTAACACTAGGGGGCGCTGAAGGGGTTAAAATGTGTCCTAAAGTATGTTCTAACTGTAGGGGGAGGGGGACTCACAGGGGGAGGAGATCGATGTGTGTTCCTCTGTACTGGGAACACACATCAGTCTCCTCACCGCTGACAGGAGGTGGATCTGTGTGTTTACACACACAGATCCACACTCCTGCCGTGATTGCCGGAAATCGCGGGTGCCCGGCGGCAATCACGGCCGTCGGGCACGCGCGCGGGATCGCGGGTGGTGCCGCGGGCGCGCGCCCTAGAACGCCGTGAAGACAGGACGTTGTGCAACGTCCTGTCTCATCGGCGAGGGGATCACCATGACGTGATTCCCCTATGGGCTGGTAGGGAAGTGGTTAATGATAATAGTAATTGTTTTTAGAAATTTTAGATTGTGTGTTTATTTGAAATGTTGCCATATATATTTATATATATATACTTTCTTATATATATTTTCTTTTATATATATATTTTTTTAAATGTCATTCCCCTTCCTTTCTTGTTAGTATTTCTAGTGTATTTTGCAATCTCTTGAGTCCATATTACTATCCCTTAGTTCCACAGTTTCCCTTGTGTGCACTGTGTTTACTAGCGCTGCTGACCAATCACGACAATTCCCCGCTCATATATTACGTCCGCTCCTATTGGACGCTATGGATCTGATGAACCAGCGGATGCTGAGAAACGTGTCATCCCATTGGCTGGCCTGAGTTCCCACGTCACTTCCGGTCGTATGGCGACGGACCGCGCTCCATGCTGGAACGCACACTGCTCTGTAGCAGTGTCCACGGCTCCTGGATCTCCTGCTGTCTCCCTAAGGCTTCCAAAAATCGGGACTTTCATCTCCCACGACTCCATGGTATGAAGCCAGCGAGTGTGAGCCCCTGCAGCTGCAGATGACAGGTCGTGACACTGGACCAGCCGTTTACCCTTACTTGCCCATGTTATCACTATGTTTGTGAGTAGCCAATTTATTGTTTATAAAATTTATTTTTATTAAATCCCGACTTACTGCACTTAGTTTGGCGCATGTCCTTCTTGTTTCTAATAGTCATAAGAGCTTGCGATTGAATTGGAGCCTCTTAAAGTAAACACAGGAACAATAAACATAAAAGTACCATCATCCTAAATATCGATTAAATAGATCAAGTGTACCTGGGACCCCAAAATGGCCCAGGAGCAATCTGGAAATGAGGGAGTGGGCAAGTGGACTATAGCGGTACTGAATACAAGAAAATACAATGGAAGGATGAAATGAGGTAAAAAATTATTACATTCGTTTATTATACATAATAATGGGCAATTTGAACACACATTATTGGATTAAAAAAACAAAGACAACATTAAAAACGTGACACAGTGCATGACCAACCAAACAGGTCACCGAGATGTTAAAGGGCCCTACACGGAGGGGGGCAGTGAGAGGAGTGGGGGTCATGCCCATTGAATCTCGACTAGTTTCGCAACAAAAGTTGCTTCGTCAGGAGAGGTGGTCTAAAAACATAGGGCCAGATTCTCTAAGAATTCCGGCGGCGTAGCGTAAGCCAGTTACACTACGCCGCCGCATCGTACTGGAGCAAGTGCTTTATTCTCTAAGCACTTGCTCCGTAGGTTTCGCTTACGTCGCGTAAATCGCGCAGCGTAAACCCGCGCAATTCAAATGGGGCAGCTTGTATTTAAATTAAGCGCGCCCCCGCGTCGAACGAACTGCGCATGCGCCGGCCGGGGAAAAAGCCCAGTGCGCATGCTCCAAAGGACGTCACATTTTCTCAATGTAAACGACGTAATCGCAGCGTACGCCAGCCCCATTGAGAATCGACGTACGCAAACGACGTAAACGACGCACAACACGACGCGGTCCCGAGGCCATACTTAACATGGCATCCGACGGGACACGACGGCATCCGACGGGACCTCGTAAGGTTACTCCACATAGAAGCTGGGGTAACCTTACGCGAACGAAAACGACGTACGCGACGACGGGGCGGCGTAAAAGCGATCGAGAATCGGCGTACTACTTTATTTGCATATGCAAATGAAAAAACAACGTAAAGGCCACCTAGTGGCCGGAGTTGTCATTACACCTACGATCCGAAAGTGTAATTGGATTACACTTGTCGGATGTAGAAGCGTATCTATGCAAAAGTGATGCACAGCATCACACGCATAGATACGACTAAAAAAAAAAGGCGATACGACGGGGTATCTGAGATACTCCGTCGTAACGCCTCTGAGAATCTGGCCCATAATATACAATAGTTACAATCACAAATTCCATACATATAGGTAGATATGCATGATGGTGTTCAACAGAATTGATATACAAATGTTTTGCTTATAAGGAAAAACATTATTGGGGATTCAAAAGATGCTGAATGGCTTACCTGCACAGCTAGAGATGGACACCTGGAGCTACAAGCCGCAAATGGAGGAAGGGAACCTCTCAAAAAACGGGTGGATGGAAGATGGAACCGCACTAGGAGCTATCCCTAAAATAGCTATATATAAGAATAGGGGTCAGGAAAATACTCTGTAATAACTACAGTATAAAAGAAGGGTGACACCGGTGAGGTCCGATCGGTGCTGAAGGGAATATTGAAATGTGGATCTGTGGACGAAACCAACGGAAAAACGTGAATAACAGAGAAGGGACAGTTGAACAGATAACAGTGAGGTATGGGGACAAGGGAGGGGAAGGAAGGAAAAGAAGGGAAAAAGAAGGGAGAAGAGAAAAGTAGGGAATTAGGATGAGCAGAAAAAGGTAGAAAGGAAAAAGGAGGAGCGGAAGGGAAAGAAAGAAGAAGAGAAAGAGAAAGAAAGAGAGAGAGAGAGAAAGAAAGAGAGAAAGAAAGAGAGAGAGAGAAAAAGAAAGAGAGAGAGAGAAAGAGAAAGAAAGAGAGAGAGAGAGAGAAAGAGAGAGAGAGAGAGAGAGAAAAAGAAAGAGAAAGAGAGAGAAAGAGAGAAAGAGAGAAAGAAAGGAAGAAAGAGAGAGAGAGAAAACAAAGGGACGGGAAGAAAAGGGAACAGAAAGGAGGAAGGAAAGGGTAAGACGGTGTGGGGGAGGGGGAGTCATATGTGAAGGATGTAAAACATCAAGGACTAGGGATGTGCTCAAAAATTGTGAAAACAAGGTGATTTAAGATGCATATGGGTACAAGCCAGATGCAAAGGAAATTGAGGCGTAAGTTAAGTGCAAGTGTAAAGGGAATTTTTACCTGTGTAGGAAAAGGGATAAATGAGGACCTGCGAATCATATTCATGGTTCAAAACTGAAACATGGCTGACGTGGGTTGTTGGTAGCAATCCCACAGTAAGTATACAAGGTAAGTAACCTAATTTCATGGGGAAAAGAGATAAGAGAAACAATTATATACCCCCAGTGGCATGAAGAAGCAGCAGCAGTGCATCGGAAAGGTAACCTAAAGGGAGAGGGAGACTTACCAGTGGTCGGTAGAGCGCACTGTAAGGTTCACAGGATCCGTTGTGTGTCACACCTGGTATGGCCCAGAGGTCTGTGTTAAATAGTGGCTCAGCGTCCCGACAGCCAATCGGTGACGTGGCGCGCTCTGATGACATCACGCAGCGCCGTTTATACACATGTCCCTGATAAGAGATGTAAAGCACTAATGGAATAGTCAAAGACCAATCGGGAGCTCGGCTGTGGGATATGACATCCCACCGCTGATTTCCCACAGTAAATGTGACCAATGGGGAAAAGGAAGGGGGAGGAAGAGGAGGGAGGGGGAGGGGAAGAGGAGGAGGGGGCGATGCACGCTCTACAATAACCACTGGGAGTGTAAGCAATGAACGTTCAGCTTGAGGAGAGGGGGGGGAGAAGGGGGGGGGGGGGGTTATTAACACAGTAGTGACCATTATCTGCTGATCAATGCATAGATCAGACAGGGGCCAAGTAGATAAAACTACACCTAAAGGCCAATGTAAGGATGGAGTGCGGATATTGTAGAAATAACCAGGCGGAGTAGGAGGCGGGTAACCCATAAGGGATCGAATACAATTTACATAATCACATATATAAAGAATTATACAAAATAAAGCATATAGTACAATAAGTGGTATATTTAAATGAGAACATACTCATATAGAAAAAATAAAAGATACATGAGGCATTGCATATAATGCTCACAAATATGCATAAGACAGCAAAGGTTTTAACTATCATGGACAAAACAGGCATGGTTAGTACACAGAAGTATAAGATAATCTATGTGACTAATACAGTTGTTACACATAAACAAAATAGTGATGGGAGGGAGGCGGGGGGGGAAAGGGGGGGGAGGAGCAAATAGGGGAGCCAGCAGTAATGAACAAATAACCTCAATGGGTAACTAGTTGGTACTAAACAGAACATGTCCTATTTGGAAGGGAAAGGAAGGGGGAGGGGGGGGGGTTTAAAGAAAAGATTTGAAGGAGTTAACTTCATTTAAACCAGGGGGTATCAAAGCATTGAGTCGTTCGGTCCAGAGTGCCTCACGCTGTAGAAGCACCCTGTCCCGATCACCACCTCTCGGATCTACAGCCAATACCTCGAGTACCATAAATTTAGTAGCCATAAAATCATATCTGTGATGTAAACCGATGTGTCTACCAATGGAGGTCAATTTGCCATTGGTGGAGTCATACATGTGGTCGCCAATCCGCTGTCGCAGTACGTGAATAGTTTTTCCCACGTAAAAGGCTTTGCAGGAGCACATCATTAGATAGATCACACCTGTTGTCTCACAGTTGGCTGAAAAACGTTGAGAAAAAATTTCTCCATTGGGTAAAGTATGCGTACGGCCTTCTAGGATCCATGGGCACTTTGGGCAATGGCCACAACAAGAGGTACCCCTGGGCCCCTGGCAAGGCAGGTTGGTGCTTTGATAGTGGCTACTGGTTAGTCAGTCTCTAAGTGATTTGGCCCGACGGAATATTAATTCCGGGGTATTCCGAATATGCTTATGCAGCACATGATGGTCGGCTAGCATGTGCCAATGTCTATCTAGAATACTACGCAACTGGCCATGGTGGGCCGAGTATTGGGTAATGATTGCCGTTGTTGGCTTCCTAGGCACACGTGGAGTGGTATAAAGAAGAGATAACCTGGTACGTGCTCTAGCTTTGTTGAAGGCCTTACGTAGGATAGTAGCAGAGTAACCCCTTGCAAGGAGTCGAATCCGTAGGGCGGATAACCTGGGTGAGAAAATCCTACTCTCGTGCACAGTTCCTGCGCAGTCGCAAATACTGAGCAAAGGGGATACTGTGCACGAGAGGACGGGGGTGGGCGCTAGAGGCATGAAGCAGGGTGTTGCCTGCAGTAGGTTTACGAAACAAGTCTGTGCCGAGTAGGCCATCAGCATTTTTATTGATTAATAAATCTAGATAAGGAATTTGTTGTGGATCAGAAGAAAATGTAAAGAATAGATTATCTGAATTCTGATTAAGAATCAAAATGAATTCTTCTAGTAAAGCCATGGATCCTGTCCAAATGATAAAGAGGTCATCGATGAATCGATACCAGCAGAGCACTGCCTGTAGAAATACATCGAGTTCCTCATTTGCAAATATCTTTCTCTCCCAGGCACCCAGATAGAGATTTGCGTAGGCAGGGGCACATGAGGTGCCCATCGCCACGCCCTGGCATTGTAAATAATGTTGATCTTCAAATAGGAAATAGTTACGTGTCAAAATGAAACTTAACAACTTAAGCAAAAATTCGTTGAGGGGCCAAGTAGTATGGTCCTGTTCTTTGAGGAACGATCCAGCCATCCGTACTCCCTGCTCGTGGGGGATGCTTGAGTACAAAGTTTCGACATCAATCGCCACGAGCATATGAGCTTGCATAAAATTGACTCTTGCTAGGGGCATAGCAGATTTATTTTTTAAATGAAAAATGTCACTGACCCAAACAAACAACAAGTGAAGTCTCAGTGGCTCTGAACAGAATAAAGAGGTCCAGGTATTTTGTTTAAATCTGCTGGGTCACAAATAGTTAAATATCACGAGGTGTGTGTGTGCCACCTCCTATGATCACTGCCTGTTGCTCAATTACAAAACACTTTGTATTCTGCGAGCTATTCACAAAATACAAATGTTCTGTGAATCATGGAAAGGGGAGAGGTTGACAGGCCGACTTGTGTGTGTTACGCCATCGGCGTTATTCTACATAAAACGAGCGCAGCTGTACCTTCTTTAGACAGCTGCGCTCCATCCAATGCCTTGTCAGCGTCACTTCCGGTGCGCCCTGCGTCCCTGCGTTCCAAGCTGGAACGCGGAAGCGCGCTCGCTCGTTTCCCATGTTGGGCGGGCTATTTAAACCCTCTCTGATGGCGGCTGGGTGTTCGGTTATTGAAGTCGACACCCGCCGCCATCTGTGATCCGAACAAACTCCACTAAAGAACCATTTCACCTCCTGCCTGTAAAGTGTCAGTAGGTTGCAACGCCAGGACTCTGTCCATCCGGATCCCGAGGCCTAGACCACAGAGCTGATACTCTACATCTTCTACGATCATCCTGAATCCCTGCTCTCTCTCTGCTGGAAGATTTATTAAGCTCACTGCCTCCAAAACCGCAAGTACCATAGCAATCAGTCATTTCAAGCTTGAACTCACATTTGCTATATAAGCTGTGTATGCTATTACTATAGGATCTTGTTCCCAGTATCTTATGTTTAGTGACTGTACTGAGAGTTTCCATATATCACCTTCCTCCTATAGTACATTCACAATACCACTGATGCAAGATAGTCTCCAGGAGAATGTGATGAATTAACCCCTCACTCTCTGTACAAATATAGAGTTAACTGGTGGTTTAATACTGAGAATTCTCCATTGTTATTGACTATTCTCAATTCTAGTCTAAGTGACGGCGTAGGCGTCACAGAATAACCGAACCAGGAAAAAAAAAAAAAAGATTATGGATCCCGCCGATCTAACAAATCATTTATTGGGACTGACACAAAGGGTGGATACCCTCACTAACTCTTTAAATGAGATACGTTTAGAGAATGAAGCTCTCCGCCAACAGAACTTTGCCCAGGCCAGAGAGAGACCAGAACCAAAAGTTTGTGCGCCTGAACCTTTCTCTGGAGACAGGAAACTTTTTCGCCAATTTATTAGTTCATGTCGATTGATGTTTGAACTACGTCCCCGTACCTATTATTCTGATAGGGTAAGAATTCTCACCCTTATCTCATATCTCCGGGGTGAACCTAGAGTTTGGGCCGACGCCTATCTAGAAGAGCATGGTGATCTCCTGGGGGCTTTCGACACTTTCCTCACAGAAATGTCCCTCCTTTACGAGGATCCAAATAAACAGTTAACCGCTGAGAATTCCATCAGAAGTCTCAAGCAAGGGAAAAGACCAGTGGAAGACTACATTTCAGAATTCAAATGTTGGTGCAGAGAGACCCAGTGGTCAGATATTGCACTCAGGAACCAATTCCGGCTTGGCTTGACAGAAGCTTTAAAGGACGAGATTGCACGCATAGAACTTCCAACATCTCTAGAGGACCTAATGCAACTCTCCATTACTATCGATCGCCGTCTCCGTGAGAGAAGAGCTGAACGTGCGAATGCATTTCCTCCCACACCTTTTAGGAGAGCCAGATCTCCCCCCAAGGAGCTTCCTATGGAACTCGGTGCGATTAAAGGGCCATTAAGTGCAGCTGAGAAACAACGCCGCAGAGACCAAAACCTCTGTTTGTACTGCTCTGCCCCTGACCACGTTGTCTCCACCTGTCCCCTCCTCAAGAGGAATTCGGAAGGTAAAGATCACCAACTTAACAAGCTTAAATTTACTGGTACTATTTCAAACCGCTACATTATCATTCTTCTTACTTTACAGTGGGGTCTAGAAAGGATTTCCATTGATGCAATGGTCGACAGCGGAGCCTGTGGCAACTTTATTGATTTAAAAATTGTAGAATCTAATAAAATACCCTGTGTGTGCAAGCAAACCCCTGTGTCACTCACTTTTATTGATGGTTCTAGTTCCTCAACAGGTCCTTTATCTTTTCAAACTTCCCCCCTTCTCGTCACTTGTGGTTCAGGTCATACTGAGACCCTTGCTTTTGATGTTATCTCATCACCTATATTCCCAATAATTCTCGGAATACCATGGCTTCGTCTTCATCAGCCAACCTTCCTATGGTCTACTAGTTCCTTAGATCTACAGTCCATTCACTGTAAGCAGAGTTGTTATCCTTTATGCTCCACCTCTATCACTAACAACTACCCTTCTGATCTTCCAGCATATTTACATGACTTCGCGGATGTTTTTAGCAAGACCATGGCAAACAAACTTCCCCCACATAGGATCTATGACTGCCCCATAGACCTTATACCTGACAGTCCGATTCCTACTGCAAGGATCTATCCGTTATCCCAACCGGAACTTGTACACCTCAAGGATTACATCGATGAGAACCTTAAAAAGGGATTCATCAGACCTTCAACTTCTCCAGCAAGCGCTGCAATGTTCTTCGTAAAAAATAAAGATGGCTCACTCCGACCAATCATCGACTACCGTGCACTCAATAACATCACCATAAAGAATAGATACCCACTACCATTAATTCCGGAACTCATCGAGCGTCTCCAAACTTCAAAACTCTTCACTAAACTAGATCTTAGGGGTGCCTACAATCTTGTGAGAATCCGCTCAGGTGATGAGTGGAAAACAGCCTTTAAGACACGTTATGGGCTCTTTGAATATACTGTAATGCCCTTCGGGTTATGCAATGCACCCGCAACGTTCCAATGGTTTATCAATGACATTTTTCGAGACTTGTTAGACGTTTGCGTCGTGATTTATTTGGACGACATCTTAATCTACTCATATTCTCCTGAAGAACACATCAAACATGTGCGTTGGGTTTTGACTAGACTGAGAACACATTCTTTATATGCCAAACTTGAAAAGTGTGTTTTCAGTCAACGCAGCATCTCTTTCCTTGGGTATCTAATTACTCCAAACGGAATACAGATGGAATCATCGAAAGTTAAGTGCATTTTGTCTTGGCCCGTTCCCCATTCCAGGAAAGCACTACAACGCTTCCTCGGATTTTCAAATTACTACAGAAAGTTTATTAAAGACTTCTCTGCGATAGTGAAACCACTAAACAGTCTCACTAGTTCTAAGACGCCTTTCTCCTGGTCGGACGACGCACAGAAATCTTTTGACCTCTTGAAGCTCAGTTTCACTTCCGCTCCAATTCTACAACTTCCTAATCCACTTTGTCACTTCACATTGGAGGTAGATGCCTCACACTTTGCCTTGGGTGCTGTGCTCTCCCAACGATCTACTCTTTCGGATCCTTTGCATCCAGTGGCTTTCTATTCCAGGACTCTATTACCTGCCGAGATGAACTATCCTATTGGAGAGAAGGAACTCCTCGCCATAAAGGATGCTTTGAGTAATTGGAGACATCTTTTGGAGGGATCTAAACACCCCATCACCATCCTTACAGATCATCGCAATTTGCAACATCTAAAGGCCTGCAAGACCCTATCCTCCCGCCAAGTTAGGTGGAGTTTATTCTTTGACAGGTTTAACTTCAACATTTCCTATCGTCCTGGTACAGAAAATGTCAAAGCTGACTCATTGTCACGAATGCATGACAGTCACACAATTGAGACTCCTCCCTCTTCGATAATTCCACTTGATCGCTTCATTGGAGCTTCTATTCCCTTCCTACACTTACTTCTCCAATCTCTCCCTACTGAGGTTCCCCCAATGCCACCGGGTCTCAAGAGACAACCTAACGGGCTATATACATTCAACAATAAAGTTTATGTTCCTCCCGCTTTACAACCTACTCTCCTCAAACAACTTCATGATGCTCCACTGGCAGGTCATCCAGGAATCAGTAAGACCATTCGCTTAATTAAAAGAGATTACTGGTGGCCTAGGCTCTCACAGACAGTCACTGATTATGTTAATTCATGCGTCATATGTGCTACCAACAAACATTCTAGGAAGCCGCCCTATGGTCTTCTTACATCTATTCCTATTCCAGAAAGACCCTGGGATGTTGTTTCCCTGGATTTCATAGTCGACCTCCCCAGGTCTCAAGGTGCCAACACAATTATGGTTACTGTCGATTTATTAACAAAAATGGCTCACTTCATTCCATTAAAGAAGATACCAACCTCTCTCGAGACCGCACAAGCCTTCCTAGAGAATGTTCTTAAGTTACATGGCCTCCCCTCTCAGATTATCTCAGACAGGGGCACCCAATTCATTTCCAGATTCTGGAGAGCGCTTTGCCAAGCCTTACAAATTGATCATCGTATGTCCACTGCCTATCATCCCCAGACAAACGGTCAGACGGAACGGGTTAATCAAACACTCGAACAATACTTACGCTGTTATTGCACCCATTTACAGGACGACTGGCTTAAATTTCTTCCTCACGCTGAATTCGCGTATAATAACGCCTCCAGTTCTTCCTCCGGATTTTCTCCTTTCTACGCTAACTATGGGTTCCATCCCAAATCTGCACCAACCTCTGTTCTCCCTAACAGTGTTCCTGCTGTAGAGCATTACCTCTCAAACTTAAAGAGGACTTCAGAAATACTCCATGCTAATCTTCGTGCAGCCCAACAAAGACAGAAAAGATACTACGACTCCCATAGAACTGCTCCCCCAAAATATAAAGTTGGTGATTTAGTTTGGCTCTCTACTCGAAATTTACGTCTTAATATCCCCTCAAGGAAACTAGGACGCCAATTCACTGGTCCTTTCTCCATTTCACATCTCATTAACAACAACACCGTAAAACTACTTCTACCTTCAGATTGGAAGATACATCCTTCTTTCCATGTCTCACTTATTAAACCTTTCATACCTAATCCCTTCCCTAACAGAGTTCCTCAACCCCCTTCTCCTGTTGAGGTTCTCGGTGAGACCGAATACGAGATAGAAAAAATTCTAGATTCCAAGAGACAAGGTTCTTCCCTCCAATATTTAATTCGTTGGAAAGGCTACAGCCACCTTGATGACTCTTGGGAAGATTCCTCTCACATTCATGCTCCTAGACTCATCAAGCATTTTCACCGCAGATACCCTAATCGGCCGTCACCTTCTGGTTGTATTTTTCGGACCCCCTTGAGGAGGGGAGTATGTAACGCCATCGGCGTTATTCTACATAAAACGAGCGCAGCTGTACCTTCTTTAGACAGCTGCGCTCCATCCAATGCCTTGTCAGCGTCACTTCCAGTGCGCCCTGCGTTCCAAGCTGGAACGCGGAAGCGCGCTCGCTCGTTTCCCATGTTGGGCGGGCTATTTAAACCCTCTCTGATGGCGGCTGGGTGTTCGGTTATTGAAGTCGACACCCGCCGCCATCTGTGATCCGAACAAACTCCACTAAAGAACCATTTCACCTCCTGCCTGTAAAGTGTCAGTAGGTTGCAACGCCAGGACTCTGTCCATCCGGATCCCGAGGCCTAGACCACAGAGCTGACACTCTACATCTTCTACGATCATCCTGAATCCCTGCTCTCTCTCTGCTGGAAGATTTATTAAGCTCACTGCCTCCAAAACCGCAAGTACCATAGCAATCAGTCATTTCAAGCTTGAACTCACATTTGCTATATAAGCTGTGTATGCTATTACTATAGGATCTTGTTCCCAGTATCTTATGTTTAGTGACTGTACTGAGAGTTTCCATATATCACCTTCCTCCTATAGTACATTCACAATACCACTGATGCGAGATAGTCTCCAGGAGAATGTGATGAATTAACCCCTCACTCTCTGTACAAATATAGAGTTAACTGGTGGTTTAATACTGAGAATTCTCCATTGTTATTGACTATTCTCAATTCTAGTCTAAGTGACGGCGTAGGCGTCACAGTGTGTAAGAGAGCCACATGTTTGCTGTTTGAGCACAGGAAGCAGGGGTGGTCCTTCGATTGTGGGTGCATGGGTGCTGCCTCCCCTGTCTACCGCCGCTGCTCTTCCTATCCATGCATCATGAATTCCTTTGGCAGGGTATGTTTTTTGAAGCCATAGGCTTTAATAGGCTTCAAATTAGGGTGGGCTCGGGGTGCAGAGCATTGGCTCTAATAGGCTTCAATATAGGGTGGGTTCAGGGTGCAGAGCATTGCTGTTGCAACACTGATCCTCCTCCCGGCCAATCGGGAAGCAAGACTGATACCCATCACCTGATTGGCTGAAAGGACAGGCAATCCTATTGGACAGCTAAGAGGAGGGGAAGAGATGCACGGCTGAAGCAAGGAGGAGAAGACACAGGAGCTGCTGCCCGATCCTTGCTGCAACCTAAAGTCCGCCGATGCCCCAATCCCCGCGGCTGCCCGATGTGCCCGCCGATGTCCGATCCTCAGCGCTGACCAATGTGCCCGCTGATGTCCAATCCCTGCCGATGCCTGATGTGCACGCCGCCTAGATGAGGTAAGTGCCGGTGGACCAGCAGACAGAGAGGGGGGGTGGGGGGTTTGAGGTGCCGTGGGTTTTTTCTGCCGCCCCCCCCCAACAAAAACCACCAGCCGCCTCTGACAGGAATTATAGCAAAGGCTATACTATTGGCACTGAATGAAAGTGTAAATTGCAAAAAATAGGCAGTGATGCAATAGGTGGCATACACCTCCTGAGATATAATTGTAGCCCAGCAGATTTTTTAAAGAAAAGTATTTTTTCCTGGAGTTCTTTTTTAATCAACAAGACAGTGATGTAACTTGTGGGAACAGGGAAAATAATTTCCCAAAATGTGTTTGTTTTTTGCAGCCACATTGCAATTTACCAACTTCAGATCAGCAAAATAGAAACTGATTCTGAGCTCAAAGTAAAGTAACATTAAATTTTTTCTTTAAAGCTTATATAAATCCAAAAATAAAAATTTAATAAGTTGCAGCGTTTCAGTCATTAGACGTGGTGGCTGCATTTGTTTTCCTGTTTTAGGTTTTTACATTTATTTTCAAACTGTGATCTTACCAATAAAACTGCAACAAAATTGCACATCTTTGTGTCATCAGCAAAACGACATACCTTGCCCACCGAACCATTAATTGTATAATTTATAGACAAATTAAATAGAACAGAGCCTTGTGATACATCACTAGTGACCGGTTTCTGTTTCAAATTAACCCTCTTTATAACCACACTATGATATTTATCCTTAAGCAACTGCAAACACACTATACCACCAAAGGGTTAAGTTCTAGCTTGTACAACTTTTTTTTTTTTAATAGGATTATTATATGGAACTGTATTAATGCTTTTCTGGAATCGAGACAAGATATGTCCACAGGACCACCCTGATCTAAAACATTTATGATGTAATCAAAAAATGTAATTAGATGAGATGATCTGTTCATAGCAAAACCATGCTGCTTTGGGTCTAGCAAGTTATGTGTTTTTAAATGATCAATGATCCCTTTTTTTTTTCGAAGAAATTCCACAAGTTTTACTAATATAGATCTTAAACTCACTTACCTGTAGCTGCCACCTTTTTCCTTATTTTTTTATTTAATACAGGTATTTATAAAGCACAAACAATTGTATGCAGTGTTATTTTATATATACTTGGTATTGTACATTCGCATCCTTAGTTTACTACCCTTTGTGTGGATAGGTACAAAAGCTGTCTACGGCCCTGTACACACGACCGAGTTTCTCGGCAGAATCCAGCGAGAACCTCGATGGGAGACGTATTCTGCCCGAGAAAACCGTTCGTGTGTACACTTTTCACCGAGCATCTCGTCGGGAAGCTCGTCGAGCCAAAAAGAGAGCATGCTCTCTATTTCCTTTTGGCTCGACCAGCTTTTCGACAGCTGAACGGGAAAATCGACGGGCGGAACGATGAGTTTAGCCCGACGAGTTTCTCTGTCGTGTGTACGCGGCCTACCAGTCACGGGGAATGTCTTAGCAGAGATTGATAAAGGTCCATTGAAGTGGATGTAAACTCCCACATATATGCAATGAAGTGAACAGCCTCAGATGATGCACAGAGATTAAACAAATCTCCCTACATATATTTAATTGTATATCTGCTGTCTTTATATAGCTTTATATATTCTTTAGAAAGTTCACATCGTGTTAGAGATTTTCTCTTGCTGTTCAGCACCCAACAGCCAAGACAGCTGTTTGGAGGAAAGGCACACCCCCACTCCACATAGGCAGAGACTCTCAGAGCTGTTCTGTGAATAGTTTAGCTCACTGCTAATCTATTTATAGCAACCTCCCCAACACAAAATTCAGCATGGTTTTATCTCAGTTGAGGGACAACTTGTCAGAAGTTATCATGCTGATAACAGAAGAATGGAGCAGGAGTAAGCCACAGGACTTAGTGCTTTAAAGAGAGATAAGAAAACATTGCAGATATATGTGCCCAGCTCAAATTTCATGAATCGAGTTTACATCCACTTTAATGATTCAATGAATATACCTCAACATTTCTTAGAAATCTGGGGTGAATACCTTTAGGATCCATTACTTTATTACACTTTAAAGCTGAATTGCAGGAATTGAGCCACTTTATATAGAGTGAAGGCACACTATGAGTTAAGTCCAAGGAGGTGCATGACATCTCAGGAATTTATATCTATTATTTATATGTAATAAGTTTATGGCTCTGCCGGAGAGTACACGGACACTCTGTGAGAGAGGAGAGAGAGGCACACAGAGCAGCTATGTCACCTCAACCCTGCTACCCATTCAGAGAAACCTTTGTATTTTGTGAATAGTTTCACATAATATAAAGGCTTCTGTGATTAGAAAGAGGAAGGGACAGGCATTGCAGCTGCACCAACTCTAATGTTGTAGATACTTAGGGCCAGATTCACAGAGCCCTTACTCTACGGGTTACTCTTACTCTAGCCCTTACGCGTTAGACAGGAGTACTTTCAAATTACGCGCGTTGTTTCATTAGTCTGAATCCTCAAACCACGAAACGACGGCTTCGGGCTTCAATCCGACTGGCTTACATGTTCGTAAGCCTTCGGATCTACGCTGCAATAAATCCACTACGCTGGGTGGAGTTCCTGTCGTTTTTCCGCGTCAGGGTATGCAAATGAGCTTTTTCTGACGATCCACGAAGTTACGAGCATCATTCGCAATCTCTTACGGCATCTGTAGTCAACTTTTTGCCGCGTAAAGTTATTCCAGCTTTTATCTGGTCTAGTATTAGACAGCCCATGTTAAGTATGGCCGTCGTTTCCGCGTCGAATTTCAGCGTTCAACGTCGTCCGGGAATAGGAATGTATGTAAACGACGCTACTCAAACAAAAAATGACGTAACGACGTTATTTCGCGCAATGCACGGCGGGAAATTTCTGAACGGAGCATGCGCAGTTCGATCGCCGCGGGGACGCGCCTAATTTAAATGCTTCACGCCCCCTAATCGCGTATTTCAATTCCGCCGTGAGAAATACACTACGCCGCCATACCTTACGGGCCAAAATCTACATGAATTCGTCGTAGAGCCAGGTAAAATACGGCGGCGTAGTGTATCTCTTGTGCAAATACAGCAATAGCCATTTTCAGCTGTGCAATAAAACTTTCAGATGTAATAAATAGACATAAGCTCAGGAGATGTCATGCACCTCCATGGATTTAACCCCTAGTGTGCCTTCACATTTGACAAATTTCCTAGAATTACATTTTAAGACCCCTTATACACTGGAAGCATTTTTCAGGCGCTTTAGTGCTAAAAATAGCGCCTGAAAAAAGCCTTATCTGCAAATTCCAGTGTATAAGCCCTAGTGCTTTCACACTGGGGCGCTGTGCTTGCAGGACGTCAAAAAAAGCTTCTACGAGGTGCTTTAGGAGCAGTGTATACACCGCTTGTAAAGCCCCCCTGCCCATTGAAATCAATGGGCAGCACCGCCGAAGTGCCTGCAAAGTGCCTCGGCAGTGGCGATTTGAGGGCGATCTTAACCCTTTTTAAGGGCGCAATTGGAGGTTAACAGTGCCCCGCTAGTGCCTGAAAAGCTCCGCAAAACTGACAGTAAAGCCCGGGGCGCTGGCAGTCTGAAAGGGCTCTGAGGCCACGTACACACGATCAGACCGGTCCGATTAAACTTGTCCGACGGACCGTTTTCATCGGACCACACTGAAGTGGTCTGATGGTCTGATGTGCGTACACACCATCGGACCAAAAATCCGATCAGACCAGAACGCGGTGACATAGAACACAACGACGTGATGAAAAAACTAAGTTCAATGCTTCCAAGCATGCGTCGACTTGATTCTGAGCATGCGCGGGTTTTTGGTCCGATGCTTTTGTGTACTAACTATCGAATCTGTCTGACGGACAGATGTCCGTCGGACAGATTTTAAAGCAGGTTTTAAAACTTTGGTCCGACGGACAGCGGTCCGATGGGCCGTACACATCATCAAATTTGTCCGATGAAACTGGTCTTCAGACAAGTTTAATCGGACCGGTCTGATCGTGTGTACGCGGCCTTAGTGAGACAGTTTATCTGCTGATCCTGCCCTCAACTCTGAAAATGACCTTTACCACACAAACCAATATGATCTTCCAACTTGTTTTTATCTGTGCCATTTACTTCTGGGAAGACTGAACAGAAGTAATTGTTTAAATGGTTTATACAAAATAATTATTGTACCCATGTGATCCTTTTGTAACAGATTTAGCCATTTACTGCCCTTTCTGTGCTCTAGCAGCCCTGATAATACATTTGGCCTCCTTTTGTCTATTTGTATTTACTTTTCAATCGACTACACTTTATGTTTCCTTGTATGACCTTTATGCTGATTTTTAAGCCTTTACTATTTTAGTGAACCTCATTATAGTCCAGTGCAAGTTACAAGGACACAGGATCAATAGGTGATTTTCTGTACCTACATATATTGTACTTTGTCTGAATAAAGAAATTAAATACAGCCCCCATGTCCAAAGACTGGTAAGCTACAGTAATTTTTTGTTTTTGTGTTTAGATATACTAAAGCATGAAGAAAATAATAAGTCTATGTGAATAAAGTTCATTATCATGTAAAATAAAAAACATCACAGTCAACATGTGCTTGTAAGGATATTCTCCTGGTAGGCACCCTCTGGAGATTTTCCAGGCACGTCCAATATCCATAACAGATCCAGAATATGCTGGAGGCATTATAACTTAGAGATGACTTGGGAACACTATGAAATCCCCAAGGATGTGCTTAAGTATGTGGATATGCAAAAGGAGGACCGTTGTCCTCAAAATCCCCACTAGGATAATTGCACTGGAAATGCTCTCATGCAAAAGGTATTAGCATATGTTTATAAAGTTTAAACAAGACAGCAATTCATTTTATTCAAAGTTACGCCATCCCAATATATTTCTGTCTCTTTTATTGACCAACTCAAGCTTAGGAAAAGTTATAAAACCGAAAGTTCCCTTTTATCAATCTAAAGTGGTTTATAGAGAAACAGTAAAATGTAAGTGGCTACAGACAGGCAGAACACTTATTTATAGGGCTGTTACTGATTACAATTTTTGTGTTCGATTAATCATTTCTTTTTAATCGATTAATCAACTAATTTCAATTAATTATAACACACATACAGATCCAACTAATTTTAGCTGATCTCCTTGCAGGCTGGTTCCAAGTGCAGCTACCAACCACTGGAAAAATGGATAGCAGGGTACAAAACACACAAGGGCAGCGCTCGATGGGAATGGCATTAAAACTTTTATAGTCTTCAAGTAGGTAACAAAATAAATATTGCACTGAAGATAAAATCGATGTAGCTACATAAACTGTAAAAATGGTGTAAGTAATAAAAAAACGGTAGCAAAAGCAGTCATAAAAACGTGTAGCTTAGTATGATACTGGTATAAAAATGTGTACAACGATACCACTGCTGAATCCAGATAAGGAGGGGTTAACATCAGTCCGTCAGCATGCAGATGACCTGTGAAAGGGAACTATCACATCTCCCAGTGGATGGCTGTAGAATCCCAGGGATAGAGGGAAGTGTAACAGCCCTTGCGTGTGACAGATAGTAAGGTCCTGCCGGCATGCAGATATGAAGGTACAGCAAAGGAACCCTTCAGATGGACACGGCAAGCCCCGCCGGTGTCTGTGACGTCACCGGATCTACCACGGAACTCCCTGAAGACCTGGAAGCCGGCGGAGAGGTGAGTACCGATTAAAAGAATTTTGATCAATCAAAAAGATTAACGATTAATCAAGGAATTATTAGTTAATTTCCACAGCCCTACCTATTTATGAAGACAATTGATGTCCATTCTCAACTGACGCATCATACGCTGCTACTGTTGTCCAAGTGATAGTATACAGTATAGAATGGAAAATATACATTTGAGAAAAAATTGTCATTTGTGCATGCTTGTTATGCCTTACTTGTTAGCTTCAATATTGCTTTATAATTTCAATAGCTGCTTGTATCAGTAATAAATAATGTTGTGTGTATTGTTTACTCCTTTATCAAGAAGCTCTGAAGTGTTTACACCAACATTTTAAAAAAAATCTCCCAGGGTCCAAATACACATGGTACTGTTTTTTATGATGAATTATAATTTAGTGATGAGCACAGAGAAGATCAGGTGTTTGCGGCATCTACCATGTAATGTTAGCTTGTCATGCAAGTGACTGGAATTCCAACTTCAAGGGCAACACCTTCAGGTTATTTGCCTCATACTGTAGGGCAGGTAATGACTTGTGTTTCTGAAACGAAACAGACTGCTGGTAAGAGTTATTTATTATCTTCTCAAGAAAAAAAAAAAAATAGATTCACATGCAATTTAATTTCAGAAAATTCCAGTTGTCTTGGTTTCATGAACAAATATGTTACTAATATCACTTTTGAGTGGATGCCAAATATCAGCCTATTAATGTGCACATCTAACAAATGTATACAAAAATGTAATCTGGGTTGATGTGTCTACAGGCTAATCCACACACCTTTATTGGAGCATACGTGGGTGGTAATATTTGTGCCTCTGGTAACTGGCATATACAAACACATCTTGAGTACCGTAACTTACTTGTGTAGTAGCTCAGTTCAAGTGTTGTAATTGCACACTGTCGAGGTTTTATTCCCACACCAATGATATAGCTATTCACAGGCCGTCACAATCCGGGTGAAAGATGTATTCAAATTAATACAGAGCTTGCTCGGATTGGAGTAACAACCTCTGTCAATCTGTATGTAGCCTGCTTGGATTGGCTTTGAGAGTCAGAAAGGCGTGGGCTGATGATGTTACAGCCTCTGCCAATCCAAGCAGGCTTTGTATTCATTAATAGAATACATAGCTCACTGTGATTGGTTTCAGCTCCAGCAAGAAGGAAGAAGAATATGGCTCCGCTTAGCCAATCCTGGTGAGCGATGTATTCAAATGAATACAGAGCCTGCTCGGATTGGAGTAACAACCTCTGCCAATTTGTATGTAGCATGCTTGGATTGGCTATGAGAGTCAGAGAGGCGTGGGCTGATGATGTTATAGCCTCTGCCAATCCAAGCAGGCTTTGTATTCATTAATAGAATACATCACTCGTCGTGATTGGCTCCAGCTCCAGCAAGAAGGAAGAAGATGATGGCTCCAGCTCCAGCAAGAATGAAGAAGAATATGACTCCAGAAGGAAGAAATATGAATCATCGGAAACCTCAGGAAGGGGGGGGGGGGGTCATATTTATATGGTGAGTACAGGCAAAAAAATCTTAAAAACATTTAAAATTAGGGGGTCGTCTTATACACCCGGTCGCCTTATACACCGGCAAATAAGGACAGGGCTTTTTTTCAGGGGGAACTTGGGGGAACTCAGTTCCACCACCTTTGGCTTAGACCCTTTGGTGCCTGCTCACCACAATCACTTGTCTGAACAGAAGTCTGGTTTCTGTGTTTACAAGTGACAGCTCTGCACTCTGTGTGTAACCCCCCTAAACTCTGCACTCTGTATGTAATGCAATTTTGGTATTTAATGCCCCTTTAAGACCCTTGTAGTATATGTGAAATCTGAACGGTGTCGTGGTTGAGTTCCTGCACCCATTTTCTTTGAAAAAAAGCTCTGAATACGGATATATATATATATCGAGCAGAAGCAAGACAAAAAGTTGGACTGGTTAGACTAGATCTTGCTCAAGCATGAAGTTAGATTAATTTGTTTCATTATTATTTATCCTTCCTAAACTGATTGGGGTTAGATTTTATTTGGCCAAAGCTTTACTAAATCACCATTCTCGTAAGGTTCTCCACATTTCAGTTTGTCTTACAGAAATGATTGACATGCCATTCCTGTGATTACCCTCTACCAATGAACCTTTATACATTTCTGCAGCACATTCCATTCTAGCATCTGTCAACAGGCCCTGGGGCAAAAAAAAACCTTTGGCCCACAAGGGCATAAAGCCAGCTGTTACATTATGCTCTCTGAAAATGTGAGGGTGCTATCAGGGCTGAATTTTTTTATAGACATACCTGAGAACAAGCAGAAATTCTTTGATATACTGTACCTAAGGGCACAAGCCCAAATTTTTTTGAGAGTACAGTGGAACCTCGGATTGAGAGTAACGCATTTGGCCAGAGGTGGGGGGGGCCCAGAGCCAATTTAAGACGTTTGGAGCTGTTCGGAAATACTTGGAAACACTCAGAAATACTCAGTTCAGAGTAATTCCGATCCTTTCTGGGGGTTTCCGAGGGCAGCCAAACAATCTCAGAGGATTTCCGAGTCTCTCTGGCGCCACCCATCTCTGGCCACATGAGGTATTGCATGCCATAGAAGTCAATGTGGAAAAAATTATTTTAGTTTCCATTGACTTCTATGGGGAAACTCGCTTTGATATGTGAGTGCTTTGGATTACAACAATTCTCCTGGAACGAATTATGCTCGTAATCCAAGGTTCCACTGTATGCATATTAAGGGCCCATTAACACTACTATGATGCAATAACATGAGGGTTAATTCATAGAAATGCACACCACATGCATTTCAGTGATACTGTACCATAAGTACGGTAACTTGCCATTTGATGTCCATTACAGCACTAACATACATTTATGTTTGAAATTGTACATGCACCTTTTTCTGTATTAATCCATTTGTTGTTGTTTTATATATATATATATACAGTGCCTTGCGAAAGTATTCGGCCCCCTTGAACTTTGCGACCTTTTGCCACATTTCAGGCTTCAAACATAAAGATATAAAACTGTAATTTTTTGTGAAGAATCAACAACAAGTGGGACACAATCATGAAGTGGAACGAAATTTATTGGATATTTCAAACTTTTTTAACAAATAAAGAACTGAAAAATTGGGCGTGCAAAATTATTCAGCCCCTTAACTTTCAGTGCAGCAAACTCTCTCCAGAAGTTCAGTGAGGATCTCTGAATAATCCAATGTTGACCTAAATGACTAATGATGATAAATAGAATCCACCTCTGTGTAATCAAGTCTTCATATAAATGCACCTGCACTGTGATAGTCTCAGAGGTCCGTTTAAAGCACAGAGAGCATCATGAAGAACAAGGAACACACTAGGCAGGTCCGAGATACTGTTGTGGAGAAGTTTAAAGCCAGATTTGGATACAAAAAAGATTTCCCAAGCTTTAAACATCCCAAGGAGCACTGTGCAAGCGATAATATTGAAATGGAAGGAGTATCAGACCACTGTAAATCTACGAAGACCTGGTCGTCCCTCTAAACTTTCAGCTCATACAAGGAGAAGACTGATCAGAGATGCAGCCAAGAGGCCCATGATCACTCTGGATGAACTGCAGAGATCTACAGCTGAGGTGGGAGACTCTGTCCATAGGACAACAATCAGTCGTATACTGCATTAATCTGGCCTTTATGGAAGAGTGGCAAGAAGAAAGCCATTTCTTAAAGATATCCATAAAAAGTGTTGTTTAAAGTTTGCCACAAGCCACCTGGGAGACACACCAAACATGTGGAAGAAGGTGCTCTGGTCAGATGAAACCAAAATCCAACTTTTTGGTAACAATGCAAAACGTTATGTTTGGCGTAAAAGCAACACAGCTCATCACCCTGAACACACCATCCCCACTGTGAAACATGGTGGTGGCAGCATCATGGTTTGGGCCTGCGTTTCTTTAGCAGGGACAGGGAAGATGGTTAAAATTGATGGGAAGATGGATGGAGCCAAATACAGGACCATTCTGGAAGAAAACCTGATGGAGTCTGCAAAAGACCTGAGACTGGGACAGAGATTTGTCTTCCAACAAGACAATGATCCAAAACATAAAGCAAAATCTACAATGGAATGGTTCACAAATAAACATATCCAGGTGTTAGAATGGCCAAGTCTAAGTCCAGACCTGAATCCAATCGAGAATCTGTGGAAAGAACTGAAAACTGCTGTTCACAAACGCTCTTCATCCAACCTCACTGAGCTCCAGCTGTTTTGCAAGGAGGAATGGGCAAAAATGTAATTCTCTCCATGTGCAAAACTGATAGAGTCATACCCCAAGCGACTTACAGCTGTAATCGCAGCAAAAGGTGGCGCTACAAAGTATTAACTTAAGGGGGCTGAATAATTTTGCACGCCCAATTTTTCAGTTTTTTATTTGTTAAAAAAGTTTGAAATATCCAATAAATTTCGTTCCACTTCATGATTGTGTCCCACTTGTTGTTGATTCTTCACAAAAAATTACAGTTTTATATCTTTATGTTTGAAGCCTGAAATGTGGCAAAAGGTCGCAAAGTTCAAGGGGGCCGAATACTTTCGCAAGGCACTGTATATATATATATATATATATATATATATATATATATATATATATATATATATATATATATATATATATATATACACACAGTAAAATATAGGATATATTGTATGGTCTGTACATGCACCTTTTTGTGCATTGGGTAGCTCTTTAATTGACTGTGCTGTATTAACGCAATGTACATTAATGGTACATGCATAAGGCACATGCCCAAATGCACCACAATAATGTAAATGGGCCCTAAAGTTTACATCCTAGACAGTTTTCCTTAAAATTTGGAAAGATCCTCCTGTCCGGTGTTTACTGCTATAATCTGTTATAGATATTTCCCCTCAATTTACCCAATGACAATAGTTTTACCAGACAGAAAGTGAAGAAAAACTGCAACAGGGACGCAGACAGAAAGAAAATATCTTAGAGGTTGCAGATAAAAGGAAAATTTTAGAGTATATCTTTGTGGTACTCTAAAATTTCCCTCCTCAAATTCGATACTAATACCCTCCTATTAGTAAATTTCTTTGTAGTAGAAGCACATTTCTTTGTAGAAGATAATTTTTCTATTTATTGAATACTGCACGGCATCTTGGGTTACTATTTTTCATACCATTTAAAGCAAGAAAAGCCGCCTAGGGTGAAATACAAATTACTTACTCTCCCGAAGCTACAATGTGGGGCAGGCCTACCCGATTTTGGGACTTACTACAAAGCCACTCATGTGGCACGCATGCTGGAATGGTTCCCCCGCCCTTTTATGAAGGCTTCTATCGCCATTGAACAGGACTTAGCGCCTGTAGATCTCCGGGCACTTCTTTGGGGGTATGGGTCCAACTTTTCCCGCCTGCCCTCTCCCTCGCCACTAACAATGGCTTCTCTCAGGCTATGGGTTCATAGGGGTTTGTGCGACACTTTGTCCTCCGACCCCTCCCCACTGTCCCCCTTGTTTGATAACCCCGCCTTCCCCCAGGGCATAGAAGCGACAACTATAGGGCCCTTTAAACGTTCTGATTTTCCCCAAGCGCACTCCTTTGTAAACCCACTACAAGGGACACCAATTACACCAACGGGTCCCCAAGACTGGCTTACCACCCTCCACCTTTCTAAGTTTGTGAAGCATCTACACATTTCCTCCCAAGTCCACCGCCCTTATACTGAATTTGAACGACTGTGCTCCCTTTCTGAAACACCCAGACACCTCCTTTCAACCATATACTGTCTTCTACAAGCTCTTTTACATGGGGACCTGCCTCCCTACACTGGAAATTGGTCTGCAGACTTGGGAGAGGACATACCCCGGTCGGATTGTCAGACCTTGTTTCTTTTTACACACAAATCAACGATATCCTGCTACTCTCAGGAAAAGAACTACAAGGTTTTATCACTATGGTACAGGGACCCCTCTACCCCGAGAATGTCTTTACAGCAGCTCTTGTGCTCTTCCTGGACTTTTTTTCTTCTGTTCTTTTCAGCTCTCTCTCCTTTCTTCTTCCCTTTCTCCGTACTCACGCCCACCTTTGTGTCGCTCCCCTCCTTTCTCCTTTCTCTTTCCTTTTTATTTTCTTGAAAATAAAAAATAAAATAAATGTTATATGCTATCTGACTGGAAACAACGAAACTTTCTTGACAGGAGTAGTTTTTTTTCTTTTGCTCCTAAGGACAACCGTTGATGTTCGTTATTTTCTATATGGCAATAGGAGTTATGCTGTGGGCGATAGCCATTGGGCTGACTCAATATACATGTCTACTCACGATTGTCACTAGTATTGTAACACAATGTTGTTTCTCTTTGTATCTTTTGTTACGCTACCAATAAATATATTTTCAACCCTAAAGCAAGAAAAGCTAGCCTTTCCTTACTTTTCTAGAAAATATAGAAAAATATAGAAAATATATTTCTCTGGTTTGTTGTTGGATATTTACCTTCACTTCCTGTCTGGTGAAGCCATTGTTGGCAGGACATGAAGTAAGATAAAATCTCTCTAATAGTGCCCCTAATAGCAATAAAAAAAAGTTTAAAGTTTCTTCTTCACTACCAGGCTATCTTTTCAGTTACAGGAGTTTAATCCTTCCACACTGCATACTCTCCACAAAGTAACAGCTGACAAAGAAATTGACCCATGTAGGCCATTCATCATCGTCATCATCACAATCTGACCAGTATTGTAATAGACTGGTTTGAAAGAATGTTCTTTTTTTTTTTTTGCTAATAAAAATCTTTATTTTGCTTTTACAAGAAATTAGGAATGTTACACAACCAAAAAAAAAATTGCAAAAATAAGTAAGGATTTAATTTACATCTGAGTAGAAGAAATATACCCATATAAAGTACTTTAGGCAAAATACTGATACAAAATCAAATTAAAGACTAAGAACATTAATTACCCCCCTAAATTTACTGAAATAATGGACATTTATTGTAGGTCTAATCCGTATATGTATATGAGAAGAAAAGAAGTGTTGAACTTATTTATATAAGGAAAATGTCATAACCATGTGGCTACTATGATTCCTCTGCTGATAATGTCTCATGTGACGACTTGCAGATAAAACAACACGAGAGACATAAACAGTACCAAAAAGAAGGATAGTAGCATATAAGTATAGGAAAAGAGAAAGTGAGACAGTGAAGAATAGTCCCTAGGAAAGGAGGGAGCAGAAGGGCAATAAAAAGGAGAGATTGGGGGGAGCCACTGATGTGGACACTATGGCCCAGATTCACGTACATAGGCGCATTATCGGTCCGGCGTAGCGCACCGCCATTACGTTAGACTTGCGCCATCTAGCCGCGTAATCCCCCGATTCACGTAGCTTTTGCGCAGGAAATTGCGCAAGCGTAAGGTTTTTTCCTGAGGCGTAAGGAGGAGTAATACAAATTGGGAGGGACGTGGGGGTGTCACATTGAAATGAGCCGTGACCCCATGCAAATGAAGGGCCGGCCGGCTCGCGCATGCGCGCGTGAAGGAGACCATGTCAGCTCCGCTGTGCGCATGCTCACAACTCGGGAGCGGCGCAATCAGTGAAATTGGAAATGGACTAGGGCAACGTTGTGAACTACGCAGACAGCATAAATAGACACACACAAACGCACTTGCATTGCAAAAGTACATCCCTTTGTGTCCCTTCCCATTTAACCAAGTGCTTTTGTTCCTGTTGTTCGTTGCAGTGTGTCTTGTAGTTGTCAGATTAGTGTTCTGTGTGATCAAGTTCTTGTTGGTATATTTGTGAAAGTGTTTTTTGATAAGTGTTTGAGAGACTGTTTGTTTGATTGATATATTTCTGAGCGTTTGTTTTCTTGCTTTATTTTTTCTTTTTTCTTTTTTTGCTGACATTTTTGGCATTTTTAATTTTTTTTTTTGCTGACATTTTTTTTAAATTTTGGGTTGTGCATGCTGTTTGAATGTGGGGGTGACATTCCTGCTGGAAAAGGGGTGTCATCCTCAATTTTGGTGGAGAAGGGTTCCCCAGGACCAGGGAGAAGTGATTCCCAGGTCCGTGTGAATGGTGTATGAATGTACAGTGACATAATTGGAGCCTTGACGTGGCGTTACTGCTCACCAGTCGTGCATGGTGGACTGGTGCCAATCCAATTTGATGAGGATGTGGGGTGTGTGTGCTAGGGACCACAGTGGTGTGCATGCATGCATTCTCATTGTGCCATGATTAATGTGTGTGTTTAACGTGCAAAGATGCCCAATATGAGCTGTCTCCTGACTGCTCTTCCCTCAGAAGACGGGGTATCCTCGGTTAGGGGGGGATTGTCTGGTTGGGGGGTCAGGTCATCACGTAGCTCAACCTGCAGGCCCTTCCTCACTGCGAGATTGTGCAGCATGCAACATGCAACGATGATATGGCACACAAAGTTTGGGGAATACAACAGTGTACCCCCAGACTTATCCAGGCATCGGAAACGTGACTTCAGGAGGCCAAAGGTGCGCTCCACCACTGCTCGGGTTTTGATGTGTGCTTGATTGTATCTTTCCTCTCCTGGGGTTTGGGGGTTCCGGATAGGAGTCATGAGATGGGGTCCCAGTGCATATGCAGAGTCACCTGGAAGGGAAAAGACAGGAGAATGTTAGTCATGCATGTGCCACTTGTGAGGTGTGCATCACGGGAGGGGATAGTCATGCCTGACTCCCATGTCACTCACCAACCAGCCAGGTGTTCCCATACACGTTCTGATAGAATTCCATTCGGATGTGGCATTGATTGTAGATGTAGCTGTCATGGGTGGATCCGGGGTGTTTGGCACGGACGTGCCATATGAGTCCTTGGGCATCAACTATCACCTGTACGTTGATGGAGTGCCAATTCTTCCGATTGCGGTACATGTGCTCTGTGTCATGGGGGGGCTGGAGTGCCACATGTGTGCAATCAATGGCCCCCACAGTACGTGGGAATCTGGCAATTCTGTAGAAATCTGTCATTGCCTTCAGCCGCAGCTCCTCAGTGGTGGGTTTGATGATTAGGTTGGCCAAGCGTGTGAGGATTGCTGGGAAAACCTGGTGCACACATCTGCTCATGGAGGATTGTGACATCCCAGCCACCACTCCACTTGTACGCTGAAAAGAGCCACTGGCAAGGAAATGGAGTGTTGCCAGTACCTTGACCAGTGGCTGCACTGGATGTGAGCGTTGTGTTGGGCTGGTGATGTCCTCCTGCAGGGTTGTGGTTAATTCCAGGATGGCATGAGGGGGGAATCTGAAGATGCGATACACCTCAGAATCACTCATGCCAAAGAGGTCTATGCGTGTGCGGTATACCCTCTCCCGTGCCATCCTCCGTGCCCTCCTCCTTCTTTGGTCATCTAAATTCACTAGTGCAGCTATGAGCGACGATGCCCCTGGCATGTTGGCAGTCAAATTGTAGTGCAACATGTGTGTGTGGTCTGCTCCTCAGTAACGGTGTTGCTTTCTGTGAGATGTAGACGTTTTTTCAAAATTTAGACCAGCTTTTATGTGCTCTAACTTTAGACAGGACATTTTGCTGTTGCGCACATCGCGTAGCCTGCGCAGCAACTGCGTTTTTTTGTGGATCCCCGCAACTCCCTCATTAGCATATTTGACTAGCAAATCAATGGTGTGTCTAGCGCATTTTTGCGCGGACGGATGCGTCTGTCTAACGAAATTACGCCGGACCAAAAAAAAGGGATTTCTGGCGTAAATCGTTTTCTGAATCGCGCGCATCTAAACGCACGCGCACATTTAGACTTACGCACGCGCAACACCAGTTGCGCAGGCGTAATCGCTCTGTGAATCTGGGCCTGTGACTTTACATAGTCTAAGAGTAAGAGATAACCTATCTTTACTGTAATATCTATTTTATCTAAGCATCCATGGATGACAGTAAGTTACAGTAATTTGAGGAATAGGTAAAATGAAACCATTAAAGTCAGATCTCACCAAAGCCATCACAAAAATTATAATCGACATGAAACTTGAAAAAAATTATAGATTTTACAATATATCAAGCAGTATCTAGCACTGTACGAGCATCTATTAACATTGTAGTTTAAGGTCCCATATGTGAACACCCTGTAACTGGCGACATGAACTGTTGTTCTCAGCTTAAAGGGGTTGTAAAGGTTTGTTTTTTATTTTCTAAATAGGTTCCATTAAGCTAGTGCATTGTTGGTTCACTTACCCTTTCCTTCGATTTCCCTTCTAAATGTTTTTTCTTTGTTTTCTTTGTCTGAATTTCTCACTTCCTGTTCCTCCTCAGTAAGCTGTTCTGGCTGACTAACCACCGCTCGGATGATGGTGGAAAGCTTACTGAGGAGAAACAGGAAGTGAGAAATTCAGACAAAGAAAAAAAACATTTAGAAGGGAAATCAAAGGAAAAGGTAAGTGAACCAACAATGCACTAGCTTAAAGGAACCTATTTAGAGAATAAAAACAAACCTTTGCAACCCCTTTAAGAAAGGAGGAGTCTTCTCCCAACCATTTTACAATAATAACCTACCCTGCTACCTGTTAGCGTGGCTCACCTAGAGTTACGAAGGTGCCACTACCTGTTGACACCTGGCAGGTCCATCACTTTGCTCCCAAGTGATCCATTTCAGTGTTCCTACTCAGCCCTTGGCTCCTGCTGATGGTCCCTGCTGGTTATCCTGTTATATTCCCTTGCTGATTCTAAACTCAGACTAGGATTCCTTAAGCGGCTGGACTTTGCAAAAATGGTTGTTCTCACCCTCAGATAATAAAAGAGTCTTTTCTTTCACGTTTTGTGAGTGTATCTTATTAGCAGTCCTATTTATATTAAATAATTTATTACACTAGTTGGTGCGATCCATCATGGTTGGTTTCCATGATAATGATCACTGATTAGCCCAGTGTTTCTCAACTCCAGTCCTCAAGCCCCCCAACAGGTCATGTTTTCAGGATTTTCCTCAGATGAAAAGGCTGTGGGAATTACTAAGGCAGTGAAACTGATCAAATCACCTGTGCAAAATAATGGAAATCCTGAAAACCTGACCTGTTGGTGTGCCTTGAGGACTGGAGTTGAGAAACACTGGATTAGCCTGATGGTTCCACATATCTGAAGATTCCTGTCCCCATGATGCAAGGTTATCCAAGTGCTTCTCTACTTTTTCCATTGTGAGTACATACTGTATTTTCTAACAACATATACATATTACCCTGGAATAATACACCAAGTCATTGCACCTCAGGTTGGTTTTATTTTTTGACTCAGAGCAAGGGTTTCCATGATGATGATTGTTTTGCTCATAGGAAGGTCACTGGTCATTTCAAACATGCTTACGGTTTTGATAGTTGACAATTTTTTTTTACCAACAACTGAATCACATTAAAATAGTACAACAACCTTAATGTCATGTTATTGCAATCAACATAAAGATAACAGATTTCCTTGTAAATTTGTAAGAAGAAAATTCTAATTTAGGCTCAGGATTACCTCACTTCCTTTGAAATGGATCCTGTCGGTTTACCACAAAAAGAGTTACAATGCAATAGATGAGCTCTTACACTCCCCGACAGATGGAGTGAATTTAGGAGATGCAGGCCACCAGAGAGGTGAGGGTAATAACTTATATTTTGCAGAGAACTTTCAGGTTAATAAGTGTGTTGGCAATGGTGACAAAGACATATAACACAGCAATCAGGTGACAAGAGACTCATTTACTGCATCACAATGTACTCACACATATCAAGTAGTAGGAAGTATATACAATATGACAAGTATTTTCCAATAAAAAAAAGAGGGTCAGTTAAATGCTTTTCTAAATGTTTTTAGCACATTTGTGAAGGTTTAATTGGCCACTGAAGTCAAATCTGTGAGCATGTTGAGAAGAATGAAGCCATTGATAAAAAAGTAACACAAGACTTTGCATTTGCACAAAGGGGATAAGGAAAATAGCAACATGTGTAACATGACACAGCTTCAGGTTTACAATATCAAAAAAGCTGACAAATTTGCACACTGGTTACTAAGAATACTTGGTGGACTCTTCCACGAAAGAACGATTTCGAAATGGTTGTTTGTTATTGTTATGATATCTATGCACCTAGTTGACACTGGTAATGCAAAGCCACTATAATATGCAAATAAGAACTCATCAACAGTGCAACTGCATCTTAAGAAAGTAAAAAAATATATCAACACCCTTACCAGCTGAGCTTTGTTATCTCAGCAGTCAAGTTTGTATTTTGAATATCAGATTAAAGATGAACTTGGGCTTTAGCTGAGCATCAGACATGCACACTTTTACTGTGAGGTACAGGTGCCCAAGTGAGCTTCGGGTGAGAATGACTTGGGCCACTACTCATTTGAGTAAAAAAATAGCACAAGTTTAGCTAAAGATGATTTTGGAGGTTGTCCTAGCTCAGTGGTCATCAACTCCTGTCCTCACGGCCCACTAACAGGCCAGGTTTGCAAGAAAACTGAAATACATCACAGGTGATATCATTTGCTGCCCAATGATTGCAGTATTCTAGTCTGCATCTCCCCAAGGTAATGCATAAAACCTGGCCTGTTAGTGGGTTGATGACCACTGCCCTAGCTTATCTCTATAAAAATTGCCTCTGTAAGAGGAAAAAATAAATATAATGCCTCGTACACACGACCAGTTTTCCTGTCTTGAAAAGTGCCATGACAGCTTTTGGCCAGGAAAACTGGCCGTGTGTATGCTCCATGGCAGTTTTTCCGACAGGAAAACCTCTGGGAATCCTTGCGGGAAAAATGAGAACATACTCTCTTTTTTCCTACCGCAATTCCCGTTGGTCTTTTTCCCGGCAGTTTCCCTATGGGAAACACTGTGGTGGAGCATAAACATGGCTGGGATTCCTGGCCAAAGCTCTCACCGCAGTCTTCCCGATGGGAAAACCTCTGGAGTGTACAGGGTGAAAGTTACAGAGTGGACTTTTTCCCGCCGGGAATCCCGGTCGAGTGGACAGAGCTCTACGCTTTAAAAAAAAAAATTCTGTCTTTACAACTCCTTTAAGTTGTAGGTGTTTTTTTTATCTTAATGCATTCTAAACCCTTCTGTAGTAGCCTCCCAGCAGCCCCTAATACTTACCTGAGCCCCATCTCTCTCCAGCGATGTCAACAAGTGCCTTGGCCGTATGGAACTCTCCTTCTGATTGGCTGAGACACAGCAGTGACTCCCCCAGCTGTTAATCAAAGTCAGTTATTCAATCAGGGGAGAGAGGGGGCGGGGCTGGGCCAGGTCGGGGCTCCACATCTGAATCAACACAGGGAACTGTGACTTTGCTCGGGTGCCCCCATAGCAAGCTGCTTGCTGCAGGGGGGGGGCACTCGACAGGAAGGAGGGGCCAGGAGCAGAGGGACCTGACAAGAGGAAGATCCAACTGCACATAGGAGGTATAACATGTTTGTTATTTGTATTTTTTTAAACAGGACATTACAATCATTTTAATGTTGCGAAAAAAGGAAAGATGGAAGCGCACACCACAAAGTCACCCAGTTTCAAATGTGACAGAAAGGCTTCAAGGAGTTGTAAAGGAAAAATGTTTTTTGCCTAAAATTAATGGCCCAGATTTATAAAGCAATTACGCCTGTCTAACTGGTGTTAGACAGGAGTAATTTCAAATTTCGCGCGCCGTATCACTAGTTTGAATCCTCAAACCATGATACGGCGGCTTCGGGCTTCGATCCGAGAGGCTTACGTCTTCGTAAGCCTTCGGATCTACGCTGCGATATTTTTGCGGCCGCTGGGAGGAGTTTGCGTCGTTTTAATGCGTCGGGATATGCAAATGTGTTTTTACGGCGATCCACGAAGATACGAGCGGTCTTCGCAATCGCTTACGTCTGTTTTTTTTTTACGTACTGTTAGACCAGCTTTTTGCTGGTCTAACGGTGCGTAGCCCATGTTAAGTATGGCCGTCGTTCCCGCGTCGAATTTACATTTTTTTTTTTTTTTGCGTAACTCGTTCGGGAATAGAAATGTCCGTAAACGACGCTACTCAAACAACGAATGATGTAACGACGTGATTTCGCACAATGCACAGCGGGAAATTTGCGAACGGAGCATGCGCAGTTCGATCGCCGCGGGAACGCGCCTATTTTAAATCCTTCACGCCCCCTACTCGTCTATATGGATTGCGACGGGAGAAATACACTACGCCGCCGTCGTTTACTGGACAAAATCTACCTGGATTCCACGTAGAGCCAGGTAAAAAACGGCGGCGTAGTGTATTTCTGATACGCTACGAGAATCCAATTCTCTCTGAATCTGGGCCAATGTCTGCAAGGTAGACACACAGGCCTTGTACACACGACGGGAAATATCCGCTGTAAACGGTCCCCGGACCGTTTACAGCGTATATTTGCGCCGGGATGTTTTGATCCGATGGCTGTACACACCATCGGATCAAATTCCCCGCCGGCGGACAGCGCGGTGACGCGGCGGTGACGTTGACGCCGCCACGTGACCGCCACGTCACCGCACCAGGAAGTAAACACTTCCGCGCGCATGCGTCGGATCCATTCACAGGATACGACGCATGTGCGGTAAGATATGTCCGCTGGTTTGCCGTACTAACCAGCGAACATATCTGCCAGCCAGCTATCCGGCGGAAATATTTCAAAGCATGCTTTGGAATTTTTCCGCCGGATGAATCCGGCAAAAAGTGTCCGTTTGCCCCTACACACGAGGGGATTTTTCCGCTGAAATGGTCCGTCGGACCATCTTCAGCGGATTTATTCCCTCGTGTTTACAAGGCCACAGAATAGTGTAATGATTCTGTTAAAAAAAAAAGAAAGAGTAAATACTTATTAAATTCCTTTATCTATATCACCTCCGGCGTTCTAGTTTCTGTTCTCTCATTCACTTCCTGGTTTGCAGCGCTCGTTCATGTAAGAACTACATTTCCCAATATGCATTGCGGCACGCCCAGTAATTCACACCTCCTTGAAGTCTCTAACACGTAGAGAGCGTCCTGCTCCACAGATGTAGTTCCCAGGAGGGGGCAAACACGTCACTGACCACCACTGTAAAGCCTCCCTTCACGGTGGTGAGTAACAATCAGACAAGCAGGAAGTGAACAGAACAGAGAAGAAATAGAGCAACTTCTCCTTACCCCTTTTTCTCTTCTACATTCAACAATGTTACCCAGTACTAGATCACAACTATGTATCAACTGCCTTAGACTATCAAAGTCTTGAGACAACGATTACTAGCTTTATCTGACCTGTTCCATTAGACCGTTCTTATGTATGTATTGATGTCTATATACTGTATCATTGTCAACTTGAATATTTTTAAATAAAAACCTATTTACTGTAAAAAAAAAAAAGGAAGATAGCTGGCCCTGTCTCCCGCGACCGCTATCCAACAACACTGAACAAGGGAGACAGATAGACAGAGCAAGAGGAGAGGCATCATAACAAGTAGTGCACAGAGACCACAGGCCCTGCCCCCTAGCGAGCCGGCTACTTCACTTGTCTCTAGTCTCTGAATAGCAGCCAATGGGTTCAGGCTCAGAGTGCTTCAGAATGGAGAGAGGGTAGAGATCAGTGCTGTATGTTCCCCCCCCCCCCCCCCCCCCATAGTAACATCCATATTTTAAGCTTCGGGGGGTGGGGTGGTAAAAAAAATATATATTACTTTATTTCAAATTTGTTTATTGAAATTTTAGAAGTCAGGAGTTCAATACGATACAGGAATATATAATAGTAAGTACTTCTAATATGACTAAAAATAAAGTAAATAAATAAATGAAAAAATAATAGTCTCAAAATATTTATAATTTGAGAATGTCTAAAGTTCTTAATAAAGGAAGCGTTGAGGGATTATCGCTCTCGTATTTCAAGTAAGAGCAAGTTCCAATATTATGTAACATCGTAAGAACAAGAAATACAATTAAACGTAACACTATGTGAACCTGATGAAGGGAAAGAAGTATGGGAAAAGAAAAAGAAAGGTAAAGTAGGTAAAGTGTTAGAAAATAAAGAAGGGAAATGGAATTTGGAAATAGGATCTCCAAGGTAAGGTGTCTTTCCAATCATATATTAAATATGGGAAAAATGAAAATGTACGGGAAATTTACCCAGGCATCAATAAGGTTGTATCGAAATTAGAAGGCAGATAATGTGTTGTCCAGGGGAGACATATTTTCTTGAATTTAGGAATTTTGCCAAGGGTTATAGCCTCTATTTTGGCATGAACCATGGCTTGATTGATTCTACAGTTAGTTTCAGTTAATATCAGGGTAGGGGATTTCCAGCATATTATTTTATTTCTAATACACAGCATAGGTTTGAATTGGATAAGGGCTATGTGCACAGGATGCCTGGGGAATTTATTAGCCTTTAAAGTGTTTTTTACCCTAACGCGTATTCCCAATATATGCCTGCTGTACCATGTACTTGTATGAAAAAGTATCCTGTTCTCTTTGTATTGCTTCCTTGTGCTTAGAGCATTAATGATGAGATGTCTTGAGCTTAGCTGATGATTGGTCAACAGCAGAAGTAAAGTAGCATATTTACTTCTCCTCTATGCATTTACTCTATCAAAATCAACAGCGGAGCACAGCTTTCCTCTTCTGTCTTTCCCCCTTCTTTCCTCTCGGTGCCTGCAAGGATTATTCTCTATTCTCTCATGCACAGCAGCAACCTTTTAACCAGGCTAGACAAGACCTCCTACTATTAAAAATATTAAATCAAAATAACAAATCATCAATTACATGCTGTCCCAATACAAAAATAAGTAATGTCCATGTGTGTCCCCTCCATTAATTTTGACTGGGGTCAAGCCATATTTTCAGACATGTGCAGGTCAGAGATTTGTAGTAGAAAACCTGAAAGACAATAAACCCCCAAAAATTGCAACTCCAGTCTAATGTTAGCATTTTCCCAGTTATGTAAATGCATTGTGGTGTGCTTTCATTCTTGTTTATGGCACTCTAATGCACATATATAGTAAATGTAGCACCCTCCTAGGTAGGTTGCTAAAATGATAGATAAATATAGTCCTTTTTGGCTCTTTTGTAATTATTGGAGCAGCTATTGATTTCTCTAGATCTCACAGGCTGCAAGTTTTATTAATTACTCCTGCATTCTAGAGGCTGGGGTAGTCAAATAGGAAGCTTGAATATTTATTAGGCTGCAGCCAGTCCCTGGAGAGGTGTGCCCAGTAGGTTGCTGGGGGAACATAAATAGTCTGGGGTCTAGAGTAGTGTTGAGCGGAATACGCCATATTCGATTTCGCGATATTTCATGAATGTATAGAAGAATATTCGTGAAATATTCGTTAATATCGAATATTCGTGATATTTTATAAAAAAAAATTTGCGAAATTTCGCTAATACGAATGCGAAATTGATTGCGAAATTCTCGTCTGCGCATGCGCATGCGCGCGAACAACACGCGAAAACGGAGATCATTTCCTATAGGAAGCACAATGCTAAGCTCTAAGTTCGCAATACACAGGAAAAACGCACAGAAACACTCCACTCTCTCTAGCCACCTTGTGAATCTGCACTGAAATACTGCTGGGAGTGATCTTATATAATGGTCGTGCAGGCAGGTTCCTATTGGTTGCTATGGAGGTTGCTAACCTCTGACAACTGTGGTAGGAGAACTCTGATTGGCTCTGATGCAAAAGAAGGGCAGAGAAAGTATTCGCGAATATTCGTAATACGAATATTCGCATTGCGAATATTCGGCAACATAAAAGGATCGCCTCAGCTACTCTGCCCAGGGTCTCTAATCATACCAGCAATGCTTTTAGACGTCGATGGAGATCACTAGGATGTAATCTGTTTTAAAAATACATTTGAAAAAATACGAATATTCGCAATAGCGAATATTCACCGCGATATTCGAGTTATTCGCGAATACTCGAATACTCGCAATGCGAATATTCGTGTGCAACACTATTAATTACACAGGTTATGAGGCTAATTTAATGCAGATAAGTGAGTTTAATTACCACCTTAATCAGCCACAGAACCTGTGTAATTAATATGTAAAAAGAAAAAATGCGGCGCTAAAGACAATATAGTAGACAGGGTAGTCCACTATCATAACAAAATGTGAGTAATGGTAAATATCATTACGTGTATAAAAAGTGTAGCAAACAAATTATACAAAGTGTAAATAAATAACCATATATATGTAAATATAATATTGCACAAGATCAGATGTTAAAGTCCAAGATCATCATAGTGACTCTCTGAAAAAAGTCAACCATACGCAATAATGAAAGTGATGGTAAATACCATTAGGTGTATATAGAGTATATCAAAACAAATTATACCAAGTGAACATAAATGCATAACCAAATGCATGTATAAATAATGGACAAGACTAGATGTTAGAGTCCAGGTTCATCACAGTGACTCTATGAGAAAAAAGTCCACCATATGCAATTCTGAAATGCAACTATATTGAATATGTGAGATAAGTCGCATTAATCCAAAGGAAATTTGAAAACTCAAATGGAAAATCCACCGTGAAATCCAATATGACACAAGAAGTATGGAAAGACTGGGTACTCTTACCGGACAACTTGGACACACTCACTAACGGTGGTGCGTCAATCGAGCGTATACGAGATCCACAAGATGGTAACGTCCATGGAAGGAGACACCAGGAACTTGAGGGAATCGTAGTAGTCCAGGATCATCAGTCTTGAGCGTCCAGAGAATGGTGGAAAAAGAACTCCTCATAAAATGCCGTGGGGAAACAAATTCACATGGAGGGATATGGAAAAAAATGGAAAAACACTCCACATAGTGCCAATAATCCCATTGGGATATAAAATAGCCTTTATTGGCAAAGGACAAAATAAAAAACATATATAAAAACATCTAAGATACAAGCCCTGTAAGGAGGCGAGCATAGGTGATCACAAAAGATAAAAATGCGTGGTGAAATAGCTGTAGCAGGCTATGTACCCGACATGTTTCTAGCTCTTCAACTGGGGCATAATAATTAATATGTGTTCGGGTTTAAAGGCATGAGGTGGTAACCCTAGTTTTGAGGTGTAGCTGCCCTAGGACACTGTGCGTACTGATCCAAGCTCAATAATCCAACGACTGTATGCTGTTTCACTTTGGGAGTGATGATAGCTCTTTCTCTGAGATTGCTCCTACAGAGTCTCAGTTCTGGGTTACTGGTTTAACAATAGTTCAAAGAGGTTTCATCTAATGAAGTGTGTCTTTCTGTTACAAGTCAGCATTTTTGGAAGATCCCATACCACCACAACCACGCTTATGTTAAAGGTTCTAGAAGCAATAAATCATAAACGCATCCCTAGACTGTTTAATTAATTGAACTAGAGTGAATGGACTGTTGCCTGTGTGAATGGGGGCCTCTGCACTTTTAGGAAAGAACCAGTTAAATCAGTGGCTCCTATGTAACGCTACATAAACAAAACCTGTACTACAGCACACCATAACGCACCAGTGTGGATACTCAGTGCTTTGTGGTGCACTGTATTTGCAAAAATAGTGCAGTTGCACACACACACATGTGAATGGACTCCAATTGTCAATGTCAAATTTGGCCATCTTGACAGTTAGGTGTGCATGTTGCAGATAGGTGTGCCCACACCCAAGAAGTTTTGGTCCTGGTTTTTCTTATATACCTGTTTATGAGCATTTAGAATTGGGCAATTGGGCAAAGTACTCCTGTATGAGGAAGAAAATTACAAAAAAAATGATCAGAAACAGGAATCAAGTGAATAGACAAGCACACAACACATGTATAATAGTTGTATACTGAAAATCTGTGTGCTAAATGTTGGCAGCAGTTGTCAGAGGTCAAGGGGGGTTTAAGCTAAACCTTTAGCTATTTATTTACAGTATATATTCCTATAGAATATATTATGGCCCAGATTCACAGAGCGATTACGCCTGCGCAACAGGAGATGCGCGTGCGTAAGTCGAAATGTGCGCGTGCGTTTCGTTGCGCGGCATCCCCAGAACGAGATATGCAAAAAATCGGCTTTTTTGTCCCGCGTAATTTCGTTAGACTGGCGCATCCTAGACACACCATTGATTTGCTAGTCAAATATGCTAATGAGGGACTTACGGGGATCCACAAAACAACGTTGGGGCAGCGCAGGCGACGCAGTGTGCGCAACAGCAAAATGTCCTGTCTAAAATTAGAGCTGATAAAAGCTGGTCTAAAAAAAGAAAAAAAGTCTACTTGTTAGATAAAGCAACACTGTTAGTGAGCAGCTCAGCAGTCACATGTGTTGCTCAACAATCTGTATGCCAACATGCCAGGGGCATCGTCGCACATAGCTATACTACTGACTTTAGATGAACAAAGAAGGATGAGGGCACGGAGGATGGCACGGAGGATGGCACGGGAGAGGATATACCGCACCCGCATAGACCTGTTTGGCATGAGTGATTCTGAGGTGTTTCGCATCTTCAGATTCACCCCTCATGTCATCCTGGAATTAACCACAACCCTGCAGGAGGACATCACCAGCCCAACACACCGCTCACATGCAGTGCAGCCACTGGTCAAGGTCCTGGCAACACTCCATTTCCTTGCCAGTGGCTCTTTTCAGCGTACAAGTGGAGTGGTGGCTGGGATGTCACAGTCCTCCATGAGCAGATGTGTGCACCAGGTTGTCCCTGCAATCCTCAGACGCATGGCCAACCAAATCATCAAACCCACCACTGAGGAGCTGCGGCTGAAGGCAATGACAGATTTCTACAGAATTGCCAGATTCCCACGCACTGTGGGGGCCATTGATTGCACACATGTGGCACTCCATCCCCCCCAGGAGACAGAGCACATGTACCGCAATCGGAAGCATTGGCATTCCATCAATGTACAGGTGATAGTCGATGCCCAAGGCCTCATATGGCACGTCCGTGCCAACCACCCAGGGTCCAGCCATGACAGCTACATATACAATCAATGCCACATCCGATTGGAATTCGATCAGAACGTGTATGGGGACAGCTGGCTGGTTGGTGAGTGACATGGGTGGCAGGCATGACTATCCCCTCCCATGATGCACATCACAAGGGGCACATGCATGACTAACATCCTCCTGTCTTTTCCCTTACAGGTGACTCTGCATATCCACTGGGACCCCATCTCATGACTCCTATCCGGAACCCCCAAACCCCAGGAGAGGAAAGATACAATCAAGCACATGCCCAAACACGAGCAGTGGTGGAGCGCACCTTTGGCCTCCTAAAGTCACGTTTCCGATGCCTGGATAAGTCTGGGGGTACCCTCTTGTATTCCCCAAACTTCGTGTGCCAGATCATCGGTGCATGTTGCATGCTGCACAACTTTGCAGAAAGAAAGGGCCTGCAGATTGACCTACGTGATGACCTGACCCCTGAACCAGACAATCCCCCCCTAACCGAGGCTACCCCGTCTTCTGAGGGAAGAGCAGCCAGGAGACAGCTCACATTGGGCATCTTTGCACGTTAAACATACACATTAATCATGGCACAATGAGAATGCATGCATGCACACCACTGTGGTCCCTAGCACAGACACACCACATCCACATCAAATTGGATTGGCACCAGTCCACCATGCTGGACTTGTGAGCAGCAACGCCACGCCAAGGCTCCAATTATGTCACTGAACATTCATACACCAATCACACGGACCTGGGGATCACTTCTCCCTGGTCCTGGGGAACCCTTCTCCAACAAAATAGAGGGTGACACCCCTTTTCCGGCAGGAATGTCACCCCCACATTCACACAGCATTCACAACACAAAAAATAAAATAAAAAAAAATGACCAGCAAAAGCAAAAAATTTCCAGCAAAATAAAATGAAAAAAATAAAATAAAAAAAATGTTGTAAAAAAAAAAAAAAATGGGGGAAAAACAAATTACTGCCCTCTGCGTGAGCCACGCCTGGGGCGCCCCCGGCCACGGCCCCGGCTTCTCAGGGGAGACTCATGGGAAAGGGGTAAAACCGGGGAAGGAGGATCAGCCCCTGATCTCTGCCCACCTGGTGGCCTGCCCTCCAAGGCCACGGCAATTCTGTCCAGGGCAGCACCAACTGTTGCCGTGTTGGCCTGAATAGCCAGGGTAAGGGCCCTCACATCCTGCCCAACGCCTGCTGATGTCATCTGCAGTTCGTTTAGGCAGGTTGTGAAAGCCCGGGAGTGGGAGTCCAGGTTCCCCAGTGTATCCTTGATGGAGGACAGGCTCTCCTCCATCCGCACCAATGTCTGGCTGACCTGTCCCAGATGGCGGGTCTGGAGGAACTGGTCCCTTCTCAGAGTGGCGGGCAGGAGATCGGCCAACCCCCTGGTGGTCTGGGATGACATCCTGCCTCCAGCTGATGCTCGTGGCCGGGGAGAAGGGGATGCCCTTGTGAGGGGAGCCATGTTGGGGGAGGAGGGGGGGGGCTCCCCCTTAGGGAGGCCTGCCTGCTGCCAGCCAGAGGGGAGGAGTCCTCAAAACCCAAACGTCCAGTGCCTGACATGGACTCCTCCTCCTCATGATTCTCCTCCTCCTCATGATTCTCCTCCTCCTCATGATTGTCCTGCTCCTGTTGAACCTCCTCCGCGGACTCCGGCCTTGTTGGGGGGCCTCATTAGGCTGCTGTCCTGGGGTTGGTGCGGTCAGGCCAAATGGCCCTGCACCCTCCTGCACATCTGTGGATGACACAAAACATTCACAGGTTGGAGGATCCACACACTTGCCACATATTCCCTTTCACCCCCTCCCCCACACATGCTACACACCTGATATTAAAAAATAAAACAACTTACCTGGCACCACGGGCTGGGGACTAGAGTCAAAGCCGGGCAGGCCCTCAACTTCATGCCGATGAAAGGTCAGGGCCACCGCACGCTCCTCCGCTGTCAGGCTAATACGGCATGGTGGGCCCCCTCCTGTGCCCCTGGCATGGGCATGCATTCTGGCCAACATCTTTTTGACCAGACGCCGGAGGTCATTGATTTTTTTGTCAATCCCAGACCTGGTCCGTGTCTCCCCCTGCCCCGCAGAATTCACCTGGTCAGTGATCCTATCCAAAATCTCCCTCCTCCTGGCCGGGGTGGTGTTGGCACTCTCTGGGCCGTGGAGGTAACGCCCATACTCGCTAATGGCCCGGGCAAGAATCTGTTTTTCCACAACTGTAAAATTCAGCTTTCGTTTTCTCTCAGTCATCCTCCCAAAAAAAAACAGTCCCAGTCAACAAAATTCACGCACACAAACAAGCACAACCAATCACAAAAAAACACACACACAGAGAGAAAACTACTCACCAAGAAACAGTCCCCAAAAAAAACAAAACAAAAATACAGCAGGAAAAGAAACAAAAACAAATATATCAATCAAACAAACAGTCTCTCAAACACTTATCAAAAACCACTTTCAAAAATCTACTAACAAACACCTGACCACACAGAACACTAATCTGACAACTACAAAACACACCGCAACGAACAACAAGAACAAAAGCACTTGGTTAAATGGGAAGGGACAAAGGGATGTACTTTTGCAAAGGAAGTGCGTTTGTGTGTGTCTATTTATACTGTTTGCGTAGTTCACAACGTTGCCCTAGTCCATTTCCAATTTCACTGATTGCGGCGCTCCCGAGTTGTGAGCATGCGCACATCGGAGCTGACATGGTCTCGTTCAAGCGCGCATGTGCGAGCCGGCCGGCCCTTCATTTGCATGGGGTCACGGCTCATTTCAATGTAACACGCCCACGTCCTTCCCAATTTGTATTACTCTTCCTTACGCCTCTGAAAAAACGTTACGCATGCGCAATTTCCTGCGCAAAAGCTACGAGAATAGGGTGATTACGCGGCAAGATTCCGCAAGTCTAACGTAAAGGCGGTGCGCTACGCCGGTCTAATAATGCGCAGATGTACCTGAATCTGGGCCTATGTCTTTAATACTGCTATAATAAATGTCACGTATATCAGATTAGAAAAAAAAAAGTGAGTGTTACTTATGTTGTAATAAAGGGTAAAAGCAGGTGAAAATATTTGATTATCCCACCCATGTCTAAACAAGACACTCCACAGCGGTCTGGGTGGTAAGAAAATAGCTCATTCTTAGAGAACGCTGTTATAGGAAGCCAAAGTACGTTTTTATATGAGGATATTTCTGTATTTGTTTGTTTTCCATGTAAATGACTAGCAGGCATGCATTCCTTTGAGTCTTTGGGAATGTAGACAATATCCATGCTGAAATATTATTTTAAACTCCCTCATATCTAAACACTGCTTAAAAGGAAAGCAGTTAAAACACAATAATGGGCTTTAAAATCTAAATTGATCTTCTTCAATGGTTTAAAAATTCCATTTACTGTTCCCAAACATGGTCCTCTCGGTGGCTATGTATTGCCTTTGAAGTAGTGATTAGGTTCCTTTTGCTACGGTGACGTAGCTGAATCCCTTTCAAACAATTTTCTTATCAGATGACTCCCTTTTTTTTCTTTTCTGTCCCTCTCCCATATAAGGTTCATTTTCTTCTGCACTATTCCCCTAAAATATAAAAATAAAATTACTGTGTAGGGTGTTGTAACGGTCACCACCACTTATGATCTTCCATCCAACCACGACAAGCTTATCTGACACACTGCGACAATCTTGCATACACGATCCATATCCTTTCCCATAAACAAGACGAGACTCAAGCTCTGCACTTGCTTTCAAAGGTATGACAATTTATTGGTATTTTCTCAGCTTCTTAACCACTTTCCCACCGCGCCATAAGCATTTTACTGCTACGGCGCGGCGGGGTTATCTCGGGACGATGTCCCTGGGACGTCGTCCTTCACTTTCACGATTGCGCGTCCCCTGGGACGCGCTCGCGAAAGTGTCCGTGCTCGCCGGGTCTAGAAGACCCGGCGCATCACGGATCACGGTAAATTGCCGCTGATCGCGGCCGTTTACCACGTGATCGCGCCGTCAAATGACGGCGCGTTCACTTGTAAACAAACCGGCGTCATTTGATGACGCCGGTTCCTCCCTCTCCTCCCTCTCCTCTCTGTACAGTGTGCGAGGAGAGGGGGGGGGAGCGGGGTGTCAGCAGCTGAGCTGTGGCTGGATCTGTGACAAATGCAGTCACAGATCCAGCCATCCCTCAAAACATCCCAGCTCTGTAATCCCCCCAGTACCCAGCAATCCCCCCAGTACCCAGCAACCCCCCCATTACCCAGCAACCCCCCAGTACCCAGCAATCCCCCCAGTACCCAGCAATCCCCCCAGTACCCAGCAATCCCCCCAGTACTCAACAATACCCCAGTACCCAACAATACCCCAGTACTCAACAATACCCCAGTACTCAACAATACCCCAGTACTCAACAATACCCCAATACTCAGCAATACCCCAATACTCAGCAATACCCCAATACTCTGCAATACCCCAGTACTCGGCAATACCCCAGTACTCCAGTACTCAACAATACCCCAGTACTCGGCAATACCCCAATACTCGGCAATACCCCAATACTCGGCAATACCCCAGTACTCGGCAATACCCCAATACTCCAGTACTCAACAATACCCCAATACTCGGCAATACCCCAGTACTCAACAATACCCCAGTACTCAACAATACCCCAGTACTCAACAATACCCCAATACTCCAGTACTCAACAATACCCCAATACTCGGCAATACCCCAATACTCTGCAATACCCCAGTACTCGGCAATACCCCAGTACTCCAGTACTCAACAATACCCCAGTACTCGGCAATACCCCAATACTCGGCAATACCCCAATACTCGGCAATACCCCAGTACTCGGCAATACCCCAATACTCCAGTACTCAACAATACCCCAATACTCGGCAATACCCCAGTACTCGGCAATACCCCAGTACTCGGCAATACCCCAATACTCGGCAATACCCCAGTACTCGGCAATACCCCAGTACTCGGCAATACCCCAATACCCTGCATGATACTTTGCAATACCGACTATGGGGATTTTTAAGTAGCGAAGTTTGGCGCCATTCCACGAGTGGGCGCAATTTTGAAGTGTGACATGTTGGGTATCTATTTACTCGGCGTAACTTCATCTTTCACATTATGAAAAAAAATTGGGCTAACTTTACTGTTTTCTTTTGTTTTAAGCACAAAACAGTTTTTTAAAAAACACGCGTTCAATAAATTTCTGCGAAAATACCGTGCGAGATAAAAAGTTGTAACGGCCGCCATTGTATTCTCTAGGGTCTTTGCTAAAAAAGCATATATAATGTTTTGGGGTTCTATGTAATTTTCTAGCAAATAAATTATGATTTTTCCATGTAGGAGAGAAATGTCAGAATTGGTGTGGGTGTTCCAGAACGCCTGATGGCGTTCCCTGCATGTTGGGCCTCTGTATGTGGCCACGCTGTATAAAAGTCCCACACATGGGGTATCGCCATACTCGGAAGGAATAGCAGAATGTGTTTTGGGGTGTAATTTGTGGTATGCATATGCTGTGTGTTAGAAATAACCTGCTAATATGACAGAAACAAGTTGTTTTTTTTTTTTTTTACAGAATTTTCAGTCGTTTTTCTTTTATAGCGCAAAAAATAAAAAACCCAGAGGTGATCAAATACCACCAAAAGAAAGCTCTATTTGTGTGAAAAAAAGGACAAAAATTTCAAATGGGTAGAATGTTGTATGACTGAGTAATTGTCATTCAAATTGTGAGAGCACCGAAAGCTGAAAATTGGTCTGGTTAGGAACGGGGTTTAAGTGCCCAGTGGTCAACTGGTTATACAGTCTCAAGCATAATGCAGTTAGTCACAGGACAATGTAGTCTCCATCCCCCTTCACACCATGGGGGGCTTCAATCACACTCTAAAAGGCATTCAGGTAAGCTAACCATGTAGACTTGACGGCACCGCATCTTCAATAGTGTTCAATTAACCTTGAATAGTAACACAGACATCTAGTTGAATAAGTTATCTAGACAGCTTTATCACACAATGGCAGAGTCTTGTGAGAGTGGGTGCAATCAACACCTTCAACGGAATGTCTTTACAGTGAATAGCCAACACCTTAAGATATTTCAATAGCATATTATACAAAGGTATGACTCACTGTCTGGTTGACCTGGTCATGTCATCATGAACTCCTTGTGATATCTCAGTCCTAAAATGAAGTATTAATAATGTCCCATCTGTAATATATGAATTATGATTCTTTGTCACCCTATGGCCCTAGTGGACATAAGGTGACCCTAGACATAGGAATATCTCAGTCTGTCACGGTGCATTCCGTTACATCTCTCCCCTTTCGGTGGGAGACGGACACAGGTGGGAACCCCAAACGGGTTGACTCCGAAGTCCGTCAGTAGTTCCAGTCCTCCAATGCTGGTATCCATACTGTACCCCAAATAAATGGCTCCAAACTGAGCATTACTCACCCCGCCAACCTCTGCCTCTCTCAGAGAACACGCCTGCCGCTGGGGAGAAGGCAGGGTGGCTGGGCTCAGTCCATCATGCTGTTGGGGGTCTGGGCCAACTGCCCCCCCTTCCTGGGGTATACCAGTGGAGACTGAAGTCCCATCCACTGGTGCTTGGTGAAAACCCCCCGGTGATTGCAAAGCAAAGCCGACATCCTCCTGTCCCAGTCCTGTACCATTTTCTGGGGTTGTGCCAGTGGAGACTGAAGTCCCATCCACTACCCCAGGAACCCCCTCTTCTGTTAGTGAGGAGCAGAGGCCTGGGGCACTCTGCTCTGTTGCCAGCTCTTCCGCTGGGTTGCTGTGAGTGGAGACCACAGTCCCATCCACTACCACAGGGACCCCCTCTTCTGTTAGTGAGGAGCAGAGGCCTGGGGCACTCTGCTCTGTTGCCAGCTCTTCCGCTGGGTTACTGTGAGTGGAGACCACAGTCCCATCCACTACCACAGGGTCCCCCTCTTCTGCTAGTTGGGAGCAGAGGCCTGGGGCACCCTGCTCTGTTGCCAGTAATTCAGCTGGGGGTAAAAGCTTTACCACCCCAGCTTGTTGCTGGAGAGAGGGGCCAACCGCCCCCGGCTCTCTGGAACTCCACACCATCCGCTTTGGCTTTAGGGATGGCAATCTCCATTGTTTCACTGCCGATTCATCAGCCAGGAGTTCACAGTTGTCATCTGAACTTCCCTTATAGTCCCAGGCAATGGGAGCCCCACCCTGCTGCTGAGCCGAGTCTAGCAGCTGTCTGTAGGCGACCTCCAGCTCCCATTCTTAAATGGCCAGAAATTCTAAATCTTCCTGTGACCAGTGGCCTCCCGAGATATTCAATTTTTCCTCTCTGTGCTCCATTATGTCCTCCAAGCGCCACTCCCGTCATCCCCGAAGACTGGATAACTGGACATCCTCCAATACAATAATCCCAGGCCATCATAGTCATGGCCTTCTGTGGGGCTGTCATCTGCTGGCCACGGGCACTACTGGGCTACATACCACTGGAGGGCTCTGTAGCTTTCATCCAGCTGCATCTCTGCCCAGATCAGCCTGCTTAACTCAGCTGTCCACTCCTGCTTCGGTTGTTTCCCCAACAACAGCATTCGTACATCATACTGCGGCCAGTACCTTGCATAGATGGAGGGCAGGACCTTGGTTTTGCTGCTCCCGAGCTAACGCTTTCTTCCAGAGTTGGCACCGAATCACATCCGACCATCCCAACAGGACATCCTCTGATACTGGTCCTCTATGCTGTATCCGCATCTCTTGTAACCTTCTTTGGAATTCCTCTTCCATGGAGACTAGTATCTGCACCTCTCCTCTCTCTTTAGTTGGTGCTGCTGTGACTTCAGCTGCTGCAGCACTTCTTCTCTGTAGCAAGGTGGCATTCAGAGCCGCAATAACTCGGTCCCTGATCTCCGGTGGAGGGTTAGGACCATAATGTGCCAGTCTTAGGTTAACAGCCCGATCAAAACTTTCTTCCTCGGGTGTCCTGTCCGTTACGGCGGGCCTTTTAGCTCTGTCTATTTCGACCAGTTCTGCGATAATGTCCCTTTTCTTACGGTTGCTGGCCGGTCTGCCCCGGCTCTCCAGTAAGTCCATGAGGGAAGAGAGCTTCATCCGTTCATACACCGTCTCCATTGTCATGTGTCCTTGTAGCCGTCCTTCTGAAGATGGAATCATCCCACTGCTGTGCCACCAAATGTAACGGTCACCACCGCTTACGATCTTCCATCCAACCACGACAAGCTTATCTGACACACTGCGACAATTTTGCATACACGATCCATATCCATTCCCATAAACAAGATGAGACTCAAGCTCTGCACTTGCTTTCAAAGGTATGACAATTTATTGGTATTTTCTCAGCTTCTTATACAGTCTCAAGCATAATGCAGTTAGTCACAGGACAATGTAGTCTCCACCCCCCTTAACACCATGGGGGGCTTCAATCACACTCTAAAAGGCATTCAGGTAAGCTAACCATGTAGACTTGTCGGCACCGCATCTTCAATAGTGTTCAATTAACCTTGAATAATACACAGACATCTAGTTGAATAAGTTATCTAGACAGCTTTATCACACAATGGCAGAGTCTTGTGAGAGTGGGTGCAATCAACACCTTCAACGGAATGTCTTTACAGTGAATAGCCAACACCTTAAGATATTTCAATAGCATATTATACAAAGGTATGACTCACTGTCTGGTTGACCTGGTCATGTCATCATGAACTCCTTGTGATATCTCAGTCCTAAAATGAAGTATTAATAATGTCCCATCTGTAATATATGAATTATGATTCTTTGTCACCCTATGGCCCTAGTGGACATAAGGTGACCCTAGACATAGGAATATCTCAGTCTGTAACGGTGCATTCCGTTACAGGTGTCTACTTTACATCACTGTACTTGGTATAGTTGGGCAATGGATGTTAGTTATATTATTCATGTCTTACTTTGCTTGTTTTAGCATGATCTGTTTATTAAACTGTATGCAAACCCTAGCAATAAACTTCTCTTATTTGCTCCCTTTTGGCCCATTGAATATACCATTGGAAGGACTTTGGTATATCTGTTTGATAAGTGAAATCTTTTATCTTGTCAGCTTTCTCCTGTCACCAACACCCCCTGTCACCATCACCTCCTACCACCATCACCATCACCTGCCTCCATCACCTCTTGCCACCATCACCTGTTATCAACACCCCCTGCCACCATCACCCCCTGCCATAATCACCTCCTGCCTCCATCACCCTCTGCCTCCATCACCTCCCTGCCTGCATCACCCCCTGCCACCATCACCCCCTGTCACCATCACCTGCCTCCACAACCGCCTGCCTCCATCACCAACTGCCTCCATCACCTGTCATCATCACCCCCTGCCACCATCACCCCCTGCCTCCATCACCCCCTGCCACCATCAACTCCTGAATGCATCACCTCTTGCCTCTGTCACCCCCTGCCACCAGAGTCCTGTAGGCTACTTGTCTCCGTCTCTCTCTCTCTGAGTGTCTTGAATCCAACCAACCTTTTTGGCTGCCTTGTTGTTGTGGGCTGGCTTTGGCACTGCATTCACCACCAGGCCTCAGCCAGGGTTCATCACATCGGTCTGTTCCAAGTCCACGTGTCTCTCACTCCCACGCGCTCCAGCGTCTGCTCTGTCCACTCCACCACGAGGCTCCTCCGTCCACCTGCTTTTTTATAGGCTGATGGCGGTGTGGCAGGAAAAATGCGCCGACACATCATTGGTTGCTCAGCACGGTGGGTGGGCTGGGCAGAGGCATCAGGAGGACTAGGCTCAGGAGGATCGTATCTTCTCTGCTATTCCCGGAACTGCGAATGCGTACTTCTGACCCGAGCCGGTGACCGCCATTTTTACTGCCACTTTTCCCCTGCTACAGGCTTTTACAGGCAGGAGAAAAGTGCCCTGTTTTTTCTGGCGGTTGGCAACACTGGATACAATATGGTCAGTGAGAGTTGTCACCAAAGGACCCAAAGGGGTCTATTGATAAAACATTTGCTGGGTGAATGTCACGCAGATTTGTGCATGCTGAATGAATTTTCCTAATTTTTCTGTAGTAGATTAATTCCTATGATTGTCAGCTCCTTCTAGTGGCCAAAATGTGGTAACACGGTGCACCACAATGAGAATATATACTGCATTTTGGCCACTAGATGGCGATGGCAATCTACACAATTAATTTAGTACAAAAATCAGGGAAACCTTGTCCAGCTTGCACCATTGCATGTGACATTTGTCTAGCAAAGCCGCCTGATGTGTCACGTTCCATTCTGTGCAATAGAACCGTTCTAATAGGAGCGACGCAAGTTCTTGTTCGACTTTGGGGGCGACTCAGGGCGATTTGCATTGACTTCTATACAGAAGTCATTTTGCTAATCGCCTCTAAAAGTCGTCTTCAAGACGACTTGCAGAGTCGCCCCCAAAGTCGTGCCGTGGATGTGTGAACCGGTTCTTAGAAATGTATTTACCTATAAAAATGGTAATGTCTTTAATTGTTATTTTACCCACTGTAGGTGCATTGAGGTTGGGTTGTAAGTTACAGACAACCTGTAAGGACATTATTTCACTGCATAACTGGGTGTCCTCTGCAAAGATTGAAATGGTACTTTTAACTCCTGACCCAATATAATTTATAAATACTGTAAATTAAAAACTAAGGGTCAGATTCACAGAGCCCTTACTCCGGTCTATCTCGCGTTAGACCGGAGTACTTTCAAATTACGCGCGTCGTTTCATTAGTCTGAAGCCTCAAACCATGAAACAACGGCTGCGGGCTTCAATCCGACTGGCTTACGTGTTCGTACGCCTTCGGATCTACGCTGCAATAATTTTGCGGCCGCTGGGTGGAGTTCCCGTCGTTTTCCGCGTCGGGATATACAAATGAGCTTTTTCCGACGATCCACGAAGTTACGAGCGTCATTCGCAATCTCTTACGTCATCTGTAGTCATCTTTTTGCCGCGTAAAGTTATAATAGCTTTTAGCTGGTCTAATATTAGACAGCCCATGTTAAGTATGGCCGTTGTTTCCGCGTCGAATTTCAACGTTTGTTTTTATTTTTTAGGTAAGTCGTCCGGGAATAGGAATGTACATAAACGACGCTACTCAAACAACAAATGACGTATCGACGTTAGTTCGCGCAATGCACGGCGGTAAATTTCTGAACGGAGCATGCGCAGTTCGATCGCCGCGGGGACACGCCTTATTTAAATTCCTTACGCCACCTAATCGCGTATTTCGATTCCGCCGCGAGAAATACACTACGCCGCCGTACGTTACGGGCCAAAATCTACATGAATTAGTCGTAGAGCCAGGTAAAATACGGCGGCGTAGTGTATCTCTGATACTCTGCGCCAATGTAATTGTATGTGAATCTGGCCCTAAGAGTCCTAACACTGAATCTTAGGGTAGACCACTGATAACCTTAGACCATTCAGAGTAAAGCCCTGTACACACGATCGGTTTGTCTGATGAACCGATCGTGTGTGGGCCCCATGTTTTTTTTTTTTCATCGTTGAAAAAAAATAGAACCTGTTTTAAAATTTTCCTATGGTTTAAAAACCGATAGAAAAAAACGGTTGTCTGTGGGGAAGTCCATCGGTCAAAAATCCAAGCATGCTCAGAATAAAGTCGACGCATGCTCGGAAGCATTGATCTTCATTTTTCACAACACGTCGTAGTGTTTTACGTTACCGCGTTGGATACGATCGGATTTTTAACCGATGGTGTGTAGGCAAAACTGATGAAAGTCAGCTTCATCGGATATCCGATAAAAAAATCCATCGGATTAGATTCCTTCAGATATCCGATCGTGTGTACAGGGTTTTAGAATCATTAACCACTACTCTCCAAATTCGGTCTTTTAGTTAATTTTTCCAAGCCTGTAGACCAGGGGCGTCCAAACTTTTTTAAAAGAGGGCCAGATTTGATGAAGTGAACATGCGTAAGGGCCGACCATTTTGCCTGACATTCTTTGAACCATTAAAATTTGGTCTAAGTGTGTTCGTTCGAGCAACTAATACACTGCCCAACAAGAATTCTCTTGCCTTTGTGGCTGTGTGTGGTGAAGAGATGAGCGTGGGGGTGTTATTTTGGATATACCGTATTTATCGGCGTATAACACACACCTTTACTTTAGGAGGTAAATTTCAGGAGAAAGAAACGTAAATAAAAAACTGTGAAGCAGAATAAGGGTCATTGCCCATCAATGCAGCCTAATCAGTGCCCATCTGCAGCCTCGCCATTGCCATTAATGCAGCCTGATCGATGTCCATCTGCAGCCTCGGAGGGAAGGGGGGGGTCTGGCGGGTAAAACAATGTGAAACGCGTCAGTTATATCATCCCACCGTTTGCTGTTTTTCTGTTTTTGCAGTGTTTTTTTACTGGATTAAAGGCTTTAATTGTTTTTTACATTTATCAGAGTGCGGCTGTCCATACCTTCATGCTTCCATTTATATTTAAGTAGGAAGGTCGGCATGATGGCTAAGCAGCTAATATATGCAGAATAAAAGGTCATCAATGGCAGCCTTCTATTTTCTCCTGTGACAGGTTTCCATTCAGTACTCCTGCCTTCCTAATGTAATTGGTGCATTTCAATTTTCCTGTGTTAGTGTTTCTATATATAACATTCAAATTGGGTTAAATCATTTTCCAGAAGGAAAAATAAGCTGCAAATATCTATTCCCTGTATTATCTAGCAGCAATTTCATCTACTTATTAAATAAATGTAAAAGGTCATAAACAAGGAGATTGTACATTAGATAGCTTTTAATGGATTTGGTTACTGGTACCCAAGTACATCTTTCTCTTTCCTGTCTTGCTATACAAAGCTTCAATTACATCACTAAACACATGCATTTCAGAGACCTGATGCTAGAGAGTTGCTGCTCTGTTCATCTGTTTCACTGTTATTTATTTTTTGCTATTAAGATATTGTTAGTAATTTTATGCAGGCTAAATACGGTACATAAAATCTCATCAAATAGAATTGGCACAGGAAGTACCCACGCATTTCCAGCTTGTCTGTCATAGGATATTTCCCCCAGAGCTTAACCACTTGCCAACCTCCTAACGTACATGTACTGTGACAGGTTGGCTCTATTGTATGAAATGACTTACCTGTACATCATTTTATGCAATATCCACTGGGTGGCACACACGCGCATCACACACTGATTGGACAGAGGGGGAGCCAATCAGCGGGTCTAGCAGACCAGATGTCCGCCGGCAACCAACAATCATTTTCGAGAGAGGCAGAATGGAGGTTCGTCTATGTAAACAAGGCAGATCTCCCACAAAAAAAACATGCCTTCCCCGCACCCAACTATCTCTACCTAAACAGTATGGTGGACTGGCACTACCCGATGTCCTAAAATACTACCAGGCAACCCACCTGGGCAGAGTCATAGACTGGCGATGCCACTCTGATTCTAAACTCAGGGTACAAATGGGGCAGGCCCAAAACAACCATACACCTGAAGAGTGCACTCTGGTGCTACAACTCTCTACCCTAAAATCTCACCCACTGGTAGGGACTACGTTACTGCATAGTTCCCAAACTTCTATATGGGCTTCTCTCACGACAAGAGACTCACCCTTAGTCCCGATCCTAGGAAACTGTCAATTCTCACCAAAAACCCTATGTCATTCGAGTTGCGACCATGCCTCTAGGTTTGTTGTGACAGGGCAATGGTCGTCCATAGCGGAGTTGATGAATACCTCTGGCACATTCCAACTTCCATTCTGGAATGCATTGCAAATACCTCACTTCCTACACTCTATCCCCAACCCCCGGAGTTTTACCCATCAGTTGACTACATTTGAGGAGTACTGCTCTGATATGGACCCCCTACCTCAAGTCCTCTCTAAGACATATTCCTTATTGAACACACCCTTGGAACAACCACAGCTACACTGCTTAGTAAAATGGGAGTCTGATCTAAACCGTACTTTTACTGTGGCCCAAAAACAAAACATTATCAGGTTTTCCCCCGATATGCACCAAAATACAAGAAAATAACTTCCAGATATTGACCAGGTGGTACCTCACACCCCTCCGGTTACATAGATATTATCCTGCCACTTTAGACCATTGCTGACGATGCCAGGGGAGCAGGGGGACAATACTGCATATCTTTTGGTCCTGCCCTAAACTTAATATAAGATTCCTGTTGATCCGGCTTTTCTCTTGCTACATGTGTCAAATATCCCTGCCAAAATGTACAAAAAGTCTATTGCGCGCCACCTGCTAAATGCAGCAAAGTCCTGCATACCTCTTTACTGGAAACAGCAATACCCCCCAACCACTGAGGTCTGGCTGCAGAAAGTGGAGGATATAAATTGAATTGAAGACTTAATGCTAATGGTGCAACACAAACGTCAGAAATACACAGACACCGAGTTTCTGGAATATGTTTACTCTCTCTGATGAGGGAAAGGCCCTCTTTGGAACATAGGTATCTCAGAGGACATGTGTAGCTGCCCGCCTCGGTTGTCCTGAGTCATGGTCCTCTCCCCTTACTTCCTTGTTCCCTTTGCCCCCCCCCCCCCCTCTGCTCATTTCCATCCTATTTTTTTCTCTCTGTTACTAATCCTGAAAAGTGGAACTGGAGATTGGGCGGCCTTATTATCTTTCTGTGATAAATATTACTGATGACTACACCAACTGCCAAGCTGTTATTGATGTGTACCTGCTTTTACCATGAATATGTCTGGTACATATAGGTTAAACATGTTCTACCTTATGTGATTGCAGTCTCTTCTAGCCTTATGTCATTGCTGTATTGTTTGGGTTTCGCCCTTTTTGGAGTTCAATAAAAATTATATTTGGAAAAAAAACAAGGCAGATTGCTGTTCTGACAGGGGTGATGATAGAAAACTTGTGTTTCCGCTAAGCAGGAACACGGATATCTGTCTTTACCCAGTCAGAGCAACCCCCGCACAGTTAGCAAGCACCCCCTAGGGACACATTTAACCCTTTGGTCGCTCCTGATGTTAACCCCTTTTCTGCCAGTGTCATTTGTACAGTAACAGTGCATATTTTTAGCACTGATCACTAATAATGTCACTGGCTCCCAAAAAAGTGTCAAAAGTGTCAGTTAGGTGTCCAATTTGTCCACCACAATGTCGCAGTCCCGCTAAAAATCACTGATCGCCAGCATTACTAGTAGAAAATAAATAAATAAAAACACCATAAAAATATCCCATTGTTTGTAGACACGATAACTTTTGTGCAAACTAATCAATATACCCTTTTTGTGATTTTTTTTATCAAAAACATGTAGCAGAATATATGATGTCCTAAATTGATAAAGAAATTCGATTTTTTTTTATTATTTATTGGATGTGTTTTATAGCAGAAGGTAAAACATAATGTTTATTTTTTTTATTTATTTTTAATTGCAAAAAATTAAAACTGCATAGGTGATCAAATACGACCAAAAGAAAGCTCTATTTGTAGGAAAAAAAATAGTACAGCGTTGCACGACCGCATAATTGTCAGTTAAAATGACGCAGTGCTGTATAGCAAGAAATGGCATTAAGAGGGGGGAGGGGGTACAACCTTCCGGGGATGAACGAGTTAAAGCTTTGCTGAATTCCATCATCCAATCATGTGAAAACAAAAATGCTGCCTTTTTTTCTTTTTGCACATAATTGGGTATTCTTTGCAAAGTGAAATTTCTCAGACCTTTTAAACAGAGCCCTCCAGCAGTGTGCCGTCATCATCATGGGCAATTCCATCTTCACCTGGTCTTCCTTCCGAGTTCATGCTTTCAAGCAATTTGAATGGCCAGGCCATGATGACGCGCACACACGGCACAGCACTATCTGCATTCAGGGCACACTTAGTGACTTTACCGACTGCAGCAGCTTTGAAAATCTCCTAAACAGTGCATGTAAAGCCGCGTACACACGATCGAATTTATCTGCTGAAACTGGTCCGACGGTTTGCATGCTTTGAAATTTGTCCGCCGGAGACATGTCCGTCGGATATGTCCGCTGGTTAGTACACTAATCAGCGGACAGAAATCGACGCATGCGTGGAAGTATTTCACTTCCTCGTTTGGTGACGTGGCGGCGTCAACGTCACCGCCACGTCACCACGTTCCCTGGCTGAGGGGATTTTCATCCGATGGTGTGTGTACATACCGTCGGACGAAAATCCGGAGGAGACATGTCCGCTGGAAACGGTCCGTCAGACATGTTTCAGCGGACATGTCCCCCCGTGTGTACGCGGCCTAATACTTTACTACTGCTTTAATGAGATTATATAATTAATGTCACATAAATTAACATCCTTGGATTCTTGCCTTAAAGTTGTTAATACAGTATTTGAATACAAGGATACGAATGATGTACTGAAAGTATGTTGCAAATGATATGAGACATAGCTAAGAGCATTTAAGATACCATCGGGAGTGATTTACTAAAGGAAGATATGCTGTTCACTTTGCGGAAGTTGCACTTTTAATGGGAATTTTCCCCAGAGTGTAGTGAATCAAATGAAGCTCTGCTGGCTTCCATAATCCAATTATGTTCAATTTAAAAATTGTGTTTTTTTTTTTTCTTTCACGTGATTTGGTAATCTTAGTAACATTTTAACACATTCACTAAGCTCTCTGGAAAATTTCCATGCAAGCAACTGAGTAAATCAACCCCGTTGTCTCAGATCACGGCATCATGTATCTATTTGAGTTTGCTGTAAGGGTTTTTTATACTTTTTTATGGACCCTGGCTCAGACCAACATGGCGGTTAGGTGATAAAAGCTAAACTTCAAGGAAAACAAAAATCCTCCCTTGCAGTGGAGCTGCCCCCACACTGCAAGAGTTGTTTACATCTAGGATACAGGAAAATACACTTTTATGTATCTGATCCCTTGCTCCCTTCATGCTGCTAACCCTTGCATTTCTCTCTTGCAGTATGGCAGGCATGTCCAAAGTCCGGCCCGTAGGCTAATTGCGGCCCCTGTTCTGGTTTAATACTCCCCCCTTGTGATTTGGATATGTATATCTTTTGTGGCCCCCAGGGCTGCCATTGGACGACTGTTCTGTCTATTATAAGAGAAGGGGTTTTGTCTTAAAGAGGCCACCGAGTAAACAGGAGATTATCCTGTATGTAATCTGTTGGGGCTCGTCCCGCTCCCCTCCCTGTCCCCTCCGAGGCTGCAGATGGGCATCGATCAGGCTGCACTGATGGCAATGCTAAGGCTGCGTTCATAGCACATGTAAGGCTGCGATCATAGCACATGTGAGGCTGCATTCATGACACATGTGAGGCTGTATTGATTGCAATAGTAAGGCCCTGTACACACGATCAGACCGGTCTGATGAAACTTGTCTGCAGACCAGTTTCATCGGACCAGTTTGATGGTGTGTACGGCCCATCAGACCGTTGTCCATCGGACCAAAGTTTTAAAACATGCTTTAAAACCTGTCTGATGGACACCTGTCCATCGGACAGATTCGATGGTTAGTACACAAAAGCATCGAACCAAAAACCTGCGCATGCTCAGAATCAAGTCGACGCATGCTTGGAAGCATTGAACTTCGTTTTTCAGCACGTCGTTGTGTTCTACGTCACCGCGTTCTGGTCTGATCGGATTTTGGTCCGATGGTGTGTACGCACATCAGACCATCAGACAAGTTCAGAGTTGTCTGATGAAAACGGTCCGTCAGACCAGTCTTATCAGACCGGTCTGATCGTGTGTACAAGGCCTCAGGCTGCATTCATTGCAATGGTGAAGCTGCATTGATTGCAATTGTGAGGCTGCATCAATGGCAATGGTGAGGCTGCATTCATGGCAATGGTGAGGCTGCAGATGGGCACTGATTAGGTTACAATGATGGGCACTGACCCTTATTTTGCTTCACAGTTCTTTATATAAAATGTAAGTTTTTTCCTGAAACTTCCCTCCTAAAGTGAAGGTGCATGTTATACGCTGATAAATGTGGTATATCTAAAAAAACACGCCCAAGCTCCTCCTTAGTCCTGAGTGGCACTGAGAGATCGTGCTTTCAGATCGTTTTCTGCAGTTCAGTTTGTGCTTGTGGGTTCGTATCTTGTCTTTCAAGGCATGTAGTCAGGTCATATTTGTTTTACAGTGCATTCCTGTCCGCTCGTTTCTGATTTTCAGGTACGTTCTTCATAGGACTTGCTGTTCTTCAGTGCATTCTGTTTAGTTTGTTAGTTTTCTAGCCATGTTGCAGGTACGTTCTCGTCCTAGAGTTTGTGCTGTGCAGTCAGTTTGTGTTGGTCTTATTGTTTTAGACCAGGACGAGTCAATAAACAGGGTGAGGAGTAGTTTATGGATCAAGAATTGGTTGCTCCAGAGGGACCAATTCTCTCACATGCCTCTGATGCGGGAGATCCAGGAGAATAATCCTGATGACTACAGGAATTTTCTTAGGATGTCTGACCCCGTTTTTCAGCATCTCTTTGGTGTCCCTCTATATCACCAGGCAGGATACCTTTATGCGGAAAGGCCATCAGTGCTGAGCAGAGGCTAGTTGCAAAAATGTGCCTAACTGCAGACACCTGCTCATCAGATTCCGACATGTCGTCTGCGTGCCGAAAGAGAAGAGGTGTGGAAATATCGAGAAAGAACGTCATGGGCGGGCGACGTGTGTGGAGTGTCACGCATGCATAATGTCTATAAAGCTAACACACATGTGTCGTACCTACGTTCGGTGTGCGGAGGAATTAGTAAAAACGACGAACGTCTGACCGAAGGTATGATTTTAACTTGGGACATCAGTGGCCTATACTGCATAGAGATTGAAGGCCTATATGGGGATAAAGATTACTAGACTTTAGACTGTGATTGACATTGGTATATTTGTCTTGTCTTGCTGAAAAAATTCATCCATTTCTGGAACAAGATTTTTTAATAGAATTTATAGATCGGTTAAGGGAGGTGCCCGCTCTTTGGGAGACCAAAAACCCCATACATAAAATAAATGGCTCTGGAAAGCCTGCTCCCATTTGTGCACACACGTATGCCCCACGTAACCCCCAAACAGCTGGACACTAAAATTGGGACCTTGAGAGGCACATACAGGAGTGAGTGCTTTAAGGTCCTGGCTTCTCAGAGGTCTGGAGCAGCAGCAGGGAAGGTATAAGTCCCGACGTTGTGGTACTACAACAGACTGTTCTTTCTAAATGGCCACCTTGAAGCAAGGCCATCACTTTCCAGCCTTCCCTCCTGCCAAGATTATCCTTCTTTGAAGCAAAATGAGCCTTCCATTCTGGAGGAAGTCCAGGATGTGCCCATCTGGAGCCAGGTATAGTATTTTCTAAATATTTATTGTGGAAAAAATTAATGCTGTAAAATAGATGTTAATATGGAAAAAAAAAAAATGTTTGATCAATAAGTGTTTTACATATCAATAGACAGTAGTGGCCCAAAAAGTTGGGGAGAAAAAAATGAAAACTGCTGGGGTCAGAATGATTGTCTTTTCTATTTATTTTCATTCAAATTGCAACAGTCATGAGCGGAAAATTGTATGTGATTGATGAACCCAAAAGTCAAACTATGTCGCTTTTTTTAAACACAGAATGACATCAGCCAAGATGAGGGTCTGGAAGGTGTCAGGCAGGAGGAGGCCGGGGTGAGTGGCAGCCAGGAAGTGGCAGGCAGGGGTGAGTGGCAGAGAGGAGGTGGCAGGGGTAACTGGCAGAACAAGGTGCCAGGTGCCCCCTATCCGCCTTCCAACAAGAAGGGCCAGGAGGCATAGGATGTGAGTGGGGCAGCACTGACCCTGATTAAAGAGGCACAGGCCACCCTCCAATAACCAACCACCCCTGAAGAGGGCTATGCCTAGTTGGCGTCAAAATGAGCCAGATGGCGATGGGCCAACGCCTCCTATGCGAGGCCCCTGCTCATTAGCCTTTTAAATAAGGGGTTGATGGGGACAATTACAGAATCCACTGTAATTTGTGACCACGGCCATCCTTCTCCACCTCCTTCTTCTCAACCTCCTCCTCCACCTCCTCCACCTTCTTCTCCTCCACCATCTTCTCCTCCAACTTCTTCTCCTCCACCTCCTTCTTCTCAACCTCCTTCTCCTCAACCTCCTTCTCCTCAACCTCCTTCTCCTCAACCTCCTCCTTCTCCTCCACCTCCTGACACAAGTACACCTCCAGAGGCACAGGCTCCAGCCAAGTGGAGAAGGAAGGCTTCAGAGAAAGCTGCAGGGCAGGCTACAGAGAAAGCAGCAAAGAAGGCTACCAGGAAGACCAGAACGTGATGGCCTTGCTTCAATGTGGTCTGACAGAAGGCAGGCTGTTGCAGTACCACAAACTTGGGACATATCTCTTACCTGCTGCTATTCCTGACCTCTGGGAGTCCAGGACCAGATTGAGCTCCCTACTGTATGGGCTTCTCAAGGTCCCAATTTTAGTGTCCACACAGAGTTGCACAAATTGCAGCAGGTTCTCCGGCGCTGCTTTCTATTTATTTTATTATTATTATATAGAAGAATAAATGGTTATTTTTTTGAACAGTTAAAGCGGGATTCCACCCTCCAATTTTTTTTTTTTCAAAGTCAGCAGCTACTAACAGTGTAGCTGCTGACTTTTAATAAGAACACTTACCTGTCCTACTTGCCTGCGCTGATGGCCCCCCGATGCCGATTACACGATCGATTGAAGGTCCCGCGCCGCCATTCACTGCCCATTTCCTACTGCGCATGAGCGAGTCTCGCGCCGACTTGTTAATGGGCGGCTTCTCTCTGAAAACGCACACAGTTCCCAGAAAGCAGCACGCCCCATTCACTAGGAGAAGATGAAGAAGGAGACCGACCGCGGCTGTGGAAGAAGCAGATTACGGACTCCCGCATAGCAACAGGTATTTCGGGTAAGTATAAAAAGAAAATCACATTTTTTTTTTTTTTTTTATTCAGATTTTTGGTCAAATGTTGTTTTCCTGGGTGGAACTCCGCTTTAATACTTGCCTATGTGTTTTTCTTCAACCTAAAAATTTAGCTTGTGAGTAGGCAGGTAACTTAAAAAAAAAAGTAGTTAAAAAGGGACAGATAACACCAAACAATCTCCTTGAGCCCTGGTTCACACTGGTGCGTTTGACATGCAATTTGGCATGTCAAATGGCATGTCAAAACGGCGGATTTTTCCACAAATTGCCGGCAATGGAACTGTCCTACTCGGTGTGACGCTGCATCTGCTGCATTGCACCGATTTCACAAAGTAGTCTCTGTACTACTTTTTTGCGAATTTCAGCCTGCGATTTACATTGACATCTGTGCAGAAACCTGCACAGATGTCTCTGAAATCGCGGCCGAAATCGTGTGAACCACCTGGGCTGAAGTACAAAAAATACAAGATAATAATGTTTAAATTGGGGTAACTTGACACAACAAATTTATAAATCAAATCATGGAGATCACTAGAAATTAAATAATAATTTAAAATGCAGATCTGTATTCAAAATTAATATATATATATATATATATATATATATATATATATATATATATATATATATATATATATATTGCTCTATAAAAATAAAAATAAATATTCATGAGATCAGGATTAAAAATGTTGCAAAAAATTTGTCAGAACTCTGTGTGAATATCAGCAGCAAAACAAGTTCATTATTGTTTATTATTGTACCATTCTAAAGAAGATTGAGAGGAAAAGGAGAATGGCAGCCTCAGCCCCCCCTTTTCATCATGGGAAAGTGGTGGGAGCCCTCTTGGTGCCCTGAAGCTGTCAGGTATTTTGGGCGGGCTAGCTGGTCTGAGGGGAGCTTGATTAGGTGACCTCTGGTGACCTGGAAAAAGCCCGCTCAGAAACGCTCAGAAAAACTGGTTAATTCCAGTTTTCACAGGTGTTCTCCTCCTGGCAGCTGAAAAGCCAGTGCAAATAGGGTATAAAAGTGGGTCCCCGTGGCTTGGAAGCTCATCCGCCTCTGAAGAGCTGTGGTGTTCTCGAGTTACCTCGTTAAACAAACAGCGTCCCCTGAGGCCAGAAGATGAGCCTGATTTGTCAGCTATTGGAGCAAGCGGGAGAGGACGGTGGGGATTCCTGGATCCGGCACTGCCTCAGCTTAAAAAAAGGAAGGAATTCAGCGCTGGAGATAATAAACAAAAACAAATTAAATAAATTACAATAATGCAAGCCAGCACTGTAGGATCAATTCAAATAAAACGTCCCAAAATAACTTCAATGACAAAAAGTGCAGCGCATAACAAGTGACATTTAAACAAAAATAAACTAAACACAGAAAGTCCATATAAAGTGCACTGGTGAGTAAATAATCTGATAATGCTCCAATCCAAACGTGACTACGTGCAAATAATCCAAGATCAGTGACCCACAGGACAGATCCTCCACCAGATAATTAAAGATGGCCTCTCACCTGAGCTAATCGACCCAGGGTAAGGTCATACAGCATGAACACAAATGCATCCGAATCGTATATCAAGGGCACCAAACAGCAGGCAGCTCAGCAGTTCCCGGATCATAAGAGTGGTTATGCAAAAAATAGAAGAAGGAACAGACTAGTGCTCTCTGTAACCAACTTGATTTAATAAATTGAAGGTATAAAACTTACATAGCTGACACTCGCGGCAGAGTGTATGGTAAAAAGCATGTCCTGGATCTCCAGGTAAAACAAACAGCAGCAAGCAAGCGTGAGACGGCGATCGCGGGTGACGTCACGTGACTCCTCCCCCTCGTACGCGTTACGTCCCAGTGGGCGGGACTTCATCAGCGTGGGGCGGAGAGATCAACGAGAACGTCCCGCTCTGATCTAAATAGTGTGCCGTTGCCACAGCAACGAAGACACAGTCAGATAATTACAAACCTGCGCCACCTAGTGTTCACTTAATAGAAGGCAGCCAGCACCCACTAACAACAAGGCAGTCAATAAGCAGGAATGTAGGTCTCAATGGAAATTGGACCAAATACATGACTGTATATAAAATTTAGAACAAATAATAAAAACAAATAATATAAAATGTAGAAGAAACTACACAAAGAATTTAATATTTAAAATTAAAAATAATAATAATAATGACGTCATCCGTAATCGCCTCCTCATTACAACCATAGGACCATATAACAATGAATACCCATATCGTTACATTGTCTATCATAACAACAATAAATGGTACACATAATCACTACAAAAAATTAATAATGAGAGAAATATTGGAAACATACATATAAAATGCAGAGACACCATGTTTCTCATCATTATCCATCCCCAATACACTAGATAACAAAAAATTAACGGTTAGAGATAAAACAGTTGAGATCAAACTCAACATTAAGACCGGCCGGAGAGAAAACTTTTGTTTCATAGATCCAGAAGGATTCGCAGGAGTCGCAGAGAATCCTTCTGGATCTATGAAACAAAAGTTTTCTCTCCGGCCGGTCTTAATGTTGAGTTTGATCTCAACTGTTTTATCTCTAACCGTTAATTTTTTGTTATCTAGTGTATTGGGGATGGATAATGATGAGAAACATGGTGTCTCTGCATTTTATATGTATGTTTCCAATATTTCTCTCATTATTAATTTTTTGTAGTGATTATGTGTACCATTTATTGTTGTTATGATAGACAATGTAACGATATGGGTATTCATTGTTATATGGTCATATGGTTGTAATGAGGAGGCGATTACGGTCCTATGGTTGTAATGAGGAGGCGATTACGGATGTATTATTATTATTTTTAATTTTAAATATTAAATTCTTTGTGTAGTTTCTTCTACATTTTATATTATTTGTTTTTATTATTTGTTCTAAATTTTATATACAGTCATGTATTTGGTCCAATTTTCATTGAGACCTACATTCCTGCTTATTGACTGCCTTGTTGTTAGTGGGTGCTGGCTGCCTTCTATTAAGTGAACACTAGGTGGCGCAGGTTTGTAATTATCTGACTGTGTCTTCGTTGCTGTGGCAACGGCACACTATTTAGATCAGAGCGGGACGTTCTCGTTGATCTCTCCGCCCCACGCTGATGAAGTCCCGCCCACTGGGACGTAATGCGTACGAGGGGGAGGAGTCACGTGACATCACCCGCGATCGCCGACTCACGCTTGCTTGCTGCTGTTTGTTTTACCTGGAGATCCAGGACATGCTTTTTACCATACACTCTGCCGCGAGTGTCAGCTATGTAAGTTTTATACCTTCATTTTATTAAATCAAGTTGGTTACAGAGAGCACTAGTCTGTTCCTTCTTCTATTTTTTGCATAACCACTCTTATGATCCGGGAACTGCTGAGCTGCCTGCTGTTTGGTGCCCTTGATATACGATTCGGATGCATTTGTGTTCATGCTGTATGACCTTACCCTGGGTCGATTAGCTCAGGTGAGAGGCCATCTTTAATTATCTGGTGGAGGATCTGTCCTGTGGGTCACTGATCTTGGATTATTTGCACGCAGTCACGTTTGGATTGGAGCATTATCAGATTATTTACTCACCAGTGCACTTTATATGGACTGCCTCAGCTTACCTCGTACGACGGGTCAAGAGGGAGCCGCAATGGTCGTCGAGGCTCCTGGTCCTTCATCTGCGGTGGAGGAACGTCTGTTTTCCAGCGTCCGGGAACCCGAGTCACAGGAAGAGGAAGCCGATCTTGGAGGATCTGACGGAATTTCCGGGTCGTCGGCGCAGAGTCAGCACCACCCCCGTCCGCGTCACGGAATCGTCAAAGAGGAGGCCCACTCCATGCCAGGAATACTCCCCCTCTCCTCCCCGCGCTCCACGAGCCACCAGAGCGGGTCCTTCTCAGGACCATGTTACACGATTGGGAGGCGGTAAAAAAGGCTGAGCTAAGGGCGGTGCAAGTGGAGTTGGTGTAGATGGCTTGGCAGGCGATATTTTGTTTTCTCCTAACAGGTATCAAGAAGCTTCCATGGGCAGCGCTGCAAGGGCGGCCAGAGGTGTTTTTTCCAGAGAATCAGCGCCGAGGGGAGGCTCAGAAGACAGGGCTTCATCTCAGTAAGAACAGCCTTCTTCATGTCAGCGGGGATCTGCTACATCCATGTCAGATAATACTGACAGTCCCGATGTCCTGTCACCTTCAGTGCCTCTGCTAAATATTAGAGATGGCCAGTCACCTGCGGTTTCAAGGGACACTTCTCAGCATCAAGGTATGAATGATTCTTCTTCTGGTGCCTTGCTTGCAAACATTGCTGAGCTTTTATCTAAATAAGCTAAAGATTTAAACACTAATCCAAAAACTAATGTTCCTATTTCTAGTAACGAGAGTTCTGCTGTTAATGTGTGGTCGCCATCTAGTGGTAATTTAGCTAATTGTGACCAAATTTCACAAAATTTGACAACTTCACAAAATATGGTAAATTCAGGTTATTTAGCTGCTCGGACACAGAATTTGCCAGAAACTTGTCTTAACCCCTTTAGCGGTAAACCCGAGCGTGACTCGGGTGGATTTTCAATGCTAAAAATCGGTAACCCCGAGTCACGCTTGGGGTGTATGTGCAGAGTGTGCAGCGAGCGCTGGCTTACCTTTTCCAGCAGGGTATTACTGTACTTACCTTGTCCCTGGATCCAGCGATGCATCCGCGCTGTGTGAGCGAGCCACGTCCTCCATTCAAATCCATTTGTGCCGCCGATCTCCGTTCCCTGCGACGTTACGACGCACGGGGGCGGAGACCGGCGCCAAATTCAAAAAAGTAAACAAACACAATACATACAGTATACTGTAATCTTATAGATTACAGTACTGTATGCAAAAAATATACACCCCCCTTGTCCCTAGTGGTCTGCCCTGTGTCCTACATGCACTTTTATATAATAAAAAAAAAATGTTTGTGCCTGCAAACTGTAGATTGTCCATAGCAACCAAAAGTGTCCCTTTATGTCAAAAATGGTTTTAGAGCAGCTAGAAAACAGCGATAATAAATTATAATCACTTGCAGAATTGAGTGATAGCGATTTGTGGAGAAATTGGTCATAAAAAAATAAAAGTAATGACAGCGACAATTCTGCAACTGAGCAAATTTCTGTGATTTTGATTTGATTACAATATTGAATAATTTTTATTATAATTACAATATCATTTGTTATAATTATTTATAGTTATTTATTATATTATAATTTTATGATTTTGTGTTTCAAACTTTATCATACCCGGGATCTACTAGACTCTGGTTTGGACAGATTTAAGTGAATTATTCCTAAGAATTACAGGCCTACAATATAAAATGCCAAATTTTCATGCAAAATAATTGTACCGCTTTTGGTACATAATTCCAGAGAGAATCATACCGCCAGGGAAGTTAAAGAACCTATGCCTTGTGAAGTTAACCCTTTAGGTTTCCATTTGTCCGCATCAGTTAAGGAAAAAATTTGGCGAGGTGAGTTTGTGGATCTGTTATCTTTATTGCCTTCAGCCAAGGATTTCATTGCAAAAACAGACAAAAAAAAGGAAGAAGAAAGACGTAGGCCAGTGCAAAAATCATTTATTAACTGGTTACAAGCTTTTTGTATTTTTTCAGGAATTTTTTGTGAAAAATTTCTTGAAAAAAGCCCTGGTTTGTTTCAACACCTAGATATCATCATAGAAGCCTTTCGGAACTTTGGGGGGGTAGCATGGTATAACTATGATGAGGCTTTTCGTCAAAAGTTATCCCTGCATCCCTCTTTGAAATGGGGAGTCAAGGATGTGGGCCTGTGGCTAAACCTTTTTCTTCCCCAAAGGCCAGTTTTTAACAGACCTAGCACTAGCCAACAGGCGGCCAGCGCCTTTGGTTACAGAAAAGGTATCTGTTTTAATTTTAACGACAGCCAGTGTAGGTGGCCGAACTCCTGCAAATATAGGCATGAATGTGCATTTTGTGCTGCCTCTCACCCAGTTTCAAAATGTTTTAAAAAAAAATTGTCAGCAACAAACCAGCAGTCAGGTAATTTTCCAAAAAGCAGTCACACCTGTGATGCTTCAAAAAATGCTACCATGGCTCAAGTTATATCCAAATCAGCTGATGTATTAACTTCTCATTGAGGGTTTTAGAGATGGATTTTGGTTGCCAATTTTTTCTGGTCAAGGCTGCAGTTTAGTTAATAATCTTAAATTGGTCAGTGAATTTCCCGATATACCGTATTTATCGCGGTATAACGCGCTCCCGCGTATACCGCGCACCCCCAAAGTGCCCCCCAATCCTGTGGAAAAAAAGTTATTTTGTACTTACAGTTTTGGTGTCTTGCGCGGCGTCCATCGGCGGCCTCGTCGGGTTCGGTGTCCTTCTGCGGCGGGTCCGGTGTCCTCTTCGGCGGGTCCGGTGTCCTCTTCGGCGGGTCCGGTGTCCTCTTCGGCAGGTCCGGCGTCCTCTTCGGCAGGTCCGGCGTCCTCTTCGGCGGGTCCAGGGTCCTCGCGTCCTCCCCGCTCGTTTCCCGCGCCGAGTTTTGAATACTGCGCCAGCATATACTGAGCGCAGTACACTCGGGCAGGCTCGGCAACTTTCGCGCTCACGTCCTGTACGTCCAGGACGTGACCGCGGAAGAAGCCGAGACTGGCCGAATATACCCGAGTGTACTGCGCTGATTTTCAGGGCAAAAAAGTGCGCGATATACGCCGATAAATACGGTAGTTTTGTCAACAATTAACTTAGAAATATTGGAAGGCATGGTGGAAGGTCCTTTTTCCGCCCCTCCTTTCGATAATTTCAGGATTTCCCCCCTTGGGATTGTTCCTAAGAAGGAAAAAAACTAATTTAAGCTAATTCATCATTTGTCCTTTCCTAGTCCCTCAACAATGAGATAGAAGATAGCCTATCTTCTGTATCCTACGCTTCTTTTGAGGACACTCTTAAAAAATTGAGACTCCTTGGGAAAGGTTCTCTTTTAGCAAAGGCAGACATCAAATCAGCTTTTCGCCTTCTCCCTATCAACCCAATATGTTTTAATTCCCTTGTTTTTTTTCTTTAACAACTATTTTTATTTTGACAAGTGTTTGCCCATGGGCTGTTCTTTGTCATGTTTTTATTTTGAATCCTTTTCATCTTTTTTAGAGTGGGTGGTCCTTTTTGAATCTGGTTCTAATTTCCTTATACATTATCTGGATGATTTTTTATTTTTTTGGCCCTCCTAATACTTCAGAGTGTTCCTATTTGCTAGACCTGTTTTTTAAAATCTGTCACCACTTCGGTGTCCTTTTGTCTGCTGACAAGACAGTTTTTCCTTCCACATGCTTAGAATTCCTAGGCATCGTTATCGATACGGAGCTAATGGAATTCAGGTTGCCAAAGTTGAAGATAGAGAAAAAAAATACCAAATTTTATCTATAATACGCAAGAAAAAGGCCCTGTTAAAAGAAATTCAGTCTCTTTTAGGTTTGTTGGCTTTTGCCACAAGGATCATGCCAGCAGGTAAAGCTTTCTTTAAAATCCCCTTTCTCGCATGTTCGCATTTCACAAGACATAAAGGAGGATCTGCTGGTCTGGATGCAGTTTCTCTCCCATTTTAATGGTAGGACAGTGTGGCAGGATGAATTTATCTTAGACAAGGATTTTCTTCTTTTTACAGATGCAGCAGGTTCTTTTGGTTTTGCCGCAATTTGACAAACCTACTGGTGTGCGGATCACTGGTGTCCAACATGGCAGATGAAGGGTTATTTAAAAAATATTGTTCTATTAGAACTGTTCCCAATTATAATATAGTGATGAGCGGAATACGCCATATTCGATTTCGCGATATTTCGTGAATATTTTGAAGAATATTCGTGAATATTCGTGATATTTTATAAAAAAAAAAAAAAAATTGCGAAATTTCGCCAATGCGAAATTTCGCTTTTTTTTGGATAAAATATCACGAATATTCGATATTTACGAATATTCGCTATATTTTATAAAAAAAGAAAAATAGCGAAATTTTGCATATGCGAAAGCGAAAATGATTGCGAAATTTCGCTATTTTTTTTTGGATAAAATATCACGAATATTCGATATTTACGAATATTCGCTATATTTTATAAAAAAATTGCGAAATTTCGCTAGTGCGAATGCGAAATTGATTGCGAAATTGATTGCGAAATGTGAAAAAATATGAATATTCGAAATAGCGAATATTTGCCGCGATATTCGAGTTATTCGCGAATACTCGAATATGCAATATTCGTAGCGAATATTCGCAATGCGAATATTCGTGAGCAACACTATTATAATAGCTCTTGAAATTTGGGGATCTTTCTTCCAGAACAAAAGAATAATGGTTCGGACAGACAATAAGGGTTTGATGTATGCCATCAATTGTTTAACTTCCAAGTCTCCGCCAGTCATTGTCCTATCAAGATATTTGGTTTTTAAATGTTTAAGCCTTAATGTTTGGTTAAAAGCAGTACATATAGCGGGGAAGGACAATAACTTGGCGGATTCTTTGTCTCGTTCACAGGTGGAACGTTTTTTCCAATTGTTTCCGGAAGCAGACAAGGTGGGACTGTCATGTCCACCTTCGCTATGAGATCTGGTGTAAGGCCTATTTCTCAGTACATTAGTAATTCGGTAGCTCCCTCAACCTGGGCGGGATATCAATCCGCCTGGCTTTTATACTTTTACTAGTTTTCTAAATATAATTCAAGAACCAGTTCATGTATTTTCTGAAGATAGGGCTTTGCGGTTTTTAAACTTTCTTTTCGCTAAACAATATTCTTGGTCCTATGTACAAAGGACTCTATGGGGTATTTTGTTTTTTTTCTAAAAATGAACAGCCTTCCTTCCTTCATGCATTAATTTTCTGTAAGACAGGCCTTGAAAGGTTATAAGGAGGAACATTTTTTGGTTGATGCTCGTAAGCCTATTACTCCAAAAATGTTAGGTGACCTATGTATGGCCACTGGTAAGGTTTGTTTCTCAGCTTTTGAATCTGTCCTTTTTCAAACGTTTTTTTACATCATGTTTTTTGCAGCACTCAGGGTTTCCGAGCTAATTGCCATCAAAATAGAGGATATTGTTTTCACGGATAGGGCTATTAGAATTTTTGTATGTAAATCAAAAACGGATCAGTTCGGGAAAGGTTCTTGGTTACAGTTAGAGGCCTGGACAGTTCCTTTATGTGCCATGTTCAGTTAGCAAAGAAGTTCTCTTTAATTAGGCCCACAGGGTGTAATAAATTCTTTATTCATAAATCTGGCCGGCCATTAACAAAATTTCAATTTACCAGTGTACTTAAAAAATGTCTAAAGTTTTTGAATTTGGATCAAGCTCGCCTCACTTCCCACTCGTTTAGAATAGGAGCTGCTACTGAGGCCTCCAGATTAGGCTTAGATGTTAACATGATTAAACAAATTGGTAGATGGGAATCTAACAGTTATTTATTATATGTTCGCCCTAATCTCTCTCTTTGATCATTTCAGGGCATGTACGAATTGTCTGGATCATTGGGCATTCTTACGTTTACTGGGCCCATCAAAGAGCGCAGAAAAGATCTCAGGCCCCATACACACGATCGGACATATCCGATGAAAACGGTCCGCGGACCATTTCCATCGGATATGTCCGATCGGGAGTTTGATCCGATGGCGTGTACACACCATCGGATCAAATTCCCCGCCGCCGGACGGCGCGGTGACGTGGCGGTGACGTTGACGCCGCCGCGTCACCGCCACGTCACCGCACCAGGAAGTAAAACACTTCCGCGCATGCGCCGAATCCATTCGGCAGCGGCGCGGCGGCGGTGGGGGACGACATGTCTGCTGGTAAGTGTACTAACCAGCAGACATGTCGGGCGGACAGATCCCCACCGGATAGATTTCAAAGCTTGCTTTGAAATCTGTCGGGTGGAGAAATCTGTCCGCTAGCCCATACACACGAGCGGAGATGTCTGCTGAAACGGTCCATCGGACCGTTTTCAGCGGACATATCCCCTCGTGTGTACGCGGCCTTACACAGCCAACTTAGGTTTTGATCCAAACAAGTTTAACGTTTTTTGAAGTGGGAAAAGGGGCATGTTATGGTCTAATCTCAATTCTGAACTGTCTAGGCTCATTCTTGTCTTCCCCCCCCCTGATGTCCTAATCATTCACCTTGGGGGAAATTATGTTGGGCAACGGAAAACATTAGACATTATTTTTAGCATTAGGGATGATCTTCTCAAGTTTCAAACCATTTTTCCCCCAAGCTAGGATAGTTCTTTCTGAAATAGTGCAACGGTTGGTTTGGCTGTCCCCCCCCCATTCAGGCGCCCATTTGAAAAAATGTGAAAAAGGATTAATAGGGCAGTGTCAAAAATTGCTTTTTGACCTGGGGATGTTTTCATTTAGGCACACTGAATTGGAAGGGGGGTATGCAGGTCTATATAGATCGAATGGTGTACATTTGTCCGATATTGGGCTGGATATTTTTAACGCAGACTTAGGCTCGTGTGTGGATTTGGCCGCGTAGTGGGGTGTTGTGGCAGGTGGTTTGTTAAAAAAATCACCTGCCTTGTGGGTAATTTGTCATTTGCAGCCTGAACCCTAGTGGTTAGGTCTGCTAAAGTTTATTTATATTTTAATTTTATCTTAAATTAATGTGGTTTACCTACTAGTTATTTATTTATTTATTTATTTATATTTATCTATTTATTTAAACCAATAGTAAACATCCATGGCCATTATTATCCAATTAAGTTGTCTGCTGTCTTTTTTACATTTAGTAGGATTATAAGATGTCTTTATTTATCTTACCGCCTACTTTCCCATTAAATGCGCAGCAATGAAACGATGCAATCATTTTTACAGCTTCTCTTTTTTTCTCGTTAAGCTTCACAACAGTTTTCTCAGCGAAACGAGCGTGTGTACGAGGCTTCAGACTATCACAGTGGTGTTTTTGAAGGAAAAAAAAACTAACCGGAACGCTTTAAAATGCGAGTCAGAGTATGGTTTACCTACACCAGGCTATTTCAAACGCGGCCCGTGTTCTGGTTTTGAACGGCCCGCCTGGTTGTTTTGACACATATATCTTTTGTGGCCCCCAGTGTCGGGGCCACAAAGATGTTTATGCCTTGGAGGACAGGGAGGAGGCGGGACGAGTGCCGTACATACACAGGAGAATTTCTGTAATAGGAAGTCCCGTGTCCGGCGCTGCAATAGGACGACTGTTCTGTCCATCAAAGGAGGCGGACTTTCTATTAAAGAGGCCGCCGTGTAAACAGGAGATTCTCCTGTAGGTAAACTTTGGCACTCATGGGTGCATTCCTGACAATGGTGCTGCATTCCTAGCAATAGCGAGTGCATTCCTGGCAATGGTGAATACATTCCTGGCAATGGTGGGTGCTGCATTCATGGCAATGGTGGGTCTGCAGAAGGGCACCTGTGAGGCTGCAGAAGGGCACTGACCCTTATTTTGCTTCACAGTTCTTTATTTAAAATTAAAAAAAAACTGAAACTTCGCTCTTAAAGTGAAGGTGCGTGTTATATGCCAATAAATATGGTGTATCCAAATAATACGCCCAAGCTCATCTCTTTACTCACACACAGCCACAAAGGCAGGATAATTCTTGTTGGGCAGTGTATTAGTGCTCGGACTAACACACTTTTTATGGTTCAAAGAATGTCAGGCAAAATGGTCGGCCCTCATTCATGTTCACTTCATCAAATCTGGCCTTCTTTGAAAAAAGTTTGGACACCCCTGGCCTACATTAACTTCTAGCACACACTAGAGGGTGCTAGACCTGACACTGACTTTTCCTGAATTTCAAAATGTAAAATACCAGACCATGTTCTTTGAGAAAATATTGGCTGTACAAAATGATTCCATTGAAAAATTATGTTTATTATGGAATCCATGAATTGAGAACTATCTTATGTCAACCTTTAACTATCAGTCCTTATGATTTTACCCACACCTGATTTACAAGTCTACAGAATGCAGAGATAAGCAGTGGTGTATCCAGGGTATGACGCATTCCTTTGGTGCTGTTTGAAGGAGGTGCCGTGCAAGCAGGGCACCAGGTGGGTTTCCGGGTGTGCTATAGCCCCCCCCTCCCCAAAATTCTGCAAGCACTCCCAATCACCCTCTTCAGATTAGCAGATCAAAGCATCCCTATTTTATTGTGAAAGCCTTCAATTAAAAGCACTGAACAGCTTCATGTTTTTTCCGTGGTGCAGACGGCCCAGCCTACCCACACCATGCAAATGCATGATGCTGATCCAGGACAGGCACCATCCAGCGTTGCCCCCAGCTTTCACAGTGCAGAGGTGATTTAGACTGTATTTACAGCATGCTGGGTTACTGAATCAACCACTCTTTGTTATAGATATATTGTTAAATAAAAGATCAAGAGTTTAATTTGCATTTTTAAGTTGATATTTTGTTAAAGTTATCTAAAATATCAATGGCACTTGATAGGACATTGGTGCAATTCAGGTACTTTCCAAAGACACTATTTTTTTGTAGGTGGGGGTCTCCATAGGCCTCACAGCGTGCAACTCTTTAAAGCACCCGATATCTTTTTCTGTAAAGTATAAAACCTGTTATGTGTGGATTCTTATTGTATTGCTGTAAAATTGTTTGGTTGTAACTGTTCTTTGTGATTGGAAAAATCAATATACATGTAACTAAATGAACTGAAAATTAAATACATTTTGTAAAATTTTAATACAAACGTATAACATTATTTACATGATAGCTAGATAGATACTGTGGGTTTTTCTTAAGAGATGAACAACAAAACAATAAGATTCTATTGCCACCTAGTGCTCATTAGCCATAATGCAGCTAGAGGTGGCTTTTTCTCAATACAGGATAGAAAAAAGTATCTATATATATTTATTACATTTGAAATACCTTATGCATGGAAGACCTAAATTCTAGGTGCATTAAGAGATTACTGTGTACCAACCATTTTTCTACCTTTTTAACATGAAGGAACTCTTTAAATAACTTCCAGGTCCCAGAGAACCCGTCTATAACTACTGAATCGTTAACATGGTGGTCAGTGGGAAGAATGTTTTTTTTTTTCACTTTGGTCATCGATGGGAAGAATCTCCCCCTTACAGAAAGTTGCTCATTGCTCAAAGAACCCCTAGCAACCTCTGGAGGAACCCTGGTTAGGAACGGCATCTTTATACCATAAAATATCTTAGAGCTGGTAATTTCTAAAATATAATAAAAACTAATTTTTCATTATTATTTTTGCAAAAAACTGACTCCAAATGTTATAACCATTATGATGAACCATATTTCATTAATTTGTGTTTTTTTGTATTTTTTCACTTTACTATAACAGTGTTTTGTTATCTATGTATGTTTCCAATATACATTTGTATGTCTGGGTAGAAAAAAATAAACTATGCAGCACATCTCTGCAATACATGCTAATTAAGTACAGAAAATGTGTGTGAAATCCACATTGTAAAGTGAGATGACAATGCTACCCCTGCTTCAATTAAAATGTAAACAGTGAACCCTGCTTGAGCTCTCTGCTGGACTAAAAAATATTCCCCTCTCCTCATTTCCATAAACATACAGTTGTGCTCATAAGTTTACATACCCTGGCAGAATTTATGATTTCTTGGCCTTTTTTCAAAGAATATGAATGATAACACAAACACTTTTATTTCACTCATGGTTAGTGTTTGGCTGAAGCCATTTTTTTTATCAGTCAACTGTGTTTACTATTTTTAAATCATAATGACAACAGAAACGACCAAAATGACCCTGATCAATAGTTTACATACCTTGGTGATTCTGGCCTGATAACATGCACATAATTTGACACAAAGTGGTTTGAATGGATATTATCTGTGATCTGTTTGCTTGTAATTAGTCATCCTCATCTGTGATCTGTTTGCTTGTAATTAGTGTGTGTGTATAAAAGGCCAATGAATTTCTGAACTCCTGACAGACCCTTGCACCTTTCATCCTGTTGCCTCACTGACGTTTCTGGATTCGGAGTCATGGGGGAAAGCATTGTTGAAGAATCTGTGGGAAAAGGTAGTTGAACTGTATAAAACAGGAAAGACATAAAAAGATATCCAAGGAATTGAGAATGCCAATCAGCAGTGTTCAAACTCTAATCAAGAAGTGGAAAATGAGGGGGTTCTGTTGAAACCAAATTACGGTCAGGTAGACCAACTAAAATTTCAGCCATAACTGCAAGGAAAATTGTTCAGGATGCAAAGGAAAAACCCACAAATAACTTCAGGTAAAATACAGGACTCTCTGAAAACATGTAGTTGAAGGCAGTTGAAGAAAGATGGGCTGTATGGTCGAGTCACCAGAAGAAAGCCATTACTATGCAAATGCCACAAAGTATCCCGCTTACAATACGCCAAACATAACAGAGACAAACCTTAAACCTTCTGGTGCAAAGTCATTTAGAGTGATGAGACCAAAATTTTGCTTTTTGGTCACAACCATAAACGCTACATTTGGAGAGGAGTCAATAAGGCCTATGATGAAAAGTACGGAGGTGGATCACTGATGTTTTGGGGATGTGTGAACTACAAAGGCACAGGAAATTTGGTCAAAATTGTTGGCAAGATGAATGAAGTATGTCATCAATAAATACTGGAGGAACATTTGCATTCTGATGAAGCTGTGCATTGGACGTACTTGGACATTCCAACATGACAATGATCCAAAACACAAGGTCAATTCGACCTGTAATTGGCTACAGCAGAATAAAATGAAGGTTCTGGAGTGGCCATCTCCTGACCTCAATATCATTGAGCCACTCCGGGGAGATCTTAAACACACAGTTAATGCAAGACAGCCCAAGAATTTACAGGAACTGGAGGCTTTACCATCTGAGAAGATAAAGAGCCTCATCCACAAATACTAGAAAAGACTTCAAGCTGTCATTGATGTTAAAGGGGGGAATACATGGTATTAAGAACTAGGGTATGTAAACTTTTGATCAGGGTCATTTGGGTAGTTTCTTTTGTCATTATGATTTAAAAAGAGTAAACACCGTTGATTGATAATAAATGGCTTCAGCCAAACACTAACCATGAGCGAAAGAAAAGTTTTTGTGTTATCATTAATTTTCTCTGAAAATGGCCAAGAAATCATAAATTCTGCCAGGGTATGTAAACTTATGAGCACAACTGTAAGTGGGTTTTCTGTTGTCCAACAGAGAGAACTCAGGAGCTTAGGAAGAAGTGCTAAATTAGGAACGTGTTTGATTACTGGCAGGATCATCAGTTTCAGGTCTATGCAGCTACCAAAAGGTTAGCCACACACACAGTCCAGTTTTTTCTACAAGGTTTGTTGAAAATGTTATGTTTTAAAATTCTTACAACGATCATAAAGCAAACAATCGATAGTTTCATTTGTGATTTGTTTTCATACACTTAAAATTTCAGGCTGCATCTGATCATTTGCACTTTAAGCAATAGAAATATTGTTTTGACATTCTCCATGACTGTTAAATTGGATGTAAACCCCCAAAAAATGTTTATTTTTTTGATGTCACAATGTAGAGTATAAGATTTCCTGTCATCTGTGCCCAGTCTTGCCACACAGAGTTAATCCAGCACTGAGTAATCCTCTTTTAAAGTTCAGTGCAAACAGAATTCCAGATAAAAACCTGCCAAATTATAAAGTCTGTTTCTCTGTTATTGCTTTCAGTAACAGGTTATTTACATATTTAGCTTGGACATGGTTATCATAACAAGAGGTGATCCAAAGTTCATTGTATATTACTAGGATGTGTTATGATGTTATATTACAGCCCTCAAAATTTCCACTCGCCTACTAGCATTTGGCGAGTGGGTTTAAGCTGGGGGCGAGTGATGACAGGGCTGCATGACCTGCTGAATCTCCCTCCAATCTGTGCCTACACTTAGAGCCCTGATGAGATTGGTGGCCGAAGAGGAAAGGTGCATGCTCGGGAAAAGTAGTCTGGTGAGCCGCGCACAGGCAGAGCAGTACACAGGTGCTCTCCTTACAATTTTCATTAAGCCTTGGGACCTAACAGTATGACCTCTCTGAGCCTGCCCCCCCTCCCCCGACCAATGTAGCTGGAGAGCAGAAAGTAATGAGTGAGGTGTAGGATTGCGAAAATTACCACTCTGGTGCAGCGCTCACTGAAAGTTGCCCTGACATGAGAGCGGCAGCCTTCCAGTTTGTGCAGTTTTCTTCTCCTTGTGCTCTATGTAAGTGTCCAACAGTTCAGCCTGAGCACTGTGAGCAGACTGGCCTCAATGTGTGCTGTGCGGTGTCAGTGTGCGCTGTGCTATGGTGTCAATAGCTGTGCAGTTGTGTGGATCTCAGCGCTGGATTGTACTCCCTCCCGCTGTGCTGCAGCTCCTCTCCTCACTGCCAGCCTGAATAAAAGGGGGAAGTGAGGACATGCAAGCGTGGAGCTGCACACACAGACGAGAGAGAGGATGGATGGGAGTTGCAGAGGAGATGGCAAGAGAATGGGGAAGAGACCCAGTTCTCGTGCCCTGTCCCTCTGGTCTGCCCCCAGTGCCCTGTCCCTCTGGTCTGCCCCCAGTGCCCTGTCCCATTTTGTTAAAGTTGTTGTTGGTAATATTTAATTTTGTAACTTAATTCTGCATAAAACATTTAACAGTGTCATTCCATGAGATAATCTACGAGGGCGTTTTTTCGGGTGCAATTATTTGCAGAGCAGTGTATGAATTAGGTGGGACAACTGGTGGCGAGTAGCTCTTGAGGCCTGGCTAGTAGCTCAGGACTTGAAATTTTGAGCCCTGTTATATCACCTCATGTTATGATAAACAAAACATAACATATGATAAATATGTCCTAGCTATATTTGTAAATAACCTGTCACTCAAAGCAAGAAGAGAGAATACAAACTTTTTATTTAGGCAGGGTTTTATCTGGAAGGCTGTTCATTTTCACTGAACATAAAAGAGGATTTCTCAGATCTGGATTAACTCTGTGTGGCAAGACTGGGCACAGATGATAGGAAATCTTATACTCTACACTGTGACATCAAAAAAGTGGATTTACATCCACTTTAAATGAATGTTCATTTTGGTAACATGTTCCAATAATCATCATTTTAGGAGAAAAGGGTGCCAACAAGCTGGAAAATCACTTGATCAGTATAATCCTTTTGTAATGTAGATTGATAGTAATGGTATACAATCTGGTTATTATTTCTAGCTCTGCAGGGCACTGCGTTTGGCCATTATCTCTCACTCAGTCAATCTTTGCACTAGCTTCTGATTGCTGAACTGATTAGATGGGAACTTGTACTTCTTATCTACAAATTCCTTCTTTCTCCCATTATCTTCTTTTACTACAAAGAATGATCTTAGACTTGTACTGTCATCTTTTCTGTTATCACCTCATACTCTCACTTCCAAGGTTTCTCTGATTGCACCCTAAGGGCCCTTTCACACGTGCGCAGGGCCGGTGCAAGGATTTCTGCCTACACAAGCGAAGCTTTGGCAGACTGTGCCCCATTACATGCCAGACCTGCCCCATTACATGTCAGACTGTGCCCCATTACATGCCAGACCTGCCCCCATTACATGCCAGACCTGCCCCATTACATGCCAGACCTGCCCCACCAGACCGTCCGTGCCCTTACCTTATTCCATGCGAATCACGGCTGTACGATTTTTCAAAAGCCGCGCCTCCGACGTCTTCTGTTCCGTGATAGGCGGAACATTCAGCTTTCCATGAGGCACTGTGTTCAGTGTTCGCCTATCACGGAGGCTCTCTCGTCCGAGGACGAGAGGGCCTCCGTGATAGGCGGACACCAAACCAGGACGAGAGAGCGCCTCCGTGATAGGCGGACACTGAACACAGTGCCTCCTGGGAAGCCGATTGTTTCCGACACCCTACACTACCCTTGTATGCTACCGCGCATACGTCAAAGTCTCATCGAGCATGCGCAGGATTACCTGGGGACCAATAAGCAGATGACCGGTTTTCTCAGCAAGAAACACTTTGCCAGGAAACCCGATGAGAAAATAGAGAGCAGGGTTCTCTATTTTCCCGTTGAGATTCCCGGCTGTTTTCCTCACAGCAAAACTGCTAGGGAGCATACACGCGGCCCGGATTTCTGGCCAAATGCTCTCTTGGCAGTTTTCTTGCCGGGAAAACTAGTCGTGTATATGAGGCTTCACAGAGAAATGTGCTTGCTCACTTTGTTAGATGGTTTGATAATACTGAGCACCCTAAAAAAGTGTCTTCAACAGGCCATTCAATTCAACAAGTTTTTTTTTTTTTTTCAATCAATAGTTTTTATTGTAGAAGTTTTCAAGGGGAACAGAAAAGAAAAAGGGGAAATGTAAAAGCACAGGGTAATGGGGGAATGCACAGTATTCAAAATGTACATGAAACGTAGTATATTACAGAACAAAACAGAAATAGATGCAGTTAAGACAAAGAAAAAACATGTATTCAATGGAACAGATATTCTAGAATCTTACCAGTTTTGGGGCCATATGGACCAACACCGATCAAAATGTCTGGTCGTCAAGGAGTTAAGTGCTATAAGTTTTTCAAAAGTGAAATTCCTGTGGACCTCTGTTATTACATCTGAAATATTCACAGTGTTTTTAGATTTCCAATTCCGTAAAATGGACGTACGTGTTTCCAATAAAATGTGTGTAACTACTGTCCTCATGTGGAAAGGGAATCTATCAATGTGTATGTTGAGAAGAGCTAACGCTGGATCTGGTTGAGTCAATATCCCTGTGATGGAAGAAATTAGTTTAAAAACCTGATTCCACAGGCTTCTTACATGTGGACAATACCAGAATATATGCATGAGGTTGCCTACTTGACCACATTCTCTCCAACAGTTGGCTGGAGTGCCAGGATAGAATGTGGCCAATCTCAGTGGAGTGTAGTACCATCTGTTGGTTAATTTAATGGACAATTCCCAGTGTTTTACACAGTGAGATGCTTTATGAATCGTCTGAAAGGCACACGACCAATCCTCTTTTGTGAATCTAGTACATAGGTCTACCTCCCATTTTTTCATTGCTGTCGTCTTAGAAAATTTCATCTTATCTTGAAATATATTGTAGAATAGTGATATACCCTTTGAGGCAGGGTGAGCGACAGAATAAAATTTCCACACCCTCTTTGGGAGGGATATGGTCGGGGAAGGTAATGAGTGGAGGAAGCGCACAATCCTGTAACAAGTGTGAAAAGATCTGTCAGGTAGATGGAATTGGGATACAACTGTGGAAGGATGTAGGGGTGTATCATTCGCGTAAAGTTCCGAAATATCAGTCACCCCGTGTGAATTGAGTTCAGAGACTGTCAATCTGGATATTTTGGCTTCAAGTATTTGTAATGGTAGTTGGAAGTCAATACCTTGAAATTCTTGATGGTCTTGGTTCAGTATATGTCTCCACGCTTTTAACTACTTGAGATCCGCGCTATAGCCGAATGACGGCTCTAGCGCAGATCTAAATTGCCAACAAGCCGTCAATTGACGGCTTGTCACTAGCTGCTTCCCGGCGCGCGCTCCAGAGCGCGCTGCGGGGAAACACTGTGTTGCCCGTGTCCCTTGGACACAGCCAATCACAGATCGCCGTGAACGGCCAATCAGAGTGGCCGTTTGCGATCTGTGCGGCGAATGAGAGATGATCTCATAGATCATCTCTCATTGCCGTTTTACACAGAGACAGCGTTCTGTCTCTGGAGAGCAGGAGACGGATCTGTGTCTCTTGTACATTGAGACACAGATCGGTCACCTCCCCAGTCACCCCCCCCTCCTCCAACAGTTAGAACACTATGCAGGGAATACATTTAACCCCTTCCTCACCCCCTAGTGTTAACTCCTTCAATGCCAGTCACATTTATACAGTAATTAGTGCATTTTTATAGCACCGATCGCAGTATAAATGTGAATGATGCCAAAAATGTGTCAAAAGTGTCCGATGTGACCGCCATAATGTCGCAGTCCCAATAAAAATCGCAGATCGCCGCCATTTCTAGTAAAACAAAATAATAAAAAATAATAATTCTGTCCCCTATTTTGTAGGCACTATAAATTTTGCGCAAACCAGACGCTTATTGCGATTTTTTTTTTTTTTAACCAAAAATATGTAGAAGAATACGCATCGCCCTAAACTGAGAAAAAAAACGTTTTTTTTTTTTTTTAATTGGGATATTTATTATAGCAACAAGTAAAAAATATAGTATTTTTTTTCAAAATTGACGCTCTTTTTTGTTTATAGCGCAAAAAATAAAAACCGCAGAGGTGATCAAATACCACCAAAAGAAAGCTCTACTTGTGGGGAAAAAAGGACGTCAATTTTGTTTGGGAGCCACGTCGCACGACTGCGCAATTGTCAGTTAAAGCGACGCAGTGCCGGAAGCTGAAATATGACCTGGGCAGGAGGGGGGTATAAGTGCCCAGTAAGCAAGTGGTTAATGAAGTCTGTATGGTAGGGGGTAAAGAGGTCAGCTTCCAAGGAGACCATTTGTCACTGAGCAACATAAGTTTCGCGTTAGTGACAGTGTATTTTCTATGTTCACCCAGGGTGGAACGTCTAGGTCATGGAACCAGTGTTTAAGTTGGTCGAGTCGAGCTGCCCACATATAGTCATGCTCCTCCTACTTTTTTGTGAGACACAAGATTGTTACGTGAACACCGTGCCCTTTTACCTTGCCAAATATACTTCCATCCCAACGTCGTGAGGCGATTAAGGTAATGGCACGGTATACACAATGGAATTACACGAAAGAAGTTTAACCCTTTCACGCCGACAGGACGCAGATATGCGTCCTCGGGTTTCAGGGGTTATACCGGGATGATGCCCGCAGCTGCAGGCATCATCCCGGTACCGTTGTTTAGAGCCGGCGATTGGCTTTCCAAACATAACAACCGATGCGGCTAAAAGCCGCTCGGTTGTTATGCCGGCCGCCGCCTCTCGCCGCTCTGACCGGGCCTCCCGTCCCACCGGGAGACCCGATCCTCGATCCGACGTGTCCTGTGTCCGGGCGCAGACTGAATGAAAGCCGTACGCGGCTTTGATTCAGCCTGCAATGTGTAAACGCGGAAGCGACGTCATGACGTCACTTCCGGGTTTCTCGGCTGTCAACGGCGCCGGATTTAAAAAAGTAAACAGTATTCAGAATCGCCGTTTTCGGCGATCTGAATACTTTGAAGTGTAAAGGAGGGACCGGGGGTCTTTTAGACTCCCGATCCCTCCATAAAGAGTACCTGTCACCACCTATTACTGTCACAAGGGATGTTTACATTCCTTGTGACAGCAATAAAAGTAATCAAAATGTAAAAAAAAAAAAACACAATTTAATATTATAAAAATAAATAAAATAAATAAGAAAAAAAAAAAACATTTTTTAAAGCGCCCCCCTCCCTGCGAGCTTGCGCAACAAAGAAAACGCATACGGAAGTCGCGCCCGCGTATGAAAACGGTGTTCAAATCACACATGTGAGGTATCGCCGCGATCGCGAGAGCGAGAGCAATAATTCTAACAATAGACCTCCTCTGTTCCGATAACCTGGTAACTGTAAAAAAAATTTAAAGCGTCGCCTATGGAGATTTTTAGGTACCGTAGTTTGACGCCATTCCACGAGTGCGTGCAATTATAAAGCGTGACATGCTTGGTATCTATTTATTTGGCGCAACTTCATCTTTCACATTATGCAAAAAAATTGGGCTAACTTTACTTTTTCATTTTTTTAAAATTCATTAAAGTACATTTTTCCCAAAAAGTTGCGTTTAAAACACCGCCGCACAAATACCGTGTGACATAAAATATTACAACAATCGTCATTTTATTCTCTAGATTCTCTGCTAAAAAAATATATATAATGTTTGGGGGTTCTAGGTAATTTTCTAGCAAAAAATACAGATTTTAACTTGTAAACACCAAATGTCATAAATAGGCTTAGTCATGAAAGGGATAGGATTTGAGGCATAATCAACATTTTAAAAGCAGATATTCTGCCCATCCAGGATACTTCCTTCTCAGAGATCCTTTTGAGTTGGGCTTCAATTTTTTCAATCAGTGAGGGGAAATTAGCTTTGATAAGCGTAGAGATACTACTCGTAAGGGTGATACCAAGGTATTTGATAGAGCCCGAACTCCAGGTGTAGGGTAATCGGGATAGTAGGCAATTCTTGATATGAGGTGGTACCCCCAAGTCAAGGATAAGAGATTTTGTAAAATTGACTTTGTAATATGAAACCTTTCCAAATGACATTAAAACATTGTGAACTTCAGGCAAAGATTCAGCAGGGTTGGTCAATAGTAGTATCACATCATCAGCAAAAAGACTGATGGTGTGATTTTTATGGTCAAATTGAAAACCCAAAATCTTTAGATTAGACCTGATGGCTTCGGCTAGGGGTTCTATAATTAGATTGAAGATTGACGGGGATAGAGGGCAACCCTGCCGTGTACCATTCGTCATAGGGAAAGACTCTGAAAGAAATCCTGAAGAGTACACTCGAGCAGAGGGACAAGAGTATAAGGCCAATATCGCAGATAAGATAGAGCCCTGGAAACCAAATTTCTGTAGAACCATTTCCATGTACGTCCAGTGCACTCGATCGAACGCCTTCTCTGCATCAATGGACAACAACAGAGAAGGCGTTCGAGTCTTTTCCAGCATGGTGTATAATATCAATGATACGCCTGGTGGCGTCAGAGGCCTGTCTCCCCCTCACAAAGCCCATCTGGTCGCTTCGAACAAGTGTAGGGATGATATGTTTTAATCTTGTGGCTAAGAGTTTTGCATAAATCTTGGTGTCAGTGTTAAGGAGGGAAATAGGCCTAAAGTTCTCGGGTGTGTCTGGGGTTTTACCAGGTTTTGGAATTGTTACTATGTGGGCTCTTAACATTTCTTGGGGAAGAGAAGTGGTGGATATAAAATTGTTGAAGACTGTTGACATATATGATGTCAAAACTGCTTGGAAGACTTCCGGTTCCGGCGCCGCATGGAGTAGCTGTGTGTCCCCTCAGCTCCTGCACACGGGCTCCTAAAATCGGCATACAAACACCTGCAGACCCGCCACCGACCCTGGGAACACAATCCCCCATCCCCCCAGAGAGGATGGACAGATTCCTGGAAAAAAACGGCGCGCGATCGTACGCCGTCGCCGCGGCGCGGACGGGGCAGCCGCAAATCGAGGCCCCGGCTTCGGCCTACATGGACCCGGTCGTGGATCTGATCGCAGAAACGGCGCCTGATATGGAGGTGAGCACAACACCTGCCCCTCCAGCCACCCCTCAGACTGCCCACATCTCCTCACCTCCCCCACAAATAGGGGATATACATAACATTGAACTGATGGCCCAGGCCGTGGCAGCTCTTTTATCCCCCATGATAGCAACTTCAGTTGAAAAGGCCATCAATGCAGGGATTCAGAAAATCCAGGCTCAACTAGGGGAGCATGCATCCCGGCTAAACGAAGCTGAACATCGTATCGGTCACATGGAAGAGGAACTTTACCAGGCCCAATCCTTTGAACATGCGCAAGACAAGACGAACAAATATATTCTCGACAAACTGGATGACCTTGAGAATAGATCCAGGAGGAGTAATCTGCGCTTTATTGGCGTCCCCGAATCGCTGCAACCCCAGGCACTTTCGGATCTCTGCTCACGACGCATCCCCGAGGCCTTGGGCCTGCCCGGCCCCTGCACGGTTGAGCGAGCCCACCGCATGGGCCTCTTCAACTCTGACCGCAAATCACCACGTCCAGTGATCGCCAAGTATCTCAACTATTCGGATAAGTCCCTCATTCTGCAGAATTTCAGGCAGTCCAGGACCCTCCAGATAGACGGCATGAACATCTTGGTCTTTGCGGACTACTCAGTGGACGTTTCCAAAAGAAGGAAGGCTTTCCAGCAGGTCTGCTCGGAGCTCCACCGAATGCAAATCAAGTTCACTCTGGCCTTCCCGGCCGTGCTTCGGCTCCGGGCTCCCAACGGGGATCAGCTCTCCTTCCATGACCCATCCGAAGCTGAGGCCTTCCTTAGGTCCCACCGCCCAGGCCCCCACCACAACCTGTCTCCCAGAGCTGCACCCTCCAACCGGGCCCTGGAACACGGGAGCCCGCGCAAGGACTCTCCTAAAAGATTCAAGGCTTCTGGATCCGACCGACAACAACAAACCTCCTCCTCTTGAACCCCCTTTTCCTTCTCTTATTCTCATTTATTTTATTTTTTTCCTCCCCTTTTTTGGATGGCCGCACCATCTTGATGCAACTTTGCTGCGCCTTGATCGTCTTAGACCCCCATCCGGGTCCTTCTCCTCCCTCGTGCCCCCTCCCTCACCCGGGGGGGCCACGGTAGGCCCAATGCTAATGTGCCGTTATGCTGTTTTACTTTGCTCTATAATGCTCTTTTAGTTCACATTGTTTTATGTTCTTCATGCACGTTTGGTAATAGTTGTTCTAGCATTTTACTTGCGTTTTACATTGGGTTTTTGTATACATTTATATGATGCGTGTGGGCCCTTCCATTCTTCCGCAGGGATACCTGTTTAGCTCTTGCCCCCCCACGCATTGCTCCTGCTGCATGCACCTCCCCTCTTCGGTCGCTGCGGGTGAAATGCTGCATAGTGAGCCCTGGGTTGGGAGTTGGCCTATTCAGTGGCTCCATGCGGAAAAAAGTGAAGTTCCCGAATGCTGTTGTTCACCTTGTTTGCCCCCATCATCCTCCCCCCATCTCCCCTTCCCTGTTTCTCTGCCCTCTCCCCATTTTTAGGGATCCGTTAACACCTCCGTTCTCTCTCCCAGCCAACCATCACTCCATCTGCTGCCCTTGTATCCCACTTCTGCTATACTTCATGCTCCCATTCACTTTGCCTCCACATCCTGCCCACACCCCTTTGATAGTTTTCCCAACATGAGAATAGTCTCCTGGAATTTTAAAGGGCTCCGCTCCCCCCACAAGAGAATGAAAGTTCTGCGCCACCTTAAAAGGCTCAAGACCGACATCGCCCTCCTTCAGGAAACCCATCTGTCCACTCCCGACTTCCCGCGGCTGCGGAAACTCTGGGTGGGCACGGTCCTCGGCTCTGACTCATGTGGTCGGAAAGCCGGGGTAATAATCCTAGTCAACAAAAACCTCCCCTGCAAGATACTCTCCTCAGATTCAGACTCTGAGGGGCGATTCGCCTCTGCCTGTATCCAACTGGGATCCAGGGTTGTAAACATTACCAATGTTTATGCTCCCAACAGCCCCACAAGTGCTTTTTTTAGCGACCTCACCTCGTGGGCGTTTTGTGACCCAGCTTTTCCACACCTGATAGGCGGGGATTTTAACTCCATTATGCACCCGACAGACGACAGGTCTTCCACCAGACAATCCCGTCCTCCACCGACCCCTCCCACCCAGACCTTGTTGGCGTCGACTATTGATTCACTACACCTTCACGATTTATGGCGACTAAAACACCCAGCTGACAGGGAATTCTCGTTTTACTCCCACCCTCACAATGTCTTCACGAGACTGGACTATCTTTTCTGTTCTGACTCCCTCCTCCCACTGATCACGGAAGCTGACATACACGACATTGCAATCTCGGACCATGCCCCGGTCTCGACCACTCTGGAAGATCCTGACTTAGCCTCCAACCCCAGAATCTGGCGGTTTCCCTCCTATCTTCACAATAACTCTGATTTCCACCTACATCTGGAAAAAGCCTGGTCGGGATACGCGTCGGATAATGCGCTACATGCCGCCAACCCTAACCCTTTTCTGGGAAGCGGGCAAGGCGTTCCTCAGGGGCTGCATAATAGCCTACGCCGCCACATTAAAAAAACACACACTTAGACGTTACAAACAGGCCAGCGCAACACTCCACCAGGCCCAGCGGGTCCTCTATACTGATGACTCTCCCAGCAACCGTAGCGCCTGGTTTGCTGCTAAGCAGGCCTTTGATAACTGGGCGGCCACCCTCGAACGTACCCAAAAGGCACATCTAGACGCCTCCCTCCACAAGTTTGGTAACAAAGCAGGTAGACTCCTTTCCAGATTAAGTAAAGGACCCAACCGCCCGACGCAAATCATGTCTCTAAGGCCTCGTACACACGATCGGACATATCCGATGAAAACGGTCCGCGGACCATTTCCATCGGATATGTCCGATCGGGAGTTTGATCCGATGGCGTGTACACACCATCGGATCAAATTCCCCGCCGCCGGACGGCGCGGTGACGCGGCGGTGACGTTGACGCCGCCACGTCACCGCACCAGGAAGTTAAACACTTCCGCGCATGCGCCGAATCCATGTACTAACCAGCAGACATGTCGGGCGGACAGATTCCACTGAATGGATTTCAAAGCATGCTTTGAAATCTGTCGGGTGGAGAAATCTGCCTGCTAGCCCATACACACGAGCGGAGATGTCTGCTGAAACGGTCCATCGGACCGTTTTCAGCGGACATATCCCCTCGTGTGTACGAGGCCTTAGGGACCCGTCGGGCTCCGTACACTGCACCCCGAAAGATATCAATAATACTATGCGCCAATCCTACTCCTCCCTATATGCCTCAGACCCTATTGATAATCAAACGGCTCTCAACTTCCTACAACGTATTTCCCTGGATCAGGTAACCCCCACCCAGCTCGAAGCCCTCAATGCCCCTATCTCCTTCCTGGAGGTCCAATCCGTAATCAAACAGCTTGCCCCCTCCAAAGCTCCAGGCCCGGACGGCTTCACTGAAGAATTTTACAAGTCTTTATCTCGACGGTGTCCCCCCCTCTCCACGACGTCTACCAACATATATGGTCGGGTGGGTCCTACCTACCAACGGGCAATCAGGCCATCGTGAAACTCTTGGAGAAGAAGGGCAAAGACCCCCTAGAACCTGGCTCTTATAGGCCCATCTCACTTTTAAACCTTGACGTTAAAATCCTCTCCAAGATAGCAGCCACTAGACTGGCATCCATTATACCCTCCCTGATCCACCCCGCACAATCGGGCTTTGTAAAGGGTAGGACGGCCACCATGAATATTAGGAAGGTAATGCTAGCTCTCGAACACGCAAAAAATGACCCGGTAGGAGACCATGCCATCATCACTTTAGACGCGGAGAAGGCTTTCGATAACGTTAGTTTCGAATGGCTCTCCATGGTCATGTCCAAAATGGGCTTCTCGGGCCCCTTCACGCATCTCATAGAATCAATGTACACTGCCCCTGCCGCGAGAGTGGTCGCTGCGGGCCTCCTCTCTGAGGAATTCAGGCTGCACAAAGGCACGAGGCAAGGCTGCCCGCTCTCCCCGCTCCTTTTCAACATAGCGCTTGAACCCCTGTCCCGCCACCTAACCCAGATCGCCCCCCTTCATGGCATTCATGTCGGAGGTCATGACCTTTGCACGTCACTATTTGCCGACGACGTCCTTATTTTCACATCCAGCCCTTCACTTGACATGTCCACGATCAAGACCACTTTTGACGAATTCAGGCAATGCTCTGGGCTTCGTATTAACTATAATAAGAGCGAAATACTCCCCATAGGTTCCCTATCTGTCCCCTCTTGGTCCCAGAGCTCCTTATTCACTGTTGCGAAGTCACATATCACTTACCTGGGAATAAAAATAGGTAAACTGCCCTCCTCCCTATACCACCTCAACTATCCCCCCCTGTTCACCAAAATATCCCAAGAACTGGCGAACTGGATGGACCTGCCTCTCTCGCTGCTGGGAAGATGCCACCTTGTCAAGATGGTCAGTTTTGCACGCCTATTGTACCCACTACAAACCATCCCACTACTTCTGCGCCACAAAGACATTAAATCCATTAACTCTGCCATTTCCAAGTTCCTCTGGCGTGGCAAGAGGGCGCGCATAGCATTTGCCAAGCTGCATCTTCCCAGGCGAGAGGGGGGAATTGCCCTTCCCAACATCAGGCTATATAACCTGGCATGTCTATTGAGAACAGGCTTGGATTGGATATCCCAGTCCTCCAGGTGCTCGAACTACCCCCTTGAATCGGCGATGGTCCGCCCCTTCTCCCTTACGGCCCTTCTTCATTGTCAATGGAAATCTGCCCCCCCTCCCCTCCAACACAATCTCCTTCTCCGGGATACAGTCATTGCCTGGAGAGAGGTCAGGAAAGCCCTCAATGTCCCATCCTCTATCTCACGATACCTCCCAATCCTGGGTAACCCGAGCTTCCAACCAGGCTTAGATAACCAGCCTTACCTCGACTGGGAGGATAAGGGTATCAAATCCTTTTATTCATTGTGTGACCCCCTTTCAGGCCGCCCCATGGGATTTAGAGCCCTGGCGGACAAATTTTCTCTCCCTTCATCACATGTATTCCAGTATATTCAATGCATTCGTTTTCTGAAAAACGCCTGTCGGGATGACAGAAAAAGGTTCCAGGGCTCCCTCACCGACACCCTTATTTCCCGGGCCTCATACAAAATTTCAGACATTTATCGTCCCCTCCTCCTGCACAACACCCCCCCCCCCCCTGGAGTCAACCTCGGCGGCCAACTGGTCAAAGGACTTCCCTGACCCTGACCTGGTGGAGAAGCTCCTGCATGGCCTCACCACCATCCATAGACTTATCCCTAACGAAATATGGAGAGAGACGCAGATCAAAATTGTTCACCGAGCCCACATCCCCTTCAGCCGAGCCCATGCCACCCCAGACTGCTCCCTCTGTAAACAACCCAAACCTAACTTGGCTCACAGGTTCTGGTCTTGCTCCCTCATAGCCAGTTTCTGGGACCAAGTCATCCAATACATTTTCGATGTCACCCTGTTGCGCATACCCAAGGACCCGCTACTACTTATCTTTGGCTATTGGGACCCCCTACTGCTCCCCTGGTCTTCCCCTACCACCCCCCTGAGCAGGGACTGGACTCTGATATGTCTCTTGATTGCCCGAAGAGCCATCCTCCAGAAGTGGATATCTGCTGACTGCCCAACCACTGCTCAAGTTAAAAAGGAACTGTTGCAGCTCTTATACAAGGACAGGCTCAACACGGACCTAACCCACGAACGGAGTAAGAACCGCTTCTATCACTTATGGAATCCCTTTCTGTTGCACACTTTCACTCCTACCGAGAGGTTGAACTTTGAGAAAATGTCTTTTCTATACCAGGATCCCTCGCGGGATTGACGTTCTCTTACCTTCCCTCCCTCCTCCCCTACCCCCCCCCCCTCTTGTTTTTTGTAAGGACTATTCCACCTACCCCATGTGCCACTAAACCTATGCCCTCCCCCTTAATTATTTCTTTGAGATTCTCTCCATATACTGTTCTTCTACTGTGAATGTCCTCAAAAAATGCTTATATGTCCTGTTTTGTAATTACTCTGTTGTGTAACTTCCTTAATAAAAACATATTTCAAAAAAAAAAAACTGCTTGGAATGTTTTGAAATATTCGTTGGAAAAACCATCGGGGCCTGGTGATTTCCCTATGGGAAGGGAGTGTATGACTTTCAGTATCTCCTGAGGTGTGATAGGCAAGTTAAGATCTTCCAATTGTTGAGATGTTAGAGAGGGAAGTTTCAGCATATGAAGAAAGGATTGAATCTCATGTATACTAGGTTGGGGAGTATTAGCATCTTTTTTGAGGTTATACAAAGAGCCGTAGTATTTTGCAAATAAATCAGCAATTTTTTGGGGGTTTGTGACCTTGTGTAGGGAGAGTGGGTCAGTGAGGAAAGCTATTCTAGATTTATTGCGCATAACTTTCAATCTATTTGCTAAGTATTTGCCTGCTTTATTGGCATTGTTATAATGATTTAGTTTAAGCCTTCTCAAGTGTTTATCATATTGTTGCGATAATAGTTCTCGAAGTTTTTCTCTAAGGTCTTTCAATTTGGCGGTCAAGGGAGGGGATGGTGATTGTTTATTACTGTTCTCAGTATCCTTTAGGTCACTGAGGACATCTTGGATTTCTTTAGATCTCTTTCTTTTTTCTATTGCCCCTATTTGTATGATAATACCTCGTACAACTGCCTTGTGAGCATTCCACAAGGTATTGGGATCATTTACAGAGTCTGAATTAAGGCGGAAATAGTTATTAAGGTGTTCGGTAATGGATTTTTGGTGGTGTGGATTTAGTATAGTCCTATTGTTACAGCGCCAGATGGATGAGGAGGGAGAGACCCCTCTTTCTACAATTGACAAGGAGATGGCAGCATGGTCAGACCACGTAATGTCATGAATTGATGTTTTATCTATGTCCTGCAGTAGCCACTTGTCTGTCAAGAACATGTCTATTCTCGAGTAGGAACCATGTCTCCCTGAAAAAAAAGTATAGTCGCGTTCATTCGAATGAAGGCATCTCCATGTATCAAATAGTTCTTCTGAGTGTAGAAGCGGTAAAAGTGTTGGAACTCCTCTTGTCCTTCTAGGTGAGGAGTCAATCATTGGATCTGAAATAATGTTAAAATCACCGCACACCAATAGTCTGCCATATTGTAAAGAATTAGCTCTCTTAAGCACTCTTCGTATGAATCTCAACTGGTGGGTGTTAGGAGCGTAAAGTGAGACTATGGTATATGGTTTAGCATTTATGTCACCAGCAATTATCACGTATCTGCCTTTAACATCAGTGATAACATCCTTAGGTTTGAAAGCTATAGAATTTTTGAATGCTACCAGGACACCTCTTTTGGCCGTCGGGTTGGATGCAGTATAGATAGTAGGAAAGTCTCTATGAGTAAATTGTGGAGTTTTATTCGTTTGGAAGTGTGTTTCTTGCACACATAGGATATCCGCGTTGGATTTGTGAACCTCTTTCCATAGCGAAAATCTTTTTGCCGGGTGGTTTAGTCCCCTAGCATTTATAGACAAAATCTTGATCACCATAGTGAGGTTGGTACAGCAGTGTGGTTAACAATCGTGGTTTGGTACTCACATATCAGGTAGGGATCGTTGCCGTTGGCATCCAGAAAGACAGTTGTGACAAGAAGAGGTTTGGTACCGGACCTTGCAAAGGAGGAGATGTCCTGAGGAAACCTGTGCATATTATGAAAACAAACAAACAAGGTAGAAACAAAAAAGCATAAACAGTTAACCAAATAATGTTAAGAAATGGATCCATCAACTGATCCTATCGCAGACGTAGCTGCTATTAACCACTTAAGACCCGGACACTTACGCTGCTAAATGACCCAAGGTGTTTTTACAATTCGGCGCTGCGTCGCTTTAACAGACAATTGCGCGGTCGTGCGACGTGGCTCCCAAACAAAATTTGCGTCCTTTTCTTCCCACAAATAGAGCTTTCTTTCGGTGGTATTTGATCGCCTCTGCGATTTTTATTTTTTGCGCTATAAACTAAAATAGAGCGACAATTTTGAAAAAAATCACTATTTTTTTACTATTTGTTATAAAAAAAATCAAATAAACTAAATTTTAGTAAAACATTTAGGCCAAAATTTATTTAGCCACATGTCTTTAGTAAAAAAAAAAATCGTAATAAAAAAAATAGCTACCTAGCGGGAACAGCGACACTAATACAGCGATCAGAAAAATGATCGCTTAGTGACGCTGGCAATAGGGAGTGAAAGGGTTAACTAGGGCGGTGATCAGGGGGTTAAAACTTTATTAGGGGGGGTGGGGGGGCTATCCTGAACCTAACACTAACTGTTTTTTACAGTGCCTGTCACACTGACACTAAATGCAGTGATTAAATCACTGCATTCAGTAACACTGTGACAGGGGGGTGGGGGGGGCGATCACAAGGGGTTAATATGCCTATGTGAGTGTGTGTCAGTGTTGTGTTGGTGCACACTTACTTGGCATGTCTTCTCTCATCAGCAGCGCTGGGAAACAGCGCTGCGATGAGAGAAATGATCATTTCCTCCTTCCTGTGTAAACACAGGAGGAGGAAGTGACAGGCTGGGAGCGCGCTCCCATTGGCTGGGAGCGATCGCGGGGGGGGGCGGAAAATACGGACATCCGCCCGCTCGTCGGCGATCGCTCCCAGAGCCAGGGGGACCGCCGCACGCCGCGGAGGGGGTCCCGATGGGACCCCCGAACCGCACTAAGGCGAGGACGTAAATTTACGCCCTTGTGCCTGTACGAGCCATGTTGTGGACGTACATAGGCGTGCGGGGGTCCTTAACTGGTTAAGCTAACAGGGGAAAAAGGAGCTGCCGTGTAGCAACTCTATACCGGAGATGTTCTAGGTAGGGCTTGAGTTAAACTTGGACTTTGCTGCCGTTTGTAGATTTCTTATTTTTCTTGCGGGAGACTACTTGCCAATCGTGTTGAATTCCTTGGGGGACATTCATGGAGCGTGGATCCGTGGTTTGATCTGGGACTATTCCCCAACGGCGTAGTAGTGTCAAACCATCTTCCAGGTTGGATACTGAAACATCAGAACCATCATGGGTAATCACCAAGGTAGCAGGGTATTTCCATTTGTGTGGCACTGCGTGGTTTCTTAACGCTTTGGTGATTGATAATAGATTTCTACGGCGTTGCAAAGTATGCCTGGAAAGGTCAGGCAGGACTCTGAGATTTCCGTATTGTTGGGGGAGGCTCCCTGGTCTACGTGATGTTTGTAAAAGAACGTCTTTCACATGAAAAAAATGGATCCTGAGTAAAACATCTCTAGGGACTTCGTCAGGGAGAAATGACGGTTTAGGGATCCTATGTATGCGGTCGATTAGGAGATCTTGGGCCATTGCTTCTGGTAGCATTGAGGAAAATAAAGTTTGTGCATATTGGAGGAGCTGATTAGGAGGCACTGTCTCAGGCACACCCCTTAGTTTGAGGTTATTCCTCCTAGATCTGTCCTCGAGGTCCGCCATTTTGTCTTTGATCCATGCAATTTCATCTTTCTGACTGGAATGTGCATCCACCATAACATTGTGTGATGAGGCAAAATTCTCCATTCTGTGTTCTATTGTGTCCACCCTGGTACCCAGAGTATGTACCTCTCTCTGACATTCATTTAAACCTCTGTACAGATCTGCTTGTAGGGAAGAGCGAAGAGAGAGCAGCATTTCCTTGAGCATTGTGTCAGAAATTGGTCTATCAGCTGTAGGAAAATTTGCTATGGGATCCCCCTCACTTTCCCTAGGGTTAAGAGAGGCCTGAGAGTGGATGGCCATTTCCATGGCGCATTCTGGCCTATGTGGGGAGTCTCTCCTCAGTTTTGACTTAACCGGGCTTCTGGTAGTGGGACTCGGGGTTCCTGAGGGAGTACCACTCAGTGTGTCACTCTGGAGCGAGCCATCGTGTCGCATACCTTCAATGGAGCAGTGCGGTATGGCCTGTATATTTCCTCTCACAGAAGCTGCGCCATGTTGAGGAGTCCCGCTCACCGTGAGGGGAATGAAATTTTCCATTTTTTGAGGCTGTAGCGTTTTTTTGCGGTTCCTTCCCATCACCGCGTCGTTCAGTGAAGATTCACGAACAAACGGGACGTTTCAACGATCAAAACGCCCTCTGAGTTCAAGACGGATAACATCTCAGGTCTTGGTGTCCTCCAGGATAGGGGTATCCTAGCAGTCGGGAAAAGGTATAAAGAAAAGAGGGCGCACCAGCCTTGTGCATTATCCTTGGATAGATACAGGGCTTTTTTTTAAAAAAAATATAGGTGCAGGAACTTCCCCCTTCTGAGTTACCCTTTGTTTCTGCTCCCTACCCACCTCTGAGTATTGTCCCTTGGTTCCACCTCCCAGTACCAACCCTTTTAGAGAATACATCTTGTGCTAATAAGTGATTTGCACTGAATTTGTTATTGTTACAGGAAAGACAGTAAAATAAATCCCCTGCAGTAGCCAATAGACCCCACCCCAGCAACAGTAGATCCCCCAGCAACAATCGATTCCCACACAACAATGAACCCCCCCCCCCCGAGCAAAAATTAACCCCCCACAACAAAATAACACCCCAGCAACAATAGACTCCCAGCAGCCAACATCAATAGACCCTCCAGGAGCCAGCAACAATAGACCTCTCCCTCAACAGTAGATCCCTCTCAGCAACAATTGACCCCTCCAGCAGAAGAACACCCCAATCAGCAACAATAAACCTACCCAGCAACAATTGACCTCCATACAAAAATAGATTCCCCAGCAGCCAGCATCAATAGACCCTCCAGCACACTCCAGAACTCCTTGCTATTACATACATTAATTGCTGGAGGTGCCGGGAACTGCGTTCCCCCTGAAAAAAAGGCCTGGATAGATGTATTAAAAGAACTAATTAGAAACTACTCACAAACACATGAAAGAAAAAACGCAATGTAAAAGCCTTTAAATGGTGGCAATCGGTCTGGTTACAACAGTCTCCAGATGGTGAAGCAGAAGACACGAGGACCACTGCTCGCTGACGCGTTTTAAAGGGACACATTATTCCTCAGAGCCCAGCAGTGCTACCTCCTTTAGCTTCTTAAATACATGTGTGCGTTCATAGCACACATTCTAGAGAGGCCCAAGGGCCCCACCCACTGTGCGAGCAGTCCAATGAAAGGCTAGGGCTAGAGTGACAGTTATAAAATTACACTTGATTCCCACAGTGTAATACAGATGGTATTATATTCATAGTTAGGCATCAGTGATCCCTGTAAACAATGCAGGAAGCAGTCCATTATGCATGGTAACTGCTGTACTGATGGCGTTTTTGCATTGGCCCCATCCTGGAGGTCAGACTGGTGTCTGAACCCACGCCACATTGTTGGTGTTCTGGGAATAGATCAGAAAATGCGGTCTTCCTGTTTGCCTCCCGGTATCGCACACAGTAAATTGAGTCTGCCATCTTGGTATGGACTTCCCATAGAGAACATACAGTAGCAGATGTGTATTCCATTACTCTGTTATTATACTGCATAAACGACAGTGCACGATAGAAAATACAGAGAGGGGGGGGGGGGGGGCAATTCTTAGCAAATTATCTATCTCACCCCACATATCAGGTGGGGACATTCAACTCAACAATCTCCCTATAAGATTTTATGTTTATTTTACTGATTTTATATGTGTTATTTACCAGTAAAAACCTTGTGTAGGCATACAAAATCCTTGAGACTGCTGCTGGGTGTGGACATCTTGGATCTTGGATGTTATGCATCCCCAGAGCCGTCTCAAGTACACTTTTTAGTATTCCCCTTCGCTCCCCCCCCAAATCTACATAAAAGGCTGGGTTCACACTACTGTGATGTCAGATATTGCATGTGATTTGCACTCCATTGCTGTTCAGATCACATGCGATGTCTGAGCAATGCAAATTCAGCCATAGAGATTGTATGGCTGAATTTGCATTGCATTTTGACCAAAGTCATGCAGGGCCCTTTTTTTGGTCCATACCAGAATCAGATCGCATCCGATTCCTGTCCAATTTGACAGTTTGCACTGCAATATGCAAACCAATCTGGTGGTAACAATATTTTTGTATTGACACCCGCTGCGCATAGGGCAGTTTGAACTGCCTGCGAGTTGTATGTGCTGCATCACAGCAGTGTGAACCAAGCCTAAAAGGAGGTGAAGGGATGGATGGAGGAGCAGGGCCAGCACAGAGAGTACCATAATTAGATATTCGGAGAAATGGAGAGGGCCATGGCAAAGCAGGAAGGAGGGGGTAACTGTTTCTATGCTAGGAAATTAACTCTTCCTAAAATGGTCACATTTCCTAGCAAATTCAAAGGCACATTGCACGTGAATAAAAAAAATTCTTAAGGCTGGGTTCACACTCAAATTGGATGTGGATTTTCCGCATCCAATTTACATAGCAGGAGAATGTAAACGGCTCTCTATGGAGTCGGTTCACACATCTCCGGGCGGCTGCAGAGCGCACTGCACAAAAACTGCGTCTTTAGCTCCATTTTAGGGCCGAATTCAGGCAGAGATTCGGTGCCAAATTGTCCCTGAAACGGAGAACAGGGGCGCTCAGCTTTCCTGTGCGATCTGTAGCCGGTTCCAGTGTGAACCGAGCCTTAAGGAAGAAAAACGCTACAGGTGACTATTTAAAATACTTGATATATTTGTTAGTTGGAATTTTTTAGGCTGGTGAAATGGTCTCATTAACCCGTTAGTGCCGGCCGCATGCAAAAAAGCGGCCTCTTGGCGGGTGGGCCTTGGCGCCAAGCAGCCACATATTGGCGTGAATTGGTGTTATACAACTGTGCTAAGAGCACACACCCTGTGCGCTTCCATCAAGTTACTGGCGGTAAACCGAAAGCTTGCGATCGGAAGCTTTCCAATCATGTGAAGGCTGTGACAGCCAATCACAGCGGGCACATGATCCTAAACCCCTTAAAGGGCTGGGAGGCGCTGGCTCAAAAGGGTTAAGAAAACCTGTTGAATCCAGTAGTCCCCCATTGTGTTAGTTACTTTACATTCCAATCCACACCTCTATTTCCTACATTGCACTTATTTACTGATAACATATTTTTACGCTCTAGCCTAGCCATGATTTGATAGATGTACTGTACATTTTTGGCAGATAGCATGCTTACACATTTTATATCCTATGGCAGGATGATTCTTTCACTACACTGTGGAGCATTATATAGTAAGGCTGCGGAAATTAACGATTAATTCCTTGATTAATTGTTAATTTCGTTGATCGATCAAAATAATTTTGATCGAGTACGAGATCCACGGTCTTGCCCATAGGAAAGGCCATGGCTTCGGCCTAGCTCCGGAGCGCACCCATCTTGGTACACCTGGCATCGGCCTATTAGCGGCACGCTGACGTCATCGTCTACTGCCTGCTGTGAGTGTGCTTTCTATTCTGGGAGATGTGTGGATATTACTGGGGGAGATGTGTAGACATTACTGGGGGAGATGTGTGGACATTACTGGAGGAGATGTGTGGACATAACGGTTATAACTAATCGAAATTCGTCGATAAGAAAATAAACGATTAATCGAACACGAAAATTTTAATCAGCAACAGCCCTAATTTATAATATATATATATATATATATATATATATATATATATATATATATATATATATATGATATGTAGTGGTACCCCCGAAGGGGCTGCTGATAATAGAATGGGATTGCACATTACCTCATGGCTTCTTCCGAACGTCTAGCGGTGAATGATGAATGCAATAGTAGAAAAAGGAATGTCCGCAAGGGGAATGTCTTTTATGTGCTCTTTAATACCCAGCGGGGTAAAAACAGTTAACAGGTGATGAAAAGGACGGATGAAGGTTGGAAGGAGAACAGCAGATTCAGGCGTAGGCCATATCGCAAGGGGCGCGGTGATGTGGCCACCCTAAAGGTGGGTGCCACACTCGAAGAACGAACCCAGACCAATGGCGTCTGTTCCATAAGTACCCTCTCCCAGCATGCCCAGCAAGGCTCCTAAATGATCGCTGGGAGAGAACACCCAAACCTCAGCTTCCACTGCTGCCACCTATCGTCCTGGGGTGGAACGACAGTTCAGCAACAACAGAATGAGCCCACACCACAGCCAAGCTGAAACAGAGGCCCTAACGAATGATTAAAATTAGAATCAGAGTCACTTACACTCTGATTCTAGCAATATGGGATAGATTAAACAAAGATGGGAAATATGCCCCACCTACATCCCCAATGCCTCCATTAGGAGGATATCCATGGTTCCCTACAGGAGAGGAAAATGGGGCAATGGGCTTATGGGGATCTAATGGGAATACTATGTGCTCAAGATATGCACCCCAAGGGACTCTAATACCCTTATCAGAATTAATATCATCTCAAGGGAATATGAAAATGGCTAAATGGAGATACTTCCAAATGGCGGACTTTTTCAGTAAGTTAAAACCAAAAGTAAGGACAGTAGGATCGCTTACAATATTTGAGAATATGTGTGTGAAAATGTCGAAGTCTAACCATCTGCTATCACAAATGTATACGTTGGTTCTTAGTGAACAGGGAAATACAATTCCTTATATTATTAGAGAATGGGAAAAAGAGTTAAATTACACATTTACATCAGTTCAAATTAAAACATTCATAGAATCAACATATACAACCTCTATAAGTTCTAAAATCCAAGAAATGTCATATAAATTCATGGTGAGATGGTATCAGACTCCAGCCCGATTAGCCCAAATATACCCCACAGCAGATGGAAGCTGCTGGTGGGGATGTAAAGAAAAGGGAACATTTCTCCATATCTGGTGGTCTTGTAAAAAGATCAGACCATTTTGGGAAGAAATAGCACCGTGGGTTAAGAAGATGACCAAACAACCTATAGAATTATCACCTATATATTTTTTATTTCATGGGATACCTGGATCAATAAACAGCTATAAGAAAAGTGTGATACCACACCGACTAAAACGCTAATACCCAGGCATTGGAAACAAAACACACGCCCCTCCCTTATGGAATGGAAAAAAGAAGTGAACCTAATAATGGAGGCAGAGAGATGGGTGCATAAGATTAGAGACAAACAGGACAGATTTAACAACATGGGCAGATTGGGAACATTACGCCCCACAGATACAATAGGAGTAAAGGAGGGAGTTTATCTTTCTCCTTCTTTTTCGGTCCTTTTTTTTTTCTCTTGCTTTTTCTTGAACCACATGTACTCACTCCTCTCTCAAAAAAATATATACTTGATGCTCAGTAAGAAAGACAAACTACAATTTTCTCTCTCTTTGTACTTGTTTTGTTTATATTTATAAATGTTATGTATTTTGTTCCCAGTGGAGGTTTGATATACATGTAAGTGATGTAATGAAATATACAGAAAATACAAAAATAAAGAATTATACACTTACACTCTGATTACACTCTGATTATCCCTTAAATTTTAATAGCACCAGTACGTGGAAGTACACAGGCACTACACACTCCCCCCACTTGAATAGACACTGTCCTCAGTGTCCAGACAAAAGGCATTCAAGTCTGAATGCCTGACCTGAATCTGCATAAACAGTAAGAGAGAGATAGAAAAGATATAAAATGTGTAAAATATAAAAACATTACTTTGTACAAATATTCACAGTGATGCATTATGACATTACACATTCCTAACTATTTATCCTGCCCCATTCTCCGACAGTGTTGATAGAAGGTTAACAACCTGAAAAAGAACAATGGAAGAACATACACACAACATACATCCGTATACATCTAAAAGTCACTGAGGGTGGATTTTGAAGATGCACCTTCTCTCTTTCGCTCCCAAAAGAGACACATCAATTATAAGTGCTAAGATTTTCTCAAACTGCAAGGTCTTAGGAGAAAATATATTTGAAAATATATACAAATTACTCTGCGCTGGCAGAAGTTGCAGAACACTGCCCCGAGTGGTCAGTGCGCTGGTACTACCAGCATAAGGCAGTCCACTGTTCACTCAGAACAACTAGCAGCAAAAGGGAGATATGAAAAACTGTCTTCTCCTCTTTTCTTTTTCCTGGTGCTGTGAAGAAGCCGGCAAGATCCTATCCTTACTAACTGATCAAACCCCCCGAAGTTCTGCACAAACAACAAAGTGTGGATGCGGTGGAATGAAATTAAAAACTGGAAAGGGGCAACAGTTCTTGACCGTAACTTCTTCAAAAGCATTAACAAAGGTAACAACGCAGGCATGAGGCCTACTTATAGAACCGTGGGTCTGGCAAAACGACAATGTCCCCTCGGGAATTGGTAGTGGTGACAGAGAAAACTTGATCCACTCTCCCGGTACATTTGAGGACCACTTTATCGTTGAAGATGTACTGGCCAGGGCTCCAGTCTTTCAGGCAGCTTTCAAACCGCTGGCCCACACAGATGAAGGCATATTCTGTGTCACGGTCAGTCTTGGGTACTCCCAAATATTCCCAAACGGCATCCCTGTACCATCCCTCCCTCATCTTCTCAATCATGGGCATGAGAGCTGAAGGCATGTAGGGATATTCCCACCCATAGTCCATAGCCACCTTCTTCCTGTGAAGGCGTTGAAGGCAGGCCAGTCTCGGCAGGTTATGGGGTGTCCAAATCCTGGTAAGACAATAGCGTCAGGCGCTCTCTTTAGTACAGGCAATGCGGCAGGTATGGGATTAATGACTCTGATGCCCGGCATTCCAACTTCCCATGTCAGCTGCGGGACATCCGTCCGTGGCTTGGCATCAGAAGCGCGCTTCTTTCGGTTGCGTGATTTGGAAGGCCGGGAGTTTTTACCCCACTGCGACTCAGGGAACTCCGGCTCAAACCACTTATCATCTCCAGCATCAAACGACAAATCCAGATCAGAGGTGTCATACTCCTTAGCAGGCAGACAGGTGCGTTCCCCAATAGGAACGTTGGTCAAGTCACTTGAGCATGCAGGTAGGCCTCGACCGCAGCCGCGGGAAGCCTGTGCGGGGCCCACTTTAGCAATGGCATGCCACACAGAGACTATGTTGGTGGCTGTAGCTAGACATGTGCATTTCGTTTTGTTACGAATTCGAACAAATTTTTCATAATTCGGAAATTCGGATGCATAGGAATTTCCGAATTACAAAATTAACGAATTTAGACGAAATTCGAATTCGAAAAAAAAATTGAATCTAATTCGAAAACAAATCCTATTCGAATCTAATTCGAAAACAAAATCTAAAAAAAATATAAATCGATTTCTAAAAAAGAATACAATAAAATATAATATAAAATAATAAAACAATAGAATGAAAATCAAAGAATAGTAAAGAACAGAATAGAATTTAATAGAAAGTAATCAAATACAATAATACAACTACAAATACATACAATCAAATTTGGTTGAAATAATTTCCAATCCGGTTGAAATAATTTCAAATTCGGTTGAAATAATTTCAAATTCGGTTGAAATAATTTCAAATTCGGTTGAAATAATTTCCAATCCGGTGGAAATAATTTCAAATTCGGTTGAAATAATTTCCAATCCGGTTGAAATAAATTTCCAATCCGGTTGAAATAATTTCCAATCCGGTTGAAATATCATCGAATTTGATTGAAATATTAATGATAGCGGATTAAATATTATTGAATTCTGTTGAAATATTTTCGAATCCGATCAAAATATGATCGAATTCGAATCCGGTAGAAATATTATCGAATCCGGTAGAAATGTTTTCGAATTCGACCGGGTTTTTTCGAATTCGGTTGAAAACGATCAAATTCGACCGTGTTTTTTCGAATTCGGTCTAAAACGATCGAATTCCGAAAACGAATTTAACAAATCTAACTTAACTAAATTAATTAAATAACGAATTAAAACGAAACGAAGCAAAACAAATTTTTCCTTTTGCACATGTCTAGCTGTAGCCTCCGGCACGGCATCAGTTTGTACACTGGTCACACATTCGTTGTCATCCACATCGCTTACCTCCGGTGATCTGGTTGGGGTAGCAGCCGATGGCAGGGTAAGCGTGGACGAGGCGGCCACGACCTCCAGATCAGCGATCACTGCAGTTGGGGAGGGTTTTGGCCATGGGGACTCCCCTCCTCTGCGGTCACAGTCCCATTGAACCAGTCCACCTTGTACTCCCGTGGAGTTTCGGTCGGTGGCTCGATTTGGAACAGGCAGGCCCGGCACGTCTTGCACCGAGCAAAGGCAAAATCCAGATGGCCAGCTCCGAACAGCGGGGGCAGGACAGTGCAAGGGCCTCCACGCTACCGCTGGTAAACAGCACAAACTTCCCCTGGGTCCGCATTCAGATTCCGGTATCCGTCAGGGGAACTCCAGCAGCAGCAGACATTGCATTGACTCCCGAAGTAGACATCGGGGGTCTCAGCTTTCCAAAAGGCATTGATGGCACAGACATGTTGGCACAACCTTCTCTCATGGGTGGGCAATCACTCTGTCCTTTGGCACCAAACTCAGCCCACGTCTCACGCAGGGGTGGGTAGCTCTTCCCACTTGGAATCTTTTCTTTGCATGTGGCAGGTGACTTTAATGGCGACATTAATTTCTTCCTCACCAAGCACATTTTGACACACAAAAGTTCCTTTTTCATGATAAAATAAACTTCTAAATCTTAGTATGTTGAGATAACAGTCAATCCCGGACGAGCCCCCACATGTAGCGGTACCCCCGAAGGGGCTGCTGATAATAGAATGGGATGGCACATTACCTCATGGCTTCTTCCGAACGTCTAGGGGTGAATGATGAATGCAATAGTAGAAAAAGGAATGTCTTTTATGTGCTCTTTATTACCCAGCCGGGTAAAAACAGTAAACAGGTGATGAAAATGACAGATGAAGGTTGAAAGGAGAACAGCAGATTCAGCCGTACAATAGGGAAACAGTCCTGCTTCCGACAACACTTAGTTTTTCTTCGCCACTCCAGCCGGAGTGGGTATATCATACCTGGACAGGTCTCTCTCACCGACCTGGCAGCCAGAGTATCACTCGGAACTTGGGAAGAGGTCTCTGCCACAGACCCTCCCGAATGAACATCAGGGAAACACCTCTACCACAGGCCTTCTCTGATTGAAGATATGGAGGTAGCACTCCTAAGTAAAGTTTTGCCTGGATCTTCTTCTTAACGTCGCCTATGTACCAACTGAAAGAGGAGTCAATCCTTCAGTGTCCAGTACCTTGATCCCCGGTGGTTCGTCTGAATCCTATTGGACCGTCAGCCTCTCATTGGCGCTCCTCAGATGGACTCCCCACCGAACAGCTACACTCGCTTGGGATCTTCAACAGTGGGATCCCAGTCGATTACTGAGTCCCCTTCCTGCTTGAATGTTCCGGACCAACATGGCCCAGAAACCAGAAACCAGGAACACCACATGGCATGCACGCCCCGGCCAGGTAGGCCATAACGCAAGGGGCGCGGTGATGTGGCCACCCTGAAGGTGGGTGCCACACTCGAAGAAGAATAAACCCAGACCAATGGCGTCTGTTCCATAAGTACCCTCTCACAGCATGCCCAGCGAGGCCCAAGCCTCCTGATTGGTCGCTGGGAGAGAACACTGGGAGAGAACACCCAAACCTCAGCTTCCACTGCTGCCACCTATCATCCTGGGATGGAACACCCCAGCAACAACAGAATGAGCCCACAGCACAGCCAAGCTGAAACAGAGACCCTAACGAATGATTACAATTAGAATCCCTTACATTTTAATAGCACCGGTACTTGGAAGTACACAGGCGCTACATTATATATATATATACAGTATATATATATATATATATATATATATATATATATATATATATATTGTAAGCTGGGGATAGGTAGCGGTTACAAAAGCTCCCTGGGATGAGCAGGCACAGATACCAAAGTCCATAGGATAAGTGAACAACAGTGGGATTTTTATTGGTGCTATACAAAGTCTATTTACAGGTGCTGTACAGTGTGCAGAAAACAAAACAAACAAAAATAGTTTAAACAAACACCTAGCCGTGTCTCGGCTACACGATATGTAGGCCCTAACTACTAAGCTAAACAAGCCTACCGCTTGTTAGCTCAAAACACAAACTGCTCACCAGTCTTTTAACAACCTCCTTGCTCCTACAGATCCACACTATCTGTTTCCCAGGACAGAGCAATGGCTGTTAGCTCAGGTGAGCTTAAATTGGCCTGGGGGAGAGGGCCAACACCTGACCTGGATCAGGGATCAGAGATCCCTGAACGTGTAAGAGAGGAGCCTGGGAGAGGTATAAACCCCGAACTGGACTTTCCCAGGCTCTCTTTGGGACGCTCTGCTACAATATATATACACACACACTCGTTTCCTCAAATGATCAACACATTTTGGGGGGTCATACAAAATACCTACATCATTAGGGCTTTACGGGTCCTGGAAAAATTTGGACCAAGGATTGATTTTCAAGAATTTTTTTATGCAGTTAGGCTCCTTTCACACTGGGGCGGGGGCGGCGGCAATAAAGCGCCGATTTTTTTTACAGGTGCTTTACCGTAAATTTTGTGGCGCTATTTGGCCGCTAGCAGGTCGGTTATACCCCCTGCTAGCGGCCGAGAAAGGGTTAAAAACCACAGCAGAAGATGCACAGATGTCTCCAATTGCAGCCGAAATCGGGACTGTCAAGCGGGAGTGAAAACGTGCAACTTGGGCTGAATGGCATTAAAATAAGTTTTTGCAAAACTTTTACAAAAGTCAGACTGAAAGTCAGAACTTTTGGTTTGTATACATATTGTGGGCCAGTCATTCAACGGAGAATACAAATATTAAGAAAAATTAAGTAAAAGCTCAGTAAAAGGAAATTTCCTCACACAATAATACCTCGGATTGTGATTTAATGCAAGTTTATGAACATTTTGCAATTAGAGCTATTATTATTTTTTTTAAATCCTGACTCAGATTGCTAGAGTTGTCTTGCAAAACAAAACAGGATTGAAGCCTCTGGGGTGTGCAGTACCGCATTTGGCCAGAGGTGCGAGGACACTCAAAGCCGCTCGGAAAAACTCAGTTACCGAGTGTCTCCGAGCCTCTCGAGTGTCTTTGGCCCCCACCACCTCTGGCCACATGCGGTACTGGATACAAAGCAGTCACTGTGGAACTAATTATCTGAGTTTCCATTGACTCCTATGGGGAAATTCCCAATAAAATACATCGTCTCCCCTATTTAACATGATTGATACCGGCATGCCATTTTCCTATGCCTGATATACTGCTTTTGGCAGAGAACTGGGATCAGCATGAGTGCCTCTAAGCTCCTTTCCAGTCTATGGTCAGGAAGATGGCAGAATGTGGCTATGTGTCCTTCCGCATTACAATTGTAGCATATAATTGGTCCCCGATTGCCATGATTTCTGAACTTGCCTTTGCCTCTTCCTCTCTGCTTTCCCCATGTACATAACCTTGGGTTTGCTGTCTTTCTGGTTAATCCTGTTTCCTATGGATAACAGGATAGGCAGGAGGTCTTGAATAGACATATTGCCTGCCTCAGGCCATGCTATGAACAACTTTTTTTTCAACTGGGGTATTAAACCATCAAGAAACCTTTGTGTCACCAGTTGTGTACAAGGACTTGCAGTTTCTCCCGCCTTCTCTTCCTCTATTTTAAGGCCTGCTTCCCCAGCCATATCACTTAAATTCCTTCCGTTCACTAACTATCTTATCTAGATTTGTGACGTCTACACCACATTCTTTAAGTATACAGGTGAAACTCGAAAAATTTGAATATCGTGCAAAAGTTCATTTATTTCACTAATGCAACTTAAAAAGGTAAAACAAATTTATGAGATAGACTCGTTAGATGCAAAGCAAGATAGTTCAAGCCGTGATTTGTCATAATTGTGATGATTATGGCTTACAGCTCATGAAAACCCCAAATCCACAATCTCAGAAAATTAGAATATTACATGCAACCAATAAAACAAGGATTGTACATAGAATATCGGACCTCTGAAAAGTATAAGCATGCATACAGGGGCGGACTGACCATTGAGGAACTTGGGCACTGCCCGAGGGCCCCATGCCAATAGGGGGCCCCATCAGAGTTGTCAGGCTCATTAAAACCAGGGATAGAATGTAAAAATCCTGAGATTTTAGCTGCCCCGCCTCTGTACTGCCACCTGGCTTGGTGGCCATCTGTAAGCCTGGGGGCCCCATAATCTTCTACTACCCGGGGGCCCCATGAGTTGTCAGTCCGCCCCTGCATGCATATGTCCTCAGTACTTGGTTTGGGCCTCTTTTGCAGAAATGACTGCCTTAATGATGCGTGGCATGGAAGCTATCAGCCTGTGGCACTGCTGAGGTGTTATGGAAGACCAGGATGCTTCAATAGCATCCTTCAGCTCTTCTGCATTGTTCGGTCTCATGTCTCTCATCTTTCTCTTGGCAATGCCGCATAGATTCTCTATGAGGTTCATGTCAGGCCGTGTACACACGGCAGAGAACCTCGACGGGCAGAACACATCGTTCCGCCCGTCAAGGTTCCCTGCCGGCCGTCGAAATCGGTGACCCGCCCGTCGGGAATGGCAACCAGCCATTCATCCAGGCGGGCCGTCGAGCAAATAGAGAGCGTGCTCTCTATTTCTGCTCGACGGGCTTCCCGACGGGAAGCTCGCCGAGAGCGTACACACGGCCGAGGTCCTCGCTGGAATGCAGCTTCCAGCGAGGTTCTCGCTGGTTTTCAGCGAGAACCTCGGTCGTGTGTACGCCGCCTCAGGCGAGTTTGCTGGCCAATCAAGCACAGTAATCCCATGGTCATTGAACCAGGTTTTGGTGCTTTTGGCAGTGTGGGCAGGTGCCAAGTCCTGCTGCAAAATGAAGTCAGTATCCCCATAGAGCTAGTCTGCGGAAGGAAGCATGAAGTGCTCCAAAATCTCTTGGTAAACGCCTGCGGTGACCCTGGACTTAATGAAGCACAGTGGACCAACACCAGCAGGTGACATGGCTCCCCAAATCAACACAGACTGTGTAAACACTCACACTGGACTTCAAGCATCTTGCAGTGTGTGCCTCTCCATTCTTCCTCCATACTCTGGCTCCTTGGTTTTACAAATGAGGGCCCACTCGTTGACAGGTCCACCAATAAGAAAGAGGTCACCTCACCACCATACAACCTAATGCCATTACGCCAGAATGGAAAAAAGGCCAGATGAACCCGGGAGTGGGGGGGGGGGGCACCATATGTAACTTATTACTTTAAATGATATCCAGCAACATCCTTTTATGGTTGCTGTATTTTACATTATTAATGGAAATATATGTATATCGTTTAAGCCCCTGTCAGTGGCATTTCTTGATACTTTGTTTATCTTTATCCATTTTCTACCTTTTTTTTGGCCAGGTCTTTTGAGTGCTCACTATGTCTGCTTAGTCGCTCAGGGTTTGGTTTGGTTCCCGCTGTTTGGGTGGCTCCCCCACTCCCTGGCCCATCTGGGCTTTTTTCCATTCTGGCCTAAGGGCATTAGGGCCTATGGTGAAGAGTTGACATCTTTCTTATTGGTGGACTTGTCAACGAGTAGACCTCCAAAATAATTGTTCTTAATGGTAATATTGAATTAACTCAATTTTTCATATTTATATAGTTGCTATTTCTATACCGGTTGAAACATACATCCCCTGACGAAGCCCCAAGGGCGTAACATGTTGAGAATACATATGATCTTCTCAACCAACTCTCGATGCAACCTCCATTAGAACCACCTTATTTTGAATGACCAACACTGTGACATTACATAGTTAGTCAGGTTGAAAAAAGACACAAGTCCATCCAGTTCAACCATAAAAAATAAATAAAAATAAAACAAAGTAAAACACAGTACATCCTCCCATACACCCAACTCCATACCCACAGTTGATCCAGAGGCAGGCAAAAAACCCCAGCAGAGCATGATCCAATTTGCTACCGGATGGGAAAAAATTCCTTCCTGATCCCCCGAAAGGCAATCGGATTTACCCCGGATCAACTTTACCTACAAAACTTAGTACTCAGTTATATTATGTGCATTTAGGAAAGAATCCAGGCCTCTCTTAAAGCAATCTACTGAGCTGGCCAGAACCACCTCTGGAGGGAGTCTGTTCCACATTTTCACAGCTCTTACTGTGAAGAAACCTTTCCGTATTTGGAGGTGAAATCTCTTTTCCTCCAGACGTAAAGAGTGCCCCCTTGTCCTCAGTGTTGACCTTAAAGTGAATAACTCAACACCAAGTTCACTATATGGACCTCTTATGTATTTGTACATGTTGATCATATCCCCCCTTATTCTCCTCTTCTCAAGAGTGAATAAATTCAGTTCCTCTAATCTTTCCTCATAGCTGAGCTCCTCCATGCCTCTTATCAGTTTGGTTGCCCTTCTCTGCACTTTCTCCAGTTCTCCGATATCCTTTTTGAGAACTGGTGCCCAAAACTGGACTGCATATTCCAGATGAGGTCTTACTAATGATTTGTACAGGGGCAAAATGATATCTTTCTCTCTGGAGTCCATACCTCTCTTAATACAAGAAAGGACTTTGCTCGCTTTGGAAACCGCAGCTTGGCATTGCATGCCATTATTGAGCTTATGATCAACTAAAACACCCAGATCCTTCTCCACTACAGATCCCCCCAGTTGTACTCCCCCTAGCATGTATGATGCATGAATATTCTTAGCCCCCAAGTGCATAACTTTACATTTATCAACATTAAACCTCATCTGCCACTTAGTCGCCCAATTAGACAGAGCATTGAGGTCGGCTTGTAAATTGGAGACATCCTGCAAGGACATTATTCCACTGCATAGCTTGGTGTCATCTGCAAAAACAGAAATGTTACTTTTGATCTCAGACCCAATATCATTTATAAATATATTGAAAAGTAAGGGACCCAACACTGAACCTTGGGGTACACCGCTGATAACCTTGGACCATTCAGAGTAAGAATCATTAACCACAACTCTCTGAATTCTGTCTTTCAGCCAGTTTTCTATCCATTTACAAACTGATATATCTAATCCTGTAGACCTTACCTTACACATGAGCCGTGTGTGGGGAACTGTATCGAACGCTTTTGCAAAATCCAAGTATACCACGTCCACTGCCACGCCTCTGTCCAGGGTTTTACTTACCTCTTTATAAAAGGAAATCAGGTTTGTCTGACAACTTCTGTCCTTCATGAATCCATGCTGTCTGCTGCTTAAATAGTTTGTTTCCAGCAAGAACTCATCCATGTGGTCTTTTATTAAACGTTCCAGTATCTTTCCAACTATAGAAGTTAAACTAACAGGTCTATAGTTACTTGGTAAAGACTTTGTTCCCTTTTTAAATATGGGCACCACATTGGCTTTATGCCAATCCAGTGGTACTATTCCTGTCATTAATGAGTCCCTAAATATTAGATACAGTGGCTTTGAAATTTCAGAGCTCAATTCTTTTAGGATCCGTGGGTGGATGCCATCTGGTCCAGGTGCTTTATCCACCTTTATTCTGTCTAAATATTTCTGGACCATATCACTTTTGAGCCATTGTGGATTTGGGGCTGTGTCACTCCCACCCCCTATATCGACATGAGCTCCCCCATTCTCCATTGTATACACAGAGCTGAAGAAAGCATTTAATAAATTTGCCTTCTCTATGTCCTCAGTCACCCACTCTAGATTATTTTGTAAAGGGCCTACATGCTCAGACTTGACCTTTTTACTATTAATATATTTAAATAATTTTTTGGGGTTTGTCCTACTATCTTTTGCAATCTGTCGTTCATTTTGAATTTTTGCATCCTTGATTTCCTTTTTACATATTCTATTATATTCTTTGTAACATTTAAACGACACTAGTGTTCCTTCATTTTTATATTTTTTAAAAGCCATTTTCTTATTGTTTATAGCTTTTTTAACTTTAACCGTGAGCCACATAGGTTTTATCTGTAGCCTTTTAAACTTATTGCCCATGGGAATATATTTTGCAGTGAGGTTCCAAAGAGTCTTTTTGAAGAATTCCCATTTCTGTTCTGTGTTCATCGGTGCCAATATTCCCTCCCAGTCCAAGCCCTGGAGAGCAGTCCTCATGCTTTGAAAATTTGCTCTCTTGAAATTAAGTGTTTTTATCTTTCCTGTATGTATTTCTTGCTTATAGTTTACATTAAACGAAATCATGTTATGATCACTGCTACCCAGGTGTTCCTTTATCTGAACATTAGTAATGAGCTCTGCATGGTTTGAGATTACCAGGTCCAACAGAGCATCATTCCTAGTTGGGGCCTCAATAAACTGGACCATAAAATTGTCCTGCAATAGGTTTTTAAATTTTTGTCCTTTAACTGTCCCAGAAATTCCATTATTCCAGTCAATTTCTGGGTAGTTAAAATCCCCCATTATTATCACCGTCCCTGCCCTTGCAGCCCTTTCCATCTGTGCAAGGAGCTGAGTCTCCACCTCCTCATTAACATTGGGTGGTCTATAACAAACTCCAATGATTAGCTTTGAACTACGCACATCTGTATGCAGTTCCACCCATAATGCTTCATCACACTCTCCATCAACCAGGTCCTCTTTCACGCTTGCTTTGAGGTCACTTCTCACATAGAGACAGACCCCTCCACCTTTCCTTTTTACCCTGTCTTTCCGAAAGAGAGCATAGCCAGGAATATTAATTGCTCCAAATTTTATTAAAGAGGAGGTTTTACCCTAAATATTCTCTCCCCCATGCGATCCAGCATACTGGCGTCAGCGCCAGTATGCTGTTTTTGTTTTTTTAAATCCCCCACTTACTGTAAAATCTTTCATTTTAATTTCTTTCCCCCCGTGTTGGATGGCGCTTGTATAGCGCGTCACATCTTACGAAAATACCCGATTTAGGACTCGGGTATTTCCGGCGCAATGCGGCGCCTAAGCACAGACCTAGGAGCTGACTGCGCAGGCGCCGTATTTCTCCGAGTCCTATGGCTAAAAAGCCGAAATAGGACTCGGAGAAATACGGGCGGGTAACCATTGGGGTGGGTAACTCCATTGTCCTGACTGCACGATATGACGTGCAGTCATAGAAAGTTGCTAGGGGCGCGCGCCGCCGCCGTCGCATCACTGGGACCCCCGTGCGTGTGCCCGGCGGCCGCCGGGCTCACGCGATTGCCGAGTAACTGAACTGGGACGTGCAGCTCTGTGTGTAAACAAAGAGCTGCATGTCCCTGTCAGGGAGAGAGGAGACCGATTGTGTCCCCTGTACATAGGGACACAATCGGTCACCTCCCCAGTCACCCCCCCTCCCCCCACAGTTAGAACACAAACTAGGAGAAACATTTAACCCCTTCCCCGCCCCCTAGTGGTTAACCCCTTCCCTGCCAGTTACATTTATACAGTTATCAATGCATATTTATAGCATTGTTCACTGTATAAATGTAAATGGTCCCAAAAATGTGTCAAAAGTGTCCGATGTGTCCGCTATAATGTCCCAGTCCTGGAAAAAAATCACAGATCGCCGCCATTCCTAGTAAAAAAATGTATAAAAAAAAAATCATAATTATGTCCCGTATTTTGTAGGCAATATAACTTTTGCGCAAACCAGTCACTATACGGTTATTGCGATTTTATTTTTTACATTTTTTTACCAAAAATATGTAGAAGAATACGTATCGGCCTAAACTGAGATAAAAAATGTTTTTTTTAAATGGGATATTTATTATAGCAAAAAATATTGTGTCTTTTTTCAAAATTGTCGCTTTTTTTTGTTTATAGCGCAAAAAATAAAAACCGCACGGGCGATTAAATACCACCAAAAGAAAGCACTATTTGTGGGGAAAAAAGGACGCCAATTTTGTTTGGGAGCCACGTCGCAACGACCGCGCAATTGTTAAAGCGACACAGTGCCGGAAGCGAAAATTTTGTCTGGGCAGGAAGGGGGTGTAGGTGCACAGTAGGCAAGTGGTTAAAGATTTCACAGTAAGTGGGGGATTTAAAAAAAAATTTAAAGAAAAAAAAAACAGCATACTGGCGCTGACGCCAGTATGCTGGATCACATGGGAGAGGGTATATTTTAGGGTGAACCTCCGCTTTAACTTTTAATAACCTTTTTTGTATAATTTTTTTTACATAAATTGTATCTGAGTCTTCCATTGGCATGGTACCACTTTAACCACTTAAGGACCGCCTACTGCACATTTACGTCGGCAGAATGGCACGGCTGGGCACATCAACGTATATATACGTTGATTTTAGTACCCAGCCGTGGGTCGCGGGCGCGCCAGCGGGCGCGCGCCCGCGACCCGGTCCGAAGCTCCAGGACCGGGACCGCTGGATTCGCGGACCCGATCGCCGCTGGAGTGCGGCGATCCGTCCCTGGAGCGGAAGAACGGGGAGAGCCGTGTGTACACACGGCTTCCCCGTGCTTCTCTGTGGCCGTAGCATCGATCGCGTCATCCCTGTAATAGGGGGACGTGATCGATGATGTCACACCTACAGCCACACCCCCCTACAGTTGTAAACACACACATTAGGTCACACATCCCCTACAGCGCCACCTGTGGTTAACTCCCAAACTGCAACTGTCATTTCCACAGTAAACAATGCAATTTAAATGCATTTTTTGCTGTGAAAATGACAATTGTCCCAAAAATGTGTCAAAATTGTCCGAAGTGTCCGCCATATTGTCGCAGTCACGAAAAAAATCGCTGATCGCCGCTATTAGTAGTAAAAAAATAATAATTAATAAAAATGCAATAAAACTATCCCTTATTATGTAAACGCTATAAATTTTGCGAAAACCAACCGATAAACGCTTATTGCGATTTTTTTTAACAAAAATACGTAGAAGAAAGCGTATCGGCCTAAACTGAGGAAAAAAATTTTTTTTTTATATATTTTTGGGGGATATTTATTATAGTAAAAAATATTGCATTTTTTTTAAAATTGTCGCTCTATTTTTGTTTATAGCGCAAAAAATAAAAACCGCAGAGGTGATCAAATACCACCAAAAGAAAGCTCTATTTGTGGGGAAAAAAGGACGCCAATTTTGTTTGGGAGCCACGTCGCACGACCGCGCAATTGTCAGTTAAAACGACGCAGTGCCGAATCGCAAAAAGGGGCAAGGTCCTTTACCTGCATTTTGGTCCGGGTCTTAAGTGGTTAATTAAGCACCGTTACAGTCCCACCACTCTTTCTCTTCATTTTCAATCAAATTGGGATGAGGTGTGTCATGTTTGGTGTCTACCCTTATGGCCCATACACACGATCCGAATATCGGCCGACGGATCGTACGACTTTTTTCGCTTAATATTCGCGAGTAAAATAAATAGGTTTTTAAACTCACGAAAATTATCGTACGATCGAAAAAAACGATCGGAAGTGATGTCACGTGTTGAAATGTATTTGTATTGTATTATCGGACAACGGCTGTACTGACTAAACGAAAATCGGACGATCGGACATCGGACGAGAAAAATTTTCGCGCTTGTCCGATCGAATTTAATCGGATGAACGGTCGTGATCGGCTGTCGAAAGTAGTGTACACACGATCCGAAAATCGTACGATCCATCATCGGACGATCGTTTTCGTCCGATATTCGGATCGTGTGTATGGGCCATTAGTCAGATCGGAAAAAAAAAGATTTTAAAGGTTTAGCTGTTCCCTTTGTCCATTCTACCCATTTATCTAGGGGCTCAGTATAGGCGAAACTGTACCTTTGGTTCATATATTCTCTAGCGCTCATCTTGTGCTGGGCATCATCTGAAGGCTTCCCACCCATCATTCCCTTATTTAATTTAATGCCCATAATGACTGGCCAGTCTTCTCTACTTGTGCCTATACCCTCTTGCCTCTAAAACAAATAGTACAGCAAATCTGCAGATTTACAAGCAGTCTTGATTATGACAATAGGCAAAACTCATTAACCGGTTTAGTTTATTCGATTTTTCTTATAACAAAAAGTAAAAAATATTGTTTTTTTTTTCAAAAATGTCGCTCTACTTTTGTTTATAGTGCAAAAAATAAAAACCGCAGAGGTGATCAAATACCATAAAAAAAAGCTCTATTTGTGGGAAGAAAAGGGACGCAAATTTTGTTTGGGAGCCACGTCGCACGACCTCGCAATTGTCTGTTAAAGCGACGCAGTGCCGAATTGTAAAAACGCCTCTGGGCATTTAGTAGCATATTGGTCCGGTCCTTAAGTGGTTAAGAGACCCTTCTCGTCTCTTCTCTGTGGGTTTTATCTGACCCTACCATGCGCCTCTGACCCAGGCCGCCCACAAGGAGTCAACGCAGGGAACTTCAAAGGATTCTCCCTATCCACACACAGTCCAACCCATAAAAAAAATTTCAAAATTGACGCTCTTTTTTTGTTTATAGCACAAAAAATAAAAATCGCGGGAGGTGATCAAATGCCACCAAAAGAAGTCTCTATTTGTGGGAAAAAGAATGGCAATTTTGTTTGGGAACAGCGTTGCACAACCGCCCAATTGCCAGTTAAAGCGACGCAGTGCCGGATCGCAAAAAATGGCCTGGTCAGGAAGTGGTTATATTCTCCAAAAAAAAAACTTTATTTCCGGTTTAATATCTGCCTGCAGCTAAGCTTTCTGTCTCATGCACACAGCTGGTTTGGTCCATCAGCATCAAATCCCAGCATTTTTGGCCACCTAGGAGGCACAGCGCCCAGTAATATGTGAGTAATATGTATTTAAGTATGTAATCAAGTTCAAGCTTTTTTTTTTTGCCTTCCTTTGGATCAACTGTGGGTATAGGATTGTGTATATGGGATTGTATGTTTTTTTTTTTATTGGTTGAACTAGGACTATTTTCAATCTAACTATGTAACCGACTATGTATGCCCTGAACACAGAATTCCTGCATTCAGTATTTATGTCCCTGAACACATATGACCCTAAACCCTGTATTTCAGCCTGCCATAGATTTTTTTTTTTTAAATCAAATAGGGTTTTATTGAAGAACAACAACAAAAAAACAAAACAAAAAAAAAACACAGCAAGACACAAAAGTAACATGAATAAATGCAGTACAGCACCTTCAAGGAAGGTACAATTCGATCGTTTAACAGCTAAGTCTCAAATACATAGGAGACACTTCACCTCTAGACCATCTCATGCAGCATGCTGCCATAGATTTTGATTGGCCGCTGGCAGCAGGACTGGATGCTGCGCCTGTGCTTCCTGGGTGCTCCTCCATCCAGTGTGGACTCACCCTAGGGCAGAAAGTGTTGCCGACACTCAAAAACAGGAGAAAATAATAGGAAAAAGGCTAAACTAAAAAAATGAATGCAGAAACCAAGAAATCTCCCCTGCAGCGGGGCTGCGCCTGCACTGCAGGGATCACCCGCTTATTTTTGTCTAGGGGATCTGGAGAAGTACTTTTTACTTAACCGATCCTCTGGTCCTGCAGGCTCCACCGGAAAGCTAGAACTGTCCCTGCAGCCTCTTCTCCCCCATTTTCTAAGACCCTCTGACATCATCACTGATGTAGGGCCCATAGCCCTGCACTTGACCAGGGAACAGTTCACTGCTGAGCACGGGGGGAGTCCTGTCTTTTGGGGGAGCTGAGGACCAGGTAAATAAAACTGCTTTTACTCTCTCCTAGAATAAACAAGCATCTAAAAGGGGTTCATTTGACCACCATCTAAAAGGGGTTCATTTGACCACCATCAGATGATACAAATCATCCTGCATATGTTGTACCTGTTTATCTGTAACTATCTCTACAGCCATTCAAAGTCCAGGTTTTGTCACAGGATCTCTCAGCTCTGAAAAGCAGGGTGTGGGAAGCTGAAGTCTCACAGTGCAGAGCTCAGTGAGGAGAGGTCTGAGCCCTGATTGGAGGGAATAGACACACCTCCCTCCATAGAGCTCACATATAACATGCAGAGTGGAAGATATCAGTCACAGGCTGTATACTGGGAGTTTATTTCCCCTGTAGCCCTTTTATTCCTCAGTGCGGGAAAGATCTGTCAATGGTAAATCATAAACATAAAAGAGGAACAAGGTATCAGAGAGAAATCAAACACCGAGCTTTGGATAGGGGCATAGGTGTGCTCAGCCCAGGCCCGGACTGGGACAAAAAATAGGCCCGGGCATTTTAGACTGAGCAGCCCAGGGGGGGGGGGGCACAGCGGGGGTTAATGACGGGATGTGGGGTGAGATAAAGAAAGATAGATTGAAAGATTAAGATAGGAAGATAGATAGATAGATAGATAAAAAAAGATACAGATAGAAACAAGGGAAGGAAGGAAGATAAAGAAAGATAGAAGATAGAAAGAAACAAGGGGAGGAAGGAAGATAGAAAGGAAGGAAGGAAGGTAAAGAAAGATAGATAACGATAGAAAGAAAGAAGGGAAGGAAGGAAGATCGATAAATAGATATAGATAGCTAGAAAGGAAGGAAGATAGATAAAGAAAGAATAAATAATATAGAAAGAAAGAAGGGAAGGAAGATAGATAGATAGATAGATAGATAGATAGATAGATAGATAGATAGATAGATAGATAAAGATAGATAAAGATAGAAAGAAAGAAGGGAAGGAAGATAGATAAAGAAAGAAAGATAAAGAAAGAAAGATAAAGATAGATAGATAGATAGATAGATAGATAGATAGATAGATAGATAGATAGATAGATAGATAGATAGATAGATAAGATAGTAAGGAAGGAAGGAAGATAGATAAAGATAGAAAAAAAGAAGAGAAGGAAGGAAGATAGGTAGATAGATCTAGATAGATAGATAAAAATAGATAGATAGATAGATAGAGATAAAGAAAAAAGATACAGATAGAAACAAGGGAAGGAATAAAGAAAAAGAAAGATAGAAGATAGAAAGAAACAAGGGGAGGAAGGAAGATAGAAAGGAAGGAAGGAAGGTAAAGAAAGATAGATAACGATAGAAAGAAAGAAGGGAAGGAAGGAAGGAAGGAAGATCGATAAATAGATATAGATAGATAGAAAGGAAGGAAGATAGATAAAGAAAGAATGAATGAATAATATAGAAAGAAAGAAGGGAAGGAAGATAGATAGATAGAGAAAGAAAGATAGATAAAGATAGAAAGCAAGAAGGGAAGATGAAGAAATAAAGATAGATAAATATAGAAAGAAGGGAAGGAAGATAGATAGATAGATAGATAGATAGATAGATAGATAGATAGATAGATAGATAGATAGATAGATAGATAGATAGATAGATAGATAGAACGGAAGGAAGGAAGATAGATAAAGAAAGAAAGATAAAGATAGAAAGAAAGAAGGGAAGGAAGGAAGATAGATACAGAAAGAAAGGTAGATAAAGAAAGGAAGATAGATAGATAGATAGATAGATAGATAGATAGATAGATAGATAGATAGATAGATAGATAGACAGTGGTAGTGCATTTATAGAGGGCGCCGGAGCGCTGCTCCCTCTGGCTCAGCCACCCCCTCTGGCTCAGCCGCGACAATGGGCACAGTGGCGACAATGGGCACAGTGGCATCAATGGGCACACTGGCATCAATGGACACACTGGCATCAATGGGCACAGTGGCGACAATGGGCACAGTGGCAACAATTAAAGGGCACCGTGGCATCAATTGGCACAGTGGCGACAATTAAAGGGCACAGTGGCTGCGTTTGATGGCATAGCACAGTGGCTGTGTTTGATGGCATGGCACAGTGGCTGCATTTGATGGCATGGCACAGTGGTGACAATTGATGGCACAGTGGCTGTGTTTGATGGCATGGCACAGTAGTGACAATTGATGGCACAGTGGCTGCGTTTAAAGGCATGGAACAGTGGCTGCATTTGATGGCATGGCACAGTGGCGACAATTGATGGCACAGCGGCTGCGTTTGATGGCATGGCACAGTGGTGACAATTGATGGCACAGTGGCTGCGTTTGTTGCCATGGCACAGTGGTGACAATTGATGGCACTGTGGCTGTGTTTGATGGCATGGCACAGTGGTGACAATTGATGGCACAGTGGCTGCGTTTGATGGCATGGCACAGTGGCTGCGTTTGATGGCATGGCAAAGTGATGACAATTGATGGCCCAGTAGCAGCATTTGATGGGCCCAGTGGCTGCATTTGATGGGCACAGTGAGGCTCAATAGCCGCCGGGGGCCGTTCGTGGGCCGCGAGGGCCGTTTGCGGGCCGCGAGGGACGTTTGCGGGCCACAACCGTCCCGCCGCGGCCCACCGGGCATTTGCCCGGTATGCCTTGTGGCCAGTCCGGGCCTGGCTCAGCCTATTGCATAAGGGTGTGCATCCCAAAGCTCAAACTCACATATGTGTGTGTGTCTCTCTCTCTCTATATATAGACAGTGTCACTATGGCAGAGATTGGCGTCAATAGTGTATTTTAATTATTTGTTTATTTTTACTCTTTTACTATTTTTTTATTATTATATATTTCTTTTGTTTTATTCTTTTTTACAATGTTTTTTCTTTTTTTTTTAAGGAGCCCCATTGGGGGGCTTTGGTGAAATGTCAGGGATCCAAACAGACCCCTGATGTCTCACTTTTTACACAGAGAAAGGGATTGAGGACAAAGATTCCCCAGTCTCTTTCTCTGCAGCAAAGCAGCAGGGGCAATCTGCACAACACAGGGTGATTAGGGTGTTCCCAGGCACACCTGGCACACCCTGTGCGCACACCTATGGATAGGGGCAAGTACACGATATAGAAGGGTGTGTTTTGCTATTATTTCAAGTCTTAGGGTTATAACCACTTTAAAGTGAAACTTCAGTCATTGTTTCATCTTTCCATCTATTAAATCCTCAGCCCTTGTTGTTTTAAGTTTGGATAGTAAAACATTTTTTTTTCTGCCAGTAAATACCTTATACAGCCCACTTCCTGTTTTTTGTCTGGTAAAAAGCCTAGGCTTATGACATCATGCTCAGCTCTAATTCTCACTCATTGTGAGAGTTTGACAGGAAGGGAGGGGGAGGATAAGTCATAAGAGGGCCAATGAGATCTGCAGGTGCGGCTCTGTGTAAATCCAGGAAGTAAACAGGCAGCAGCTTCAGTTGCCCACAGTTAAAATGGTTGCAGCCAGACTCAGGGGAGGGAGTTTTCTGCAGTATATTTGGCAAATACAGAATCACAGTATTTATAAAATAATATGCAAAGAGGTTGGAGGGAAGCTTCAGAATGGAAAAGATGTTTTTATTACAAATGATGTGAGCAGACTGCAGTTCCTCTTTAAAGGAGTTCTCTAAGCTAAAACTTTTAACCCCCGCTGTGCCCGGGCTGTAAAACTATACAAAATAAACTTTCACTTACCTGCCTACGATCTCCCGTTATTCCGATATCGCCGCCCATGCACCGGTCCCTGTCAGCTTCCTCTTCCTGCGGCTCGGTGACTCATCCCGCGCTCAGCCTATCAGCGGCAGCAGCAATGTCCCACCGCGGCCGCTGATAGGCTGAGCGCAGGATGAGTCACCGACCCGCAGGAAGAGGAAGCTGACAGGGACCGGTGCACGGGCGGCGATATCGGAATAACGGGAGATCGTAGGCAGGTAAGGGAAAGTTTATTTTGTATAGTTTTACAGCCCGGGCACAGCGGGGGTTAAAAGTTTTAGCTTGGAGAACTCCTTTAAGCCTTGCATTGCAGACTCAAAAGAAGTATTAATCACTTGCTGACTGTGCTATAGCTGAAAGACGCTTACAGTGGGCTATCTAGTTCTGGGAGGGCGTCTATTTAAATACGCACAGAACCCCTTTCCCTGTGCACGCTCTATAATTCCAGTGTCCTTTGGACACAGCTAATCACAGATCGAGGTAAAGGGCCAATCACAGTGGCCAGTTACCATGTGATCAGCTGTGTCCAATCACATCTTATTCCATGTAAACTAGGGTTGTCCCGATACCACTATTTTAGGACAGAGTACAAGTACCGATACTTTTTTTCAAGTAGTCACCGATACCGAATACCGATACTTTTTTTAAATGTGTCCCAAAATGCAGCCATGCCCCCCCCACATGCAGCCATGTCCCCCACAGCCATGTCCCTCCATCCATGTCCCCGCAGCCATTTTCCCCATACCTGGCAGCAGCCGCCCGGGGGAAAACATCGCAGCTTTCATTTGAATAGCTGTTTTCCCGGCCGCATATAGACACTCCCCCTTGCTCGGGATTGGACAGATCACGATCACCCATCCAATCCCGAGCAAGGGGAAGTGTCTGTCAATACGCGGCGGGAACACTACAGCGATTCAAATGAAAGCTGTGATGTTACCGCACGCTTTAAACATGCGGCGGCGGCTTTCGTTGTGGCGGCGGCGGGTACGGCGGCGGCGGGCAAAGTATTCTATTTGGGTATCGGGGGTATTTGCGGGAGTACAAGTACTCCCGCAAATACTCGGTATCGGTCCCGATACCGGTATCGGGACAACCATAATGTAAACATATGCCGTTATCGGTATTTCCTTTCATCAGCACCCGTCAGTGCAGCCTCATCAGCGTCTGTCAGTGAAGTCTCATCAGCGCCTGTCCGTGAAGTCTCATCAGCGCCTGTCCGTGAAGTCTCATCAGCGCCTGTCCGTGAAGTCTCATCAGCGCCTGTCCGTGAAGTCTCATCAGCACCTGTCCGTGAAGTCTCATCAGCGCCTGTCCGTGAAGTCTCATCAGCGCCTGTCCGTGAAGTCTCATCAGCGCCTGTCCGTGAAGTCTCACCTGCGCCTGTCCGTGAAGTCTCACCTGCGCCTGTCCGTGAAGTCTCACCTGCGCCTGTCCGTGAAGTCTCATCAGCGCCTGTCCGTGAAGTCTCATCAGCGCCTGTCCGTGAAGTCTCACCTGCGCCTGTCCGTGAAGTCTCACCTGCGCCTGTCCGTGAAGTCTCACCTGCGCCTGTCCGTGAAGTCTCACCTGCGCCTGTCCGTGAAGTCTCACCTGCGCCTGTCCGCGAAGTCTCACCTGCGCCTGTCCGCGAAGTCTCACCTGCGCCTGTCCGCGAAGTCTCACCTGCGCCTGTCCGTGAAGTCTCATCGGCGCCTGTCAGTGCAGCCTCATTAGTGCCCTTCGGTGCAGCTTCATCAGCGAAGAAAAATTACTTGTTTGCAAAAATGTATAACAGAAATGAAGAAAAAATAAATAAAAATTTCAGCCATTTTTCATTTGTTTAACAAAAAATAAAAAACCCAGTGGTGAATAAATACCACCAAAAGAAATTTCATTTGGGTACAGTGTTGCATGACCGCACAATTGCCATTCAAAATGTGACAACGCTGAAAATTGGCGGGAAGGGAGGAAAAAGTCCCCAGTAGGCAAGTGGTTTAACCCCAAACCAGAAGTGTAATATATTGCAGCTTAACAATCATTAGATGTGGCGCCTGCATTGGTTTTCTTTGGCTTTTTCCCTCCATTTTCACCTGGTGTCATGATGTGGCCATGTAAAAATTAGTAAGCTGCAATATAGTAAATGTTTGCTTTGAGGATTGGAAGAGAAAGAAGTGAGAGTGAAGAGAGCACATGAGATGTCCTAGTGATAGGTCCTGATTGTAGTCTCCTGTCAGTACACATGAACTAGGCTAGCAACAAATGTATGGCCCCCGGGCTCTGAGCTAAATCGGCTCATCGAATCGTCTGGCAGGAGACAGATCACTCACCTGCCAACCAATCAGAAAATGGCAAGCAAAGCCAGTGCAGGTATGTGATTGGTTGCTAGGGAAATCCCTCCATTTTGTGCAGCGCTCAGCACTGAGCCCCATTGTCTGTGGCAGGCATTTAGCTGCGGACGTCTCGCACACCAATAACGTCGGGACTAAGCTAGAGAACGCCGTCTGGCGGATTGCTAGGTTGTAGTGCCTCTGAGGAGTAGAGCGCAGCATATAGAACACTGTCATTGACATGCACGCGTCCTCCTCGTCCCGCTCCAACGTGTGTACATTGGGTGTCACACATACTAATCAGCTAAAGCGTTCTATGGCAGCACATGGGATCCTTTACCCACAGCTAACATGGCGCCCGCTCTCTCTGTACGGCACGTCCCCTCTTGGCTCCTTGCTCCAATCAGGAGAGCGAGCTGTTGTTGCTCAGTGTCAGGCCCCGCCCACCCCCGGAGGCAGAGCTGCTGTGTGCCCGGATTCCCCCCGTCTCCTCCCCCCCCCTCTCCTTAGTCGTCCCCAGACGTCATCCTCTTCGTCACCGTCGTGAGAGAGAGCCGAGCGGCGGGCTGAGTGAAAAGCCCCACTTTGTTATTGTTGTCCCCGCTCCGCTTCTCCCTCCCCGGGGAGCAGCAACACGTCCGCACGGTGAGTGCCTGCTTGTGTACGGACAATGGGGGAGACGTCCGCTGTGTGTGTGTGAGGGAGGCCGGCCGGGCTGTGTGTGCACATGTCACCCGGCTACCGGCTGGGACTGGAGGGTGGCCGGGCTTCTCACCCCCCACTGGGGACCACAGGGGTACTGAATACAATGGAGCCCAGGCTCTCCTATATACGGGACACTAACGGCCAGTGACTGACCGCACACCCAACTTCACTACCGACACAGGGTCCAATCCTGAGTGTATACATTGTATATAGATTACACTCATCATTTTATTACTCACCAAGTCTTATCTGCATGTTTGTAGTGAATAAAAATAGTTTTCTCACATACTCTGTTTACACTAGTAGTAGTGAATCCCAACCCAAATGCTGGGCACAGTGGATCCAATCTCTGCCAGTGATGGTAGCTCCATCCCCCCCCCACATGGTGTACAGTGGCTCCAATCTCCGACACCAGTGGATCTGTGCCATGACGCCAGTGATCATTGGATTCAACGCCAGTGACAGTGGCTCCGTTGACCCCGGATCCGGTGACAGTGGCTCCGTTGACCCCGGATCCGGTGACAGTGGCTCCGTTGACCCCGGATCCGGTGACGGTGGCTCCGTTGCCCCCGGTGACGGTGGCTCCGTTGCCCCCGGTGACGGTGGCTCCGTTGCCCCCGGTGACGGTGGCTCCGTTGCCCCCGGTGACGGTGGCTCCGTTGCCCCCGGTGACGGTGGCTCCGTTGCCCCCGGTGACGGTGGCTCCGTTGCCCCCGGTGACGGTGACGGTGACGGTGGCTCAGTTGTTCCCGGATCCAGTGACGGTGGCTCAGTTGTTCCCGGATCCAGTGACGGTGGCTCAGTTGTCCCCGGATCCGGTGACGGTGGCTCAGTTGCCCCCGGATCCGGTGACCATTGGATCTAATGCCAGTACCAGTGGATTCATCCCTGATGCCTGTGACAGTGGATTATTTTCCCGACACCAGCGACGGTGGGTTCCATTCTCCAACACCAGTGACCCTCAAATCTGACACCATTAAAGGTGGATCCAGCCCCATTGCTAGTGACAGTGTATCTGATGCCCAGTAACAGTGGATCCGTTCCCTGATGACTGTGACAGTGGATCTGACGTCTGTGACAATAGATTTGTTTCCAGACGTCTGTGACAATGGATTTGTTTCCATTGATCAGTTCCCCCGAGGCCAGCGGCAGTGGATCGCTTGCCCCCGAGGCCAGCGGCAGTGGATCGTTTGCCCCCGAGGCCAGCGGCAGTGGATCATTTGTCCCCGAGGCCAGCGGCAGTGGATCGTTTGCCTCCGAGGGCAGTGGATCGTTTGCCCCCGAGGCCAGCGGCAGTGGATCGTTTGCCCCCGAGGCCAGCGGCAGTGGATCGTTTGCCCCCGAGGCCAGCGGCAGTGGATCGTTTGCCCCCGAGGCCAGCGGCAGTGGATCGTTTGCCCCCGAGGCCAGCGGCAGTGGATCGTTTGCCCCCGAGGCCAGCGGCAGTGGATCGTTTGCCCCCGAGGCCAGCGGCAGTGGATCGTTTGCCCCCGAGGCCAGCGGCAGTGGAACGTTTGCCCCCGAGGCCAGCGGCAGTGGATCGTTTGCCCCCGAGGCCAGCGGCAGTGGATCGTTTGCCCCCGAGGCCAGCGGCAGTGGATCGTTTGCCCCCGAGGCCAGCGGCAGTGGATCGTTTGCCCCCGAGGCCAGCGGCAGTGGATCGTTTGCCCCCGAGGCCAGCGGCAGTGGATCGTTTGCCCCCGAGGCCAGCGGCAGTGGAACGTTTGCCCCCGAGGCCAGCGGCAGTGGAACGTTTGCCCCCGAGGCCAGCGGCAGTGGAACGTTTGCCCCCGAGGCCAGCGGCAGTGGATCTGTTTCCCAACGCCTGTGACAGTGGATGCGATTGCTAAGGCCCTTTTTTTTGTACACACATCGTTATGCAGCATAAAGCTGTCACAATAGAAGAACGCTCTTAAAGAGGAACTCCACCCATCCTATACATTTTCCCTGCATGAACGGTAAAAAACACACTTGTCCATGCAGTCCAGTGTTGTTTTCTCGCAGGTGAAGTTCCCCTTGCTCCGCAGAGATCCCGGCACCGCCATCTTGAAGAGAGATCTAGCACATGCACAGACGCTCAGTTTCTGACAGATCCCATAGACCTAGCAGAGCCTCATAGACTTATGAGATGTGTGACGCAGACATCCCAGGAGACCGCAGTGCCGCTGTATTTAATATTGCCTAGACAGGGTTTAAGGAAGCAACACTGAAAAAAAATAAAGTTATTTACAGTTTTAACTTTTTTTTTTTTTTTCTGTAGTTGTGTAACTCGGTGGGGGAAGGCAGAACATGCTTTGGGAATGGGTGGAGGTTTGCTTTAATACACAACGGCTGTTATATAAAATTACACCTGAATTTGTAGAATCCCCTATTTTTTATAAATACGCACAACCTTTTTATAATTGGAAGGTAACCTGTTCTTTTTCGCAACATTTTAGGGACTTCTGTAGTTCCAGACTGGTTTTGCTAGGTCTCCCGCTTTTTCTGTATTGTGCTGTAAAGTACCCCACTACTACATAACATAATGCCTTAGGTTTGCATGTCGCCTAAATGAGTGTTGGGACCTGTCTGCTCTTTTAGATGTCAGACTCTCAGCAGGGCCTGTAGTTCCGTACAGTGTGGGCTTGCCTGGTTTTACATCTGTTTGATGGTATTATATTGAGATCATGGTGTGTCCTTTGTGTGATATTTTACTGACAGTAGGGAGATCTGATAGTCACCCAGTAGTAGTACTATCCTATACATTTGTGTGTTTTTTTTTTAATCGTAACACATTTCTCCATTCACATTAAACAGCATGAATGGATGAACCTCCCACTGTGGGAATTGTATTCTGACAGCCGATACCATTTAGAATACCTGAACACTGCCTGCATCTTATTGGATGCGGGTGCTGTTCAGCCAAAATTTGCTCAGTGTATGGCAAAAAAACTGATTTCACAGCTATTTCTCCATTTCTCTCCTTGACACAATCGTGAGAAATGTTTTTTGATTATTTTGTGTTATCTGTGTTCTGAAAGATTTGGTCTTTATATTTAAAGGATATGTAGACCCAAAAACAAACATGTAATGTATTGCAGCTTGGCAGTCCTTAGATGTAGTGGCTGCATTGAGTTTTTTTTTTTTATCAGCTGAAGAATGTTTTCCTGTGTACAACAAATTACGTGTTGATCCTGTCAGAAATCCAGCATCTTTGTTGCTTACCTGACCTGAAATCTCAAACAATGTTTTTATTTTTTCCCAGCTGTATTATGGGAACTATGGAACAACTTCCCCCTTAGTAATGAAGACGAGGTGAGAAGTAAGAGGTGTTTGTAGTCAAAATCAGAAGAGCAGCCTAGGTTGACAATACTGCCACTTACATTGATTGAGTGCTGTCACCCTAGCACAGAAAGTACTGGCTGGATTGCCAGGTGAACATAAAGGAAAATGGCCTGAAAAAAAAATGGATTGGTAAGCTGCAGTATGTTGCGTTTTTGTTTCTGAGTTTAGACATGCTTTTGGGCTACATGCAACATAAAGACATTGGCATTGGTTATCTAAAATAGAGTGCAGAATCGTAGAAACTTCCAGTTTGTTTATTTTGTCTCCGACTTTAGAAAAGGTTCCTGTACTACTTCAATCCAACTTCTAGGCAACTTGTACCCATTGATTTCAATGGAAGTCGCCTCCAAGTCTGATCAGTGTCTTAACTGAAGCAACTTTCCAGGAAGATAACATACATTTCTCAGGCAAACCCCTCCCTCCCCTAGAGCTGATTGTTGTTTGGCCACTGGAAAGTCTCCTGTCCTGAAGGCGACTTGAAGTAGTGTTGTAAATCGCCCTGTGGTTCATGCTGAAGTCGTGTTGGAGTTGCCTCTGAAAGTCGTGTCGCCCCATTGTGAACCGACTCTAAATGTTTTTTCTTTGCCTGAATTTTTCACTTCCTGTTTCTCAGTAAGCTTGTCCCCATCATCCGAGTGGTGGTTAGTCAACCAGAACACCTTACTGAGGAGGAACAGGAAGTGAGAAATTCAGACAAAGAAAACAAACATTTAGAAGGGAAATCTAAGGAAAAGGTTAGTGAACCAACAATGCACTAGATTAAAGGAACCTATTTAGAAAATAAAAAACAAAACTTTACAACCCCTTTAATTGAACAAGCTGAAGTTAGGCCTCGTACACACGAGGGGATATGTCCGCTGAAAACGGTCCGATGGACAGTTTCAGCAGACATCTCCGCTCGTGTGTATGGGCTAGCGGACAGATTTCTCCACCCGACAGATTTCAAAGCATGCTTTGAAATCTATCCGGTGGAATCTGTCCGCCCGACATGTCTGCTGGTTAGTACACTTACCAGCAGACATGTCGTCCCCCACCGCCGCCGCCGAATGGATTCGGCGCATGCGCGGAAGTGTTTAACTTCCTGGTGCGGTGACGTGGTGGCGTCAACGTCACCGCCGCGTCACCGCGCCGTCCGGCGGCGGGGAATTTGATCCGATGGTGTGTACACGCCGTCGGATCAAACTCCCGATCGGACATATCCGATGGAAATGGTCCGCGGACCGTTTTCATCGGATATGTCCGATGGTGTGAACGAGGCCTTAGAAGCCGATTGGCTACCATGCAGAAGCTGCACCAGATTCTGCACTTTCCAGTTTTATTAAATCAACCCCTGTGTATTTCTGGTGTTTGGGACGTACCTAATGTGTGTTCAGTACATTGTTTCTCTTCACGTGTGCCACTTTACATAAATAGCAGGGCATAATTGCGTACAGCTTCCTTCACCCATTCATATCTATACACAACTCTAGGACATCCTAGGCACCAGAAATACAGTGCCTTTACACTGCACGGACAAAAGCAGGCTCAATATTCACATCAGTCCTTTGGTTAGCAGGTTGTGTCAATAAACAGAAATTTATTTTGCCCTTGCACAACAGTTTCCCAGTAAAAAAAAAAAAAAAACTGCAGTCATTTGGTAGGACTAGTAATTACAAATGGGCTTTTCTGAAAGCAAGGTTTTTTTCACCTTTTTAAGTTGCAATGTACTAGGATGATGAAATAAGTAATTTTGCAGATGGCTGTAAACATAATTTTTTCCTTTCTATGATAGCCCATAAAGCCCCAATCCATTTAATGTATTGTCAAATCAATAATGAGAACAAGCAATGTATGCCCAATGTAAGGCTAGGTTCACACTACCTAAAGCAGTAAAAAGCAATCGGCTGTCAGGTGGTGATCCTGCCACCTCCAGAATGCCTGTTTTTTTCATTTTTTTTTTTCTGCCAGGCAGCAGTTATTAGAATGGGGTTAGTGCACCACAACTGCAAGCAACGTGTTTGGCCCATGGTTGCAGTGCTGCCTCTCAACTGGGCATGTCACTGCAGGTGAACAGCCTCCTCTGGTTGTTTAACTTTTTAGGTGGGGGAGAAACAGGAAAACTGAAATTCAGCTGCCTGTTTTTACCGTCACCCCAACCGCTGTATGAAAGAGGCCTTAGTCACTGCTCTACAGCTAGTAATGGCAGTTTCCATTCTACTCTAGTCTCACAGGTGGTTTTGTTTGTGACACAATTTGATAAAAGCTGCAAAAAGGGAAACAAAAACTTCATAGTATCTGAAGAGTGAAGCAACAAACAGCAACCTGTGATCCATGTTTTTTTTAGTTATTGTTCTTTGCTTAAAGTGGAGTTCCATCCATTTAAAAGTCAGCAGCTACAAAAAGTGTAGCTGCTGACTTTTAATAATCGGAAACTCGCCTTTCCAGAGATGTGGGTGCACAAAGCCCCACTCCTCTTCGCACTGCTCACTGTGATTGACCGGGCAATCTTCTGGGACCTGTGACATGTCCCAGAAGATTGCAGGGGGGGGGGGTCTTCCTTTCCCGTGCTGCCAAAGGAGGAAGTGGGAGCTGGATGCCTGTCAAAATGGTGTACCCACTCTTCCCCTAAAAAAATGACATTCCAAATGTGGCATGTCAGGCGGTCACCAACACTTAAGACGGAATTTGCATTATTGGGTGGAATTTTGCTTTAAATAAACCTGACCTTTCTAATATAAACCGCAATTGTAAAGGTATTGATGACATTGTCTCTATAATTACATATGCCCTGAGAGAAACATGCATCTATTTGCATGACTTGTCATGTATTGTTTTATTGGGTGTGCTAAAAGGCCATGTCATCACAGTATTCAGCATTACTAGTCCGAAAGGTTACATGGTCAGTTGTCCTGAAAGTTTTTTTATTATTATTAATTATTGAGTGACCTGCCGACTTTATACTTGTTGTTGAGGATGCAGAAGGAATTATTATTGCTAAGGCAATTGTGCAGATTTTCTGTATGGATAACAGCAGCTGCTGAGCCCATACAGCCAATGCCACAGGTGATTGCACACTATGTGTCCAGCCGCAATCGCTGGCTTTGTGAATAGCTGCCGTCAATCAATCAGTTTCCTGCCACTTGAATTTGCAGTATGGAAAAATCCATTTGAATGTTGCCACAGATTACAGGAGTCGGTAATAATTAAAATTCACTCATCAGACCTCAGATCCAGTGGTGTTTGTTGGAGGACTCTAGGACTTCCCTTGGCTCTTCAATGCCTATTGCCACTCTAACGTGAGGTTTTAGAGGAGGCACATTCACTGCGCACAGGCAGCATCGAGATTAAGATGTCAAAGACAGCCCTTGGGCCCCATCAACGATCGGTGGAACCAGCTTCCAGTCTTATGACCGCTGTCACAGTCCATCATAGTGGTCACATTATCACCCATCCTTTCCACCCCTGGGGTTCAGAATTGTTCAAGGGGGCTCCGGGATGGATGGGAAGGGGATAACCTATTTCTTTGCCAGTGTTTAGCTGTTTAACTTTTTGAAAAAAGTTGTTCTAAATATAAACCACAAAATGTTGGGAGCATGAGTGTCCAAAATGTCTTGACCGCTGAAAAACAACCCCACACCATAATCCCTTCGCCACTAAATGAGTTGGACTAGTGCACAAAGCAAGGTCCATAAAGACATGGATGAGTGAGTTTGGGGTGGCAGAACATGACTGGCCTGCACAGAGTCCTGACCTCAACCTGATAAATTAGAGCGGGGACTGTGAGCCAGGCCTTCTCGCCCAACATCAGTGCCTGACCTCACAAATGTGCTTCTGGAAGAATGATCAAACATTCCCATAGACACACTCCTAAACTCTGTGGACAACCTTCCCAGAAGAGTTGAAGTACATTGGTGTTAGTGTGATGTACGGCTGGTGAATATTTAGTGATAAATCATAGTATATTCCATATTACATCATTGCCATATTTACCATAATGCAATCCAGTTTTAAATATTCCTTTTTCTGCCAGCGCATGTGTGCCCCAATCTGTGCATGCTGGGTAGTAGCTGTGATTTGAAGTATGGGCTTTTCCTAGAATGGTATTCCCTGTGTTGAATTGGCTACTTTCAGTATAGCTTACCGATATTTCTTGTGTTTTGGTTCAGCATTCATCAGTCTCTGAAATTTGCTGAATGGGATTAAGCTTTGCGTTATCTGTTTAGTTTGGATGTTGGCAATTCATGAGAAACTTCAACAGACATACATTTAGTATGATCGGATGATAAAAGGCTGGCCATTGGACTCATAATGGCGCCGTTTTTTTTGAAAATACACAGCCCTGCCAATCAACCTTTTTGGTAAACTTTATAGTCCTCAGGATAATTGATGTTTATAAACGGCTCAGCTGTTTTTCAATGACATTCGATCTTTCCACTGGATTATTTTAAAATGATCTAGGAACATGCTAGCCTGGCAAAGATCTATTTCACTTTTTTACATACAAAGTGCCTGGAAATGTAAGTGGAAATAAAAAAGCTAATATGATGGTTAAAAAAAACCTTGCATCCCCCTCCTCATACCTATGCTGTGCACTGTTTTTTAAAAGAGATCGGTGGAAATACCTATTACCCCCGCCCCCCCCCCCCCCCCAAGCTTTGGTGTGCCACGTGATTGAGAAATTGTGCCTCCCATGTGTCATTGAGTAGCTGTGAGAGAGGATGGGAGGGAGCGCCGACAAGTGAGGGCCAATGAAATCTGATCACATTATGGCTCTGATTTCAGCCCCGTTTTTGAATGCTTCATGATGCAGGTGAGCCGCAACTTCTCAGTCCTGCGACTGCACCAAAGCTGATTTGAAACCAGAAAGTAAAAAACAAAGATATTTACACTGATCCATTTAGCGAACAGTGTGCAGCGTAGGTATAAAAAGAAACGGGCGGCAACAGTTTTAACCAGATCTAAATTCGCCTTTACCTCCACTTTAAAAAAAAAAAAAATTCATTACATGGTTTTGTGAAATTTTCTAATTCATATTTATTTAAGTTAAAATGATGCTAAAGTCTTGTGGTGTGTGTGTGTTTTTTTTGTTTGTTTTTTAATGAAAAACATGTCACACAAGCTCTGTGCAGTGGCTTTGCACAGAGCAGCCTGGGTGGTCCTCTTCTCGGGTCCCTCTTTGGCACTCCTGGCCCCTCCCTCCTGCTGAGTACCCCCATAGCAAGCAGCTTGCTGTGGGGGCACCCGAGCTAAGCCGCTGATCTGTGTGCCCATTTAGAAATGGAGCAGTGGCCCCACCCCCCCTCTCCTTATTGGCTTACTGACTTTGATGGCAGCGGGAGCCAATGGCACTTCGTTGCTGTGTCAGCCAATGAGGAGGGAGAGTCCCGGACAGCCGAGTCTCTTGTGCAACATCGCTGAATTGAGATGGTCTCAGGTAAGTATTATGGGGGCTGAGGGGGGCTTTTGCACACAGAAAAAAAAAAAAAAAACCTTTTTTATCTTCATGCATAGAATGCATGAAGATTAAAAGAAAAAAACTTCTGCCTTTACAACCTTAATATTGAGCTGTTTTGCACATGCTGTAAGAATGCAGCATGTGAAGAGCATGCTGTTCTTGTATATTAAATGTCTAATAATTGAAATTTATAGGTTTGGTACAAGCATTCACACACTTCTCCAATACAGCTTTATTCATCATAATTCTTGTATTTTCAGGTCAGAATGTATATGCAAAAAGCAACAGATGAGGTACCCCATAGCTGACCTCAGATCCCGAATATTGAAGATGGATAAGTGTAGACATGTGGGACGACTGCGTGTCGCCCAAGACCATTCGATATTGAACCCTCAAAAGTGGCATTGTGTGGACTGTAACACTACAGAGTCAGTATGGGCTTGCCTGAGCTGTTCACATGTGGCATGTGGCCGGTACATTGAAGAACATGCACTGCAACACTTTCAGGAAAGTAAACATTCTTTAGCACTGGAGGTGAATGAACTCTACGTTTTCTGTTACCTTTGTGATGATTATGTTCTCAATGACAATGCCACTGGTGACCTTAAACTTTTACGTAGCACATTAAGTGCAATCAAAAGTCAGAACTATGACTGCACAACACGCAGTGGTCGGACGCTGCGATCTATGGTAGCTGTGGATGACAATTTTACGTCTCATCAAGGTGCAAAAGCACTGCTCCAGAATGAAGACCTCACATTTACTGCTCTTTGGCATAGAAGACATGCGCTATTGGGGAAAATGTTTAGGTCTTGGTTTGCTTTGACTCCCAAAGGTAAACGGAGGTTGGAGGACGAGCGCCTCAGGGAAAAGGCCGAACAAAGGAGGGAGGAAGCGAGGAAAAGGCGTCAGATGCTAAAGCACAAGTTAAAGCAGGAGTTGGAAAGTACTCCGCCACGTAAGAGCTCCCGCTTGCAAGAGCAACTGCAAAATGTGACCTTGCCACCACTGCAGAAAAAGCACCAAAAGCCAACCCCCACCACAAAACAAAACCCTTCAGGATCTACCTCGGAAAGCACTTGTAGACAAAAATTAAGCGATTCCCCTGTTAAAAAAAAATCGACTGTGACCCCTGGGGTGACAGGGCTAAGGAACTTGGGGAACACTTGCTATATGAACTCTATTCTTCAGATTTTGAGTCATTTGCATGTTTTCCGGGAATGTTTCCTGCAACTTGACTTAAATCAAACTCAGGAGCTCTTGGTAGCTGCAGCCAATGGAAAAACAAGATCATCCACCCAAATCCTCCCTGCTACAGACTTTGTTAAAATAACACAAAAGCACATTAAAGTAGAAAGGCCTTTGGTAAAGCGCCAAAGCTCCTCATCTGGCCTCAGTGGTGGGGCATCAAAAGGTAGAAATATGGAACTCATTCAACCTAAACCCAGCTCAACGCACATTTCCCTATGCCACGAGTTGCATACTCTCTTCCAAGTTATGTGGTCTGGTAAGTGGGCACTAGTCTCCCCCTTTGCCATGCTTCATTCAGTGTGGAGGCTAATTCCAGCCTTTCGTGGTTATGCACAGCAAGATGCTCAGGAATTTTTATGTGAACTTTTGGATAAAGTACAACAGGAACTGGAGACGAGCAGGACCGGGTACCCAACCCTGATTCCCAGCACTCAGAGGAAACTCATCAAACAGGTCCTGAATGTAGTCAACACAATTTTCCATGGACAGCTTCTCAGTCAGGTATGTAAACTAATTATAGCATGCCATTAGCAGAGATTTCACAACCTGCCAGCATTAAATTAACTTTTTTCTATCCTAATGTGACCTAGAGAGCATTTACTAGGTTTATAAACACATTTTGATTGTGACTCTAGGTGCAACTTAACTGAACTTTGTATTTATCACAGTGCTAGCAAATAGGAGTGTCAAGAGGTGATCTTTTTTTTGTGTTCCTAGTGATGAGACCAGGATCTGATGTATTATTTAATGTAATTTTTCTCTTTCCTGTCAGTTGTATAGAGCACTGTTTCTCAACTCCAGTCGTCAAGTATCCCCAACAGGTCATGTTTTCAGGCTGCTTGGGGGGTACTTGAGGACTGGAGTTGAGAAACATTGGTACAGAGGATCCAGCAGTTCATGAGATTTCTTGCTGTTAGATTACACATTGAGGCTGCATTCACACCTGAGCGTTTCAAAGTTGCGTATTTTTGCTGGTAAAAAGCTGGAAAAATGCCTGTAATCTGCCCCAAGGAAGCTCATGTTCTTTTTTGAGCTTAAGGCGTTTTTCAGGTATTTTGCTTCAGGTGACAAAATGCCAGGATGTGAACAGGTACCATTGAAATTAATGTGATTTTGCTTGTTGGACTTTTTTAGTCTTTTTTTTTTTTTTTAGAGAGTTTTATGAGCTGAAAACACTCAGGTGTGAATGCAGCCTTAGGCTCTGTTCACACCTAGGCATTTTTTTTTTCCAGGCAGAAAATCCTGCGATTTTGCAGCGTTTTTGTACAGGTCAAAAGGTCAACGTAAAAAGCAGAAAACTCCTATAATCTGCCAAAAAAATAAGCTCCTGTACTTTTTTGAGCTTCAGCCATTTGCTTCAGATAACAAAATGCTCGGATGTGAACTGGGGCCATTTAAATGAATGGTATTTGTCTTGTTGGGCATTTTTAGTGCTGAGGCTTACAGCAGAAAAACACCTAGGCAAGAACAGCCTAAAGTGTAACTGAAGTGAAAAACTTATTTTTTTTTTATTGGCTTCGGCTAGAGTGGAGAGGGATCACCTGTCCGTTTTTATTGCTGTCTGTTCCCCTGTTAAGGAAATTCACACTTTGTCCTGTTTACAGATCTTATTAAAAGTAAAGGAAAATCCCAACTTTTGGGTGGACATTAGAACACTAATAAAGGGGAAATCTGGTGACACAGCGGGGTTACTGTATCCAAAAATAAGTCTTGCCTTTAGTAGTTACTTTTAAGTGTCTGTGTGTGGTCAGTGCACTAATTGTGGATGGTACAGAAAGCATTGGTTGTAGTAGTGGACGTGCCAATTGTTATGCACACTGGACTTCTATGACTTTTCTTCTGCATATGTAAGACCCAGAAGCAAAAGGGCTGTTTTTTCACTCTTAACAGGCATTGATTCTAATTGTTTAACCTTTTCCTTGACAAAAAAAAAAACTGTGTGCACCCCTTTCTTTTGTTTGAGTGGACACTGGGAAGAAACCTTTTTAAGTGCGCTGAAGCATAACAATCAAATCCCATCAAGGGCAAGCAGAATCAATGCAAGCGCTCTGATCTTCCACATTTCCTTACTACTTCTTGGCATGATACGGGATTCATTTGTGTGCATTCTTTTCTTTTCCCTTGCACTAACTTCTACAGCAGGTATGCTTTAATAGAACCATAGCTTGCCTGAAGTTCTAGCAGCCAGATAGACTTCATTGTGTAAAATCTGCAATAAAGCCCAAATTTTTTTTTCTAGGTTGGATGTGGCTTTATTTAGAGACCCACACCAATAATTCCAGCAAAATGTTTCCTGAAAGGGGTTGTAAACCCTTGTGTTTTTCACCTTGAAAAAAAATCACATGAGCCTGTTCCTTCCCTCGGCAGAGACGCGGTCTTCCTCTCTACCCGTTGTCTCGGCTCTTAATTGGATAGATTGATAGCAGCGCAGCTGTTGGCTCCCACTGTTATCAAGCAAATCCAATGACACGGGGACCCCAGAAGTCGAAAATCGGGGCCACTCTGTGCAAAACGAACAACACAGTGCAGGTAAGTATGACATGTTTATTTAAAAAAAGAGGGTTTACAACCTCTTTAAGGCATGGATAAGCATGAATGCCAAAGACAGAGGCATGATGGCACTTGTAGTTCTGGAACAGCTTGAGGGCCAAAAGTTGAGCACCTGTGCCTTAAAGTGATTGTAAAGTCTCGTTTGTTATATTTATAGGGGAAAATAAAAAAAAAACATGTTATACTCGCCTGCTCTGTTGCAGTGGATTTGCACAGAGCAGCCCAGATCCTTCTCTTCTTGGGTCCCTCTTCTGTGATCCTGACCCTTTCCTCCTGTTCAGTGCTGCCACAGCAAGCAGCTTTCTATGGGGGCACCTGAGATGAGTCACAGCTCCCTGTGTCCATTCAGACATGGAGCCCTGACCTGGCTCGCCCCCTCTCTTCCCTGATTGGCTAGCTGACTTTGTTTAACAGCAGCAGGAGCCAATGGCATTGTTGCTGTGTATCAGCCAATCAGGAAGGAGAATTTGGATGGCTGAGAAATTCATAGACATTGCTTGATAGAGAGGGGCCTCGGGTAATTATAAGGGCGGCTGCTGCACACAGAAGGCTTTTTATCTTGATGCATAGAATACATTAAGATAAAAAAAAACTTCTGCCTTTATAATCACTTTAAGGGAAGGCATGCCATAGATGGCGCAAATTTCTTTCCTGCAACCATGAGTAGCAGGAAAGAAATTTGCACACTTGCCCCATAAACGCAGGCAGTGCTGACAAGGAAATCTTTCCTGCCAAACAATTGTCTGCTCTCAGTGAGGGCTGATGGGACAAGCCGTCCCTGCCGGGAAAAAGCGGTGGCTGCTATACTATATCATCCAATGGCAATAATCACAAGTGAATCTGGCAGGCTGGTTGTACCCAAGTTAATTGATCAACTTAGTACATTTAGCCTCCCCACACACGCTTTGAATCTCTGCTGGTTCCTTATGAACTGACCGAAATTCAAACCATCTATGACCTACCTAACTCGGTGGATTCTCTAAAGTATTCCTCTTCACTCCTCCTCCATCAGTTACCTATTAGTTTATGTAGTCAGGTGGAGGAGCTGGAGCAGCACATAGAGTAAATAGACACTCCCAGAAGGGGAAAGAGCCATGATATTGAAGGGGGCTAGTCAAAGTTTTTATGTTCAAATTCATGCTCATGTTCAATTCATATTTGTATATAATAATTATGAAAATAAATAACATTGCAAGTAATGCCCTGTACACACGATCCGAATATTGTACGACTTTTTTAGCTTAATAGTCGCAAGTAGAAATTTAATAGGTTATTAAAGTCACGAAAATTCTCGAACGATAGAAAAATAAATCGGAAGTGATGTCATGTGTTGTAATGTATTTGTATTGTATTTTCGGACAACAACTGTACTGACTAAACGAAAATCGTATGATCTGGCATCGTACAAGGAAATTTTGATGCTTGTCCGATCGAATAATATCGGATGAACTGTCATGATCGGCTTTCGAAAGTCGTACGATATTCGGATCGTGTGTACGGGCCATAAGGATGCCTCTTTAAACTCTGCCCCTGCTTGGTCCTGCTCTGCCATCTTGGCGTGTGGCATCCTCCCGAGGCCTGCCTAGGCTTTAGGGGGTGGACCGAACTCTTAAGGGAAAAAAAAAGTGCTCTTTACCTGGAGCAGGATTGGAGAGGAGGGAACTTCACACGCAAGTTCCAGGCAGGTAATATGCACCACTCGGTTCAGTTGCTAGTATTTTTGGGCAGCACAGTGGCTAAGTAGTTGGCACATTTACGTGCCAGCACCTGCATAGAGTTTGCATGTTCTCCCTGTGCCTGTGTGAGTTTCCTCTGGGTACTCCGGTTTATGCCCACACTCCAGACATGCTGGTAGGTTAATTGGTTCCTGTCTAAAACTGGCTCTAGAATGTGTACGAATGAATGTGAGTTAGGAACCTTAGATTGTAATCTCCTTGAGGGCAGGGACTGATTTAGATGTACAACATATATGTAATTGTTGGCGCTATATAAATATCTGGGTAAAATATTATTTATCACATTTTATCTTTCTGTATACGAACATTTCCTGATCACAGCACAACTTAATCTAAAAGATGGATCATTGAAAGCAATTTGAATCAGACTGCATTTCTGTCACCCTAGAGCTACTTTAGATGGATGATTAGCACACCCTGTGATCTCCAGCGGCAGGAATCTGCTAATTCCTGCATCTGGAATGACAGGTGTGTGCAAATAGCTGCTCTTCATGACTGATCACATAGCCAGTGATTACCTGCAGTGATTGTGACAGGATGCATTTTGTGTGCGTCCAAACACGATCACTGCAGTTTATCGCTTGCTGTACGAACAGTCAGAGATAGCTGAACCTGCCATCAGCCTGTCGTTGTCCTGTATGGGCTGGGTGTCTGCAGTTATTCGCACACACCGGTCATTCCAGATGCAAGGATTAGCAGATTGTGTTTCAGAAACTGGAGGCCCATACACACAATCGGATTTTCCGATGACATTTGTCAGACGAACGTGTTTTGCCGATTAATCCGACCGTCCTGTATGTATCGGACAATTTGTGGTCAGAATTTCCGACAACAAATGTTGGCTGTGCATGCTCTCAAATTGTCCGGCAACAAATGTGTTACGTTGGATCGTCCGATCGCGTGTACACAAGTCTGTTGGACTAAAATCCAAGTACAAACACGCATGCTCAGGAGCAATGCTAACCATAAGACATTAGCAGAAGTTGCTCAAAGGTTGGCGCTAAAGAGCTGACTACGTCACTACGTTCGTGTTTGTTGGCTGAAAATGTTCTGCCGTGTGTATGCATACCACAGGGTTTGACAAATTTGCTTGGAATCTTAATCTAGGAGCCAGCTAAAAAAGTTAGGAGCCAGAAAACGCACCCTGTCCCGCCGAGCTCGCGCGCAGAAGTGAACGCATACGTGAGTAGCGCCCGCATATGTAAACAGTATTAAAACCACACATGTGAGGTATCGCTGCCATTGATAGAGCGAGAGCAATAATTCTAGCCCTAGACCTCCTCTGTAACTCAAAACATGCAATCTGTAGAATTTTTTTTAAATTACGCCTATGGAGATTTTAAAGGGTAAAAGTTTGTCGCCATTCCACGAGTGGACGCAATTTTGAAGCGTGGCATGTTGGGTATCAATTTACTCGGCGTAACATTATCTTTCACAATATAAAAAAAAATTGGGCTAACTTTACTGTTGTCTTATTTTATTAAAAGAAGTGTGTTTTTTTTCCCCTAAAAAAGTGTGCTTGTAAGACCGCTGTGAAAATACGGTGTGACAAAGTATTGCAACGACCGCCATTTTATTCTCTAGGGTGTTAGAATAAAAAATATATATAATGTTTGGGGGTTCTTATTGGAGGGAAGGAGATGGCAGTGAAAACGGTGAAAAACACATGCTGTTTTAGTTGTAATGCCAACAGCCACCACAAGATGGCGCCAGATCACAGAAGGAAGCTTAGACCTGCAGAAGGCCACAAAGCCGCGGCCTCAATTACCTGCGGGTGCACAGAGATGCAGGATCCTGTGTCTCTGTGCACCCCCTCCTCCCACGCCAGCCAGTAATTGAGGCCACGGCTTTGCGGCCTTCTGCATTCCCCGGGTACCAGGTCACAATTTCTTGTGGCAATTTTTTTGTCGAACCCTGGCATACCAAGTTCATGGCCAACGCCCCTTCGGACAAAAATCCACGGATTTGTCTGATGAAAGTCCGATCGAGGCTTAAGGCTGGATTCACACCTATGCATTTTTTTGTGCTTTTTGCATTTTGCACTACAGAACATTTTCCATAGGAAACTATGTTAAATGTTAGGACTGTAGTGCAAAATGCAAAAAGAACAAAAAATGCATAGGTGTGAATCAGGTCTAAGGGGCTATAGGAGGGAAAGAAATAGGTGCTGGATGTCTCCAGTGTAGTGACACTTCATTCCTAATCCAGTCACCAGGCTGGAATGTGACTCAGCCAGCTACTAGCTCTAAATAAAGTGGCTTCATCTTGTGGCAGGATTGTGTGAATGGCATGAGCACTACAAAGTACTACACCAGCAGTTGTTCACGTCTGTACTTGGCTATTTGCTTGAAGCTTCACTTTAAAGGGTTTGTAAAGGTACAATTGTGCAGGAGTTCCCGCTGTGTAGAAATGTTTATGGGGCCTGAGCTGTTCCCCCATCCACTCCCTCTTATGTACTTGTATAAAAGTGGCCATACACTATGCAATCTGATTGTACAATCGCAGTGCAATTTCCTTTCGATTTACCAAAACTATGGAATAGGAGGACCACCCTAAACAATCTATTCAATTTGTATCAAATCAGACCGGCCCTTGCACTGCATAGCTAATGGTAGATCTAAATGAGATTGTACAATCGGATTGTACAGAAAGTGTGTAGAAATAAAACAAGAGGTGGTATAGTAAAGAGAGATAAGGTCCAGAGGAATAATAGACACCTAGAATGTGATGCAGCAAGGCAGTGCATGATGGGAACTGATCTACAGGAAGTGATGGAAGCAAAAAAAGCTTTTTTTCTTTTTCCCTAAATTTAAAACAACTGTGGAAGATTGAAAGCTTCTGTGGACAAGGTAAGTGAGAGAGAACATTGGGATGGCTGGGACAGAAAGGACATTAGAAAAAGCTTTTGTTATGAACTTGGCCTTCAGCCCCGGAAGAATTTAGCCCTTTCCTGACCGTGCCATTTTTTGCAATACTGCACTGCGTATCGCTGTACCCAAACAAAATTGGCGTCCTTTTTCCCCCCACAAATAGAGCTTTTATGGTGGTATTTGATGATCTCAGCCGTTTTTATTTTTTGCGCTATAAACAAAGACAGACTATTTTATTTTTTACTAGTAATGGGACTGTGACGTTGTGGCAGACAGGACACCCTTTTCACACTATTTTGGGGCCATTGACATTTATACAGCAATCGGAGCTATAAATATCCATTGATTACTGTATAAATGTCACTGACGGGGAAGGGTGTAACACTAGGGGGCGATCAAGGGGTTAAATATGTGTCCTAGGGAGTGATTCTAACTGGGCGAGGGGGGTGGGACTGCCTACAGTAGGAGACCGATTGTTGTTCCTAAGCAGTAGGAACAAAAGATCGCTCTTCTCACAACGGAACGGAGATATGTCTGTTTACATTGACAGATCTCCATTCTCTTTCTCTGGAGCAGTCTTGGGTAGCCGACCACGCACATGTGCTTCTATGTCACGCGCGCTCTATGCTCCTTAAAGCGCCCCGGCCGTACAGCTACTGCAATTCGCGCAAGAGTACCATTCTGCCGCCGTCAATCGGTAAAGCGGAGTTCCAGTCCCCCAATTAATTTTTTTTTTCTTATTTAATGCTCTGCCATAATTGTGTCCAATCCATTTAAATAATGTCATTAATGTGGCCCTCTTTTATTTTGTTTACAAAATAACCTAATTTCGTAAGCAGGCAGGGTCCATTTCTGCTGTGGGTATCTGAAGATTTTCTGGCCTTAATTTCCAAGATTCGGTGCAGCTGTCCACCCAGCATGCACTTCCTGATCTCATGCCTAGTTTTGTTATCACCTAGGCGGCTATAGCTGGAAGTGCTCCAGGAAAAAAAAGGGGGGGGGTATTTAGAGGTGTATGTATATATGTGTGTATATATGTGTGTGTGTGTGTGTATATATATATATATATATATATATATATATATATATATATATATATATATTCCAATAGAAATTCAGATGGGCATTGGATGGATTGCAAGTAATAAAAATGGGTGCAATTTTGCTTTAAAGGCTAACTCCACTTTCCTGGGGGGAAAAAATATAGTGCATACAATTGTGACATATTGTAATTGAATGTTATTAAAAATTACCTTTTCTTTTCAATCTGCAGCCTCTGTAATTTTCTAAAAATGCATTGCATTATGGCTACCTGGAGTTGTTCTGTACACAGACTGACTGACACTGCCCAAAAACATAATTTCCTGCTTGTGTGATTGGCTCACCAATTTTCCCAGAAGGCTACACTAAGATACAAGTCAGATTTCAGGCATCCCCTGCAACAAAAATTTCATTTTTGGAGAGAGATTTACAAATAGGAACACATCTAAAGGGATGCAGGCCCAGCAGATTTCCTCATTGGTGCCCTGCAGCTGCACAGCTGACAGATAATTATGAAACCACTCCCATTAGACCAACTTGGAAGAGAGGCACAGAGTGACATAGGGGGATTTCTTCAGAATAACAAAAGGTAGAAATCTACAACAAAGGTTGTTATAATCCTTGTACATAGATTACTCGGAGGGGAATGTGTTTTTTTTTTTATTTCCAACAAAAGTGGAGTTGCGCTTTAGGCCCCTTTCACATGTGCAGATCGTATGTGCGCATTTTCATCCAGCCGTTTGCGGATGAAAACGGGACATACATTGGTCCCTATGTGATTGCGGGTGCCGGCGGATAAACATCCGCGGGAACCCGTAATTGTCCACATCCGCAATGATCCGATTTTTCAGACGGAAGAATGTCCTATTTTTCTTCCGTCAATCGGATGAATACGGACATACGGTCCGTTTTTCCCCATAGGGGAGAGCGGAGGAAAGACAGGGCGGTCCCTGCACGGTGGATCCCTGCTGAGCTTACGGACACACACGGAGCAGATCAATACTTATCTGCCCCGTGTGAAAGGGCCCTTAAGCAGCAGCTTATGTTTCAAAGAGGCCATTGGTAGGGTCAGACTGTCTGGTCCCAAAAGCACCATTGCTGGTAAAATACGGCATTGGCTTTTCTGCCATTTATTTCCACTGTCGATGCACACATTTGTGTCATGGCTTCTGAATTCCGTATTCATTTGTAATGTGGTGTGTAGCAGATGGCCGATTTCTGTTTAGACCTGGAAATCCCCTTTAATTTTCTACTAATCTTTAAAAAACGTATTGCATAACGGCATCATTACCATGCGTTTTTCTCCTAGGTTAAATGTTTGTAGCTTTGCTTAGTGGGTTTAGTATGGGAATATGTCGGGAAGACGTGGATGATGTTACAAATTACAGAAGAGAGACCCATTATCTGTGAAATACCCAGATGCCTAACCATTAAACAAGAGTAAACCTGATACTTCTGCATGCCAGTGACCCTGATATGAAGTGTAGCATGGCTTGCTGTGAAGGGCGATTTGTTCTAAAAGAGTTTACAGGAAATCTTTGAACCGGTGAATGGAGATACTCCAATAACTTCTTTGCAGGTTTTTCATTTCAATGCCAAGTGCTTGTAGTACTGCTTTAGCCAAGGGGTTTTGGATTTTTAAAAACATTGTATGACAACCGCCTGAGCAAATTTTGTTTGGGTACAGCATTGCATGACCGCTCAATTACCAGTTAAAGCACTGCAGTGCCAAATCGCAAAAAGTGCTCTGGTCATGAAGGGGGTAAATCCGCCTGGGGCTGAAGTGGTTAAAGTAATTTCATGTGCGCACACCTGTTTTTACCACTTTCATCTTGACTGACGGGGTGCTGGGTCCCCTCTCCTTTCCATTAAATGTGTTGTCATCCGAGGTGTCCATTTTCCTTCAATCCATTTCTTGGTATCTGCTCTGGGAGCAGCAGCTGGTGTTATGCAAGTCCGATAAGAGCAATGTGCTTCAGTATGAAAGTATTGTAGGTCAGCTGTTTTCATGCGGCATAGATTACATCCATAAGCAACACTGTAGTGCCAGCTTGTATTTTCTGAGGAGGTGAAACTGAGCTGCTGCATGTTTAAAATGGTTTTAACTCCTTACCAACCTGCCGCTGCAGTTTTGATGTGGCAGAATGGCACGGCTTGGCGAAGCAGCGTTGCCATGCGTCGCTTCGTCTTTTGGCCACCAGGAACGTGCACCGCCAGAGCTGATGCAAGTGCCAGGCAGGCGCGATAACCACTGGGCAATCGTTTGTGACAGAGCGAGATCCGGGATCTGTGTGATCAGGGGAGGGGAGACTGATCGTGTTTTCATACAAAGTATGAACACAAATCTCTCTCTTCCCCTAGTTAGTCCCATGCCCCCTACAGTAAGAAGACAGTGAGTGAACACGGTTAACTCCTTGATCGCCCCCTAGTGTTTAACCCCTTCCCTGCCAGTGTCATTTATACAGTAATCGGTGCATTTTTACAGCACTAATCGCTGGTTAATGGTCCCAAAAGTGTCCGATGTGTCCGCTGCAATATCGCAGTCCTGGTTAAAAATCGCAGATCACCGACATTACTAGTAAAAATAAATAAAAAAATGTCATAAATCTATCCCCTATTTTGTAGACGCTATAACCTTTGCGCAAACCAATCAATATACGCTTTTTTTTTAAATTTATTTTTTACCAAAAATATATAGAAGAATACATATCTGCCTAAACTGAGGAAAAAATGTGTTTAAAAAAAATAATAAAATGGGATATTTATTATAGCAAATGGTACAAAATATTGTTTTTTTTTTCTTAATTTTGTGCGTGTACTCGAGAGAGGAGCCGGACTGCAGGAGTTGGGAGTAGGCAGACCCCCCCCAGAGGCAATCTGCCATCTTTCTCCATGCCCCCGGGTGGCAATGGCGGGTGTGAGGGGGTTTCCCACACAACCCGCCCTACCTGCTCCGCTTTGAAGCCCAACGGGGCAGAGGGACTCCCCTATGAGGGATTGAGAGGATCTAGCCCGCTCAGTCAGCCCCGTTAGTCCTTCGCCTCTCTTTCTTTTTTAGAGACTGCATGGTCAAAGTGCGTGCATGTTAACCCAATTTCGAGTGCGTGTAAGTGTGGTGGTTTTGTGGGAGGGGAGTGGGCGTACTAAGCGCAGGCTTACCTCGCATAGCAAACCCACCGGGAGCCGGGCTGAGACCGCCAAACTCAATTCACATGCAGCCGAGACCGGGATCCAAACCCTTAGCTGCAGAGGTGAATGGCTTGTCAGCGCAGTGCCAATCGCGTTGAGCCACCGCAGCTCCCTACAAAAATATTGTTTTAATTTTTTGCGCTATAAACAAAAAAAAGAGCGACATAATGAAAAACTGCAGAGATTATCAAATACCACCAAAAGAAAGTTCTATTTGTAGGGAAAAAAAGAACGTCAATTGTGTTTGGGTCCAGAGTGGCACAACCGCGCAATTGTCTGTCAGTTAAAGCGACACAGTGCCGTATCGCAAAAATAAGGGGGCAAACTGTGTAGTTGGACTTTGTTTATTAACTTATTTAACTTGTAAGCTCTTCTGTAATGTACTGTAATTGTGTTGTCCCCCTCTTCATTGTAAAGCGCTGCGTAAACTGTTGGCGCTATACAAATCGTGTGTAATAATAACTTCCGCTGTTTACAAGTTCATGTAAAAAGTTACTCAATCTAAACAAAAAAACAAAACACTTGCCCATTTCTGTATCGATTTTGAGCACAATCAAGTTTTTTTTTTTTTTTTTTTCATTTTTCCTTCTTTTTTCATCCTGTTTAAATTATTTTAAACTAGGGCTGTGCAAATTAACTTTTAATTAATCGATTAATCTTTAACTTTTTTGATCGATCAAAATCTTTTTGATCGATTAAAATTCTTTTGATTGGTACTCACCTCTGCCGGCTTCTGGGCCTTCAGGGAGTTCCGTCGGAGATCAGGTGACGTCACGGACACCGGCGGGGCTTGCTGTGTCCATCTGAAGGGCTCCTTTTGCTGTGCCTTTATATCTGCATGCCGGCGGGACCTTGCTATCTGCCACACCCAAGGGCTGTTACACTTCCCTCTATCACCCTGGGATTCTACAGCCATCCACTGGGAGTTGTGATAGTTCCCTTCAAGGGACATCTACATGCCGACGGACTGATGTTAACCCCTCCTCATCTGGATTCAGCAGTGGTATCGTTGTACACATTTTTATACCAGTATCATACTTAGCTACAAGTTTTTATGACTGCTTTTGGTACCGTTTGGTATTACTTGCACCATTTTTACAGTTTATGTAGCTACATCGATTTTATCTCCAGTGCAATATTTATTTGGTTATCTACTTGAAGACCATAAAAGTTTTAATGTTATTCCCATTGAGCGCTGCCTTTGTGTGTTTTTTGTATCCTGCTATCCATTTTTACAGTGGTTGGGAGCTGCACTGGGAATCAGCCTGCAAGGAGATCAGCTAAAAGTAGTTGGATCTGTATGTGCGTTATAATTAATCAAAATTAGTCGATTAGGCGAACACAAAAATTTAGATCAGTAACAGCCCTATTTTAAACACGAACCAAAGATTATGCATGCAGATTTTTGTTGGCAACTTGCTGCAACCTAAACCTGCTGAGATTGGATTGGTATTCAGAATGACGTTGATTTACATTGTTCCTGTGATTCGGTGTCATATTTATTCTGAATGGCATCACAAAAATGTTTCATGCTCAATTTGTGGTACATTGTAGTACACTGGGCACCCTTTTTAAATGAACATTTAACACATTGCAGCAGACTTTGCTGGTGTGAGCAAGTCCTAGAGCAGCACTTGTTGGTCACAGGAGCCCTATGGAGGGGAAAGTTTTTCAAAAGCCTGCATTGTCTGCTTCAGTCCAATTTTTTCACCACACTGGTGTTTATTTGCTCTACTAAAGTACATGCCTAATTCAGTGCAATGAGTGAAAATGTTCTCATTAGGTCAGCCATAGAATGAGCAATTTTTCTGTCCTGCAACCACAGGTGCTTCATCAGTAGTAACCTTTCCTATAAGTGGCAGCATGCTTAGGGCAGCCATACACAGTTTGGTTGAACCAGCTGAGAGTCGAACCATTAATGGGCAAGCTCAATGTACCAAGTTGATCGATCTAGGGCTGCAACTAACGATTATTTTCATAATCGATTAGTTGACTGATTTGTTGTTTTGATTAATCGATTGATCGGATAATGGCCTTAAAAAAAAATGCAGTTTTTTTTTGGGGGGGGCCAATTTGTTGTTGGGCAGATTACAAAACACAAATTGCCGCAAAAACACATTACATGCTTTTCTGCAGCTTCTGCATTGAAGTATATTGAACCAAAAAAATCGAAAATAGCACCGTTTTGCGTTAAAAAGTTCTCGCCCTTTCCAAATATGCAGCAGCTGAAAAAAAATCATGGATGTGAACGTTGTCCCATAGGAAAACATGTAAATGATCTGTAGTGTGTTTCTGCAAAAAACAGAGGTGACCCCAGGCTTGAGATGTTTAGTAACATAATGGGGTTAAAAAAAACAAATAAGTACAAAAAGAGCAAATTATCGCTACTGTAAGGGGTTAATTTTTTTTACTGTGGGACAGTGAAAGTAATATTTACAATAGGATTTGCTTTTTTGTACTATAAAGGGCTAATTTTAGTTTTTTAACCCCATTATGTTACTGGCCGATTAATCGATTACAATTTTCATAATCAATTAATTTCATAATCGATCAGGTGTTTCGGCCCTGGATGAATCAAATTGGGTTCAAGCAGCCTGTCGGATTCACTTGCAATTATCGCAAATGGCTGCTAGAGTTAAAGGGGTTGTGAAGGGGGAAAAAAAAATTCCCCTAAATGGCTTAGTTTACCTTAGTGCAGTCCTCCTTCACTTACCTCATCCTTCCATTTTGCTTTTAAATGTCCTCATTTCTTCTGAGAAATCCTCACTTCCTGTTCTACTGTCTGTTACTACACACAGTAATGTGAGGCTTTCTCCCTGGTGTGGAGAAAGCTTCTTGAGGGGGTGAGCAGGAGTGTCAGGACGCCCACTAACACACAGCTCTTTTCTTTATCTGCAAAGTAGAGAGTGTCCTGACTTGCCTGCTCGTCCCCTCCCCCCTCAAGAGGCTTTCTCCACACCAGGAAGAAAGCCTTGCATTACTGTGTGTAGTTACAGACAGAAGAACAGAAAGTGAGGATTTCTCAGAAGAAATAAGGACATTTAAAAGCAAAATGGAAGGATGAGGTAAGTGAAGGAGGACTGCACTAAGGTAAAGGAAGCCATTTAGGGGAAAAAAATGTTCCAACCCCTTTTTAATCACTATCTTTCTGAGGAGACAATTGCTCAGCAGGTGGGATTCCCCTGTCAGCACTGTCTGTGTTGATGGGGGGGGGGATCATGCTAATTTCTTTCCTGCAACCTGTGATTACAGGAAATGAATGTGCTCCGTGTGTCGCTGGCCTTAGGGTATTGGCTGCAAAAAAAAAGCTTTGTTACTAATTTTCTGGTGTCATATTTTACTTGGTACAAGTTCACCTTTGTAACAAATCTAGGGGAGACTTGTATTATTCTCAAGGGCTTTTAAAGTAAATTGGGGCCCCTTTCACACTTGGGTGGGGGCAGCATCGTTATTCGGCCGCTAGCAGGCGCGGTTTTACCCCCCGCTGGTGGCCGAGAGGTTTGCTAGTGGTATAGCCGGCGGTGCCCATTGATTTCAATGGACAGGAGTGGTGGAGGAGCGGTATACCCAATGCTCCAAAGATGCTGCTAGCAGGACTTTTTTTTTTTTTACCGTCCTGCTAGCGCACCGCTCCAGTGTGAAAGCACTGAGGGCTTTCACACTGGAGAGACCGCAATGGCGCTTTGCAGGTGCCATTTTTAGCGTTCTAGCACCTGCAAAGCGACCCAGTGTGAAAGGGGTCTTGGAGCAATGCCACCTTTTTCTCAAATACATTGAAAAGTCATTATTTGGAGGCAATATTCTAAGTTGTCACACATTTTAACAATCTACGCTGCTAGTATGCTTTTGCACTAGCAATGAGAAGTTTTATTTTGTCAAAGGCATCATACTGTTTGAAGCCCCCTAGGTGACACCACTTTTCCAAATGGTTCCCTCAGAGGTGATAAAACATGAAAAAGATATAGACCGTGTTGCCAGGCAATTGTCTTTTTAGAATTGACCACTTTTCAGGTGGTCTCGAGTAGAGGTCGACCGATATGGGTTTTTCTCTGGCCGATGCCGATATTCAGAAATCGCGGCCGTCGATAGCCGATTTATGATGCCGATTTTTTTTTTTGGGCCCGATATGTTAGGCCGATTCCCCCCTCATCTCATAAAATCTAACAGTTAGACCCCTTTCACACTGTGGCGTTTTCAGGCACTTTTGGGCTAAAAATAGCACCTGTAAAGTGCCTGCAAAACTGCTCCCCTGCAGTCTCAGTCTGAAAGCCCGAGTGCTTTCACATTGAGGCGGTGCGCTGGCAGGACATTAAAGAAAAGTCCTGCAAGCAGCATCTTTGGAGCGGCTCCTCCACCACTCCTGCTCATTGAGATGAACACCTGCAAAGCGCTTCTGCAGTGGCGCTACATGGGAGCATTTAACCCCTTAATCAGCCGCTAGCTGGGATATAAGCACCCCACTAGCAGCCAAATAGCGCTGCTAGAATGATGGTCCAGTGTTTAGGCAGCGGAGTTCTGCTGGAAAAAATAAAAGTCAGCAGCTACAAATACTGCAGCTGTTGACTTTTAATATATGGACACTTACCTGTCGTGGGTGGCCACAATGCTGGCACCCGAAGCCGATCTCTCCCTCGGGTGCTTCGGCCACCATCTTCCGTAAGGGAATCAGGAAGTGAAGCCTTGCGGGCTTCACTTCCTGGTTCCCTACTGTGCATGCGCAAGACGCGCTGCGCAATCCCACTGGTCCCTGCTGTCTTCTGGGACCTGTGCGTCTCCCAGAAGAAAGCTGGGGGCGGATTAAGCACCAGATGTGGTGTAGGTCACCACAGTCACCGCAGTGATCTATGCCCGGAAGAGGGAGCAAATACCTGGGATTACGCAGGTATCTGCCCCCCCCCCTCCCCCTGAAAGGTACCCAATGTGACACCAGGGGGGGATTCGGAAAAGCGGAAGTTCCATTATTGCCCTGCTAAGTAATACAGAACATTTCTTACATTTAAAGCGGATCTCCACCCTAAAGTGAAGATCCGCTGATCGGAACCCTCCCCCCCCCTCCGGTGTCACAATTGACACCTTTCAGGGGGCAGGGGGGTGCAGATACCTGTCTAAAGACAGGTATCTGCAACCACTTCCGGCCCGCAGTCTCGGGCAAAAGTTGGGTTTTTTGGCGACATCCCGTCGCCCCCCCCCCCCCGTTGTGTGCTGGGAACTCTCGGCTCCCAGCACACAGCCGGAGCCAATCGGCGGGCGCAGCGCGACTCGCGCATGTGCCGTAGGGAACCGGGCAGTGAAGCAGCAGGGTGACGAGCAATCACTCGTCCTCTGCTGCGGACGCTGCTGGACTCCAGGACAGGTAAGTGTCCTAATATTAAAAGTCAGCAGCTGCAGTATTTGTTGCTGCTGGCTTTTAATATTTTTTTCTGCTGAACCATCCGCTTTAAACACAACAAGCCTCCAATCAGTGAACTTGTAGGTGTAATTTAGATATAAAAAATATATATTTAATATATATATATAAATCCAATACACAAAAACAGGTAATGAAAACTTTTGGACGAAAAAAAATAAGCTAACTTTACTATTTAGTTTTTTTTATTTGTTAAAGCATATTTTTTCCCAAAAAAATGCGTTTGAAAGACCGCTGCGCAAATACTGTGTAACATTAAATATTGCAGCAATCGCTATTTTATTTCTTAGGGTCTCTGCTAAAAAAATATATATAATGTTTGGGGGTTCCGAGTGATTTTTCCAGCAGAAAATACAGGATTTTTACTTGTAAGCACCAAGTGTCAAAAAAGATTTAGCCTTTAAGGGTCCTTACACACGGAGCGGTCTGTTTTTCGGTCCGCTCCGTGTGTGTCCGTCAGCTCAGCGGGGGGGGGTCTCCGCTGAGCTGTCGGGCGGACAGGGCGGTCCCCGCACACTGTGCAGGGACCGCCCCGTCTCTCCTCCGCTCTCCCCTATGGGGAGTCGGATGGAAACGGACCGTCTGTCCGTTTGCATCCGATCCGTTTGGCCGGACGGAAGAAAAATAGGACATTCTTCCGTCCGCAAAAACGGATGCGGATCTGGCAGGCGTTAGCGGATGCATCATCCGCTAACGGATCCGCTCCCATAGGGGTTCATTACAAGTCCGTAAACGGACTTGTAATGAACGGATGAACGGTCCGCTAGTGTGAAAGGACCCTAAATGGTTAAACTGAGAACTCTCCTACACAAGTTCAGTTAATTGATAAGTAGCAACATTGTAACTTTTCTCAAAACTTGGCAGGCTGCCCAGAGTCTCCTCTATGGGAAACTTCAGGCAACTTGCATTGACTTCTATTACAGAAGCTTTTTGCAAGTCGCGCTGCTGAAGTTAAAAAAAAAAAAAATCGGCTTTCGTGCAGCACAAATCGGCCGATGCCGATTAATTAAAAAACGCAAAATATCGGCCGATATATCGGCCAGCCGATATATCAGTCGACCTCTAGTCTCGATATTGCTGCAGGTTTTATCTGGAAGTGATTTTAGGCATTCTTTTCTGGCTTTTAGTATACATTTCCTGACATAAATTTTACTTTATTGTCCCTGAATCTTTCATTAAGTTGGAGTTGGGGCCAAAACAACAACTCGATTTAATTGTCAACTATTTTCATAATGATTAGTTGGCCTGCATACAGAAGACATTTGTTTACATATCAGGAAATACAGTGCAGCACACATACAGCTCAGTACACCATCCATACATGTCCGTATACACAGTGCAGCACACATACAGCTCGGAACACCATCCATTCATGTCAGTCAGAGCCTGAGAACTTATGAATGTAAAGAGCGATGCCTCATGGGACATGTAGTCCTGGGCAGGAAGTGAGCAGAATTATTATTTATTTTTTTACCTTGCGATTGGGGCACTCTGTACTATACTTTGCAGCTTGCTATAGGGGTCACTCTGAAGGCAGTTGGAGCTAGAAGCGTTGGTGGGGGACCCCAGAAGAGGAGAATCAAGGCTGCTATGTGCAAAACCATTGCACAGAGCAGGCAAGCATGACAAGTTTGTTACTTGAAAAACAAGATCACTTTAAATTACTGTGAACCCGGGGAGGGTGGAGGCTTAGACTGGAGGGAATATAAGGCATTACGATACTAGTAAAAATTTACTTTAAATGTATTATATTTAACCACTTCTATACCGGGCACTGATGGACACTGGGGTGGCACTGATGGACACTGAGGGGTGGCACTGATGCATCCATGTTGCCAATCAGTGCCCATTTGTGGGCACTGATTGGCATTTAAAAAAAAAAAAATTTACTATCTTTTTTTTTTTTTTTTGTCCCTTTTTTTTTTTTTTTATTCCCTGGTGGTCTAGTGTGGGCTTCCCTGGTGGTCCAGTGTGGCGATCCGAGGGGGGGCTGCGCTGATGAACAATCAGCGCGATACCCCCCTGTCAGGAGAGCTGCCGATCGGCTCTCCTCTACTCGTGTCTGTCAGACGCGAGTGAGGAAGAGCCATCAACGGCTCTTCCTGTTTACATCGTGATTGGACACGGCTGATCACGTGGTAACGAGGCTCCGCCAGGGACTCGTTACCGTGAGCGAGGATGCAGGTTGTCAGACTGACACCCCACATCACCGATCGCCGCGATGCGCGCCCACGGGGGTGCGCAGCGGCTCAATATCCTGACGACATCATGACGTCAGGTCAGGAACTAGTAACCACTTGGTCATTGGCGGGCGGCAAGTGGTTAAAATGATTATATCCATGGGAAAAAAGTCTCGGCTTTTTTAGCTTTTCAGCACTACAGTTCATTTATCATGCTTTCTTATGGGACAAGTTCACATCTATGCTTATTTTCAGGCGCTGTGTATTTGGAAAGGGTCAAGGACTTTTTTTCAACCCGAAACTGTGCTTTTTCTTATTTATCTATTTGTGTTTGTTTTTTGTTTTTTTGGTTCGATAGATTTCAATGGAGAAGCTGCAGAAAAGCATGTAGTGTGTTTTTGCAGCAATTTGCTTTTTTTAATCTGCCCAACAAGAAATTTGTCCGAAAAAATGCAAATCACAGCAAAATCGCATATGCCAAAACGCACAGCAAAAAGCACTGCAGAAACGGATCAAAAGAAAACTGCATAGGTGCGAACCGAACCTTATGTTGGTCATGCACATATTGCTTTTTCTAATTTCTGAATGAAAACCACATATACTGTCTGAAATGTTCCTTTTGACAAAGTTTTTTTATTCTGCTCCTTCAAATTTTCCCATCACTGTGGTCGAAAACAAACATCGGTTTGACCCCACTAAGGATTAGAAAATCAAAAGGGAAAAAAAATAATTTGTTTGAAGGAAGACAATGGGGGGTTATTTACCAAAGGCAAATCCACTTTGCACTACAAGTGCATTTGAAAGTGCAGTCGATGTAGATCCGAGGGGAAAATATATATTTTTTTTTTTAGCTTGCACATGAATGGATGATAAAATCAGCAGAGCGTCTACTCATTTCAGATTTACAGCAAGTGCAATTTTAGTGCAAAGCAGATTTGCCTTTCATAAATAAACCCCATTGTTTTTGTATGGCCAGCATAAGTGAGAGTATTCGCAGGGAGCTTTTATCACCAGCCTATGACAAGGGAGTCGGTCATACATAACATAATACAGTTATCTAAAAATCGGCAAAACAGTCTTTAATAAAAAAATAAATAAAAATTCTTTAACCACATAAGGACCGCCGCATGACGATATACGTCAACAGAATGGCACGGCTGGGCACAAGGGTGTACATGTACGTCCCTTTTAAGAACCCTAGCTGTGGGTCGCGAGCGCACCGCCTGTGGCGCACTCGCGACCCCGACTGAAGCTCCATGACCGCGCCCATGGGACCTGAAGACCCGAAGGCCGCCGGTGTCCCGCGATCGGGTTACAGGAGCTGAAGAATGGGGAGAGGTGAGTGTAAACAAGCCTTCCCCGTTCTTCTCTGTGGCTTGTCACTGATCGTCTGTTCCCTTTCATAGTCCAGCATCCAGCCACGCCCCCCTACAGTAAAACACACAATAGGACACGCTTAACCCATTTAGTGCCCCCTAGTGGTTAACACCTTCACTGCCATTGTAATTTTCACAGACAGTGGTTCCAAAAATGTGTCAAAGGTGTCCGATGTGTCCGCCATAATGTCGCAGTCACGAAAAAAAACGCTGATCGCTGCCCTTACTAGTAAAAAAAAATATTACTAAAAATGCCATAAAACTATCCCCGATTTTTGTAGAAGCTATAACTTTTGTGTAAAATAAAAAATTAACGCTTATTGCGTTTTTTTTTTTTTTTACCAAGTATATGTATCGGCCCAAACAGAGGAAAAGTGTATGTATGCTGCACTGTACTTTTTGATATGTAAACAAATAATGCATTCTGCATGCAGGTCAACAAATTGGCTGGCCAACTATTGGTACTAATTGACAACTATTTTCATAATCAATTATGTCAATTGGTCGTTTTCAGCCCTACTTGATGCACCTAATGTGTCTTCAGTGCACCTAAATGCAAGACTTGTTTACCCCAATGGTCAGTATAAGTTATTCTGGCCAGTGGAATTAAATGAACGTCTAAACACTAATCTAAACCTGTTTTTAAAATGTGGTTTTGGGTGCATTTTTTTTTGGGCAGGAAAAAATGCCTTCAGAGGAGCTGGACAAACATGGGGCATGGGGCCTAGGTGTTCTTTTTACCACAGTATTAAAGTGGTTGTAAACCCCTCTGTGCAACTGGTACCTATAGGTAAGCCTATAATAAGGCTTACCTCTGTACTGTAAAATGTGTCTTTTAGGAGATATTTACCTTGTGGTGTGCCGATGATGTAGTCGGTGCATGCGCTGTGAATAAACAGCCCTCTGTGCCTTTTCTTCATTATCAAGTGTTTTGACTGATGGCTCCCGCATGCATGCGCGGAAGTGATATAATGCAACTCTGACCAGTCAGAGACGGAGTCCGCGGCCCCAGAAGGAAGAGCAGCGAAGATGGATGCGGCCACCAGCTGGGACAGCGTGGTCTTCATTTGCAGGTAGGTACCGCATAATGGGCCAGTATGTAATTGGGGTTGTCCCGATACCGATACTAGTATCGGTATCGGACCGATACTGAGCATTTGCGTGAGTACTTGTATTTGCGCAAATGCTCCCGATGCCTGGCCTAATACTTTTTTGTTTTCTTTCTCGTACATCACGGGACACAGAGCGGCATATTCATTACTATATGGGTTATATGGAGTACCTTCAGGTGTGGACACTGGCAATCTTCAAACAGGAAGTCCCCTCCCTATATAACCCCCTCCCCTAGAGGGAGTCCCTCAGTTTTTTCGCCAGTGTCTTAGGTGTTGGTCACGGAATAGCTTTGCTCCACATCCTTGGGATTAAGGGCGGGCTAACCGGATCTGTCCAAGGAGCCTCAGTGCCAAAGTGGACAGTACCCGGGCCCCAAACCTTGGGGTTTTGCCTATAATGCTCCTCTTTGGAGGGCTGGGCCCAGGACTTGGAGTTCGTAAAGACCATGAGTTCCTGTTTGCCAGGGTGCTATATAGGTCCAGGACAGTGGGTACCTTCATAGGACCCCAGGGCCTGAAGGTCTATTACGCTACCCACGGAGATGGGAGAAGATTGGATCGTTTTGCTAGACAAACATCCTGCAGCATGGAGCAGGTAAGAGGGGAGCCTGCGGGACTTGGTTCGACAGCAGGCTCTCCGGGGTAACCTAAAAGGGGGGTAGCCTAAGCATGCTCTGCATTGGCAACCTTGCTCACTATGTCTGAGAAGACAGGATGATCTCATTCCCCCATCACTAGGTTCCCCTGTCTAAGAAACAATTGTGTTTGCTAGCTACCTGCTGCTTTCTTCCTAGGGCTAAGTAAGGACCTTTATGGGGCCTTTTGGAGAGTCCTACCTGGCCGGGGGTTTGATTCTGCCGCTTGGTACTGCAGTCCTGGGTCTCCAGCAGCGCGGCTCCTCCATGTTCTTCCTGCTCCAGCATACGCGCGCGCGCACGTCTTATAGACGTTTTTCGCGCCGTTCGGAGGGGAGGGCGGGGGGGGGCGTGCCTGCAGCGTCATCAGGGGCGCGCCTTGTGCTGTTATACATCAGCAGGCTATAGTCAGTGCTCAGTCTGAGGCTGATCTGAAAGGGAGAGGACGCAGAGTGGCAGAACAGTGACTCCCGGTGGCGGAAGAGGGGTAGTACATGCTGGACTTGGTTCCAATGCTTTTCTGTTAAGCCAAAAAATCCCCCTTTTTGCAACAGGTTGGAGGCTGGCAAACTAAGTTTGGGGTCGCTGTATGTTTAAAAAAAAAAAAAAAAGACTTGTATATTTAAAAAAAAAAAGAAAACATACGGGGCCCCATCAGTTTTTGGGCATTAGTGATCTATTGGCCCCTAAACCCTAGTTTTGTACTCCTGGCCACTACAGTCTGCTGTTGTAGGCGGAGTCCCTCGATTTTGTATTATGGCTTCCAAAGGTTCGGGGTCAAAGGGTACAAAAAAGACCAAAAAACAAAGGGGTTCCCCCTCTGATTCTGATGATATGCCGATACTTTCCCCGCAGCTTATTCCCATGAAGGTCGCCTTGGATGAGCCATTAGGGGGGTCTGGTGCTGAGGCTGGCCCAGATCAGCCCAGCCCTGTGTTTATCACAGAGGAGATGCTAGCTGTATCCCTAGGGGGGCTAGAAGAGAGATTAGCAGCGTTGATCGCTAGATCTATTCCTGGCAAGAAACGGGCTAGATCCCCATCACCAAAAGGTGTATCCTCAGATGCTGAAATTCTCTCTCTGGAGGAATTGGAATCGCAGGAGAATCAACTAGACCTGAACCAAGAGGGTTCAGGGATTGAGGAATCTACCTCTGAGGAACCATTTTCAGACTCCCAGACAGAGAGACTGTGGGTGCAGTCTTTGACGGACATGGTCCGCTCGGCATTTAATTTACCATTGCCAGAGCCTCAGGTTCCTGCGGTATCCTCTCTGGGCTCTTTGAAAGCTCCTTTAACCACTTAAGACCCGGACACTTACGCTGCTAAATGACCCAAGGTGTTTTTACAATTCGGCGCTGCGTCGCTTTAACAGACAATTGCGCGGTCGTGCGACGTGGCTCCCAAACAAAATTTGCGTCCTTTTCTTCCCACAAATAGAGCTTTCTTTCGGTGGTATTTGATCGCCTCTGCGATTTTTATTTTTTGCGCTATAAACTAAAATAGAGCGACAATTTTGAAAAAAATCACTATTTTTTTACTATTTGTTATAAAAAAAATCAAATAAACTAAATTTTAGTAAAACATTTAGGCCAAAATTTATTTAGCCACATGTCTTTAGTAAAAAAAAAAAATCGTAATAAAAAAAATAGCTACCTAGCGGGAACAGCGACACTAATACAGCGATCAGAAAAATGATCGCTTAGTGACGCTGGCAATAGGGAGTGAAAGGGTTAACTAGGGCGGCGATCGCTCCCAGAGCCAGGGGGACCGCCGCACGCCGCGGAGGGGGTCCCGATGGGACCCCCGAACCGCACTAAGGCGAGGACGTAAATTTACGCCCTTGTGCCTGTACGAGCCATGTTGTGGACGTACATAGGCGTGCGGGGGTCCTTAACTGGTTAAGCAACACGGTTTTTCCGGTCCATCCTCTCTTGGAGGAATTGATCTTTCAGGATTGGGTACGACCGGACAGGATTTTTCTGCCGCCGAAGAGATTTGCGGTCATTTACCCTATGGAGGAAAAATTCTCGAAGAGGTGGAAGCTCCCAGTGGTGGATGCAGCCATCTCATGTGTGAATAAATCACTAACTTGCCCGGTGGAAAACATATACAAATGTTTAAAGATCCGGTTGATAAACGGTTAGAGACACTTTTAAAAGCATCCTTTGCTACGGCAGGAGCAGTGGTACAGCCAGCTGTGGCTGCGATTGGAGTTTGTCAGGCGTTAAAGGACCAGACAAAAGAAATGCTAAAAGACATGCCTACCCAACAGGCAGAAGAGTTTTCTGACATTCCCAGAGCTCTGTGTTTTGCGGTAGATGCTATAAAGGATTCCATCCAGCAGGCCTCTCGTTTATCACTATTTTTGGTGCACATGAGAAGGCTCTTATGGTTGAAGAACTGGGCGGCGGAGCCCCCATGCAAAAAGCTTCTGGCAGGGTTTCCCTTCCATGGAGGACGACTCTTCGGAGAGGATCTGGATAAATACATTCAGACTATTTCAAGTGGCAAAAGTACCCTTTCTTGATCGTACATCACGGGACACAGAGCGCATAGTCATTACATATGGGTTATATGGGTACCTTCAGGTGTGGACACTGGTGTAATCAACTTCACAGGAAGTTCCTCCCTATATAACCCCCTCCCACTGAGAGTGCTCTAGTTTTTTCGCCAGTGTCTTAGGTGTTGGTCACGTCTAGCTGTCCCTCGGAGGTCTCGGGACCCAGGATAGCTAGCCGGATCCGTCCGAAGTGCTTCAGAGCCAAGATGTACGGTACCCGGGCCCTGCTGGAGTGGGGTTGTGCCTATAATGCCTCTCCTTGGAGGGCTGGATTCTGGGCTCCAGTGCCTTAGTCTCTTCCAAGAACTAAACGCTACTGATGCCAGGATGCTATATAGGTCCAGGGGTGTGGGTTCCTTAACACAGGACCCCGGTCCCTGAAGGTCCAAGACAATACCCACGGAGATGGGGGAAGGTTGGGCCTCTTGCATTTTGCAATACCCTGCGGCGTGGAGCAGGTAAGAGGGAACCTGCGGGACTTGGTTCGACAGTAGGTATCCCCCTGGGGGTTCTGGGTTGGCTAACAGTATGCTTGTGCATCAGCCACTATCTCCACTATGTCTGTTGAGGCAGGATGGGATTCTAATGTTTACCCAGATAATATGTAGATATATGTATACTTGTGTAAGTTATATATTTGCTACTCACCCCAGGTCTGCCTGTTAACACTGATACTGCAACCCCACATGTTTTAAAGAGGAAATTGCTGGTAAAAACTCCTGTTTCTTAGGAAGCCCAAGGGGACAGCTTCCTCGCTATGTGTGCACTACAATAAGATTAGTGCTTACCTGGTGTCTGTTGGTGCTGCATAACGCTGGTCCATGTTGTTCCTCTGCTCTGCTTCCTCCATGTGGTTTCAGCGTGGGGCGCGCGATCGGGCGCGCGATCGTGCGGGCGTGTACGCCGCCTTTTATAGCGTCGGCGTGCGTCGGGGGGGCGGGCCAGCAGCGTCAGGGTCTGTATAAAGGGAAAACTTCTCTCGGGCTGGTCTTTCCTCCTGAAGGCAGAGGAAGAAAGGATACAGAGCGTGCAGCTGGGTCTTTTGGCCACACAGGGACACCTAGTGGCGGTTTTGTGGATCTTCAGGTCTAGGACTTAGGTCCACTATTGACCAGAAAAAAAAAAAAAAAAAAAAAAAAGTTTTTTTGCTTAAAGGGACTCAGCTTTAGATCCAGCAGTATCTGAGTCTACCTTGGACTCCGGCTAACGGGCATTGGTGTGTCAATACTCACAGGTTTCCTCAGTATTGCCACCTCCCAGGCGGGTAAAAAAATAAAAAAAAATAAGTTCTTTTTCATTTTTCCTCATACCTGCCCTCATATTGGTTACTCCTAGCTGCAACAGTCAGGTGTTGGCTATAGGGGTGACCCAAGGTTGTACAATGGCTCCAAAGGGATCTGGACCAGCCAAGGCTGCTAAAGGTGCCAAAAAGCAAAAAGGGTCTCCATCGGGGTCAGAGGATTTGGGCCAGGCTTCTACGGCCCCACCCTCGCCAGTCAGGACACCGAGTGGCATAGTACAAGAGCCATTGGGGGTGCTGGGGGCAGAGGCGGCCCCCGATCCACCCATTCCCGTTTACGTGACGGAAGAAATGCTAGCAGCCACCATGTGTGGGCTAGAGAAAAGGTTAACTGCATTGTTTTCCCGTCCTTGGCCAAGTAGCAAGCGGGCTAGATCCCCCTCACCCAGTGTGGGGTTTTCAGATGCGGAGGTCTCCTCTTCAGAGGAACGGGACCCACAAGGGGATCAGGCAGACCCAAGTCCCGACGGTTCAGACAGGGAAAATTCCACTATAGATGAATATTTTTCGGCCTCTCAAGCGGAGGGCCTGTGGATCCAGTCTTTGACAGATATGGTTCGCACTGCCTTTAAACTTCCAGTGCCAGAACTAGTAGCCCCGGAGGTATCCTCATTGGGTTCTTTAAAGGCTCCATTAACTGGTGCATCTTTTCCAATGCACCCCCTTCTGCGGAACGTGATTTACCAGGATTGGGCGCGACCTGATAGAATCTTTGTCCCTCCTAAAAGATTCTCTATTCTCTACCCTATGGAAGAGGAATATGTGAAGAAATGGGCTCTCCCTACAGTGGACGCAGCCATTTCCTGCGTGAATAAATCCCTGACTTGTCCGGTTGAAAATGTCCATATGTTCAAGGATCCGGTCGACAAGAAATTCGAGACCCTACTGAAAGCAGCTTTCACCTCAGTAGGTGCCATGGTTCAGCCAGCAGTAGCAGCCATTGGTGTTTGTCAGGCCTTGAAGGATCAGGCAAAACATATATTAAAGGACATGCCGGCTCAGCATACTCATGAATTAGCAGAATTCCCTAGGGCTCTCTGCTTTGCAATAGATGCTATTAAGGACTCCATCCAACAGGCATCCCGTGCATCTCTACTGATGGTTCACATGCGTCGTCTTTTGTGGCTAAAGAACTGGTCAGCAGAGGCACCCTGCAAAAAGCTTTTAGCAGGGTTTCCCTTTCATGGGGGAAGACTATTCGGGGAAGACCTAGATAAATATATCCACACCATATCAAGTGGAAAAAGTACTTCCTTACCGGTCAAGAAAAGACCGCGTGGGCCCACGTTTAAACGACAGGCCATTGTAGGCTCGGCCCCTTCGACTTCTCGTCAGTATCGACGGCCTCCCGGGCGTTCAGCAGTTAATAGTCGCCCACAGGGACAAGCCGCGGCAAACAAGAGGCCCTGGTCTCGCAAGCCGGCTAAACCAGTCATCAAGTCAGATTCATGAAGGGGCGCCCCCACTCTCTTGGGTGGGGGGGAGGCTTCAGTTTTTCTCCGAAGTCTGGAGGGCCAGAATTCCCGACTCTTGGGTTCGGTCCGTAGTAGCCTCAGGCTACAAACTAGAGTTTCGAGAAATCCCCCCTCCTCATTTTCAGGGGTCAAGTCTTCCAAGCGACCCGTTAAAGAGGGCCTCTCTCGTAAAGGCGTTGGATCGCCTCTTGCTCCAAGGAGTAATTGTAGAAGTACCAACCCAAGAAAAGGGTCTGGGATTCTACTCCAACCTTTTTGTTATACCAAAACCCAATGGCGACGTCAGGCCTATATTAGACCTCAAACGCCTAAATCGCTTTCTAAGGATTCAGACCTTTCGTATGGACTCCATACGTTCAGTGACAGCCAGCCTGCATCAGGGCGACTTCCTAGCATCTATAGACATAAAGGATGCATATCTGCATGTGCCGATTTACCCAGCACATCATAAGTTTCTTCGTTTTACGATAAACCAAAGTCATTACCAGTTCGTAGCCCTCCCTTTCGGGTTGGCAACAGCTCCACGGGTATTCACAAAGGTGTTAGCCCCGGTGCTAGCCGTCCTAAGGACAGAAGGCATCTTGGTCCTAGCATACCTGGACGATCTCCTGGTTATCGACAGTTCAGCTTCCAACCTCAATCATGCAGTAGTCCGCACAGTGCGGCATCTAGAAGAGTTCGGGTGGATTGTGAACCAAGAAAAATCAAGGTTACAACCCACAAGACAGTTGGAATATCTAGGCTTTCGGTTAGATACAGAATGCCAGAGGGTATTTTTACCTCAAAAGAAGATCAGGTCGTTGATTCAAACGATTCAAATAGTCTTAGGCAAAAAGAAGCCGACTATTCGCCTATGCATGCGACTGCTGGGGAAGATGGTGGCCGCCTTCGAAGCAGCGCCCTATGCCCAGATCCATACCAGAATTCTGCAAGCAGCTATTCTCTCTGCTTGGAACAAGTCCATACAGGCATTAGACCGTCCATTAGTTCTTTCTCCAGGAGTCAGGCACAGCCTGTACTGGTGGCTGATCCCTCAAAAATTATCAAAAGGGAAAACCTTTTGCCCCATCTCGTGGAAAATAGTAACCACAGATGCCAGCCTAACAGGTTGGGGGGGCAATCTTAGGAAAACGGACCCAGCAGGGACAGTGGTCAGAGGCAGAAAGTCTGCTTCCCATCAATGTCCTAGAGATCAGAGCTGCTCGGTTGGCCCTGGTCGCCTGGACTCTTCCCCTGCAGGGTCTGCCAGTAAGGATACAGTCCGACAATGCCACGGCGGTGGCATACATAAACCACCAGGGGGGCACAAGGAGCCTGGCGGCTCAAAGGGAAGTAAACCTAATTTTTTCATGGGCCGAAGCCCATGTACCCTGCATCTCAGCAGTGTTCATCCCAGGGATAGACAATTCTCAAGCAGATTTTTTGAGTCGTCAACAGTTACTCCCGGGAGAGTGGTCTCTTCACCCCCAGGTATTCCAAGAGATTTGCCAAAGATTCGGAGTTCCCGATGTGGACATCATGGCAACAAGATTCAACAAGAAATTGGACAAATTCGTATCCCGAGCCAGGGACCCCTCGGCCTACGGGACCGATGCGTTGGTTTGTCCCTGGCACCAGTTTTCTCTCCTGTATGCGTTCCCTCCACTACAGATGATTCCCCGCCTTCTACGAAGGATCAGGGTGGAGCGCAGGCCGGTGATCCTGGTGGCCCCAGCCTGGCCCAGAAGGGCTTGGTACGCACTCATCGTGAGGATGTCAGTAAGGGCACCGTGGCCACTCCCCCTGCGCCCAGATCTGCTGTCTCAGGGCCCGATCTACCACCCTGCTTCACAGCAGCTAAATTTGATGGCTTGGCGGCTGAATCTCTAATTCTTAAGGGCAGAGGCCTCTCTGCCCAAGTCATATCTACGTTAATTCAAGCTAGAAAGCCAGTCTCTAGAAATATCTATTACAGAGTCTGGAGAACCTATGTGGAGTGGTGCGAGTCTCAAGGAGGGCATCCTCGCAAGTTTTTTATTGACAGGATCTTGCGATTCCTCCAGGTTGGCGTTGACAAGGGGTTGGCTCTTAGTACTCTAAAGGGGCAGGTGTCTGCCTTATCGATATGGTTTCAAAGGCCTTTGGCCACGCATTCGCTTGTGAAAACCTTTTTGCAGGGGGTCTTGCATGTAAATCCCCCTATTAGAGCTCCCCTCTGCCCCTGGAATTTAAATCTGGTCTTGTCAGCTTTACAAAAGCAGCCGTTTGAACCTCTGGCAGAAATCCCTCTTGTGCTGCTAACCCGAAAGTTGGTTTTCTTGGTGGCTATGGCTTCGGCCAGAAGGGTCTCCGAGCTGGCAGCCTTGTCTTGCAGGGAACCGTACCTGATTCTGCATAAGGACAGAGTGGTTCTGCGGCCTCAGCCTTCTTTCCTTCCTAAGGTCATATCCAGTTTTCACTTGAATCAGGACCTAGTCCTACCATCCTTCTTTCCTACTCCCCAGTCCAGAGAGGAAAGACTGCTTCATACTTTGGACGTGGTCCGAGTATAGAATCCTCTGGCCCGGTTCACGCCCCCTTTTTTTTCTGTTGGTGGAGCTATTTTACCTCCTGATATATTTTCTGTTTGGCTATTTTTGGCCTTACGGTCTCCCTCCCTTCATGGAGCATTGCTTTGGGACATCCCATATGTAATGACTATGCGCTCTGTGTCCCGTGATGTACGATCAAGAAAAAGGGATTTTTAATAACCGCTTACCTGTAAAATCCTTTTCTTGGAGTACATCACGGGACACAGAGCTCCCACCCCTCTTTTTGGGGAACATTGTGTAACCTCAGAGAAATTGCTTGCTACAAAACTAGAGCACTCTCAGTGGGAGGGGGTTATATAGGGAGGAACTTCCTGTGAAGTTGATTACACCAGTGTCCACACCTGAAGGTACCCATATAACCCATATGTAATGACTATGCGCTCTGTGTCCCGTGATGTACTCCAAGAAAAGGATTTTACAGGTAAGCTGTTATTAAAAATCCCTTTTTTACCAGTCAAAAATACATTCCGGGGTCCTACATTTAAAAGGCAGCTCTTTCCTGTCTCAGGGCCCTCAAATTCCAGGCAGTATCGACGGCCGCCTGCGCGATCCAACTTTAACAGTAGATCACAGGGACAGGCCCCTGGGGGTAAGAAACCATGGTATCGCAAGCCGACAAAACCAGCCCCTAAGTCTGCCTTATGAAGGGGTGCCCCCACTCTCGCGGGTGGGGGGAAGGCTTCGTTCTTCTCAGAAGTTTGGGAAGCCAAGATCCCCGACAAATGGGTCCGGGCGTCTGTAACCACAGGCTACAGACTGGAGTTTCTAAGGTATCCTCCGCCTCATTTTCAAGAGTCAAGGCTACCAAAGGATCCAGCAAAGAAGGCCTCGATGCTGGCAGCTTTGGATCACCTGCTTTGCCAGGACGTGATAATAGAGGTGCCAGCCCAAGAGCAGGGGCTAGGTTTCTATTCCAATCTCTTTGTCATACCAAAGCCCAACGGCGATGTCAGGCCAATCTTGGACCTAAAGAGTTTAAACGTTTACCTAAGGGTTCGTTCCTTCCGGATGGAATCCATCCGGTCAGCAGTCGCCACGCTCTAGAGGGACGATTTTCTGGCTTCCATAGACATAAAGGATGCTTACCTTCATGTACCAATCTTTCAGTCGCATCAAAGATTTTTACGCTTCGCAGTGGGGCAGCGACACTTCCAATTCAGGGCGCTCCCCTTCGGGCTAGCCACGGCCCCCCGGGTATTCACGAAGATCCTAGCCCCAGTTTTGGCCAATCTAAGGATCCAAGGGGTCACAGTCCTAGCATACTTGGACGACCTTTTAATCATAGATCACTCACGGCCGTGTCTGCAACAGGCAGTAAACCTCACGGTTCAGTACCTCGAAAGGTTCGGCTGGGTCCTAAACCGGGAAAAGTCAGCGTTCCAGCCCACAAAGCAGTTGGAATACCTCGGCATGAGGTTAGACACAGAACAGCAAAGGGTGTTCCTGCCCCTTGTAAAGATCGAGGCTATCAAGGGGTTGGTTCAGTTGGTTCTAAGCAAGAAAAAACCAACTATTCGCCTGTGTATGCGATTACTAGGCAAGCTAGTGGCCACGTTCGAGGCAGTACCATACGCTCAGATCCACACTCGCGTCCTACAGGCAGCCATTCTAGCAGCCTGGGGCAAGAGAGCACATGCCTTGGAGTCCCCTTTGACGCTATCATCAAGGGTCCGACAAAGCCTGGCTTGGTGGTTGAACCCTCAGAATCTTCTAAAGGGAAGGTCCTTCAGCCCCGTTGTCTGGAAGGTAATTACCACAGACGCCAGCCTGGCAGGCTGGGGGGCGGTCTTGGAGGGGTTCTCTCGCCAGGGAACTTGGGTGGAAGCAGAGAGGCTGCTACCCATCAATGTCTTGGAGATCAGAGCTGCTCGCCTAGCCCTCCTGGCATGGACCTCCAGATTACAGGGGTCCCCGGTGAGAATCCAGTCAGACAATGCCACAGCGGTGGCATACATAAACCACCAAGGGGGAACCAGGAGTCAGGCCGCTCAGAGGGAGGTGAGCTTGATTTTTCAGTGGGCAGAGGTTCATGTACCCTGCATTTCGGCGATATTCATTCCCGGAGTGGACAACCTGCAGGCAGACTTCTTAAGTCGCCAGATTCTGTCGGCGGGGGAGTGGTCTCTGCATCCCCAGGTCTTTCAGACAATCTGCCAGAAGTGGGGAATGCCAGACGTAGATATAATGGCATCCAGGTTCAACAAGAAACTAGACAGGTTCGTGTCTCGAGCGAGGGACCCTATGGCCTGCGGAACCGATGCGTTGGTTTGCCCTTGGCATCAGTTCAAACTTCTATATGCATTCCCTCCGCTACAGTTACTTCCGCGCCTGTTGCGCAGGATCAGAGTGGAGCACAAGCCAGTCATTCTAGTAGCTCCAGCTTGGCCCCGGAGGACATGGTACTCACTAGTGCTAAGGATGGCAGTGGGAGACCCTTGGACTCTTCCTCTACGACCAGACCTACTCTCACAAGGCCCGATCCTCCACCCTACATTACAGCGTCTAAATTTGACGGCCTGGAGGCTGAATCCCTGATTCTCAGGGGTAGAGGTCTGTCTAGGCAGGTAATTCCTACCCTGATTAGGGCTAGAAAGCCGGCCTCCAGGGTGATTTATTACAGGGTGTGGAGGAACTACGTAGGCTGGTGTGAATCCAAAAGATGGAATTCCCGCAAATATACCATTGATAGGGTGTTAGGTTTTCTCCAGCTAGGAGTGGATAAAGGCCTGGCCTTAAGCACAATCAAGGGACAGATTTCAGCTCGGTCAGTGTGGTTTCAGAGGCCGCTGGCCACCCACTCGCTGGTAAAGACCTTCATACAGGGGGTCTTGCGTATTAATCCTCCTGTCAAGTCACCAATTTGTCCATGGGACTTAAATCTTGTCCTGTCCACTCTACAGAAACAACCCTTTGAGCCGTTGGCTGAGATTCCTTTAGTTTTACTGACAAGAAAGTTGGTATTCTTGGTCGCCATAGTTTCGGCCAGGAGAGTGTCAGAGTTGGCAGCCTTATCGTGTAAGGAACCATATCTCGTTCTACATAAGGACAGGGCAGTTCTCCGGCCCCATCCTTCCTTTCTACCAAAGGTTATATCCAATTTTCACTTGAACCAGGATTTGGTACTTCCATCCTTCTTTCCGAAACCCACATCTAGAAAGGAGGGGTTGCTGCATACCTTGGATATTGTCCGGGCCATGAAGGCCTATCTTAAAGCTACAGAAAAGATCCGGAAAACAGATGTGTTGTTCGTTCTACCAGATGGCCCCAAGAAGGGGCAGGCAGCTGCAAAATCCACCATCTCGAGATGGATTAGACAATTAATCATTCAGGCCTACGGTTTGAAGAGGTTGCCTCCTCTGTCGGTAAAAGCCCATTCTACCAGGGCCATGGGCGCCTCCTGGGCAGCACACCATCAGATCTCTATGGCTCAGATATGCAAGGCGGCGACGTGGTCATCAGTCCACACGTTTACAAGGTTTTATCAACTAGACGTGAGAAGGAATGCGGATTCAGCCTTTGGGCAGGCAGTACTACAGGCCGCGGTTTAAGATCCTCGGGATCAGGGGCACCCTTGGGTGTAAAAAAGAAAAACAAAAAAAAAAAGTTTTTCTTGACTAAGTTGGATTTATTATTATTATTTGAGTATACCTCTAAATGAAATCCCTTTTGAGAAGATGTCTCCCTCCCCTCATTAAAGCATTGCTTTCGGACATCCCATATAGTAATGAATATGCCGCTCTGTGTCCCGTGATGTACGAGAAAGAAAAAGGGATTTTTAAATACAGCTTACCTGTAAAATCCTTTTCTTGGAGTACATCACGGGACACAGAGCTCCCACCCCTCTTTTGGGGAACATTTTTGGGAGGCATACTGCTTGCTACAAAACTGAGGGACTCCCTCTAGGGGAGGGGGTTATATAGGGAGGGGACTTCCTGTTTGAAGATTGCCAGTGTCCTGAAGGTACTCCATATAACCCATATAGTAATGAATATGCCGCTCTGTGTCCCGTGATGTACTCCAAGAAAAGGATTTTACAGGTAAGCTGTATTTAAAAATCCCTTTTTTTCCAGTGCGGGTGGAGAGGGGGCGGAGAGCGGAGCAGAGCAATCCTCGTATAGAGGAAAGCTGCTGCCGTCTAGTCCCCTTAGACAAAGCCAAGTCAATCCCCCAACCCCCCTCCTCCCGCCGCTGCTGACATCTAGTTAATATGCGCTGGGGGAACACAACAGCTTTCATTTGCATTTGAATAGCTGTGTGTTCCCCTGCTGTGCCGTCATGTATAGCCCCTCCCCCTTGCCCAGAAACTTTGATGGACAGGTCATCCATCCCAGGATTGGACGGGTGATCTGTCTATCAAAGTGCCCGGGCGCCAGAGACATTGGTGGACATCGCTGGACAGAGAGGGGGGGCAAGGGTAAGTATTGAGAGGGGGGGTGCTGCACACAGTTTCTTAATGCATTAAGATAAAAAAACATTCTGACTTTACAGCTCCTTTAAGAATTCAGAATGATTAAAGCCGTATTAAACCCAAAACAAAAAATGTAATATATTGCAACTTGCATTTCCATTAGATGTGGTGGCTGTGTTTTTTTTTTTTATTCTTTTTTTTTTTTTTCAAGGCTTTCCCCCTCTGTTTTTATCTGGTAATCTGGCCAGTAACACACCTACAGTGTCCCTACTTAATGAAGGAGCACAGGGGCACATTTTGGCCAGAAGCATTGTTAATTGGTGGGGAGGGGAGTGTACTAGCAGATTTAAATACACTATTGAACTGAAGCCAAACTACAGCTGCCACTTTATAAGCAGTTACAGCCACAGATTTTTCCTTTTGGGATAAAGTTTTGACAAAAAAGCTGATTATCTGAGTAAGCACCAGTTTGGGTGTGAAACGTGTTAGCTGGTATTTGTTGTTCACCATCTGTGCTGTATATGTTTTTTATTTTTATTATGTGGGAAAATGGGAGATTGCATCAGAGTGCGGCTGTCCAGCTTTTTTCTGTCTATAAAAAGCTCACTGTTAGTTTTGTCTTATCCCTTGTAACTGATATATCTGCAGGAGAGCTTGTTCTTTCACAAAAGACTTATTGGCCAGATCACCAAGTGAAAAAAAAAAGCCTAAAAAAAAAAAAAAAAACTAATAAACCATTGGAGATTTGGTAAGCTGCAATATAATAAATGTGTGCTTTTCAGTTTATACTGCTTTAAGGTGTTCCTATTATATGGTCAGCTTGGCAGGTTCTGTTTAATATTGCTAGTGACAGATGGGCTCTGAGTTTTGAATTTTGTTTTACTGGAATCTTGGGTTGCCAGATACCTAGAACTTGATTTTTGCATTGTATGCAACTTGCCATCTGCTTGTCTGCAGTGTATTCCAACTGGGAATCCTAGGGCCCTCCAGTCAGGGTTATAGCAGTGACAGTATCAACACAGTCACATGTTAAAATAACCATATCCGGCATGTTATGAGCAGTCCATATACATACAGTATAAAACATTTTACAGAATCTCATAAATCACGTTCATTGTTTTTGTGGACCCAGATGGTTATTTTAGTTTGCTGGTGACGTGATAAATGGCATTTCTGACTGGATCAGTTCTGCAACTTTATTTGCATTGTTGGAGGCAGCCTGGAGAAGGAGCTGCTTGGGGATGATCTTTGCCTAGGACAGGGAGGAAGAGCCACTGTGCACATTCCTTGCAAGTTATTCAAGTAGAGGATCATGTTTGAATTGGACAGAAAGACTTCTCTCCTCAGGATTGGCTGACCAAAATATAAAAGGACTTGGACATGGTAAACACACTACAAATCCACTCCGGAATTCCTGAATGTAATGTCATGTTCAGTGTAACCAGAGCCCGACATTGGAGCTCACGAACACACCACCCCCTGAGAAGCAATCCAAAGCCTGGCTGACCCTGGGGACCTGAAAGTGGAAAGGACTCCTGGAGATGATTAATAGCCACTTTATATAGGCTTTGCCAGGAGCCCCTTAATTGCACTTTCATTTGTTTTCTTGTTTTGTCAATCTCTATTCCCCCCCCCCCCTCTTTTTAATTACAAACCCCATTTACATCTCATGCCTCTCCCCCTCCATGTCTATTACGGGCTATGGCCTGTTGAAGGGCAACCACGGATGATCCAGCTGCTGGTCAGGCATCCGGTAGGATCCCAACAGTAGACTTGTTGTCAGATAAATCTGGGTCACAGGAGTGCACTTGGGTCTGTGCCTAAAGGCACTCCTGTGACCCACAGGAGGAGTAGGGTCAAAAGAAACCTACTTCTACTTTTTAAAAATTATATTTTACATTTTGATTTTGGGTTTAGTACCGCTTTAAATTTGTAATGTAGTTTTCTTTTTTTTTCTCCAGATGCCTATAATAATTACGGTTCTCACATATTGGTGAGGGAAGTGCTAAATAGTGTACATTAGATGTTAGTGCTTGGTTTGCACTGTATTTCAAGTAGAGCTGCACGATTGTTGGTTGAAGAATTGAGATTCTACCTCCCTTCCGATCTTAACCATTTGAATTTTTTTGGGGTTCATTTTTTTTTTTTTTTTATTCATACTTACCTCTGTGGATGGAGCATCAGACTGATGCTACAGCTGTCCCCCGCCGTCTCTGCACTGAGAACCGAGACACGGGGAGAGGCTGTCTCAGTGGCTCGCTGAGACTGCCATCAATCAGGGCAGATGGCGGATCCCAACTTGGAAGTCGTAATGACGCGCTGCCCCAGCTGATAGCATAGTGACGTCATCGGGGAGTGGACTTCAGACCACTCTCTGCTGAAAATGGGTCACTGTAGTGCAAAACTAATTGCACTCCTATGAACTAAGTCTTGTAGCTCTCTTCAGAACGGTTCCTCTGTTATCAGCCTGAGAACTCCTGACCTATTTTTTGATGTTTTGGACAAAAGCAGCCTGAATCTTTTGTCAAAGGAGGTTGCTAAAATAGAGTAGCAGAGAGCAGCTCCTATTACAAAACAGCTCTGAGAGTCTCTGCCTATGATGAGAGGGGGTGTGTGCCTTTCCTCCAATCAGCAATGTTGGTTATCATGGCTGTATGCCCAGACATCACACTCTGTGTTAACCAGGAACAGAAAATCTCCTAACACAATCTCAACTTTCTAAACCGTATATAAATGTGAAGACAGCAGATATACATATAAAACTTATGTAGGGAAATTTGGTTAATCTCTGTGTATTATCTGAGGCTATTCACGTCACTGGGTGTATGGAGGGTTCACATCCATTTTAAGGAAAATTACTTGGAACTGCCAAACATTTATATATTTTTCTAACACCCTAGAGAATAAAATGGCAATTGTTGCAATACTTTCTGTCACCATATTTGCGCAGCAGTCTTGCAAGCGCACTTTTTTGTATTAAAAAAAAAAAGAGACAAAAGCGATATGGGTGGAAATTACGTTTTGACGTCACTTATGCCCTGCAATGGGTAATTTTTAAGCAAAAAAATACTGATTTTGACTTGTAAGCAACTAATGTCAGAAAAAGGTTTATTTTTAAAGCGTTTGTTAACCCAAAAAAATAAAAATGGATCCTGTTACTTTAAAGCATGTTATGACACTGTGTATGTGTGTGTGTGTATATATATATATATATATACAGGGCTTTTTTTCTGGGGGAACTTGGTGGAACTCAGTTCCACCACCTTTGGCTCAGACCCTTTGGTGCCCGCTCACCACAATCACTTGTGAACACAGAAGTCTGGTTTCTGTGTTTACAAATGACTGCTTTGTAACCCCCTGAACTCTGCACACTGTATGTAATGCAATTCTGGTATTTAATGCCCCTTTAAGACCCTTCTACTGTTTGTGAAATCTGAACGGGTCGTGGTTGAGTTCCTGCACCTATTTTCTGAGAAAAAAAGCTCTGTATATATATATATATATATATATATATATATATATATATGTGTGTGTGTGTGTGTGTGTGTGTGTGTGTGTGTGTGTGTGTGTGTGTGTATATATATATATATATATATATATATATATATATATATATATATGCATGCATACATACATTTTTTTAGAAGAGACCCTAGAGAATAAAATGGCAATTGTTGCAATCTTTTATGTTGCACTGTATTTGCGCAGCGGCCTTTCAAATGCATTTTTTTGGGGGAAGGGGAGAATACACGTTAATTTATATAAAACTAAACGGTAAAGTTAGCCCATTTTTTTTTTTGTATAATGTGAAAGATGATGTTGCACCACGAAAATAGAGATTTTATTCTAAGCAATAAAATTGTGATTCTCATTTTAGCCAGAATTGTGCAGCTCTTATCCAAGTATGGCCAAAGCTTTATTGTCCATTCTTCTTTTATGGGTCAAAGGAGTAGGGCTGCAACTAATGATGATTTTCATCATCGATTAGTTGGCCGATTATTGTTTCGATTAATCGACTAATCGGATAATCTTAAAAAAAAATGTGTCGTGTACAATTTAGTTAATATGTAAATAAAAAACAAAAAAAGGCAATTTATTCTTAAATATCCATATGCAGTGGTAAATGTAAATAACCAACTACAGTAATTGTAATGCCTTCTATTACCTCCACTTTCTCTGGGTTCAGATGCTGATCTTCCCTGCACATAGTCTTTAAAGTGATGTTTTTTTTTAAACAAACTTGTTATACTTACCTGCTCTGTGTAATGGTTTTGCACAGAACAGCCCAGATCCTCCACTTCTGGGGTCCCTCACCGATGTTTCTGGCTTCTCCTGCCTTCAGAGTGCCTTAATAGCAAGCTGCAAAGTATAGTATAGAGGGCCCGCTATAGCCAGGTAAAAAAACTTCTGCCTTTAGAAACACTCACTTCCTGCCCGGGACTACATGTCCCATGAGGCATTGCTCCTTACACTTTCACATTCACAAATTCTCAGGCACTTAGTGACATGTATGGATGGTGTACTGAGCTGTATGTGTGCTGCACTGTATTTACTGATATGTAAACATATAATGCATTCTATATACAGGCCAACTAATCAACTGGCCGATTAATCAATTATGAAAATAGTTGACAACTATTTTCATAATCGATTAGTTGTCGATTAATCGATTAGTTGTTTCAGCCCTACAAAGGAGTGCAGTTACTTTTTCTCTCCTGTGACCCAGAATCGACTGATAACAGGCTATAGCCCGCTGTCCGCTTCTCCAGGCTTTGGAAAGAGCCTGACCAGTTTGTTGAAATCCACCTAGCTTTTTGATTGATGGCCTGCCCCACCTCTCAGCATATGGCGGTTAGCCAAAGCCATCTGCGCATGTACCCTCTCCTGCCTAGGGTTTCAGTAAGCGCTGCAGGAACAGTGGAGGGTGGTGACTGACAGTTATTGCTATCCTCTCTGAGCAGACTGAGAACTGAGCAATCAATGGTTGCTGTGATCTTCAAGCAAAACGACGTACCCGTATGTCAGTACTTTGACGCTAAGATCCCGTTCACACTTGTGCGAGTTGATCAGCAATGCGATGCTTTAAAGAAAAACTAGATTTGCATGTCATACAAAAAGTCATTTTTTTTCAATGACAGTCGTTGACATCTATGTGATGCGATTCCTTTACAAATGCGATGCGATTTAAAAAAAAAAAAGGGTCTTGTGCAAGTTTACAGCTTTGCAAATTTAGTCTCCATAGACATCAATGTAAATCGTTCTGGAATCGCATTGTTGGCTCAAATATGTGCAAATTCAACCACACTACTCTCCGCAAAAAAACAGAAAGTAAACAGGAAGTTGACACACTTTTTTTTTTTTTTTTTTTTTTTTTTTTTTTACATTGGACATTAACCCGGTTGAATTGGCTAGAACATTTATTTCTGCTCTGCCCAACTCCTGAAATTTGCGGTAAAATCGCTGTAAATTTGCACCTCTCCTACTCAAAACGCAAGGCAAATTCGCACCTCACACAGGACAAAAAAAAAAAACGGAACAAATTCTCAACATATCACCACGCAGCAGTGTGAACCCAGCCTAAACACCAAATCTCAGAGGCTCGATCCTTAAAGTGGTTGTAAACCCACTTTATTGACTTTTACCTACAAGTAAGCCTATAATAAGGCTTACCTGTAGGTATAAAGAATATCTCCTAAACCTATACGGTTTAGGAGATATTCCCCTCGCAATGCGCAGCGGCGCATGCGCAGGGGGGAATCTACGGCTAAAGGACCGGCCACCGCCGTCCTGGCCGGATTTAAATCTCCCATGCGCGGGAGTGACGTCATCGCCGCTCCAGCCAATCACAGCGCTGGAGCGGCGATACCCGGAAGACACGCCGAGTCAAGAGATCTCGCTCGGTGTGGACCAGGTAAGTTTCCTACACCTCGTTCCGAGATAAGTATTTCATAATGAGCTAATATGCGGTGCATACTAGCTCATTATGACTTTTGCCTTGCAGGTGTGGGGGAATTTTTTTTTATTTTTTTTTGCGGTTTACAACCGCTTTAAGTGGTTGTAAACCCCATTCATGAAATCTGACCTGGGCACATATATCTGTAGTGGTTACTTATCCCTCTCTAAAGCTCTGAGTGCCGTGTCTTTCTGCTGCTCTGTTCCTCTGTTTTCAGCATGATGATTTCTGACAAGCTCTCCGACACATGAGATATAAGCAGCTGGAAATTATGTGTCAGGCAGAGAACTTGGAGATCAGCAGGGAGCTTGTCTATTCAGATTGCAGTTCTGCATGTTCCTTCGTTACTCTGCCTATGAGGAGAGGTGTATACCTTTCTTCCAATCAGTGTATACCCAGACTCCCCTCCCACTGCTGAAACGGGAAGAAAGGTTTCTAACATGGTCTGCACTTCTTTTTTTAAAGAATGTAGAAAGGAAAAGACAGCAGATATACATGTAAAACTTATGTAGGGAGATTTGTTTCATCTCTGTATCATCTGATGCTGTTCACTGCACTGGGTATAAGAGAGGGTTCACATCCACTTTAAAGCTGATAAGGGACAGCTGCAGCATAGAGGTGAGTATGTGTATTTGTTTTTTGCTACCTCAAACCTCTTCTTTAGCACTTATCAAGGCTAGAGGAGGGCACACTGGGTTGTCTGTCATATACTCATTCAAAAGAACAGTTTTCTTCATAGACTATTACTGATTATGGTGCATGCATTATTGACAATTTGTTGACACTTTTTGGTGTACACCAGATTTTTAGTTTTTATAGTGCTTAAAGTCATTATTATATTTCTAAATCTGAAGGATAATCACATCTTTGTTCAGGTCACCTGTCTTGCCTGTGACAACAAGTCCAATACAGTAGAGCCATTTTGGGACTTATCCTTGGAGTTTCCTGAGAGATATCATTGCAGTGGAAAAGAGAGTGCCTCTCAGCGACCTTGCCTGCTGACCGAGATGCTGGCTAAGTTTACAGAGACTGAGGCTTTAGAGGGGAAGATCTACGCCTGTGATCAGTGCAACAGTGAGTAGATGCAGTATGTATTCTCAAGGGTATTCTGTACTATCCAACGTTACGTTTGTCCTGTTCTAATAGCTTAGTGTTAATGCAGCATGCACAGTGTAGGTGTCTGTTGTTTAACCCTTTCTCTGCCAGGCCCTGTGCTCCATTTTGTTCATTAAGTTGGCCAGACCATTTTTGTATTTTTTTTTTTTTTGTTTTCCCCCCACTTATAACTTTCAGAATTTGTGGGAGACCCCCACGAATCATATATTTTCTGAAGCACATGATCAGTAGAATAAAATTAAGCTGCTATTTTTAAACCCCATGGTATTTGCAAAAAAATACAATAGAACCATTATTATACTAAATATAAAAGCTTAACCTGTATGGAGTTGGTGAATATTTGTAAATTTGAAATTGTGCCTTTTTGCAAAATGGTGAAAATCCAACGTACCCAAAAATTTCTCCAAAAATCTGGAGGTTTTCGTTTTTCACTTACAGCTTTCAGAATTTGAAAAGACCCCTCAAACTAGACATTTTCTAAAAGCACAGGACCTGGAAAAAAAAGTGCTACAGATTTTGTGGGCCCTGCAATAATTGTGCAATTGTTCATTATATTGCTATTTTTTTCTAAACATACACTAAAATCATTAATATTTCACAAACACAACGTAACTTACAAAATTCCTGCTAAATTAGTACTAAAGCATCGTTCACATGTACACTAAAATGTACACCCATGGGGGGCCATGTTTAACCGCATAGGGATGCAAAGGTGTTCCCTGAATCTCCATACAGGCAGGCCCATTTATGTCAGTTTGGATGCAACGACTGCATAGCTGCTGTTCCCACTCTGACATCCGTGTGGGTACAAGCCCCCGAACGCTGACAGGGATATGCATGCCTACATTGATGTAAAATTGGGAGCAACGGCTCTGTTGGTGCAGGTGTTACATTCCATCAATAGGACTGTCTGCACAGAACACCTGTGCATCCCTGTAAAGGTACGCTGTGTATGCCCTGTGTGAACAAGGCCATGGGCCCCTTTCACACAAGCACACCAATTGGGTCTGCCTGTCCATTTTTCAGGTGAGATATCAGAGGTCAAAACAGATCCCCATATCTATTTTTTTGAGACAGAGAAAGGGGACTGAGAGAGTCTTTCTCTGTATCACTTTACTTAAATTAATAAGGAATCTGTATAGAGATTCCTCAGTCATTTATAAACTGACAGTCTGATAAATAGTAACCTTTCGCGGGTTGTCATGTCAGAGATGTCAGTAGGCACATAGCAGCGAACACAGTGATCGCTGCATGCACCCAGGGTGCCACACTTAGGGGGATGGTAGACACAAGTTTACCAAGCCCCCCTAAGCCCAAAAATATCCCACATTGCTCCCCCCCTCCCTCCGCCACGATCCCCAGCCTGTCTGCTTACCGGGGCAGAAGCTGTGGAAGGGGAGGGAGAGATGCCGCCGGAGCAGAGGTTGATCGGGCGGTGCAAGGTGCCAGTATTGGGGGGGGGGGGGGCGCTATCTGAGTGATGGGGGATCCAGATGTGTCCTCCCCCCCCAAGCCCCCAGCAGCACCTGAAGCAGGAAGGGTGCTGGCTTATGGTTGGGGGGGGGGGGGTGCAGGGGTTAGGAGAGAAGAGTGGGGGGAGTAGTTTTAGGTGGAAGGGAGCTGTGGGAGTTAGAAAGGCTGGGGACAGGGAAGTGGCGGCATTGAGAGGGGAGGGTCAGTCACATTTAGGGTTGCCACCTCATCCCTTTAAAAAGGAACACATTTGAATTACACAGGTTCTGGGGCTAATTTAATGCAGATTAGGCACCAAGTGAGTTTAATTACCACCTTAATCAGCCACAGAACCTGTGTAATTCATATGTGTTCCTTTTTAAAGGGATGAGGTGGCAACCCTAGTCACATTATGGGGTTAATAACTCTGATCAGCGGGTTATAATCTGCTGATCAGAGTTATAGAATTGTTCAGCAGCGTCTGCAGGACCTTTTATAGGTCTGTATGACATAGACTTGGCAGTGAAAGGGTTAAATGGTAAAATTAGATGTAAAAAAAAAAAAAGTTCACTTTCAGTGAATTTATCATTTAGGGCCATCCTCCTTGTGGTAATTTTCCTAACTGACCATACTTGTCTAAACTACGGTGTTGGTTATAGTCACTATGTGGGTTTTTTTTTGTTTTTAATCTACCATGCCAGTGAATGCAGCTCCCTCCATACATACAATACTGTAAGAATTTATAATGACAATCACTGGAGACATGTGGTTTAGGTGCAGCATTATTATGGAAATGACTGTGGGAAGGAAACCCAGAAGGGAAAAGTATACTAAGGGTTTATTCACACTATGTGGTAGTCCACATTTTTCTGCAGAACAACACTGTAGATCACCTCTAGGGCACATAGAACAGTTGTTCCCTTTGTGCTCCATTCATATGCAGCCTTGCGGAACATTGCAGACCTGCTGCAGCACAACTCTCCGAATCGCACTCTGCAGCTCAGATGTGGTGCTTAAACGTTACTGAAGTGTGTTTTAGCTTTATTGAAGTGTCAAAAAAAGAAAAACATGTAAACAATGTGGTAAGCTAAAGCGTCTCATCACTGCCCATCTCGCCACTGCCACACAACACATCCCAGCCCACACAGTAAAGCCCCGTACACACGATCGGAATTTCTCCAATCGCCTTTCAGGACAACCTTGGAGAGAGCGCAGCTCCGCCCATTTCTCAGGAAACACACGTGATCCTTTAAGATCCCTCCTCTTCCACCATGGCCTCAGTTATTGTGTTTCCTCCGCCATGGTGGAAGCATCGCAGGGAACCAGGGAGCTGTTTCTCTCCAGGCGGAGAGTTTTGTTGAGCTTACCTTTCTTTGTATATTGTTGGCGGCGACCATCCTGACCCCTCTTCACGGGGAGGGGGCGCTCAGGAGTCCCCAGACGCTCCGGTTCAGCGGAACTTTCGGCCTCCCAGGGGACGGTGTCGTTGTGCCCAGGAACTGCGGTAGAGGTCCAGGTGACCGAGCGGTAGCCGGCGCAGGTCGGCGGTGGTCCGCATTCTCCGTTCAGGGTCCCGGCTGGCGACCGCGTCACGCACGGTGACGCCGTTTTCCGGAGGGGGCGTGGCGCTGCTGGTTCCCAGCGCCTGGAACGCAGCATCTGTGGGGCAGGTCAGGTGACCGGTACTTCCGTTTCCGGCCCCCGATGATGACGCGGGCGGCCGGGAAAATTTAAAAGGGAGTCGTTCTCCAGCTACTTGTGTGACTGCGCTCTACAATGGAGGAGAGACAGACAACACCGGCGGATACAGGCGCTGCAAGCACCGGTCAGGCCCAGGTAAGAGGGGTACAGCGGTGCCTTTTATTCTTACTATATTGGGCCTAATTTTGTGTTATTGTTGTTCCTCCCTGAGGGAGCCTGTGGTTACCAGTCCAGGTTAACGCTCTTGGTCTGTATAACCGTTAGTGGTGGTGGCACTTAGTCCAGGCCTTTGGTTTTATTCTGGTGGCGGCACTTGGGTGTTTAAAAAAAAAAAAAATGGAGATGGTAACTTTGGGTTCATCTCGTTACAGGCACTTGGATACACCCAGGAAATGCCCGTCTTGCAAAAATCCTTTAAGGGATTCTTGGCAAAAACCAATGTGCAGATCCTGCATTAAAAATCTGGTGGAAGAGGAAACTTCACAACAGTATAAGGACCTTTTTTCCTCAGTCCAGGAGCTGGCAAGCTCTTTAGGCTCAGTGAAGGATATGATCACACAAGGCTCCGCAAGTTTGGGGGAGCCACAGCAGCCACCACCTAGTCCGAAAATCCCAGTTTCGGGTCAAACAGAGGGGGATTCGGCAGATGAAGGGACTAGTACTCTCCCCTCTCTCAGGGATTCAGATGAGGAGGAGGAGGAAGAAGATAGTAGCAAAAGCTCAAAGTTTAAATTGTCATTAGACGAAGTGGAGGACTTACTCAAGGCAATTTATGTTACCCTGGGTATCCAGGAAGAGAAGGTTCAGTTATCCATACACGATAAGATGTATCAGGGGCTGGATGAGTCTAAAAGCCGGGTTTTCCCGGTCCACAAAGTCCTCTCGGACACCGTCAAGAAGGAATGGAAGGACCCTGAAAGGGCCCCCTTTTTTTCAAAGACCCTTAGAAGAAGGTTTCCATTTGAAAGCGGTGAGACAGAGGTGTGGAACAAAAAGCCTAAAGTAGACGCAGCTTTCTCACAGGTGTCTCGTCATACAGACCTGGCTTTTGAGGACATGGGGGTCCTGAAAGATCCGATGGACAAGAGGGCAGATTCCCTCCTAAAGAAGGCCTGGGATTCTACTGCAACCAGTCTGAAACCAGCCATGGCCGCCACAATAGTCGCCCGCAATCTAGAGTGCTGGGTTGAGAAATTAAGGAGTCATGTCGAGGCAGGCACCTCAAGAAAGGATCTATTAGATTCCTTCCCCTTAATCTTAAAAGCCATCAAATATATGGCAGATGCTTCTGCTGAGTCCATTAAAATGGCTGCAAGGTCAGCAGCCCTGGTGAACTCAGTCAGGCGAGCAGTTTGGTTAAAGACCTGGTCGGGTGATATCCCCTCTAAGGTCAAGCTTTGTGGTCTGCCTTTCTCAGGGGACCTTTTGTTCGGTCAGGACCTAGAAAAAGTTCTTGACAGAACGACGGATAAGAAGGCTTTCCCCCCTAAAAAGGGTCAGAACCCTAAGAAAATTTTTCGTCCTTGTCAACAGTCCCATAAGAGTAAGGAAGAAAATAAAGAGATGGGGGTCCCAAAGAGGGAGAGGTAGAGGAGGTATCTTATTTAAAAACCCCTCAGAACCAACTACCAAAAGCAAGTGACGATCTGCTTCCGGTGGGAGGAAGACTGGCTGCTTTTCTCCCACAGTGGAAACAGATGACCACAAGCCCCTTTGTGGAAAGAATCATTACGGAGGGGTACAGTCTGGAATTTTCAGAGTGTCCCCCAACGAGGTTCTATGTCACAACCCTTCCCCGGGACAAAGAAAAAGCTACTGCAATGACGAACCTGTTACAGGATCTGATGAGTCAGAGAGTGATAATACAGGTCCCAAGACATCAAGAGGGTCAGGGTTTTTATTCCCACATTTTTTTGGTCAAAAAACCCTCAGGCAAATTCCGCCTGATCTTGAACCTAAAAATGTTAAACAAGTCGATAAAGTACAAACGGTTCCGGATGGATACGATTTATTCAATAACAAAGCTGTTGACACCCGGTTGCTTCATGGCATCTCTGGACCTCAGGGATGCCTACTTGCACGTCCCGATTGCCCAAGCATCTCAACAGTTCCTCAGACTGGCAGTAGACCTGGGGAACAGGATATGGCATCTTCAGTTCAGAGCCCTCCCTTTCGGGTTGTCGTCCTCACCCAGGATCTTTACCAAGATCATGGCAGAGGCCCTAGAACCACTGAAGCTCAAAGCGATCTCGGTCATCCCATACTTGGACGACCTACTGTTTTTTGCGGACTCCCGGGATCAGCTTGCGACGAATCTGCAGTCGTCGCAGGTTCATCTTGGAAGTCTCGGCTGGTTACTAAACCGTGAGAAATCGAACTTGATACCTTCTCAAGAAACAAGGTTTCTGGGGTACAACATAGATTCGATCCTTCAGAAGGTCTTTTTACCTCAGGAAAAGATAGAGAAGGTCATGGTGGCGGTGGCTCAAGTACAGACAAACCAAGGGGTGTCAGTCAGGACAGCAATGGCCGTCCTGGGGCTGCTTACAGCCTCAATTCCGGCGGTCCCATGGGCGAGGTTACACTCTCGTCCTCTCCAAATGAATATTCTTCAGTCTTGGTCACACCAAGAGTCACTAGAGAGACGTTTCAGGTTAACTTCAAACGTAAAACGAGCACTCTGGTGGTGGAGAAACCCGGTAAATTTGAACAAGGGTCTTCCATGGGTATTCCCAGTAGGAAAGCGTTTAACAACAGACGCGAGTTCCTGGGGTTGGGGGGCCCATCTAGAGGGACAGACTGCCCAGGGCGTCTGGTCCAAAACAGAGTCCAGAAGATCCTCAAACTGGAGGGAGTTGAAAGCAATATTTCTAGGGCTTCAAGCTTTCCATCAGTTGGTGAAGGGTCAACATGTGCAGGTCCTGTCGGACAACACCACGGCAGTGGCATATGTCCTAAAGCAGGGGGGGACCAGAAGCAGAGGCCTTATGCAACTGGCCAACCATCTCCTCTCATGGGCAGAGCGGAACGTAGCATCCCTATCAGCGGTGCACCTAAAAGGGTCTCAAAACCTATTAGCAGACCTGCTAAGCAGGAGAAGCATACTAGAGGCAGAATGGAGCTTAAACCCGGAGGTCTTCAGGGCAATCGCTCAGGAGTGGGGCCAGCCACAGATAGACCTGTTTGCCAACCAGCAGAATGCGAAAGTGCAAAGGTTCTTCTCTCTCCACAGAGAGGACCAGGCAGTAGCCATAGACGCACTAGCTCAACAGTGGCACTACCAGCTGTCTTACGCCTTCCCCCCCTTCACTCTGATACCTCTAGTCTTAAGGAAATTCAGGGAAGAGAAATCCGATCTGATCTTAATCACTCCGTATTGGCCAAAAAGACCGTGGTTTGCATCTCTTCAGAGTTTAGCCACGAAACCACCGTGGAAACTTCCACTCAGGAAGGACCTACTGTGTCAGGGTTCTGTGAACCATCCAGAGGTAGAACCCTTGCAGTTGACGGCCTGGTTTCTGAAGAGGACCTCTTAAGAGCTAAGGGGCTCTCTAATAAAGTGATAAGAACTTTGCTGGACAGCAGGAAGCTGGTGACCAGAGCAATTTATCTCAAAGTTTGGCGAAAATTCAACTCCTGGTGTACCTCCAAAAACTTCCAGATTAATAGTGTAATTTCCGTTGTAGAGTTTCTTCATGCAGGAATGGAGAAAGGGTTAGCAATTAGCACCCTAAAAACTCAAGTGGCAGCCCTGTCGGTTTATTTAGAAAGGACTTTATCTAAAGAACATTTAATTTCAAGATTTTTCAAGGCACTAGGTCGGAGTAGACCGATAGCCTTTAGAACTTTTCCCAATTGGGATTTATCAATTGTGTTGCAGGGTCTCACGGGGGCCCCGTTTGAACCCTTAAGGGAGATTTCTTTGAAGTATTTAGTTCTAAAAACAATTTTTTTGGTGGCCATAACGACCGCAAGAAGGGTCAGCGAAATCCAGGCTTTGGCAGTTACAGAGCCTTTCTTAAGAATTTTGCCGGACAGAATAGTTCTCCAAACTGATCCAGCTTTTCTCCCTAAGGTCTCATCAACCTTTCACAGGTCTCAGGAAATAGTCCTTCCTACCTTCTCCTCAACTCCCTCTAATGCAGGGGAAGAGAATTTTCATACTTTGGATGTAAGAAGGTGTGTGCTTCAATACCTCGCGGTCACCAAAGATTTTAGGAAAACCAACGCCTTGTTCGTGATATTCTCAGGATCCCGGAAAGGGGAGAAGGCCTCCAAAAGTACATTGGCCAGATGGCTCAAACAAGCCATTGCCGAGGGTTACCAAGCCAAAGGAGAGGTGCCTCCTTCAGGAGTGACGGCCCATTCAACAAGATCTACGGCAGTTTCCTGGGCCGAAAGGGCCGGTGCCACGCCTGACCAGATCTGCAAGGCAGCTACATGGTCCAGCTATTCAACTTTTCTACGGCACTACAGGCTAGACTTACTGTCCGCTGCAGATCAGGCCTTCGGCAGAAAGGTGCTGCAAGCAGTGGTCCCACCCTAGGGTAAGTTACTCGGTTATCCTCTCCAAGGTTGTCCTGAAAGGCGATTGGAGAAAGGCCTAGTTAGACTTACCGGTGACGGTATTTCTAAGAGCCTTTCAGGACAACCGCTAATTTCCCTCCCTAGGTATTTTGAATAAAAAGATTGTTTGAAATGTCTATCATGGTTTTGTTGTGGTTGTTCTGTGCTTTATTTTCCAGTGGGCGGAGACCACAATAACTGAGGCCATGGTGGAAGAGGAGGGATCTTAAAGGATCACGTGTGTTTCCTGAGAAATGGGCGGAGCTGCGCTCTCTCCAAGGTTGTCCTGAAAGGCTCTTAGAAATACCGTCACCGGTAAGTCTAACTAGGCCTTTCCGACTGTCTTTTTCCATAGGAAATTCCGACCGTGTGTATGCCCTATTATAGAAATTCCATCCGAGTTTAAAGCGGAGCTCCACCCTGATTTTTTTTTTTTTTTAAACTAAAAAAAAAATGAAATGGGGAAAAAAAAAAAAATACTCACCCTAAATAGGCTGTTGCTATGCGGAAGTCCCGAATCTGCCCTCATGATCCGCGGTGCGGTTTTCTTCCTCCTCCTCTTCTCGGTGTCTTCTTGTGAATGGGCCGCGCTGCATTCTGGGAACTGTGTGTATCCCAGAAAGCAGCCGGACCATTCACAAAGCGCCGCGTCGCTCGCACATGCGCAGTAGGAAACGGGCAGTGAAGCCGCACGGCTTCACTGCCTGTTTCCCTGACTGTGGATGGCGGTGCCGGGATCGAGGATCGGCATCGGCGGGGGCCGTCAGCGCGGGCGCCTAGGACAGGTAAGTGTCCTTATTCAAAGTCAGCAGCTACACTGTTAGTAGCTGCCGACTTTAAAAAAAAAAAAAAAAACAAATGCGGGTGGAGCTCCGCTTTAAATATAGAACATGTTCTATTTTACTCCGATGGAATTCCGTCGGAATTCCAATGTGCTTTTGGCTGGGCAACAGCCTGATCGTATGTACAAGGCATAAAACGCTGCAAGCAGGTGTGAACGATCTCTTAAAGTTCACGTGTCCTTCCAAGCATACAGTACATACACTATCTTCTTTCCAACTATAGTACATTTATTATCACTCAATACAATTTATTGCAGCATGGAAGAAAATTGCTGAAACTTGTATTCCTCTTCCAGATTTATACACCATTTATGAATAGGCTCCTTAGTTCAAATTTAGTTGATTTCACTTGAGCCCTGCTAGAGGCCCTGGCATTTTGTTGGTGGAATGATGGGGCATGGGTGGTGTGAGGTTTGGTGACAGGGCAGAGAGTTTAGACTCCATTTGGATTGTTTTGAAGGCAAACACAAGTACATACAAGCATCCCAAGGCACATATATTTCAGTCCTGTGTGTAAAACGAAAGTATACGTTCTGCCCTGAGACAACAGCAAATGCCACTTTTGATTTGACACACCTTTCCGCTTCCATCTCCCAATAGAGAACCATAATTTTGTATGGCATTCTTTCAGCAGGTATGGCCATTGCCGCTTGGGAGGTCCACTTGGGGAAGTCCGTAATGTCACGTTTGCTTTTGTTTTGTATCCCCCGCTGCGGCAACTTCATTCTGTCTCTAACCATTCTTTATATTTACCAAAACTTAAACACCATTTTGGCTTTGAGAGGTTTAATTTGTTTGTCCTCAAATGTTCACTTCAAGTGTTATGAAATATAACAGAAGGAATAGATGTTAGCTTAGAAATGTATGATAATATAGTTTTTTTGTGTGTTTACAATTCCACTACCCATTTCTTTCTTGATATGTGCAGCCAAGCGGAGGAAGTTCTCATCCAAACCTGTCATCCTTACAGAAGCTCAGAAACAGCTGATGGTGTGTCAGCTACCTCAAGTCTTGCGACTTCATCTCAAGAGATTCAGGTAATGGTATAGGCATGCTCCAAAGGATTCCCGGACAGTCCAAGCCCTTGTGTGTGCCTGGTTTTCAGACTGCACAAACCGTATGCTGTCTCATTTTTAATTTCCAGACGCAGGCTAAAAAAATGTGGAACGGGTTTTCGTTCAAATACAACATTCAAAAACAAACAGACACAAGTGAATGACTTTAAGTTTCAATGTTCATGGCTGAATATTTTAATTTCCCTGAAGTTTTTTTTTATAAAGTCAGCAATGGGTTTTCCATGCCTCATAAGGCGTTCTATAGGGATAAATGGAGAAGTCTATGCTGCTTGAGGCTGTACAGATGCAGAATTACAACCAACCTGGGGGTTGATCACCTCATTTTGTTTCATCAAAAACAGGAAACATTACTTTGCATGGAGATTGATTGATTGAATTTAAGGGGCCATTTAAACTGATTTTTCAGTTTTTAAATGTAAAGCCCAGGGATAGTCAACCGTGGCACTCCAGCTGTGATGAAATACAAATCCCATCATGCCTGTGGCTGACAGTCTTGCAGTGCCTCATGGGATGTGTATTTATAACACAGCTGGAGTGCCATGGTTGCCTACTGCCGGTATAGCCAGTAGCAGTTTTCTATTCTGTTATGTTGGTTTTCTGCTCTTGGTGTTTTGGGGATTTCAGTATCAAAACAAGATTACCAAACAGTCTCTAACCCTGTTCTTGTGATCTATCCTTAAACCTGGACACATATCTAACATGTCTTAAAACATTTCTAAGATGACAGAACCTGTATTAGTCTTGAAATCAATCACTGTATCCTATGGAGCTCCTTGAGTCCTAGGCCTAGAGCGGGGGTGTCCAAACTTTCTTCAAAGAGGGCCAGATTTGATGAAGTGGACATGCCCGAGGCCGACCATTTTGCCTGACATTCTGTGAACCATTAAAATTCAGTGTGTTCGTTCGAGCACTAATACACAATTCCCAACAAGAATTCCCTTGTGTTTGTGGCTGTGTGTGGTTAAGAGATGAGCTTAGGCGTGTTATTTGGATATACCGTATATATCCGCGTATAACATGCACAGTCACTTTAAAAAATCGTAACTTTTAAATAAAGAACTGTGAATCAAAATAAGGGTCACTGCCCATCAATACAGCCTCACAAGTGCCCTGAATGCAGCACCCCTGTTGCCCTGAATGCAGCACCACCGTTGCTGCCTGATTTATTAATCTGCAGCATTGGAGGAGACAGGGAGGTGCGGGATGAACGCCGACGGACATGTAGGAGAATTTCCTGTTTTATCGGCGGCCTCTTGTGATAAACAGAAGTCGTCCATCGGCAGCGCCTCCTCCAAGGCTGCTAGGGATTCTTTGGGGGCCACAAAAGACATGTCAAAATGACCAGGCAAGCCGTCCGGAATGCGGGCTGGACTTTGGACATGCCTGGGCTAGAGTGAACATGGCTCTTCAGCTCTTGGCTAAGTTAAGGTCGAGTATCACCCCCTCCTGGTGCTAAGCTCAAGTTCAAGCCCTAGGTTTAGGATCCAAGATGATCCACAAGGTTTGATTTGAAGATTGATGGGGGTACTTGCCACAACGTTTGCAATTTTTGCTTTGTTATCTTGGAAATGCTTCAGGCCTGGTCAGGCAAACTTAATAATCTAAGCTAACAACCCTTTTACCTCAACCATAAAATTCAACCTAACACGTAAAATTAACTTTAACGCTTAAAACCATTAATGCTAAAATACACTCAAATTGTCAAACCCAAATTTACCTTTTCAAGCGCACGCTAACTTTATCAGGAAGTGGGACGATTCACACCAAAACATAACTTTAATTATTTTCATTTTCAGGTGGTCTGGTCGCAATCATCGTGAGAAAATTGGAGTACACGTGCAGTTTGATCAAATGCTAAACATGAAGCCGTATTGTTGTAGAGAATCTACTGCAGCCCTGAAATCGGATCACTTTATCTATGACCTGTCTGCTGTGGTGATGCATCATGGAAAAGGATTTGGTTCTGGACATTATACAGCTTTCTGCTACAACCCGGAAGGAGGTAGTTGATATGGTCAATATGATTGTAAAAGCTTGTAAGGCTTTCTAAGTAAATCAAAAAGCACACACATATATTAGAATGCTTTCAGGTGCATTTAATGATTGTAATTCTAGCTTGTCCTCAGACCAAACGATTTATCTTAATAGTACAGTATAGGACACAGGTTCCGTATTTATAGACCCTGGGTTATTGGTTCCAAACTTCAAGATATTGGACACTGGCAAAGCTTTTGAGGATCAGCTTCGTGGCAGCCTCCCGCACTCCAAGAGTTCTTGTTTTTTTTTGCTAGTGTCCTAAGCTGATGGGCATTCACCCTTATGGAGAAATCACTCTTGGCTTAACTACTTTATCTTCTGATTCTTAAGTCAACTCATCTGTCATCTTTTCTTCTCATACAACTATAGAAGCAGTGTGCCCAAATCGGTTCAACCTCGATAAAACCACACACAGTGGGGCCTGTAATCTTGATTCAGGCACTGAATCGGCATGTGTAGTTAGCCACAGAGTTCTACACAGGTGTAGGGCCGTGATCCATTCTTATGAAACACAGAACTGTTGGGGGGTACGCCTACTCTGTTGGGTGAAGCCTGGACCCTATAGAAGGAACGGCACCATGTCTAGTAAGCCAGGGTCACCCTGTATCTTTGTCCATTACTGTAAAATCCAGGGTTATGTTAGCAATGTATTCACTTTACAGTGTAAACTTTTCAAACTTTGAGCTAAAACTCAACCACTTGGCGATTAGCCTCCTGTGGAGGACCAGGTGTTACATCACACCACAGGATCAGAGTTTACTGCCACTTTGCCTAGACAAGAGCCCTAATAATGTACTTGAGGACTTGCTCCTGTCCCTTTTTGTCATGGGGACTTTGCTAGAGGATGGCCTGCACTCGTATTACTGCATATGCTGTCCTTCTCGGATACAGTTACTTTATATAATGCATCCTACTCCTTGAGTTCCCCACAGGGGAATACCCTTATCTGTAGCTAGGGTCAAAACCAGGCAAAAAGGAAGCCACGGCAAAAACTTAAATGAACATTTGCTGTGCCGAAGGCCCACTCAACCTCAGAGTAACCGTTCTTTCCTTACATCAGAGCAGAACCCGATTCTAATAGTGGTCTCTGCCTCCAATTGTATTATTTTGGGCACACAACAAGCAGCCTACTCGACTAATTATTTATTTTTGCAACTAAATCACAATTAGGCCAATTAATAGCATTAATACAGTCATTGCTGTCCAGGGCTCCAAAATGGAGGCACTTTCTCCAGTTCTGCCATCTCTGCCTGCGGATCCCTATATGCCCAGCCTACAAGAGGTGGATGTAGAGGAAAATGAAGAGGACCCAGGGGCGATGTTGGAGACTGCGGAAGATTTCTCCCTTCCAGACTCCTGTACACCTGAGAATGCACCATCACGCAAATTCATTGCAAATTTCCTTTACCACATACTGTATATGCTCCAAAGCATTAAATCAGAAAGGTCCAGCTGTGTATTACTTAAAATTTCCACCGAGAGGTGAGCCTTCCAATATAAATCTTCACACCAAGTGCCCTCCACTTACTTAGGAGTTGCACTTGCTAAAAGTGCGTGTCTAACTCATAAGAAATTGGGCAAACAAAAATGTTTATTTGCAGTGCGATTTTTTTTTCACCCATTCATTTTGGTATTGGCGAGAACTTGAGCGAAAGTATCGTTGTCCGCCAAATTTTAAAAGTAAAAAAAAAACGCTATTGGCCTGGTATGAACACATGCACTTTAATCCCAGTACTTAGGACTTGACCAGAACTTGGCCTAATGGTCTGAAAGGACAGCTTTTGGCCTTGTCCATTCTTTCAACAGACTCTGACCTCACTCTCCTTTACAACATTTATCCAAAGTGTATCTTGGATCAGACCTCAATTTGGCTCTCCCTGCCCTGGATAAACCATACTTCGAACCCATCAGATGAGCCTTCCTGTCAGATATGGCTCAAGAGCCATTCCTCTTCTTTACAAAGACAAAGTAGTCTTACACCCAATACTCTTTTTTCTTCCTAAGGTGGCTTCAGTCTTCCACCTCAATGAAGACATAGTCCTTCCATATTATGCTCAATTTCAAAGACCCTATGGAAATGGCTCCTCATTGCCTGGATGTAGTCATAGCAGTTAGAGTCTACTCCAAAGCATTCGCTTCTGTCCGGAAGATGGACTTCTTTTCAGGACCTTGCAAAGTCCACCATCATTAGATGAAAAAGATAACTCTTCAGAGCTTACACTCTTATTATGAAAGGAAAACTACTCCTGCATTTTTATGCTCCCACTCCTCAGTTTGTTGTGTGTTTTCTTAGTTTTACAGCACCAAGCCTCCTCTCATCATTCCTTTTCTGATTTCTACCAGGTAGTCAACCAATCTTCTGCAAATGTAGCTTTGGCTGCAATGTACTTGCAGTTGCACTTTGAGATTGGGTTTGTTGATCCCTATTGGGCCTTTTGGCACAGTTCTGTTTGCCTATTTTTCCCTTCCTTCTCGGTCATTGCTTAGGGACAACCCTTGGTCTATGAATACTTAGCCTGTGTCCTGTACAGTTAAGAGGAAATTTGATCTGTAAATTAGATATTTGGGAGTATAGTACAAGCCACCCTCTTCTATTCCTGGGTTACGCTGCATTGCTTGCTACAAAACTGAGGACTCATGGAGTTGGGTAGGGTTATAGGGGAAGCATCCAGGGGGCATATCCTCAAAGGCTTTGCAAGTGTCCAATCAACAAAAGGTACGACCCTAAAACCCTGAGTCTATGAAGTTCAGCCTGGCGTTTACAGGTAAGTCAAAATTCCGCTTTTTATTTATTATATTAGTGCTTTTTTTTAAAGCACTATTAGTTACAGGCAGGAGGAAAATGTGAAGAATATGACACTTCTAGGTGTATTGGATTCTTTCTAGTTGCCCTCTGCTGCACCTACCCTTAGTGCAGTATCAGATGTGATGGTGCTGAGGCTGGGTGTAGTAGAACTGCTTGCAAACACAGGCTCAGCACACATTATGGTTTGTAAAAATCTTCTCATAGGAGACAATATCTTCTTCACACTAAATGAAGATGCAGCATATAGTCAGAATATATAGCATTTTACTTACTATTAGTGGTCATTGGTAACTCCCGTCACCACAAAATGCATTGTCTGTCTTTCTGTGCCTCCTTTTAATCTCATCTATGATGTTTCCCTCCCTTTTTCTGTCATCTATCCTTTTGAGAATTTGAGTGTGATACTATTGAATAACTGTGTAAACACTAAAAAACCTGCCTGTAGTACATAAAGTGCATATCTATAGCCATAACATTGAGGTTTTCTTTACACAACCAATTGAGCATTTTCATTTTTCAAATATACATTGTTTAAAATCTACATCTAGACTTCTCTAACTATTGCAAGTTATTTTTAAAGGATTTGTATGTGTTTATCCATTTTTTTTATTTTTTTATTTATTCCGTTTCCTTTAGGATTTTGGGTGCACTGCAATGACTCTAAGCTGCACACATGCACGGTGGAAGAAGTCTGCAAGGCACAAGCTTACATCCTGTTCTACACACAACGGGTCAATCGGGAGAATGGACACTTGTCTAACAAGCTTTCAGGCCATGGCACTCCGTCTAGTAGTCCACTGTCCACACCTTGCTGAGAGACTCTCATAGAAAATTGAAACCTTAATGGCAGCTTCTAAGCTCAGTTCCTGGAGCCATTGGTGTGTCTGCTTGTGTATAGTACACATTATTTTCAACCCAACCAGCACAGACTTTAGTATTGGCCACTCAAGATATTTTAACATTGCTGTAAATTTTAAATAGAAATCTTGTCAATACAGGCCCGCAATCTTTGGCAGAATCAGCAGAGAAACTACCATGCTCCTGACATCAAATGTTGACTCCAGGTTTATTGAGGAAATCCATATGTCTAGTAAGCAGAAGATTGTATACACGTTCTCACCTGTCAAAGGAAGCAAGCGTTTCTCACCCATTGAGGAACACTGCAGTATAACTTTAATCTGAATTACTGATTGTTGACAGGAAGATTGGACACTGGCAAACAAACAAAACTGTAGGGCACCCCAGGATAGCCCATCCTACTTCCAGGAGGCCTCAGTCTTTTGCTGCTGTTCTTAAAAGGCTCTGTTGTGAAAAAAATTAACCTATTTTTACTAGCAACATTTTTTACTTTAATCAAAACTCTTCTCTACGTTGCTGCTAGAGATGTTCTCTAAGGTTGCAAGAACTGGATTCAGCTTAAGGTGGTTTTCAAACTCTGTACTGGTAACAAGTTAGCCACAGAACCTTTTCCAAGTACAGAGCCACTGGCATTGCCTCTGCTTGCCCTGTCTCAGAAGACTCCTTTAGTGAGTAGGCTGGTCAGTCACCAGGAGGTCCCTTATTTAGATGCTCACTTTCTGTTGAGTGGGTGTGTTAGGTGCTCTGCTCTCTTTCCTGTAATTCACCATTGAGGAAGCATCTCCCCATTGCTGCTCTTGCTCGCAGTCAGCCATGTGGTACTCTTATCTTTGTTACATTTCTTCTGCTGACCTACAGGATCTGTGGTTGCCTCCAGCCACCCAACCCTCATCTGCTACCAACTGTTTGGGTTTCATGAGTACCTGGGGCCTAGCCCCATCCCTGAACTTTAAATTGCCTTATTGCCAAGTTCTAGATACTGAGAGAATAGTCCCACTGCACTGGGTGCCCTTATCATTTAGAGAATCTAGGTCCAGTCCTGGACACAGGTCAGACCCGAAATGTTCCCCCACAGGGTAAATTTCAGATTCTCTGATCCCAGATACAAACTCTACAATTGAGTAGTTGTCTTATTCTCCACTTCTGTATAGGAAGCTTAGGTGTGATGGTAGCCTCCAAGGAAGTCCGGTTTTAACTTTAGATCTCTACAGCGCAACATTTTGTCATGGGAGAAGTCAGTTTATCTCTGGACAAACCAATTCCCTTAGTGCCAAAGACCAGGCTGTCCCAGGTCTGGTGCTGCAGGTATCTAACTCTGCTATTGGGCAAAGTTCCTCTTTTGCTTCTCCTGAAAGACCCTCATGACAGATGCCAGTCTAATGGGCCTTGGAGGGGTCTTGGGCATCCTGTCATTGTAGGGGACTTGGTCATCATCAGAGTCTTTAGACCAACTTTCTGGAGCTTTGGGCAATTTTTGGCTTCCTCTACAGTGTTTTACCGTCCTGCTGGAGTGTCATCAGATCTGGATTCAGTCAGACATGACACACTTGTAGCATACATTTTCTATCAGGAAGGATCCAAAAGTCGCATAGTGACGAGAGGTAGAGTGGCAAAACTTCAAATTTCAGGCTTGTCTGCTGAGTAAATTCCAGGAGCAGGCTTCCTCAGATGGCATCTGGACTTTGGGGGCGAGAGAGGTCCTACAGTTAGAGATGTTTCAGGACCTGTCACAGGTGGGAGAAGCTGGACGTGGACCTTTGTAATGTCTAGGTTCAACTTTAAACTGCACGGGTTTGTCTCCAACTTTAAACTGCACGGGTTTGTCTCCAGGTACAGAGATCCAATAGCTGAAGAAGTGTATATGCTCTAGAGCAGTGATGGCGAACCTTGGTACCCCAGATGTTTTGGAATTACATTTCCCATGATGCTCAACTACACTGTAGAGTGCATGAGTATCATGGAAAATGTAGTTCCAAAACATCTGGGTTCGAAATCCCTGCTCTAGAGGCTATGTTGGATCAGCACACCCTGATCTATGCTTGCCCTACTTCGTGTTTTTTTTAGTAAACTGCTTTACTGCTCTACATCTGTCTCTCTCTGCTTCAAAAAGCATTGGGGACATTCCTCGCTCCCTCTCACTTACAAGGTGGTATTCGTTGTAGCCATCATCTCTGCAAGGCAAGTATCCTAACTAATGGTTTTATCTTGCAAGGAATGCTTTTTGATTTTGCATAAGGACAAAGTGGCATTGAAGTCTAGTACTCTGGTGGTTTCTGTACTTCACCTCAACCATAATATCATTCTTCTAAAATTTCTCTTCATAGGCTGTATGTGGTTTGGGGTGTAAGTCGGTCTTTCAGACACAGCTTTTCAGAAAAACTTGATTCCCAGATTGTCCCTCCATTTCTAGGTGGCTCAAATCCAAACTTGTGATCTCATGCTCTTGGTACTGCTTTGCTCGGAAACTGCAGCATGCTATGAGGGGCTTTACCAGTGTCCAATCCTGTAGGTGGCAGTATAACCCAAAGGTTTATTATTTCCTGTGTCCCTCGGTGGACGCCAAGAAAAACATTTTGCTGAGAGTACAAAAAACCTATTTTAAAATACAGAACATAACCATCATTACACAGACAATGTGCTATATGCTTTTCATAGAAAATTTTCTGGACCATCAGTAAAGGAAGCCTGGACTGTGAAAAATATGAATGCCTCCTGTGCTGACCTCTTAATGAAAATGCTAACACCTTGGTTGTATTTGCAACGACAGCCTCTGTATTTTAGTACAGGTTTCCCTTTCAATTGTCTATAGGTTAGGGCTAGTGTAGATTGGCAACTTCAACATTGTTTTATGTACATTCAGCTTGCACTTGAAATTTGTTAGAAACACTTCTAAGATCCTTCAGAGGTACTTTTTGGGAGAAAAACCATTCTCACAGGAATAAATACCCCTAGTGCCATTACGGGTAGTAAGCAGTGCAATGCAGGTGCAGAGGTTTCAGACATGCTTTTTTTTTTGTGGGTGGGTCCACTGTGTTGCTTGGTTAATTGGAGGGGATGCACTTTGTGAACAATAGCATTTTTGGCCCTATACATTGTTGTAGGGTCCTGTTCTTGAATGTCATTTGACATGTACCCTGAATAAATCTGGAAGCATCATTTGATCAAACTGTGTCTGTGGGTTTTGCTACCCAACAACCTGGAGCCAAAGGGAAGCAAATGAACAACACTTTTCTGGCTGATGAAACAAAAATGGTCTTTTATACCTTGCTGCCCTAGGGGCAGGCTATAGCGGACATGTCATCCCGAAATGCTTGTATAAGCACCACGATTGAAAGAATGTGACAATGTTTCTCAATTTTTGTGTACAATATGTTTATACATTTTTATGGAATTAAGCACTCAAAATAGAATAAAATGATGGTAACATTTTGTATATTGGCAATGTATAACTTTAAAACATTTTTTATCAAACTATATTTTTGCTGTTCCCATGTAAATTGTATAGTTCTGACCTCAGGCTGATTTTTGACTTTGTGATATCTTGATGTCATTTTATGGTTTTAGATTTTTTTTTTTCCATTTTAATACATCATGCATTGTATTTTTACAGTAACTGTTCTCTTGCTTGTGTTTTTTTTTTACTTTCTACGGTTCTACCTGGTTATTTAAGATTCAATTGAGTATTGTATCGCTAAGAGTTGGTTCACACACAGGCGGCACGACTCCGGGGGCGGCTCTGCAAGTTGTCCTGTGGACGACTCCAGAGGCGATTTGCAAGGCGACTTCTGTATAGAAGTCAATGCAAGTCACCCCGCGCCACCCCCAAAGTCGTACAGGGAGTAAATTTCTAAGTCGGAGCGACTTGCGTTCTTTTTTTTTTACATTCATGGAAGAACGATTTTGCATCAGAATGAGGCTCACGCAAGTACATTCCAGGTGCATTAAAAAACAGCGTTTTGACTTCTTTCAAAAACGGTCACAACCCAGAGTCTAAAAGTCTGGCCAGCCTGACAATATGTTGCAGAAGTCATGGTTTTTCTGCAGCGGTCTAACGCACCAATTGCAGTCAAACTCTGATCTGGAGAGGATTCTCTGATTTGCTTCCCCACAAATGCATGCAAGGAATACTACTTTTAGTTGCTGGCATTGGACAAGCGTGTCTACTTGGGCTATAAACTCGTTGAAAAATAATAACTGCAAGACATTGAACACCTTAATTTGCTGCCGATTTTAAAGTGGATCTAAAGACTTTAAATGTCTCTTCTGCAATAAAAAAAAGCCTGCCTGCTAACAGTGGAACTTTAGTTTTACTTACTCTTTAAAGTCCAACTGAACCCTAAAGTTCAAAGTAAATCCTCTTTTTACTTTTAAAAACACCCTGAAAGGCAAAGGCATAATGAGCTAGTATGCATAGCATACTAGCTCATTATAAAGTACTTCCCTGAGATGGAAGCCCCTGCAGCGGTGCTCGGTCACCTTCTCCGTCGGCACCATCGCTCCATGAGTGACTTCTGCATATCGCGACTCCGGCGCTGTGACTGGCCAGAGCCGCGATGACATCGCTCCCATGCATACTGCACGCGGGTGCTGCCACAAACAGCACTTGGTAATAGCACGCTCAGTGAGTCTGCGCCGTAGACATCGGTGTCTTTCTTTTGCAAATCTCTTCTAAACCAGAGGTGGCAAACACAAGGCCCGCGGGCCGAATGCGGCCCTCCAAGCCATTTCATGCGGCCCTCTCACCTCTCCAGTCATCCTCCAGACCCTTACTTTCTGCTTTCAAGCAATGAATCCAACTTCTTCCCAGCAGCAGCATAAGAAAAGGGGGGTGCACTGTAATGTAAGGAAGAGGGGGGGGACTCAACTTCTGATGGTGGGGGGGCTCTTGACATCTAATGTAAGGGGAAGGGATGTGCTGGACATCTAATCTTACAGATACAACCGGCCCTTTTGAGGGCAACCATAATGCTGATGCAGCCCACGATGAAATTGAGTTTGACACCCCTGTTCTAAACCGTGTAGGTTTAGGAGATATTTGTTGCACCTACAGGCAAGCCTTAATTTAATTTAGACTTTCCTGTTTCCTACTGCGCAAGCACGAGTCACGCTTTCTGAATGGTCCCTGCTGTCTTCTGACCTGTGTCTCTCAGAAGGCAGCAGGGCAGGGGGTGGTTTTGAAAGGTGCCAAATGTGGCACGGGAGGGGAATAGCATCAATGGAAGTTCTATTTCTGGGTTGAACTCCGCTTTAAGCATGTAACTAGTGCGAGGCCGCCACCTGATGTTTTGTACACACACACACATCCTTCAAGTTTTATCTGGTGGATATTCAGGCCTCATCTGCTACCAGCTTACAGGCAGTGTATTGCTTTTGGACATCCAGACAGTTAAGACTTCTTGTGCCTCTTAATGGAGGATAAAGAAAATAGTATTTTTGTACTAACTGTAAAATCCTCTTTAAGACAATTGAGGCATTATTATGCTTTGTTACACATCTAAGGCATAGTGGGAGATGGAGGGCCCACACTCGTTTTTCAGTATACAATCCACCTGTTTAGATGGTGGCATAACCTGACAGGCAAGACTTTGTGTCCCTTGATGGAGGCAAACTAAAGGATTTTTACTGCCAGTAAAGAAATACCGAAATACTTTTTTTTTTAAATAACCACCTTACTGTTGTGTAAAAATCAACATTTCTTAAAATGTTTATTTGTCCAGTGTGATGTAGCAAACATGCTAAAGCAGTGTTTCTCAACCTTTTTTTTCTTCCAGTCAAGGCATTCTTTAAAACCCACACACATAGGAAACCCGTTAGACCCCTTTCATACTGAAGTGGTTTGCAGGTGCTATTGCACTAAAAAATAGTGCCTGCAAACCGACCCTAAACAGCTGCTCCATCTCTATCTTTGGAGTGCTTTGCAGTGTTTTTTTTAAACCATTCTTGGCCGCTAGCAGGGGATAAAACCACTAGCGGCCAAATAGCGCTGTGAAATTGGTGGTAAAACGCCTCTAAAAATAGCAGCGCTGTACTGCTGATGCACCTCCTGCCCCAGTGGGAAAGGGGGCCTTAGAGGTGGTTTATGCTTCCAAAGCAAATACACCGGTGCACACTGGTACTGACTAGTATACCAATGTTTCTCTTCTCCCTTAGGCTGGGTTCACACTATATTACACGACAGCAGTACATCTTTCATCCTACTTTGCTCTGCGACATCTGTCCTACATTCATCCTACATCCATCCGACTTTCATGAACAGGATACTACTTTGTGATAGTCTGACTTGTTCTTTGACCAATCAAAACAATCCCAGGGTGAGATACATTCCTTTTACTGCTGCTGTATCACATGTCAGATGTCTGATAAGGCTCCTACTTTGGTCTGACTTCAATGATATTCAATGGGCTGAAGTAGGATCAATGTCGGAGCAAAGTAGTGCAGGGAGTGTTTTCAAAGTCGGAACGACTTGTGTCGGATCAGTTAAGAAGGCTCTCATAGGGAAATTGATTTTCACACGTCATGTGACATGAGCTCCCAATGTCGGAGCGTTTGTAGGACAAGTGTGAAGCTAATGTGATACCAGTGCTGACAGAGAGGGGAGGGTCAAACAAGGATGCTATGCAGGTGCCAGATATGACCTGTTAAGGTTTTCAACAGCTACAAAGCTGTAATGGTGCACACTGAAAACCTGTGGTGTGTAACTAAAAGGCTGGCTTGTATACAATCTCATTGGGTAATTTTTAAGCGTTTTGCCAAGGCAACCCTGTGGAAACATGAAGGCACTCTGGTTGATCAAGGCTGTAATAAACACTAGCTCCTGAGAAAGCTTCAAAAGCACTATGGTATCCTGCTTGAGCTGTAATGGAAATAAAATGCATTCAGATGTATATACTTTAAAATCAAATTGGATGGATAAATACAGCTTTTCTTAATCATAAAATGCCCCCTTACCAAGGTATAAGGAAATATTTTTTTTGGTCAGGTATAATTATGCCAAGTCTATATTAAGTGCATCTACAATATGCAAGTCACTTTTACTCCACCAAAATCAATCAGTGCATCATTATAGTGAATTAGTTCTTTTAGTCCTGAACTTTAACCACTTGCCAACCAGCCACTGCAGTTTTACAGCGGCAGCATGGCATGGCTAAGCAAACGACATTGTTACATCACTTCACCCTGTGGCCATGAGCCGATGCGTGTGCCCTGCACAAAAGGTACCGACTGGGAATGAACCTCCAAAGCCCTTTGAAAAAACACAAAAAAGCAATATGTAGCGCTAAAATAGTGGTAAGAGAATTGTGATGATTGATCAACACAAATGGAGATAGACAAAATAGCCACCAATAGTGCTCAGAAAGAGTGTCTATGGTAATGTAATAGTCTTTTAAAAGTCCAGAAAAATCGATGAAGATGTGACAGTGTTGAAAAATCCAGGTAATCCACCACCTAATGAAAGGCTTACCAGATGATGATGACCAAAATAAGTATACACCTATTAGGTCAAAACACGCTTAGTGACACATCAAAGACAGCTTCCAGGTATACTCCAATGTTGAGACAGAGTAGAGAGACATGAAACCGGATATGTAGGAGACCAGATAAAATATTCACATCCAGAAAAAGTCATCCGATGGATTAGATGACTCAGAAGACCCAATTTAGGAAAAAAGAATAAAATTGCACATAGTGTAAATCAGGTTTGAAAATTTACTAAGAAAATACAACATTTTACACTCACATTTAGATGAACAACATGGGCATAAAAACAGACAGGCAGTAGGGTCAATTGGTTCCCGACGCGTTTTGTTTCAAAAACATCCTCATGGGTCTCTTCCCACATAGAGATGTAAGCCTTCCAGGCACAATGATAGATCTTCCTGGAAGAAGACTTCCGTGCCATCAGCATGGTTGAGATGACCGAATCCGAAAGATCTCGGTCCCTCAGTACTTGGCTTTCAATAGCCATACCGTTAAAGCCAGCAACTGTAAAGCAGGATTAAGTATGGGACCTTAAGACAGAAGGTCCTCCCGCATTGACAGTCGCTAGGATGCATCCATGTCTGCCCAGGGATCTCTGGACCCAGCCACGAATCTCAACACCTTGTGATTGAGTCAAAAAGACAGGAGATCCACATGTGGCATGCCCCCCCTCCGGATGCAACGACCATTCACCTTGGTACAGCATCTGGCGCCTCAGATCGTCCACCTGCCAGTTTTCTACACCCGGAATGTAGAGCCGGCGTGCTTCTTTCCGTCCACCACAGGATGTGAGCAACCTCAGACACTGCAGCCGAGATCTGTGTTCCCCCCCCAATGGTTGACATAAGCCACCACCATGGCATTGTCCAACTGTATCCTGATCGAGCATCCTTGTAGCCTCCTCGACCACGATGAGAGGCACAGTCTGATTGCCCGAAGTTCCAGAACATTGATCGGCAGACAGGATTTGAGGGAAAGAATCTGTTCGAATCTGGGTAGGAAAGAAACTCAATCTTGTACCTGGAAGTGACCACCTCACAGACCCACTGGTCAGAGAGCAGGGAGGACCAATGGGCTGTGAACCTGCAAAGCCGTTCCCACGAGTCAGGCAGGGGCAAAACTTCTTGCAGTGGCAGGTTTGCACGCTTAATCAGCTTACTCACCCAGGGACGCTTCTGTCCCCCCCAGCAGGCCCTTTGCCAGCTTGGGAGGGTCTAACCACGGACCCCGACTGACGAAAATACCGCTCCTACCCCTTAGTGGAGGGAGAAGTGCGCTTTTTATCTCCAGTGACATACTTAATAATGTTATCCAGCGAGGTACCAAAAAGCCTCCCACCTTTGAAGGGCAAGTCTGCCAGGGCTTTCTTAGAAGCCTGGTCCGCAGACCAGCATTTTAGCCAAATTAGACGGTGCAATACCACTGTAGAAACAGAGGCCCTGGAGATTAAAAGGGGCTGCATCCAGAGTAGCATCACAGACATACACAAGGCCCTGCACCAACTAGTCTGCCAGTCTTACACACTCTGGAGGGAGCCTATGCTCCTCCACACTCTGGTGCAATATCTTTGCCCATTCAGTGAGTGTCTGAGACACCAAGGATGTATAAAATAGGCCGCAACGCAGACCCCAGCATGGTGAACATGGACCTGCTCACTGCCTCAGACCGCCTATCAGTATGGTCCTTAACTGCAGGGGTCTCTTCTACAGGGAGAGTGGTAACTTTATTCAACTGAGCGGAGAAGCCCATTTTTTTTCAAAGGGATATCTGATCGCCAGGCGCTGAGGGACCACAAAAAGGACTTCTGTGGCTTTTCCTAAACTATGAATTTAGACAGAGCGGTTCGATTTGTGCGACCCAAAAGAGACTGACCCCTCCGTGAACACCTCAGCTGCACCTTCCAGCTTGAGAATCACTCACAGCATTGATAAGCGTACTAACAAGTACCCTGTCTTGCGCTGACCCTCACAAGGAAGGTCCAGGTCCGCATCTCTGACAACTCAGAACCAGGTGTCGCAGCTAAGCCCGCATCCAAGTCAGAACATTCCCCAGGAGATGGCAGGGGAAAGGGTGCACTTTTTACCCCCTTACGCTCGCACGCTGCTTCCATCCTGGCAACAAATGATTCCAGGACTGCCGACAAAGTGTCCATGGGAACCGCAGGGGCAACGGCTGCTGCCTGTGTGATGTTTGGGGAAGAAGGGCCAGACACTGACTCCATAGTACACCACTGACAGCTCTCAGGGACTCAATAAAACTAAAAAAAATCCACCCTCTTTGCTGCACTGACTTCTTCTGTACACAGCGTGTAAGGTAAAACTGAGGAGAATTGTGGTGTGTGCCGATCAGGAAACCATTACCAAAGGCCAAAACCCACTCCAAAATGGCCACAAGACACCTCAGAGAGAAAAAAAAAAAAGGGGGCGAGACCACAAGAAAATGGCTGCCCACAATGTTCAACTCTGTTTAAAGTAACATGTGTTTAAATATCTAACATGTTTAAAGTAACATGTGTTTAAATATCTAACATGTTCTGCCTAGTCCTCTCCTATGAACAGGAACATAACCTAACCCATATGTCAAGACTTGAGAAGGCTGTGTCCATCCATGGAGGTAAAGAGAAATATTTAGAATACATTTTGGCCTAAACTTTTTTAAATATAAAAATTGGGATATTATAGCAAAAACGTTTTAAAAAATTGTCACTATTCTTTTGTTTATAGTGCAAAAAATAAAAACCGTAGGTGATCAAATACCACCAAAAGAAAGCACTATTTGTGCGGAAAAAAAGCGGCAAATTTTGTTTGGGTACAGCATCACAGCGCCAATTTGTAAAAAGTGCTCTGGTCAGGAAGGGTGTAAAATCTTTCAGGGCTGAAGCAGTTAATTCAATTATATAAAAAATAAAAGGGAAGTGTAAAAGCTGCGAAAATATGTATGGATTAATCCCTAAAAACGAGTCTTTAAAATATTGTCAGGAACAAATTATATTTAAAATCTAAAAGATCAGCCTAAATAAGCAAGTCTAAAAACTATTATACTTTTCCTTTAAAAAAAAAAAAAATCTGAACAAGTGAAAGGTGCACGATTTGATAAATGTTGCAAATAAACTGGTACATTTGTTACACCCATTTTATCTGAAAATATGGTGAGTGCACATGTCACTAGATCAAAGAATGTTGAGAATCCATTAGTCACAATTATTTATATTGGATAGATTCCAGAGTCACACTGCAAATGTCTGCATTAGGTCTAGGTGAGAACCAGGTAAAACCTACACACATCAGTTTACAAAGGAGTTGAATTCTCCTTTGCTGGAGGATTTCCAATTCGAAAATTGAAATTATTTATTTTTTTGATATAAAACAAAAAAGAAAAGCTTCCAGGGTGTTAAAATGCAATGCTAGTATCTGCGAAACTTGTGCCAATATATCTGAATATAAATATTTCAAAAGCATCTCAAATGCAAAAATTTTTAGACATGACATTTAGCATAATTAACAATCCCCTGAACCAATGAGCTGAAGAAAGACTCAGTTTTTTAAACGCTCTGAAAGTTAGCCTTGCCCAATGTTAGTAAAGCTATGTCTTTAATCCACATTTATTCCAATTTGAGGTGCGGACATTAGGAAATCACTTCTCCAAACAACTCTTACAATATGCTTCCACAGAAGAAGTATTTAGAAACAAGCAGCACCAAATTCAACATCAGCTTTAATAGTCATCTCCTCGGCTCACAACTTCCTTGCAGGTTGGGCGCAATAGAATGGTATGTTCAAATTGTGCTGTATAGGAGCCTTTGATATCACAGAGGGGTGGGTAGGGGTCCACGATACCCAAATCACACAGGTTCTTTAGTGCCATCAGGTATTTGGTCTCCCCAAGTCGATCCAGCCATCGGCGACAAAAAGCAAGAGTACCGAAGTTCTCATTGATGACATTTAACAAGTGTTTAGCTCTTGGAAGTCTGAAAAGAAAGAAAGAAAAAAAAAAAAACGATAAGAGTCAAAAAAAATAAAAAATAAAGTTAAAACACTGAAACATCAGCTGGAATGAAGCTCACCACTATAGTAGGATAAAAAGGAAAATTCTTAACCCCTTGGCACCAGCCTCTCCGCGGACGGGCCTTTGTGCCAAGCGGTCACATATTTGAGTGAATTGGGGTAAATGCAGCTGTACCGAGAGTGCGCGCTCTGTGCGTTAGCAGCAAGCTCAGAAGCTTTCTGATCATGTGACTGCCGTCATAGTGGTCACATGATCATAAACCTCAGCATCTGAAACCTTTTAAAGGGCTGGGAGGGGCCAGCGCAAAGGGGTTAAAGGCCAAGCTCAGGCCTCATTTTCCCTCTAAAGTAAAGCTTTCCTATGTTCCAATATATCGTTAATGTACTTCTGTTGCGCACACACACATTTAAAAAAATAAATTGTCCAAGATCTGGAGTAGGCATGCCTCAGCCCTTTTTCTATATAAAGCTACCGCATGTTTTCCTGATATCCGTCCTGCAGGATGTCAGAGCCATTAGTAGAATGAGATGTATGTTGGCTTTTAAATGTGGGGAAAGAGAAAAGCTCTCCCCTTTTTACCTATACTGCTGTATAATATGTATAAAAAGTTAGCAGTGGGGAAAAAGCAACACATCCTTCTAAGCATGTGGTCTCAGCAAGGGCACACACCTGAGTATTGGTGTTCACTGTTAGCAGCAAGGGTACATGCATGAGTGCAAGCACATATTAGCCTTTCCTTTACACACAAAGATTTGTTCATTGCATTTCATTTATTACACAAATGCTGGTCAGACAGATTTGGAAGATTACAAAGATACAAAACATTGGCACTGCTGAACAGCAGTATTTTCAGTTAAACATATCAAAATGCAGAAGAGTCTCCTACCTAATTGGCACATGCCCAACATCAAAGTTTTTCATGTAGTGAGAACATTCCATGTCATCATGAACCACTCCTTTCCCGGTGCTACCGAAAGTCTCTATTGCATATACTTCACCCTCCTGAAAAAGAGTTTGTCATTTCCAAATACTATAATGAGCAGAGATAAAAAGTGCTATTAACTGTAACATGTACCTCCATTCGTGTTGCTTCACCGCCTTTCACAATGGGCACAGTTTTTCCACCATGTATTCTATAAGGGCCAATAGAATGACCATTCAGATTTCGAATCGGTTTCACTTAAAAGAAAAAGTCACATTACAAAAAGTTAAGAAACAGAAGCAATACACACTTTAGGGGGAGAGCTATTCTACAAGGGTATACACATCCCACACCCACAATGCTTTACAGTGCAGCAAAAATTATCCCCCCAGGTGCACAATTTGATTGGACAACCATATGACAAATGAGGTTTAATATTAATAAATGTGAAATTATGCAGGAGGTAAACACATGCATGCATCATACACGGTTCACAGCGTCTCCCCGCAGGGATGTAGTCCCAAGGAAGGGGACGAGAACGCTGACTAACCCCCAGCCAGAACGGCTCGGATGATGGGGCAAACTTACAGAGGAGGAACAGGAAGTGAGTAATTCAGACAAAGAAAAAAAACATTTAGAAGGGAAATCTAAGGAAAAGGTAAGTGAACCAACGATGCACTAGCTTAAAGGAACCTATTTAGAAAATAAAAAACAAACCTTTACAACCCCTTTAACAGCAGCATGCAATGTCAAGCTGCAGTTATTAAAGCAAACAAAATAAGTTCTTGTATTAAAAACAGCCATTTAGGGGGGAAACAGATCACTAGTATAAATACATAAAACAGTCTATATAGTGAGCTTGAGGCAAAAGGGGTTCACTTTAAAGGTCATCACAAAAAGGACAAAACTGCACAGTTTGCATCTGGAAGAATACAGAAAAGGTTTGTTACAGTAAGAGCTGTGAACATGTGGGAACTAAAGCCGGGTACAAAAGGGGCCAAAAAGGTCAGAGGGCAAACATCCAGCAGTCGGTTTGTTTGCACGCCACTCCGTTTAGTCGACTTCTGTAGAATGTGCATGCTGGAAAACCAGCATTCGACCAACTCCCAAATAGCGCTCACCACCAATGACAGAGAATGCTGATTGCAGTGTTCTGACAGGGGGACCGCACGCCGCCAAGCTCAGCAGGGGGAGATCGCTAAACTAACCGTGCATGGTTAGTACAGTGGCTCCGACCAGGCCGTTTCTTCAGTGCAAATGCTCTGACGTCTGCAGCAGTGCATATAGTGAACAGTTTAGGAGATATTTACAGTACCTACAAGTAAACCTTATTATAGGCTTACCTGTAGGTACAAGTTGTGCAACAGTCTACAACCACTTTAATATTCAATTAGTAACATCATAAATACTTCTTGTGCAATAACACATTAAACATTTGCCATATTGCAGAAACTCATGGATCAATAAAGCACTTTATGATTTTACTGACTGAATATTGACAGTTGGTTTAGAATATTTTACACACATTAAGCACTTAAATGATTTAAAGGGACAGGGCACCATTTTTGTTTTCTAGCTTGCATTATCTTGTATTCAGATATAGCTGCAGTCTCACTTACTGTACGACACTAAACACAGGAATTTCCGAGTTGTTTGGATGATACAAACTTGTATCCACTGGACAAAACTGGGACTCAAAAGATGGACATGATCTTAAAGCGGAGCTCCACCCGCATTCTTTATTTTTTTTCAAAGTCGGCAGCTACTAACAGTGTAGCTGCTGACTTTGAATAAGGACACTTACCTGTCCTAGGCGCCCGCGCTGACGGCCCCCGCCGATGCCGATCCCGGCACCGCCATCCACAGTCAGGGAAACAGGCAGTGAAGCCGTGCGGCTTCACTGCCCGTTTCCTACTGCGCATGTGCGAGCGACGCGGCGCTTTGTGAATGGTCCGGCTGCTTTCTGGGATACACACAGTTCCCAGAATGCAGCGCGGCCCATTCACAAGAAGACACCCAGAAGAGGAGGAGGAAGAAAACAGCACCGCGGATCATGAGGGCAGATTCGGGACTTCCGCATAGCAACAGCCTATTTAGGGTGAGTATTTTTTTTTATTTTTTTTTTCAGATTTTAAAAAAATATATATATATCAGGGTGGAGCTCCGCTTTAAAAAGTGACCGTTAGGGTTTCAAGAAAACACTCACCACAATGCTGCAGAATTGGTGTGATGCTTCAGCGGTTTCACGTTGGCTCCAAGAGGGAGAACCTAGTCATCACATGACCGCTGATTGCTCAAGTTCTCAGTCTGCCCGAAGTGGAGAGCAGCGTCTGTCAGTCACTGCTCTCCGCCTTACTCTTGCAGCACCAAACAGGAGAGGAGGTGGGCACAGCTGGCTCCAGCTCCCAGCAGCACAGAGACAGGGACAGTTGACCAATCAGGCAGTTAGGTGGATCCCTGCAAAATAGTTGGGATCTTTCCAGAGCCTGAAGAAGCTCTGCCCCGACAGCCCACTGTCAGCCAAATCTGGGTCACAAGAGAAAAATTAGGTGCAGACTTGTGACCCACAAGAGAAGTATGACTTTTTTCGCCATACTTCTCTTTTATTGCCTATGGTATAACATTATAACTATGTGTTAACCACTGTACTTATGCTGAAAAAGGTCTTTTTTACTAGAAGTCAAAATAAGCAGACTTTAAACCTAATTTATGTCTGTGATAAATGAATGTCTACATGCATACCTTGATATGTTTTGCCATCAATTTCAACCTCATACGATTCCATAACTTCCTGGATTGCTTCACCAACATCGCAAAGGCGAACATCAATACCGGAACACTGAAGGCGGCAAATAAAAAAAATAAAATCAGAAACTGATTACACATCCTCAAGATGAAAGTTCAAGGGGTCTTTATGAAACATACCCGTATTCCAGTGTTTGTAGCATCTTTAACAGCTTCCAGCAACTTGTCATACTTTGGATTGAATGTGACTGTGAAAGCACAGTCAATTATACGACCTGAGAAGAGAAAAGCAAAAAAATAAAACATTTTACTCACTATGGGCTTCTTAGATACTGTGCCTATATAAATATAAATCACAGCACCTTACCATTGATATGTGTTCCAAAATCAATTTTGCAAACATCATCATACTGCAACACTGTGGGATCCCCAGCATTGGGAGTGTAGTGAGCTGCACAGTTATTCAAGGAACAGCCTGTAGGAAAAGCAAGCCCAGCATACAGTCCATTTTCCTTAATAAGCTTGCGAGAGCAGTCCTCCAGTTTTTCACTGAAAAACAAACAAAAAAAATGCATTAGCAACATTTCTACTATTCAGTTTTTTTCAGTTGCAGGATTGCAACAAGAACCATTGGTTTTCCAGGGATCTGTTTTAGCAGGTGGTATACAATACCTACAAAAATTAAAAAGGAGGTAGAAAAAATAACAAAGCTTTTTCTGACACCTATAATTTATATGCCAATAGATCCTTCACCAACATTTTCAATCTGCCCATTTTATTTGTAATCACAGCATGCCAAACTAAAAGCTTACCAGATTTCAATCATGGTCATTCCTGGCTTTATCCAGCTCATTACATACTTCCTCACTTGTCTATGAGCTTCAGCAGCTTGTCTAAAATCAAGCCATATTTCCTCACTGGCCTGGTCCAGAGCTTTCTTCTCTTCACTGGTTGTCCTCCAAGCGGCAGACCGTCTGAGAAATATGCAAATATATTCATGAATGCATACTTAAACCTAGAAAATGACATAAAATTGTAGCTTTTCACCAGCACTTATAGCAAAGGAAAAATGGGTGGGTGACAGACCACAAATATTTAAAGCCTAACTGCATATTTTTTTTTTCTTGTGGAATGAGGAAAGGGTAAAATTTGTGTCAGGATTTTATTGGTCTTACCACTCAAGGAAATAGGAAGGGGTATGAACAAAAAAGGCAATAAAAATCCGACAGAGGTACCAATCTTTTCCCCATATAAAATGAAAACTGATTGGAGTCGAGTTTCAAAGCTCAATATACAATTGCAGTAGGTATATCTTGTTTCACAACCCCTTAGGGAAAATGTCTGCCAAATCCTAAATTTGGTTTCATTAAAAAAAAAAAAGTGTTCTGTCTAAATGGTATTTCATCCCTCACTAGCAAAGTACAAAAGGACTTCAAAATACAAGGAAAGCTAGATATTACTTTTGACATCTGCTCTTTCAAAATAACCATTAAAAGCACAATGGGGGGTTATTTACTAAAGGCAAATCCACTTTACACTACAAGTACATTTGGAAGTGTAGTCGCTGTAGAGCCGAAGGGGACATGAAAGGAAGATAAAAACAGCATTTTTTGCTTGTACATGATTGGATGATAAAATCAGCAGAGCTTCCCCTCGTTTCAGACTGCACTGCCCAGTGCACTTGTAGTGCAAAGTGGATTTGCGTTTAGTAAATAAACTCCAATGTGTATAAAAGTTCAGAACCTTTCATGTTCTCATATACATACCCATCTTGGGTTGCTGGATATTCACACTCCTGTCCTTTGGGGAAAGCACCACTTGAAAACAGCTCACAAATAGGAATAGAAGGTGGATCTGTTTGAGATTTGGCTGCAAGAAAATCAAGATATTAAATCAGAACTTATTTATCAAAACATGCAATTAAAGTTGACCCCCAGGATCCCGAACACTTTGTGCCCATAGCTCCCTTTTAAAATAAAGAATTTTTATTGTGTCATCATTACTTATGTAAAATAAACTGTGCCCAGGCCCGAAGGAGGCTAAGGCCCCTTTCACACTTGTGCAACATTCCCTGCGACTTTGGACAGAGTCGCATGACAAGTTGTACCCCATGATTTCCAATGATAACCATATCTATGCGACTTCAAGACGTACCGACTTCAAAGTAGTCCCTGTACTACTTTGGTCCGACTTTGATGCAAGTTGAGGTCCATAGACCAAGTTTACACAAGCGAAGAGTGCGCTTGTGGACTACCTCCACGTGGATCCTGTCCATGAGGCATTAGGAGCCTTCAGTATGGCTGGGAAGTGGTGAGATCTCACCGACTTACTTTCTGTATACCTTTCATAGAACACAGACTCAACCACATGTAGCCAGCCTCCTAGCAAGATACTGCATGCACACCGATCCTATCCACACCCGTCCACCTGCTTACACTCCAGCTTTACACAGACAGGTTAGCCGTTTGGCTTCTATTCAGTATATCGGTGCGCAGACTCCAATTAGCCTTTACCTATGGCTGTACTATGCAAATGAACCACTGATTGTTTCAGCGGACTCAGCAATCCATCCCTCATACTCAATAATACGTCTGGCCCTGTACTACCATTGACAGATGTCCTCAGGTGGTAATCAACACCCTGTATGACAATTGTGCCACGTCTTAATATTGAATGAATAAAAATTAAAAGAGGAAAAATGGACTTTGTAGGCACGTTTTGTAAAATATAAAAAATTTTAATGTTTCACAATTGTGACATATCAATGAGCAAATACATCTAAAAATATTTTTATTTTTTATTTCTATTTATGGATTTTACACCAAGGAGATACCTGTACTCAGCATAGGCATCTGTATCATAGACACCATCGCGGCAAGCCATTTACATTATTATTGAGTCATTCTCCTCGAGTCTTATCACGTTATCAATTTTTTTGTATTCTATCCATTTCTTCTATTCTATTTTTAGATGCATTTGCTCATTAATATGTTACAATTGCGAAACATTAAAAATGTATTATTTTACAAAACGTGCCTACAAAGTCCATTTTTCCACATTTAATTTTTATGAAGTCATAGACTGGCCAACTGTGGTTAAACCACATTATACTCCATCTGCAGTCACTTGTACTAGTGCCTCTTTGATTCAACCATCTGATTGGATGAGTGTGTGGATGTGCAATTTGTGTGGGTGTCTGCAGCTGCTTTCTTGTCTGGTTTTGACAACGTTATTTTTAGGGATGTCCCGATACCGAGCATTTCCCGAGTACTTGTACTTGGCTGAAATGCTCCGATGCTTCACCAGATACCTGGGCAGTCGCGTATCGGGTGGTGGGGGGAGTTACAAGTCTTACAAGTCCGTGCCGCTCTCCCCGTGCAGACTGTATTGTCCCCCTCTGTGCCGCTTTTCCCCGTGCAGACTGTATTGTCCCGCTCTCCCCCCGTGCAGACTGTATTGTCCCGCTCTCCCCCCGTGCAGACTGTATTGTCCCGCTCTCCCCCCGTGCAGACTGTATTGTCCCGCTCTGTGCCGCTCTCCCCCCGTCCAGACTGTACTGTCCCGCTCTCCCCCTTGCAGACTGTATTGTCTCGCTCCGTGCCGCTCTCCCCCCGTGCAGACTGTATTGTCCCCCTCCGTGCCACTCTCCCCCCGTGCAGACTGTATTGTCCCCCCTCCGTCCCGCTCGTATTGTCCCGCTCCGTGCCACTCTCCCCCTGTGCAGACTATTGTCCCCCCCCTCCGTGCCGCTCTCCCCCTGTGCAGACTGTATTGTCCCCCCCCCTCCGTGCCGCTCTCCCCCCGTGCAGACTGCATTGTCCCCCTTCGTGACGCTCTCCCCTCGTGCAGACTGCATTGTCCCCCTTCGTGACGCTCTCCCCCCGTGCAGACTGCATTGTCCCCCTCCGTGCCGCTCTCCCCCCGTGCAGACTGCATTGTCCCCCTTCGTGCCGCTCTCCCCCCATGCAGACTGCATTGTCCCCCTTCGTGCCGCTCTCCCCCCATGCAGACTGCATTGTCTCCCTTCGTGCCGCTCTCCCCCATGCAGACTGTATTGTCTCGCTTCGTGCCGCTCTCCCCCCGTGCAGACTGTATTGTCCCACTCCGTGCCGCTCCCCCCGTGCAGACTGTATTGTCCCCCTCCGTGCCGCTCTCCCCCCGTGCCGCTCTCCCCCCGTGCAGACTGTATTGTCCCCCTCCGTGCCGCTCTCCCCCGTGCAGACTGTATTGTCCCGCTCCCCCCCCCGTCCAGACTGTATTGTCCCGCTCCCCCCCCCGTCCAGACTGTATTGTCCCGCTCCCCCCCCCCGTCCAGACTGTATTGTCCCGCTCCCCCCCCCCCGTCCAGACTGTATTGTCCCGCTCCGTGCCACTCTCCCCCATGCTGACTGTATTGTCCCGCTCCCCCCCGTGCTGACTGTCTTGTCCGCCTCTGTGCCGCTCCCCCCCCCCGGGCTGTTTTGTTACACTCAGTCCCGCTCTCCCCCTCAATTTTTCAGGGTGGAGAGTGGAGGTAGGAGCCGCTAAACTCGGCTCCTACCTTTTCTGAATGAACAGTGTCAGTGATCACTGACTCTGTCCATTCACATAACTCAGCATCGTAACACCTGTGATTACGATGCTTCAGTTTATGAATGGAGAGAAGCTTCTCTATATACATTTCAGCTGAGGCTGCAGAGAAAGGGACTGGGGAATCTGTGTCCTTAGTCCCTTTCTCTGTCTTAAAGAAGAGTTTCAGAGGTCTGTTAAGACCCCCGATATCTCACCAAAGCCCCCCCAACAGGGCCGAAAAAAAAATAAAACTGCAATAGATAATTTAAAAAAAATTACATGTAAATTAGAACAAAACAAACAAACACACACTCCACTACCCCCCACCCAAAAAAAAACTGTCACATGACAATAAAAAATAAAAATAAAAGTATCGGTATTCGTTATCAGCGAGTACTTGGAAAAAAAAAGTATCGGTACTTGTACTCGGTTTCAAAAAAGTGGTATCGGGACAACCCTAGTTATTTTAACTTTGTTTTGTCGGAGGTTTTTGAAATTTTTCATGTTCTATTTTTACTAAATATACTTTAATAAAGCTGTTTAGAATTGACCGTCTGAAGATTTCTTTTTGGACCTTTAGTCCTCAAATATATGTATATTGATATATACTCACCAGCAGTTTAAACTGATGTATTAGTGGTACTAAAAAAGACCGCAATAGGCATATATGTTGCGTAGGATGGGTGGGCCTTAACACACAGCCACTGTATATATGCGTCTTATTTTGCTCCATCAGGCAAGTCCCAGAACTGCAATTGAGCCATCGTGGACAGCTAATCAGGGACTATCAGAAGCCAGTAAAATAGGCTCCTGATGACACTAGCACCATGCAGCCAATCAGGAGCCCCTACTACTGGCTTTGAGGATCATGCCCTACATTTAAAAGCACCAGGTCCTGTTAACTCTGGCAAGACGTGTGTAAAAAAAGACTTAAAGCGGAAGTAAACCTATCGATTTGATAGCTTCAAAAAACAGTTAACATTTTAGCCTTCACCAGAGGAGTGTGCAGCAGGGTGACACAACAGGGAGACATTTGTCATTCCAAAGAAAGAAGTGCCTAATCAAGGATCTTCAAGACAAACAAAAAGCTAACATTTTAATGAAAGCTAAAGATAAAAGAAAAAAACAACATTTTAAAGTTAAGATTTTGGGGATTGCTTTTAGATCTTCTTTAAAGACAAACTTACCCCCTTTTTTCTTCTTCTTTTTCTTCTTCTTTCCTGCTGCTCCATCTCCTTTACCATCACCATCTTAACACAGAAGAAGAGAGTTAAAACATACTTGGTCTAGTATAAAATTTAAATTTAGGCAACAAAAAAAAAAAAGGGGAGGGGGGGGGGACAAGCTGATTTTTTTTCACAGGTCAAAATCTATAGCCCTATTCACACAGTTTTGTTACAGGTGTGAGGACTGAACAGCTTTATTTAAATTCTTGAGAACTGCTGAAATGCATTGCTGCAAATCCATCCAAGGTGTGCAGATTGATTTGGTACAAAAATAGAAACCACTAGGGTGTCAGACTGGTACATTGCCACCCCCCTCCAACAATCAGACATGCAGATAATACAAGATGGACAAACCTTCCTCCTCATCATCTTTATTTTCAAGTGCTTGTTTCTCCAATTGTTTTGTCACATCTATAATCTGGGCTGCTTCTGCTTCTCCTCCTTTCTCTGGTTCTTGTCCTAAAATAAAGAACAGAAGTATTGAAGCATATTCAAAGTAATCCCTATCCATTACATGCAGTTCAAGTTAGGTAAATCGGGCACGGGTCAATATTCACAAGAGGAAATTGTTCATGCTTGAATTTTACTACAAACTAATGTTATGCAGATTGTGAAGAATTAAAGATGAAGACTGCTACAATAAAGCCAGTGAAACGGTACATTTCCCAGTTAGATTTGTGTCCATTTTCCAGTGAAACCATTAGCCAATCAAGAGCATTAGAACATTCTCAGCTTCCCACTCTCCTAAAGTCTAAAGCTAGCCCATATATAGATCGAAATTCAGCCGGTTCAACAGGGACTGGCCGAGCTTCAATCCATGTATGGGGAGGGTGGTTGTACAGAAGCCAAGCTACCAATTTCTGTACAACTGCTGTGTCTGATTTTTGGGCTCAAATCAGTACTGCCAGCTATAGGCAGCAGTGCTGGTCAGTGTATTCTGACCACAGGACACAGTAGCTCAGCGGGAGGGTTCCCCCATCCACCTCCAATGTGTGGAATGGGGAATTTGGTCATTTTCTAATTCAACCCACTGGTTGACCTGGTTGTAGGAGTTCTATGCAAGACCCCTGACCCTCTGACAGTGCCGATTGGCCATGTGTTGAAAGGAAAAAAAAAAATGGAGCAGAGTGCCCTCAATGCTCTGTTCTATCAAGAGATGGATTGGGGATGTTAAAAGAAGGGGAGGATCAGAAAATACAGGATCAAACAGCCTTTTTACACAATGTGGAGGATTAACCCATTAGGTTCCACAGTGAGTATAACAAGCATGCTTTACTGCATATACAAACTGATTTTACTGTTGTGGATTTAAAAACACTTTAACCACTTCCATACTGGGCATGTAAACCCCCTTCCTGACCAGGTGAAATTTCAGCTTGCGGCACTGCGTCGCTTTAACTGACAATTGCGCAGTCGTGCGATATGGCTCCCAAACAAAATTGGTGTCCTTTTTTCCCCACAAATAGAGCTTTCTTTTGGTGGTATTTGGTCACCTCTGCGGTTTTTATTTTTTGCGCTATAAACAAAAAACGGACAATTTTGAAAAAAAATGCAATATTTTTTACTTGTTGCTATAAAAAAATAGCCCAATTTAAAAAAAAATATTCAGTTTAGGGTGATACGTATTCTTCTACATATTTTTGGTAAAAAAAAAAAAAAAAAAAAATCGCAGTAAGCGACTGGTTTGCGCAAAAGTTATAGCGCCTACAAAATAAGGGACAGAATTATTATTTTTTATTATTTTACTAGTAATGGCGGCGATCTGCGATTTTTATTGCGACATCATGGCGGACACATCGGACACTTTTTTGGCACCATTCACATTTATACTGCAATCAGTGCTATAAATATGCACTAATTACTGTATAAATGTGACTGGCAGGTAAGGGGTTAACACTAGGGGGTGAGTAAGAGGTTAATGTGTATCCTGCATTGTGTTCTAACTGTGGGGGGAGGGGGGGGTGACCGATCTGTGTCCCTATGTATAAGGAACACTGATCGGTCTGCTCTCTCCAGTGACATGACGCTGTCATTGTGAGAGCCGGCAATGAGAAATGATCTCATATGTTTACATATGAGATCATCTCTCATTGGCCCATCAGATCGCATCGCAAACGGCCACTCTGATTGGCCGTTCGCGGCGATCTGTGATTGGCTGTGTCCAAGGGACACGGCCAGTACACAAGTTCCCCGCTGCGCGCTCTGGAGCACGCGCTGGGAACGAGGAAAGGGGCTGCCGTGAAAACACAGCAGCCCGGAGATTTAGAACCACCCTGCGGCCGCATATAGTCTTACGGCCGTAGGGAAGTGGTTAAGGGATGTTGTCGACAGTCTTTTAAAGGGCCATCCGATTCCTATCTACATTTGGCAACATTCATGGTTTTATGAGCATGGTTCTTTAGAATATCAGCTAAGCATAGGATGCTAATCAGATGCTACTTTGCAATGAGCTCAGCAAAGTAGATGGGCAGCTGTTCACATCAATTAACCCTATAACCAGCAAGTGGGGAAATGGTTTTAGACAGATTTTACATGAGCATGAATAGTAACTCCAAGATTAACCTCACCCTGATAATTACTATTAAAAACAGACCTATACAGTGCTGTGTAAAAAGGTATTTGCCCCTTCCTGATTTTTTATTTTTTTTGTCACATTCAAATGATTCAGATCAAACTAATTTTAATATTACACAAAGAACCTGAGTAAATCAAAAATGCAGTTTTAAAATTATTTCATTATTAATGAAGAAAACTCTCCATCCCTGCCTGGCCGATGTGAAAAAGTAATTGTCCCTAAACCTAATAACTGGTTGGCTCTTAAAGACAACAACTGCAATCAAACATTTGCAATAACCGTCAATGAGTCTTTCACATCGCTGTGGAGGAATTTTGGCCCACTCAGAATCGTTTTAACTCAGCAACACTGGAGGGTTTTCCAGAAAAAACAGCCCGTTTAAGGTCATGCCACAGCATCTCAATTGGATTTAAAGCAGAGTTCCACCCTTAAAACCACTTTCTTTCATCCCATCCAGCATACTGGCGTCAGCGCCAGTATGCTGTTTTTTTTTTTTTTTAATCCATGTACTTACTTTATAATAGATCATTTAATTTTGGGCGCACCGCGGTATGTCGCCGCTATAAGGCGTCACGCCTTCCGGAAACAGCCGACTAGCGTTCGGCTCTTCTCGGCGCCTACGCACAGACCCAGAAGCTGACTGCGCAGGCGCCGTATATAGCCGCGTCATGCCCTCCGAAAAAAGCCGAACTAGGACCGGCTATTTACGGCGCCTGCGCAGTCAGCTCCTGGGTTTGTGCGTAGGCGCCGAGAAGAGGCGAACGCTAGTCGGCTGTTTCCGGAAGGCGTGACGCGGCTATATACGGCGCCTGCGCAGTCAGCTTCTGGGTCTGTGCGTAGGCGCCGAGAAGAGCCGAACGCTAGTCGGCTGTTTCAGGAAGGCGTGATGCCTTATAGCGGCGACATACCGCGGTGCGCCCAAAATTAAATGATCTATTATAAAGTAAGTACATAGATTTAAAAAAATAAAAAAACAGCATACTGGCGCTGACGCCAGTATGCTGGATGGGATGAAAGAAAGTGGTTTTAAGGGTGGAACTCCGCTTTAAGTCCGGAATTTGACTAGGCCACTCCAGAACTTTAATTTAGATTTGTTTGAGCCATTCAGAGGTGGACTTGCTGGTGTGTTTCGTATCATTGCCCTGCTGCATGACCCAAGTGCGCTTGAGGTCACAAACCGATCACCAGACATTCAACTTCAGGATTTTCTGGTATAGCGCAGAATTCATGGTTCCATCAATTATGACAAAGCAGCCCCAGACCAATAACACTATTACCACCATGCTTGACTGTTGGTATGAGGTTCTTTTCATGAAATTGTTAGTTTTACACCAGATGTAGCGGGACATACACCTTCCAAAAAAGTTCAACTTTCGTCTCATCAGTCCACGGAAGATTTGTCCAAAAGTCCTGAGGATAATCATGATGTTTTTTTGGCAAATGCGAGACGAGCCATTGTGTTTATTTTGGTCAACAGTGACTTTCGCCTTGGCACTCTCCCCTGGATGCCATTTTTGCCCAGTTTCTTCTGATAGTGGAATCATGTTTCAAAAAAGAAGGGGGTGGGACTTTATATGAGGCATATAGTGGAATCCTGAACACGGACCTTAATTGAGGCAAGTAAGGCCTGCAGTTTTTTTACATGTTGTTTAGGGTTCTTTTATGACCTGGATGAGTCGTCATTGTGTTCTTAGAGTAATTTTGGTAGGCCAGCCACTCTTTGTACCACCCACCACACCCTATTAGATTGTAAACTCTTCTGAGCAGGGCCCCCTTAATCCTCCTGTATTTTATTGCATCTGTATCGTCTCCCTTTTATATTGTAAAGTGTTGCGTGAAATGTTGGCGCTATATAAATCCTGTATAATAATAATAATAGTTAACAAGTCTCAAAGCCTTATAAATGGCTTGCAACCCTTTCCAGACTGCTACATGTCAATTACTTTGCTTCTCATCTGTTCTTGACTGTCTTTAGATTGCGCCATGATGTGTTGCTTTTTTTTTTTTTAGATTTTTTAGCACGATTCACTTTCAGACAGCTTATATTTAAGTGATTTCTTGATTCAACAGGTCTGGTCTTGGCAAGTGAAATTTATGATTTAACAAGGGGGGAATTATCTTTTCACAAAGGGCCAGGCAGGTTTGGACAGCTTTTTCCCTTAAAGCGGAGTTCCACCCAAAAATGGAACTTCCGCTTAATCACCTCCCCCTTACATGCCACATTTGGCATGTAATTTTTTTTTTTGGGGGGGGGGGGGGGGGAGTGGGGGCTTCAGTAGGAGTGGGACTTCCTGTCCTGCTTCCGCCGAGGGGCTGGTAAGGCGATTAGGCCTAATCGCCTTACTGCACTGCAGCCCCTCCCTTTGGCGATCGTCTAGGACACTGACAGGTCCTAGACGATCCCCTGTCCAATCAGTGGCGGCCGCGCGCATGTGCAGTGGGTGCCCAGCCGTGAAGCCGAAGGCTGTCACGGCTGGGTGCCCACAGTCACAATGAGGATGCCGGCCGGGGGGGGGGGGGGGGGGGGGGGAGGAGCGGAGCCCCAGTTGGCGCGTCGCTGGAACGTGGAGAAGGTAAGTGTCTTTTTGTAGCTGCTGACTTTGCTGACTTTTAATAAACATTAGATTTGGATGGAACACCCCTTTAAAGTTATTTTTTTTTTTTTATGTCACAATGTAGAGTATAATATTTCCTATCATCTGTGCCCAGTCTTGCCACACAGAGTTAATCCAGCGCTGAGTAATCCTCTTTTATTGTTCAGTGAAAATTAACAGACTTCCAGATAAAAACCTGTCTAAATAAAAAGTCAGTTTCTCTCTCCTTGCCTTGAGTTACAGGTTATTTACATATCTAGCTTGGACATGTTTATTATATGTTATGTTAATCATAATATGAGGTGATCCAAAGTATAAAAAGTGAGAAATCCACCCCTCCCCCACATAACACATCCTGGTAATATACAATGAACTTTGGATCACCTTATATTATGATAAACATAATATAACATATGATAAACATTTCCAAGCTAGATATGTAAATACTTTTTATTTAGACAGGTTTTTATCTGGAAGTCTGTTAATTTTCACTGAACAATAAAAGAGGATTACTCAGCGCTGGATTAACTCTGTGTGGCAAGACTGGGCACACATGATAGGCAATCTTATACTTTACATTGTGACATCAAAAAAAAGTGGGTTTACATCCACTTTAATAAAATAAATCATTTAAAAACTGCATTTGGTATTTACTTGGGTTATATTTGTGTAATATTAAAATGTTGTTTGATTATCTGAATCATTTAATGGGATATTAAGGCTTACCTATAGGTACTATATGTCCTAAACATGCACGGTTTAGGACATATTTACTGTATATTTAAGTGCGACAAATATGCAAAAGATTTAAAAAAAAAAAAATCAGGAAGGGGGGACATTTCTTCACAGCACTGTATATACTACTAATGGGTCACATTTATATTAACACACACTCCACGCAGTATATTAAAAGGTAATGGAAAACCAAAAAATTAAAATAGGCAGCATTACAAACATCTAACTTTTTGAATTTCATGTTTATGGAAGCAACGTATAAAGACATAACAGTGTATTAAAGTGCATGCAGAAGATCTCGCCGCAGATCCTCTATCCAGACAAAAGGAAACTTTCAGCTACAAGCTCCATATATCATTTTTCATTTCAACAGGGAGGAGATCCAGGCTAAAATTACAGCAAACAATCAATACACAGGCATGGATACCAGAATAAAACCTTCAGCTGGCATGCAGACACTCGGGATCAGGTGGAGGTGAGAATTATAGCATTTCAGAGTAAAAAAAAAAAAAGAAAAAAACTCTCAAGTGAGTCCCCCCTTCGAGTTCTCGTTTTGGACAGAGTATGGGAGGTTAGCATCCGTATTAGGGAAGAGTGGGATGAAGGTGAGATGCTTAGCTTTTTTTTTCCTTTCATTACTTAACTTCCCAACAGCAAGCCTTGCATGATCTACAACAGGGGTCTCCACATTGTAGATTTTACAAGTATTAGTGGGTCAAAAAAATGTGTTCATTATAAATAAAATAATCTCGTCGTAGCCTTTCCGCACGTCTGTGTCCCCAACAAAACATTTGCACAACTTTGTGTCACCCACAGCCTCATCATCAGAGTGACCCCAGCAGCAGCCTCTTTATTAACAGTGTCCCCAGCAGCAGTGTCATGTACATGTCATCTTCAGCACATGTGCCTCTTGCCTCAGTATTAGCTGACTTTAGCTCTCCTGCACCTCCCGACTAACGCCCACTGTTACACCCACAGAAGGATCTTTAATGCAAACAGCGGGCGGGGCCAGCGCTGATGACATCACTGGTTGTTAGGACATTGGTGGTCCCAGCAGCCAATCCTAAAGAACAGCATGCAGCATGGGAGGGTGTGGGGGAGCAGTTTTGTTTGGGGCCTGCCACACATACTGCCGCTAACAGGAGCTACTGTTGGCAGAGTCTGGGTGAGCTATGGGCCAGGGTTTGAAGTCCCCTGATCTACAGTGACAGATTTCTCAGGCTGACTTTCTGGGCCACTGCCAGGATTGTGTCTGCTGTCAGGCTGGGAAGACGGAGCAGCTGCAGTGCTATTCCCAGGAAGTGTCAGAGGTGATTAAAACTAAGCTCCAGCCTACCATCAAATAAAGTATCCAACAACCCAGCCACTCTCTCAATCAACGTCGACTATTTTTAATCTTTATGCTTCAAGCATTAGTAAATGGATAGGAATTTCATATTTACTTGTTTTAACCTCTTCTGCACCAGCCGCCGCACTTTTACTGTGAAACGTTGCCTTGCCTTTTGGCCACTAGGGGGGCGCATGTGTGCATGCGGGGACTAGGGTCCCCCCACTAGCGCCCTGCTCACACACATGGGGACCGGGGACCCCTAGCAAAACACATGGGGACCGGGGACCCCTAGCAAAACACATGGGGACCGGGGACCCCTAGCAAAACACATGGGGACCGGGGACCCCTAGCAAAACACATGGGGACCGGGGACCCCTAGCAAAACACATGGGGACCGGGGACCCCTAGCAAAACACATGGGGACCGGGGCCCCCTGAAAACGTGGGGTCCAGGGCCCCCTAGCGCTCTGAACATGTGGGGACCAGGGCCCCCTAGAGCTCTGGACCGGGCCCCCTGCGCTCCGCACACATGGGAACTGGGGCCCCCTAGCAAACACATGAGGACTTGGGCCCCCTAGCGCACTACACACACATGGGAAATTGGGCCCCCTAGCAAACACATGAGGACTGGGGCCCCCTAGCGCTCTGAACACGTGGGGAGTGGGGCCCCCTAGAGCTCTGTACCGGGGCCCCTAGCGCTCCGCACACATGGGGCCCCATATAGCTCTGTACTGGGGCCCCTAGCGTTCCGCACACATGGGGACCGGGGCCCCTAGCGCTCCGCACACGCGGCGCCTCCTGCTCTCACCCGCTTTGCTCTTCTTCTTTTTCTTCCTCTTCTTCTTTCCCGCAGCACTGTCCCCCACCGCTGTCAGCTCGTCCTCGTCCAGCTCCCCGTTCACATGGCGCTCGCCGTCCTCCTGGACCTCCACCCCTGGGCTCTCTCGTTGCACCTCGACGCCCGCCATCTTACCAGAGAGAGGAAGGCAGCGAGCAGCCAGTCTCCGGGACTTCAGTGTGGTGGGAGGAGCGCACAGGTGCATGCTGGGACGGACGGTGGAGGACTCAGCTGACTGCACTGACTAGCATGCTGTAGACTTCAGTCGTTTCCTTTCTGTTGTGGAATGTCTAGAGCTGTTTACACCAGCACGCATACATTGTATTCTACACACGAGCCCTTCTGTATATAAGTTCTACTATGAAATATGTCTACATAAAGTTTGGGGTTCAGGTTTCTTTACTGGCACTCCTCTCCTACATGTAAAAAAAAAAACATAATTCTTTTGCTAGAAAATTACTCAGAACCCCCAAACATTTAATATGTTTTTTGATTTTTTTTTAGCAGAGAACCCAGGAGATCAAATGGCGGTCGTTGCAACTTTTTATGTCACACTGTATTTGCGCAGCAATATTTCAAACACGTTTCATGAATGAAAAAACCCCCACTAAAGTTAGCAAAACTTTTTTGTATAATGTGAATGTAGCGCTCACATAGTACTTCAGAGAACAGATTGGATTTTGAGTGAATCCTCCCAGTAATGCAATGAAAAGGGTCACTGATTGACAGCTGACACATACCTGTCAAATGCCAGTGACCAGATCCCCGATGGTTCGTTCAAGCTCTTTTGGATAACCTGCCTCCAGGTTCTCCTCAAGCCGATCCCCCACCGAACGGCACACAGCCTGGGATCTTCTCAGTAAGGTTGGGGACCCAGTAAGTCACTGGGGCCCCTCTCAACATCTGAATGGATCTCAATGGAGCAGGCAGCCCCGGCCAGGTGGGCCATGCGGGCGTGGTCCGTGGATGCCGCACCTGGAACGTGGACCCCGCGAAGAAGAGAGAGCCCAGACAAATTGGCGCCTGTCACAGATATACCCCTCCCAGCATGCCCAGCGAGAGAAAAACTCCTCCAATTGGCTGCTGGGGAAAAGCGGCTCCGCCAAAACCCCTCTAGCGCCAACTGTCGCCCAGGGGTGGAATAGCACTCCCGGGACGCAGACTGGCCCACAGGACAGTTCCGGAACTACAGCAACCTGTAATTTCAACAAATCATGAATGGGAGCAAAATAACTCTCCCATTCACCCACTAACTTTAGCGTAGTGCCCATACTGAAAGTAAGGGGGCGCTACATGAAAGATGATGTTATGCTGAGTAAATAGATACCTAACATGTCACACTTTAAAATTGCGCACATTTGGGGGAATGGCGCCAAACTTCGGTACTTAAAAATTTCCATAGACGACCCTTTAAAAAAAAATTCTGGTTCCCAGTTTAGAATTACAGAGGAGGTCTTGGCTAGAATTATTGCTCCCGCTCTAACGTTTCCTCACATGTGGGATATGAACGTTGTTTTCATATGTGGGCGCAATGTACGTAGGCGTCCGCTTCTGCATGCGGGGATGGGGGGGGCACTTTACTTTTTTTTTCTTGTTTATTTATTTTTTTTACACTTTCCCTTTCAACTTTTTTTATTGATCACTTTTATTCATATTACATGGAATGTAAATATCCCTTGTAATAGAAATAGGGCATGACAGGTCCTCTTTATTGAGAGATGTGAGGTCTATAAGGCAGGAAAGGCTGAGATAAAGACATAAAAAAAAAAGGCCTAGTACACGACAGTATTTGCAACTGCCAGACCGAACATGATGTCATAATGTCCTGCACGGGCCTCCGAAATCACAGAGACTGTCAGGGGGCCATCTGGTCACCAGTATTCTCTATGTCAACTTCCAGAATAATTCAGATATCCCCACTCAAAGTCCAGGACAAAATATGACAGACTTGGGCAGGAAGTGGTTAAAGATACAAACATTAGGGCGCTAGCGGGGTGCTTTTAATCCCCGCTAGCAGTTGATTTTAATGGGCAGGGACGCTTTAGGAGCGGTGTATACACCGCTCCTAAAGCACCACAAAGATGCTGCTTGCAGGACTTTTTTAACGTCTTTCATGGGCCTTTTCAGAGATATGAAAAATATTCCAGCATCCCATGAATCCAAGCTGAGTCCTGGAACACAGTGTGGGAACAAGTTCTGGCACTTGGCTTCACTAACTTTCCTGGCAGGAGGGTGCTAGCATGAGCATCTGGGGCAAATGTCCTGCATCTCTTGGGGTGCCAGGGCCCCAGAGCCATGATCATACCTTATGTGGCAGCTGGCATCTCTTTGAATTGGAGCAAGGTGTGTAAGAAGTTATGTGGCAGGGGGTGCTTTGAAAGGGGAGAGGACTCCTGCTATAGCAAGGGGGGGGGGCAGTCATGTGCTGGGTGGTGTTATGGGAGGGGGGATATCTAGGACTAGCAGGAGGGGGTTGGATATGCAATGGGGGTGCTTTGGGAGGGGAGATGGCTAGTGCTATCAGGGGGGGCAGATATGTGCTAGAGGGTGTAATAATATGAGTGAGTGCTCCAACCAGACAAAAAAAGCAGCTGGCACAAAGTAAGGTAAGGAGGGGAGTCAGATATATGCTGGGGTGGGCTACTTTGGGAGGTGAGAGTATTAGTGCTAGCAGGGGATGGGTTCTGATATATGCTGGGGGGTGCTTTGGGAGGGGAGAGGGCTTATGCTAAAAGAGGGGGTGGGAGGAGTCTGATATGTGCTGGGGGTGCTTTGGGAGGGGAGAGGGCTAGAGCTAGCAGGGGGGGATAGAGGATCACATGTGTGCTTGGGGGTGCTTTGGGAGGGGAGAGGGCCAGTGCTAGCAGGGGGATGGAGGATCACATATGTGCTGGGGGGGTGCTTTGGGAGAGGAGAGGGCTAGTGCTAGCAAGGGGGATGGGGATCACATATGTGCTGGGGGGGTGCTGTCTGCTGTGGGAGGGGAGAGGGCTAGTTCTAGCAGGGGGGGATGGGGATCACAAATGTGCTGGGGGTGCTTTGGGAGGGGAGAGGGCTAGTTCTAGCAGGGGGGATGGGGGATCACAAATGTGCTGGGGGGGTGCTTTGGGAGAAAGAGTGCTAGTGCTAGCAGGGGGGATGGTGGATCACATATGTGCCGGGGGGTGCTTTGGGAGAGGAGAGGGCTAGTGCTAGCAGGGGGGATGGAGGATCCCACATGTGCTGGGGGGTGCTTTGGGAGGGGAGAGGGCTAGTGCTAGCAGGGGGGAATGGGGGATCACATATGTGCTGTGGGGTGCTTTGGGAGGGGAGAGGGCTTGTGCTAGCGGGGGGGGCAGATATGTGCTGGGTGGGTGTAATAGTTGTGTGAGTGAGTGCTCTAAACAGGCAAAAAAAGCAGCTTGCACAATGTAAGGTAATCAGTAGGTGGATGCCCTGAGGACGAAACGTATTAGGTGGAGCCTGTACGTGCTGACGTCACACCACTAAATTGGATCGGTGGCCTCTGGAGTAAGTTACTTGCAATCTTATATACTTTTCACGTGGATTGCTTATACTTTCCATGTAGATTCCTCTTTTACAAACCCGTATTTATCGGCGTATAACACGCACAAGCATATAACACGCACCCTAACCTATAGCAGGCACAATTTACTCTCTATTTTATAGGCCAATAAATACAGTATATTATATATATATATATATATATATCTATATATATATATATATGTGTATATATGATATACTATAAACAAAGGGTAGTAGATGTGGGGGGTGATCAGATGGACAAAATTAAAATACAGTTGTTAGATGTAAATAGGATAGGCTTCTCTGAAGAGGAGGGTTTTCAGGAATCCTTTAAAAGCTAATACAGAAGGAGATAGACGGACAGATTGGGGTATGGAGTTCCATAGCCTGGGAGAGGCTCTGGAAAAGTCCTGTAGACGAGCATGGGAGGAGGTGATAGTATATATGATATATATGATATGCTATAAAATACTACACCTAATACTTTTTCTGTGTGGGCTTCATGGTGTGAACTTTATATGCAGAGAAAGGATTTCCGGGGAACCTGAGCTACTGGAGTCTCATGATCATCAGGCGACATATGGATTGGATGTGTATTTGCTTATACATTTCATCTATCTGGTGAGTGCATTGCAGAGGTGGTGGTTCGGTATTGGTGACAATGTGGATTATTTTTGCACTTGGGGATACTGCACATGCGTTTATTAAGGAGGAAGATTAATATTCATCTCTGCACATGTTTGTTTGTTTGTTTTTGGATTTTGTTTTGTACTGTTAGAATTTTTTTAGGAGGAAGATTGATATTAATTTTTGCATTACTACCAGGCTCAGGTTTCCCATTGATAAATAACAATTACCCTTTTTTACATTATTATCTGGGATGCCTTGAGATTTTGCCCACTTTTAAAAGGTTCCCACGTCTGAAAAAAAGAAACAGCGCTCTAGATAACAACTCCTTGCATGTAATGCAGAAACTAAATCCACAGCAGAAAGAATGCATCTGGTAACTAGGCAACCAGCCTTCAAACTAACACCGAAAGAAAGACGACGACTCCAGTAAACACACACAGCTCTTCAACTTCTAACAAACTCACAATGTAAGTTCTATTTTTTTTTTTTATTTCTTTTTGTGATTTTGTAGTATTAGTATTTTTTCAAGAGAAAGTAAAATGTGCCTTACTATAATGTGTTCTTTCACTCTCTAGTTCTCAAGCTCAACTTTTTATTTCTCTTGGTTGTAACTTGATAGAATTCACATTGTGTTAGTTATAGGTTTGTTGACGATGCAATTTGATTAGTTGTGTAAGTGCTACTGCAACACATCAAGGTAGTTAGTAAGTTGAAAGGGTCGAATGTAATACAATAGAAATGTAATAATTGTTTTTTTTTGTTTTTTTTGATTGTATCTCATTTAGTTATAAAATGATGCCTGCAAATGACTTTGAAAATGTTCTGTTCCTGCATTTACATATACAGTACCCCATTTGCTGCATTGTGGGGGTTTAAGAGTTGAAATATACACACCAGGTGTCACATGAACTAAAGTGATATACAACGTACTGTATGTGTTGTAGTAATGGCTTTTTCTAAATATTGGTAGCAATGAATTTTTGGGATATAGATGAGATACGATAGCAGTAAAATAACATGAACATGTTTACTACACATTGCTGTCTACAGTTTTACAAGTATACGCTAATGCAGCCATTCTCAACCAGGATTCCTTGAGCAGTGGCTCATTTACCTTTATTAATTAGACTTGAGGGACAAACAGAACATTTTGTTTTGTTTCCATTCGTAAAATACATAATTCCGTTCTGTTATATTTGTTATGTTACGTTAATTTGCTTTTGGATAATTTGTTATTTCCGTAGTGTCGATATTCGTTATACCGAATCGATTCGTTTTGTATGTATATCGATTTGATTCAATATTTATGTATGTACAGTGCCTTGACATGGCTGTAAATGCAGCGAAAGATGGTTTGCTTGCTCGCTCGACCCCCCCTTTCCTGGCCTGCCTGGCTGCGTGCTCTTATAAGGGACTGGTATGGATTTTTTGTGGGGGGGCGCCATGCCATTTTCTTCTTTTGTTTTTTTCCCTTCTGTTCCTGTTCTGGTGACAGCTATGAGCTTGGACTTATTTTCATTTTATGTCCCCCTGACAACTGTCCCCCATTGGGGACACAGACAGCAATAATAATTTAACAGAGGTTTCAACCCTTTCCCACTCCTTATCTAAAACTGAAAATAAATTGTTTTGACTGGCATTGAGGGGGGACCTGTCAGCATAGAAACATGGGGGCTGGCATTGCTACCTTGTTTTTAAAGATTTAACTTCAGGTCTGCCATCTTTATTTATTACCGCCTGATCCCCAGGTAAGGTGGGTTGATTTTTACCCGAGGGCTGAGTCCATAGCTAGTAATCAGGAATCAAGAAACAAAGGGTGTTATTCATTTTAAGGGTTTTCAAAGGTTTTTATTCTTCTGGAAGATACCCATAGCAATGCTTACAGAGTCCAGATCCACTTCCGGCTTGTACAGTGTGTAGCGGGGACAGTTTTTGCCTCTCCAAAGACATATTGATGTTTTACAATGTTATTCTATGGACTGGTGTTGTACATAGATGTTTGGCACCATCTAGTGGTGAAAATGTGGAATGGACTGCACCATCTTTTGTTTTTCCAAGAAGCATGGGAGGAGTGATGTGAAGGACTTACCCATGAACACTCGGGGCTGCAAGGCATGCTGGGAAGGTGATAAAAGGTTTGGTGGTGGCCATTTTAGCTCTCTCTGGTTCCTGGGACATACGCTCTGGAGGAGCTCTCTCTCTCTCCCTCTTTCGGTGCGATCTACGGAATTCCGGCCTACTTTCTGCAGAAGCAAGCCATCGATCTCAAGAAGGGTGACGGAGGACTTCCGATCGGCTCTGGAGGAGAATCAGACAACCGGATGATTGCTGGAGACCGGACTGAGACCGTGAGGAGTGAAGGCATCCATCCGCCTGGACCTCGTGTGGTGAGAGGGCTCATGCCCAAAGTCTTGTACTGTTTGACACACATCTAGGCTGCCTTGGTAGTGTTGCTGTGACTGATAGTTCCACGCTGTCGCGGTGTGCCATAAAGCCACACGTGCAAAGGCCTCAAGCCTAAACCAACTGTTGGTGCTGGTCATTGGAGTTGTGCTCCCAGGAGAGAGTGTACAGGTACCTCTCACAGTTAGACTACAGTTTCAGTTTATTTCACACCACTCATTAACCAGAGAGCCCTTGGATTACAAATCTTTCTCTTAAATTGCTAGCAGAAGAAAAGAAGATCAGAGACTAGACTGTTCTCATTGCAAGGCCTTGCAGTACTGCTACCATTTACCAGACACTGTCTGAGGTGGGAACATTAAGTCCATTACACGCTGTGATCTTATTCTTGTTAGATGTTGTACGTTGCATAGCGTGTTTACTGATTTTTGTATGGTGTGCTGGAAGTGGGAAGGTGCGCAGTGTTGAGTTGTGGCCTGCGCACTAGTCCCACTTGGAGACGCCAAAGTCCTGCTGATAGAGGAGGACATTGGGGGATTGCTGCCTCTAATTTCCTGTAATATTTGTTGCCCACCAAATGTGTTCTCATGGTTAAGTACATAATCTATTTCAGTAAAACTAACTGTTGTTTCAGCACAGCCTGTGTATGATTACTTTCCCCTTCAACACCAAAGCTTTATATCTGTATTGCACCACAGCTGTGTCAAGGGGAGTGAGACCAAAAATACTCGGGGGTGTCAAGGCAGAGTACAGGCCCAAATTTACAATCAGCCGCTCCTTCGGGGGTTAGAGCTACACGTGGGGGCTCGTCCGGGATCCCTGTCTCTCTGCAAGTGAAGCCCACCCCTCGGCACCAATATGGATCCTAGTACAGTGGCCCAATGGTGTGGGGCGGAAGGCGCTTGCTCAGAAGCGAGCGTAGCAATCGCACTCCCGGGAGAAGCCTGGGAGAACGAACAGGTCAACAAGATTGTAAAGGCATTGTCCCCAATTAGGAAGGCCTGGGTGGTCGCAACCAGATCAGATTGTGAGACCTCCCATACTTATGCTCTATTGGAATGGAGGAAGGGAATTCCGGAGAACTTTAGAGGCTCAAGTGTACAGCTAGCTGGGAGAACCAAGTTTTACCTGACGCACCCAGAAGGGCCTGAAGGGAGCCCTGTCAACTCTAGCTGTGTTAAGCCAACGATGCTGGGAGTTAGTTTTGGGTCAACCCCAACCAAAACCGGTTCAAGGCCCCCTCAGGGGGGGGGGGAAGACTGTGTTTGACACAAGCAGGGGAGGTTCTCAGTCGGAACGACAACTATCTGACCTAAAACGGCAGTGCCGCACTATACAAGAAAGATTCAAGGAGGCCTCAGGCATGATCGCAGAACACATTGAAGGGTTAAGTGCCTCATGTAAGGACTCGATTGGTAGTAAGCAAAGGTCAAGACCTGCCTCATTTCTCCAGAGACGCACCCACAGCCACTTGCCAGAGGTGACGATTCGGAAGGACTTCAAAATCGAAGGACAGATAGGAGAAAAGGAACAGAAGGGGAATCTGTCCTACACGAATCTCTTGCACCAGATGGAGCTGGGACTCCAAAGAGGCTATCTTGAATCAGAAATTGTAGAGGCTGTAGTCAACGCCATTAGCCCAGGCCTGAGTATCAGAGGCATGCTAGAAATGAAAAATGGACTGACTCTAACACAACTCAGGAGAATACTAAAGAGCTACTACAAGGAGGAAGGTGCCACTGAGTTGTATCATCAACTGATAAATATGGCACAGGACAGTCAGGAGACTCCTCAGAATTTCCTGTTCAGGGCCATTGAATTGAAAGACCGCCTGTTGTCCGCCTCCCAGGGGGAAGACTCAGATGAACACTTTGGGGCTGGACTAATTCAGAAGAAGTTTCTGAGGTCTGTGGCTACAGGCCTGAGGAGTGACTATGTCAAATTCCAGTTGAGGCAGTATTTGGATGATCCCTCCACTACAGATGAGGTACTCATTGAGGAGACCAATGAGGCAGCCAAGATGGAAATGGAAAGAGAGAAGAAACAAAGGAAGACTCAGTCCAGTACCACCGCAAGGATCAGATGGCACAAATCTGATGTTTCATCGAGCTCCCAGGAAGCTAGTGTCCTGACAGCGAACACTGATGAGATGCCCCAGTCTGAATTAGGAAAACTGTTTCGGGTGCAGAAAGAAATATTGAAAATGATGGCTTTGTTGACTGAGAAGCTGGAGGGACCACAGAGGGAGGAAGTCTCGACACAGAAGACCCCAGTGGATCATGCAGCCGCCCTGACTGAGAGACCGGCGAAGCTAAAGACCTGTTTCAACTGCGGGGGAGTTGGACACTACCGCCAAGTATGCCCAAGCCCGGCGAAGACTGAAACAAGGCGCCAAGAACCGGCAGAAAACTTCAGAGGGCCCCAGTGAAGGAGTCAGCTGGGCGCCCGGTCACATCAGTCAACTCCAAACAACCTCATGCATACCAGGTCCCTAGGGACGCATGTAGGCCGAATTCGAGCAAGCGTTCACCGAGGCGAGGTGTAAAAGTGCAAACCACCAAACAGGCTAATCTTGCCACTCCCCATGGATTCCCCCCTGAACTAGTGGGACCTTCTCCCATTGTCCCTATCCAAGTGGAAGGGATTTACACCAAAGCCCTGCTGGACACTGGAGCCCAAGTGACCTTACTCTACAGAGATTTCTACGAGAAACACCTCAGACACCTGCCACTTCAGAAGCTGGAGGAGCTGGAGATATGGGGTCTAGGGACTCAGAACTTCCCTTACGATGGCTATCTACCCATTAGGCTCACCTTCGACCCGAGTGTGGCAGGGAAGGCCGAAGTCTTCGATGCCTTGGCAGTGGTGTGTCCCCGTCCACCAGGGGCTGACAAAAGTTCCCTCATTATTGGGACCAACACCGACCTAGTCCGAAGACTCTTGACACCGCTTGTACAGACACAGGGTTCTCCAGCTGTAAAGATACACCCAATGTTAACACAGGTGTATCAGAATCTATTGCATGAGCAGAAAGCCCCGGCGGAAAGAGTGGGGAAAATCTGGCGTTTGGACAGAAGTGAGAAGGTGGTACAACCTGGTGAAGTAGTCTGCTTGAAGGCTTCTGTCAAACTGACTTGGAGACAGCCGGGACCTTTCATCGTCCTTGAGACGGACGGAGAGAAAGAGGCCAAAGAGTTGGAAATAATCCCAGAACTGCTATCGACCAAGTCACTAAAGCGGAGCAGAGGAAAGGTCTCAGTCAGTGTCCGGAACACCACAACGTCACCGGTGAAGATGCCAGCTAAAGTGTTGCTAGGGAAGGTGAAGCAAGCAACTCCAGTTTCATCGTATGGAATAATGGGAGGACAAGGGGGAGAGATCCCCATGGAAGAGTTCTATCCGAAAGACACCCCCCTGTCACCCGAGTGGATGGAGAGGGCAAAAACCCAGCTGCTGAGATGAAGGACGGCGTTTTCAAAGAGTGAGTTCGATGTGGGGCTTGCAAAGAGTGCTGAACACAAGATTCGGCTGGAGGAGGACAAACCCTTTCGGGAGAGGGTCAGGCGGATTCCATTGGGAGATCTGGAAGACCTTCAAGAACAGCTGGCTGAGTTGAAGAGGACAGGAATCATCCGAGAGTCCCGTAGTCCCTATGCTTCCCCAATAGTGGTAGTGAGGAAGAAGAATGGGTCGTTACGACTGTGCATCGACTATAGGACATTGAACCGGAGGACCATTCCCGACCAATACACCACACCCCGAATAGAAGATGCTCTACAGAGCCTGTCAGGAGCGAAGTGGTTCAGCGTGCTAGATTTGAAAAGTGGATACTATCAGATCCCTATGCACCCCGAAGATAGGGAGAAGACGGCTTTCATTACTCCTGTAGGATTCTTCGAATTCAATCGCATGCCACAAGGCTTGTCAGGGGCCCCGGCCACTTTCCAGAGGTTAATGGAGAAGACTGTAGGCGACATGAATCTGATTGAAGTGCTGGTATATCTGGATGACGTGATAGTGTTTGGCAGAACACTGGAGGAGCACGAGGAGCGCTTGGAGAAAGTCCTGAGAAGACTTCATGATGAAGGCCTGAAGCTTTCCATGGAGAAGTGCTAATTCTATCAGCCATCAGTAAGCTACCTGGGCCACATCGTGTCTGCAGAAGGAGTGGCCACAGACCCACAGAAGCTGGAAGCTGTCACCTCTTGGCCCAGACCCACAAATGTGACCGAGCTTAGGTCATTTTTAGGATTCTGTTCGTACTACCGTAGATTCGTGGAAGGGTTTGCCAAGATAGCCCACCCGCTCACTGAGCTGTTGAAGAACGAAGAGGGAGCTGATCTGGACTCGGGCAAACCTGGGAAACCAAAAGAGGGTCCTAGGAAGAAGAAAGACTCAATTGAAGATCAGTGGACCCCACAGTGCGAAGAGACCTTTAGACAGTTGAAGCGGAGCCTTACCACTGCCCCGGTCTTGGCCTATGCAGACCCTACCAGACCCTACGAACTGCATGTGGATGCCAGTCGAGATGGGCTAGGTGGAGTGCTTTATCAGGAGTACGACGGACATCTACGACCTATTGCTTATGTGAGCCGAAGTCTGACACCTGCCGAGAGGTATTACCCAACTCACAAGCTCGAGTTTCTGGCCTTGAAGTGGACGGTTGTAGACAAGCTAAAAGACTATCTGTATGGTGCTGAATTTGTGATCAAGACGGATAACAATCCCCTCACATACTTGCTCACTACAGCAAAACTAGACGCCACAGGGCATAGATGGTTGGCTGCACTCTCTGCATTTACTTTCAGCCTGAAATACCGACCAGGGATCGGGAATCGGGACGCTGATGCACTGTCCAGAAGGCCCCACTGTCCCCAGGACCCACCAGGAGGATGGACCCAGCTTACCCCTGAAGGTGTGAGAGCCCTTTGTGAGGGAGCGGAACAGCCAGTGAAGGGTGGAGCCCGGGCTGAGGAAGTTGGAGTGTCCGCTGTGGGGGTGCCTAGGTGCTACTGTGATGTCACTCAGATGGTGGCGGAGGGTTTACCTAAGCTGTCTAGGAGGGACCTCCGGAGAGATCAGCAGGAAGATCCCCTTTGTGGTCTGGTATTGGAGGCCTTAGAGAGCCAACACCCTGATCTACTTCTCCAGAGCGCTCAGAAGGAAGCTCGCCTGTTATGCAAAGAGTGGGATCGGTTGCAGCTACAGCAAGGAGTGGTATACAGAAGGGGCCCCTCTGAAGATCCTGAGGAGAAGTGGCAGTTGTTTTTGCCGGAGAAGCATAGGGAGAAAGTACTAATTGCCTTGCATGATCACCATGGTCATCTGGGATCAGAAAGGACTCTTCAATTGGTGAGGGACAGGTTCTACTGGCCATACATGAGATCTGAAGTGGAGAGTTACTGTCATTCCTGTCTCAGGTGCATACAGAGGAAGACCTTACCTCAGAGAGCCGCCCCAATGGGCCATTTAGAGAGCCAAGGACCTATGGACCTAATATGCATAGATTTCCTATGTGTGGAATCCGATCTCAGTGGACAAGGAAACATCCTGGTGGTCACGGACCATTTCACCCGATACGCTCAGGCATTCCCTACCAGGGACCAACAGGCATCTACAGTGGCAAGGACTCTAGTGGAAAAATTCTTTGTTCATTACGGCTTACCTCAGCAGGTCCACTCAGACCAGGGGAGAGATTTCGAGAGCACCCTCATTAGACAACTGTTGGATCTACTAGACATAAGGAAGTCCAGGACTACTCCCTATCACCCACAAGGGGACCCTCAACCGGAAAGGTTTAACAGAACCCTCCTTAATATGTTAGGAACGTTGGCTGCTGAACAAAAACAACAGTGGAGTAAACACATCACAGCCATGGTACATGCCTACAATAGTACCGTAAGTGATGCTACAGGGTATTCACCCTATCGTCTGATGTTTGGACGAGAAGCCCGACTACCGGTGGATTTGGCTTTTGGAACCTCTCTGGACCACACCTCGGAAGCCTCTCACCGAGGGTATGTAGACAGATTGCAGAAAAGTTTGAAGGCTGCATATGAAAAGGCCCAAGCCACATCGGACGCAAGAGGAAGTAGAAATAAGAGGAATTTTGACCTCAAGGTACGGATTCAAGACCTACAACCCGGTGACCGAGTCTTGTTGAGGAACCTGGGTATACCAGGCAAACACAAACTGGCTGATCGCTGGAAGTCACAGCCATACATCATATGCAAACGTCTCCCAGATCAGACCAGAAGGGAGTACAGGACCATTAAAAATATGGCACCGGAATCACCTTCTGCCTTTAACAGAAGCAGTCAGAAAAACTCCACAACGGGAACTATCGCCTATGGCTGTGCCTAGACCTGTAACTAGGTCCCAATCGGGATCCCTGGCCACAGGAGGTAGTGAGGAGGAGGAGGAGATGGAGATAAGCTGGTTGTGGCCACCTGAAGTGCCAGGAGTTGATGCACACTGTTCACCTCACAGACAGGAAAAGGACACTGTAATTCTGAGACCAGAAGCCCCAGAATTTGTGCCACAAAATGAAAACTCTGAAGATCACCCACCCTTTGACACTGAAGTACAAGAGTGTGAAGTGAGAGAGGAGATAGTACCTACTCCCAAGAGACAAAGGGTTAGAAGAGAGATTCATGCACCCAAAAGACTGACTTATGATGTGCTGGGTGAAAGCTCTGACCAGGCTCAGTTTACTGCTAAAAGAAATCCTGAAATGCCTGGTCTCTCTACTGTCAATTCAGAAGGAGAAAACCCCAACTCACCCCTTGACACATCTGTACTAGGCACCATGGTGTCACCTGTGAGTGCACAGAACAGCTCCCCATCATATGAGAATTGGTGGGAGGCTCCTCTGTCAGTGTTGTGCAGCCGCATAGAGGCAAAAATGTGTAACAGAGCCAAATATTTTGAATGTCTTTGGGGACCAAAGAATCAAAGCAGGGGAAGTATATAGCGGGGACAGTTTTTGCCTCTCCAAAGACATATTGATGTTTTACAATGTTATTCTATGGACTGGTGTTGTAAATAGGTGTTTGGCACCATCTAGTGGTGAAAATGTGGAATGGACTGCACCATCTTTTGTTTTTCCAAGAAGCATGGGAGGAGTGATGTGAAGGACTTACCCATGAACACTCGGGGCTGCAAGGCATGCTGGGAAGGTGATAAAAGGTTTGGTGGTGGCCATTTTAGCTCTCTCTGGTTCCTGGGACATACGCTCTGGAGGAGCTCTCTCTCTCTCCCTCTTTCGGTGCGATCTACGGAATTCCGGCCTACTTTCTGCAGAAGCAAGCCATCGATCTCAAGAAGGGTGACGGAGGACTTCCGATCGGCTCTGGAGGAGAATCAGACAACCGGATGATTGCTAGAGACCGGACTGAGACCGTGAGGAGTGAAGGCATCCATCCGCCTGGACCTCGTGTGGTGAGAGGGCTCATGCCCAAAGTCTTGTACTGTTTGACACACATCTAGGCTGCCTTGGTAGTGTTGCTGTGACTGATAGTTCCACACTGTCGCGGTGTGCCATAAAGCCACACGTGCAAAAGCCTCAAGCCTAAACCAACTGTTGGTGCTGGTCATTGGAGTTGTGCTCCCAGGAGAGAGTGTACAGGTACCTCTCACAGTTAGACTACAGTTTCAGTTTATTTCACACCACTCATTAACCAGAGAGCCCTTGGATTACAAATCTTTCTCTTAAATTGCTAGCAGAAGAAAAGAAGATCAGAGACTAGACTGTTCTCATTGCAAGGCCTTGCAGTACTGCTACCATTTACCCGACACTGTCTGAGGTGTGAACATTAAGTCCATTACACGCTGTGATCTTATTCTTGTTAGATGTTGTACGTTGCATAGCGTGTTTACTGATTTTTGTATGGTGCGCTGGAAGTGGGAAGGTGCGCAGTGTTGAGTTGTGGCCTGCGCACTAGTCCCACTTGGAGACGCCAAAGTCCTGCTGATAGAGGAGGACATTGGGGGATTGCTGCCTCTAATTTCCTGTAATATTTGTTGCCCACCAAATGTGTTCTCATGGTTAAGTACATAATCTATTTCAGTAAAACTAACTGTTGTTTCAGCACAGCCTGTGTATGATTACTTTCCCCTTCAACACCAAAGCTTTATATCTGTATTGCACCACAGCTGTGTCAAGGGGAGTGAGACCAAAAATACTCGGGGGTGTCAAGGCAGAGTACAGGCCCAAATTTACAATCAGCCGCTCCTTCGGGGGTTAGAGCTACAAGTGTAAGGCGGCGTACACACGATCGGATATATCCGATGAAAACGGTCCGCGGACCATTTCCATCGGATATGTCCGATCGGGAGTTTGATCCGATGGCGTGTACACACCATCGGATCAAATTCCCCACCGCCGGACGGCGCGGTGACGTAGTGGTGACGCGGCGGTGACGTTGACGCCGCCACGTCACCGCCACGTCACCGCACCAGGAAGTAAAACACTTCCGCGCATGCGCCGAATCCATTCGGCAGCGGCGCGGCGGCGGTGGGAGCCGACATGTCTGCTGGTAAGTGTACTAACCAGCAGACATGTCGGGCGGACAGATTCCCACCGGATAGATTTCAAAGCATGCTTTGAAATCTGTCGGGTGGAGAAATCTGTCCGCTAGCCCATACACACGAGCGGAGATGTCTGCTGAAACGGTCCATCGGACCGTTTTCAGCGGACATATCCCCTCGTGTGTACGCGGCCTTAAGGACTTTCAAGCTGACACTGGCAACACTGTAATAGCACACCCCATATGGCTTACAGACTTCTCAGTACTTCATGCCAGGAAAGTCACCAGGCCCCTGTGATGATCCAGCCTCCATTTTGCTCCTTCCTCTATCAGATTCTCCATTCCTGGCTTTCAGTCATGGGCCAGCTTTCTCCTTCTTCCTGGTGGGGCAGTTTGTGCCAAGTCCTAGCTTCCAATAGAAAGCACCTTAGATCCATTCTAGGCTGCAGGTCTAGGAGGTCAGATAACTTGATCGCACACGTCCCCAGGCCGAAGAGACTCTTATGCCCTGTACACATGATCTGAATTTCCGATCGTATAAAATCTGATGGAATTTTCCGCCGGAATTCCGTTCAAGCTGTCTTGCATACACACTGTCAGACCAAAGTCCGACTGTCCAAAATGCGGTGACGTAAAACACTACGACAAACCGAGAAAAATAAAGTTTAATGCTTCCGAGCATGCGTCGACTTGATTCTGAGCATCTGAGTTACACACAGACGATCGGAATTTCCAGATTTTCTTCCATTTGAAAAAAATAAAACATGTTATATTTCTAAACTCGACGAAGGAAAAAGTCAGATGGGACCAACACACGGTCGGAATATCTGATGAAAAAATTCCGTTAGACTTTTTTCATCGGAAATTCCGATCGTGTGTACACGGCATTACAAGTTCAGCCCCAGATACTTATGTCTTCCCCTTCATGTGGCACTGGTAATAGGCATCCTAGAGACTGGCCAGAGGGAGCATAAATATTCATAATCCAACATTACTGTGGCCTCTCATTTTATACCAGAGCTACACAGTACAAGTGACAGCTACTGTCAGCAGGCACAAAAAACAGCAATACCGAGCCTAGGGAGGGTCAAATGAGTGCAGACTACAAATCAACCTGGACTGTGTACCTCCCAGCAAGTAAAGTGGTTGTAAACCCATATACCCAGTGACCCCCCCCTTTTCACACAGCACACAGGAACAGAGCTGAGGCTGTCCCTCCCCTGTCTCCTTTTTCCTTTTGGTGTCAGGAAAAACTTGTCAGAAGCGACTCATTTACAACTTTACACTTTACTTAGATAGTCTCTTCTGCTTAGGGCAAGATGGCTAAACTGTGTGGATTGTAGCTGTAATTTAGGATATTAGTCGAATATCCTAAATATGTGTTGATAGTAGAATATTAGTAGCATTCTCTAACAGTTTCAGCAAAAATGATGTATGTAAGCAGTGACAGTGATAAAATAATGTATTTTTGTAACTTTCCCTTTATATACCAGAACATAAGTAATGTCATGATGGTGCAAACAGGACCAGTGTACTTCTATGACCAGGTAAGTTTCACAACCTTGGTCAGTTGTATTACAGTACATTAGTCCGGTGATAATAAAATACATTTGACAAGAAGATTTTATATTTTTGGGTATGAATTTGTTTATGACTATTGGATTTTCTGTTTTAAAAGTAGATAAAGTTAGGGTCAATGGATATGGAATTAAAGGGTCACTAAAGGAAATTATTTTTTTAGCTAAATAGCTTCCTTTACCTTACTGCAGTGCTGTTTTCATGTCCTCATTGTTTGTTTTTTGCTTTGATGTTTCTGTAATTCTGCTCTGTTCTGGACACTTCCTGGTTGTCTGTTTCCTTATAACCACAGTGCTGGAAGCTTTCTCACTGTGGTCACTAATCAAGGAGGTGTGATTACTGTGTGTAAACTGAAACTAGATTGGGCTGAGGGGTTTTAGACAAACCATCACTGCCCTCTATTGGCTCTCTGACTCTGTACATCAGAGAGACAGGAAACAACAGCAAAAATGAAACTAGAACTGTAGGTTGATTATATGATTGATTTTTCTCTATTTTTAATCATTTTTAAAAGGAATCAGTTAACTATTATGTCTCTATACCCTATAAACAAACATTTCAGCCCAAAAAATATTTTCCTTTACAACTCCTTTAAGTGATAGGTAAATGTTATGGTGCAGGTTAACTGTTATGGGCTAATGTTAAAGCTGAATTCCAGGCAGATACAAATGGCACAGATTAATGCAACTCTGGGTTGATTAATTCACAACATTTATACTTTAAATGCCATGTAAGAACATGGACTGGCCAGGTCCGCTCTCTGCCTAGATAGGACCCAGGATATCTTAGGCCCGAATAAACGTTAAGAGAAGTCCTTTGGCAGGTAAAGCGTCTCTCCAATATTTATTCGATCTGTGTAAAGGCCCATACACACAATCTCACTTTTTGACAACAAATGTCCAATGGACCTGTTTGATCGGACAATCCGACCGTGTGTACGCTCCATCGGACAAACTTTTTGTGTTTTTCATCGGACAAATGTTCGCTGTGCAAACAGACAAACTGTCCGATGGAGGCTAATCTGATCGTGTGTACACACGTCCATCGGACTAAAGTACAAACACGCATGCTCAGAACCAATGCTAAAGATCAGACAACAATAGCAGAAGTTGCCCACACGGTGGTGGTAAAGAGCTGAAAAACCACATGTTTTGGTGAAAGTTGGCTGTGTGCATACTGTGTGTATGCATACCAAGTTCACGGACAACGCCCTTGCTGTTTGTCTGAAGTTCAGCTGTGTTGCTGGCCTCACGCATAACAATTCTAATAAGTTTTCAATTAACCTACCAGCAACACTGTACATCATTTCATGGTGTCAGTAGAAACCGTTGGTGGTAGGTCACATTAAAAGTTGGTTGAGCATAGGTGAATTCCTTGAACATGGTCACGTGTGGAGCCAACCTTGGCACAATTACATTTCAACCACTTTCCATTCACAAGGAATGCCATATACGTATATGATCACATGCAATTGCCAAAAACTAAGCAATCTAATACAGGGCCATCTTAAGAGCATCATGGGCCCCTGGGCAAAGTAATGCACTGGGGCCCCTAGCAGCCTGTCCCATTTTACGCACCTACTCTTAAGAATTAAAGTATAAATAGTTGATAGAATTAAACATAATAAAATAGATTTTAAACAATAAGAAAACATGCCATAAATCAAAGACTAATCCACACAAAGTGTACAGTACTGGGGGAGTTAGGAGGGCAGAATACTGGGATCAGGAGGGCACAGTACAGTTGGTACAGGTGGCTGGGACATTTCCATCCCGGGACAGCTTAGTAGAAAGCGTGACTGTCCCGTTAAGTATGATGTAATGCAAGATCATGGGCCCCTATGCACCTGGGGCCCCTGGGCAGTGCCCAGAGGTGCCCATGCATTAAGACAGCTCTGATCTAATACCCACAAGTTTGATTGACATCCAAAATGTGGTTGATTGTGAATGTTGACAGCTTTAATACAATTTGTTCACAAATCAAATCAAACATGAAAAAACAATGGCCACTTTGCTGAAGCAATTACATTTTTCTAGCGATTTCGATTCCATCTCCTTGTGGTAGATCAAACCACCATTATATGTATTTAACTGCTCTGTCAATTTTCCACGTGTATGGCCAGTAGGAGGTAGCTCTTATGCTTTAGTTTGAACAAGCCAAAAACCTCCTAATGCGATATAGAAATAATAAGTGAAGATTATTAGCTGTTCTGTCAGCAAGAAGGATGTTCATTTTTGCCAGCTGTCATATTGGTCATTGCTAATGCTCATATCAGAACCTGATAATTGTTATCGAACTGCATATGGCTTATTAACCCCTTTGGCTGCGTACACACGAGGAGATATATCCGAAGAAAACGATCCGACGGACCGTTTTCATCGGAAATGTCTCCTGGGAGATTTTGGTCTGATGTGTGTACACACGATCAAATCAAAATCCCCGCGGACAGACATCCCCACCGCCACGTCACCGAACCAGGAAGTAAAATACTTCCACGCATGCGTCGAATGCATTCGGCGCATGCGGGAGATTTCGGGCCGCTGGTTAAGCGTACTAACCAGCGGACATGTCGGACAGACAGCTTTCCAGCAGACAAGTTTTAAAGCATGGTCTGCGGACCAGTTTCAGAAGATAAATTCGATCGTATGTACGCGGCCTAAGTGATGAAGGGTAAAACAAATGTTAATGCCTGAACCCAATTTTGCAACTTTGACATGCGTTAGTAAAACTGTACATATTATCACCGACTTTATGTATCCAGGTAAATTATACCTTGTTTTTTTTTCAGGACAAATTGGGCTTTTATTTGGTGGTAAATGGTAATAGATATCTCCTGATATTTTTTATTATCAAAGGTAAACTGTCCCAAAATAGTAAAAATGTAGCCGTATATTTCTTGCTATTACCATAACTAACCACCAAAGAACAACCCAAAATAAATTTCCCTGTTCCTGACGATTGCAGCGATACCCCATTTGTGTATGTTAGTTTGTACCTGTAGTAGGACCCAGAAACAATAGTGCGCATTTTGCTTTTTTATCCTAATTTCTAAATAGGTGGGCACAGCAGCAATGAATGTTCTAGCCAATGCAATTGTGTTAACGGGGTTGTAAAGGTTCGTCTTTTATTTTCTAAATAGGTTCCTTTAAGCTAGTGCATTATTGGTTTACTTACCCTTTCCTTCGATTTTCCGTCTAAATGTTTTTTTTTTCATTGTTTGAATTTCTCACTTCCTGTTTCTCCTGAGTAAGCTTGCCCCAATCATCCGAGCCGTTCTGACCGGTGGTTAGTCAGCCAAAACACCTTACTGAGGAGGAACAGGAAGTGAGAAATTCAGACAAAGAAAACAAGAAAAAAAAACATTTAGAAAGGAAATTGAAGGAAAAAGTAAGTGAACCAACAATGCACTAGCTTGAACTAACCTATTTAGAAAATAAAAAACAAACATTTACAACCCTAGCAATTTTTTTTCTTTATATTTTCTTCTTTTTTTTTTTTTTTACACACTTGTGTTTGTTTACATCTTTCACTCTATGCAGAACGGAAAGTAAACACATGGGCGGGCTGCACAGTCACTGATCACTGTGATCACAACGATCAGGTGACCAGGAACTGGGAGTCATGGGTCCTGATCGTGGGTGGAAACCCTGCTCAGTGAGAGCCAAGTCTCTGTGCTAGGTATATAATGTGCAGCATGCTCCAAGCACAAAGTGAGGTATGCAGATATGTGGCCTTATGGCTAAAGACCCACTTCAGTGAGACTGCATATCAGTGCATGGTCAGCAGCAAGGGGATAAGGACGAATTATTATAATATTCTCTTCCTAAGGGGATACTACAATGTACTTTCTGATGTTATGGGGTTGATTTACAAAGGGCAAATAGACCATTCACTTTGCAAGGGAAGTTGCACTTTGTAAGTGAACTATCCCCAGAGTTTACTGAATGAAGTTCTGATGACTTCCACAATCCAATCACAGGCAAGCAAAAATACTGGTTTTCTTTTTCTCTTGTACGTGATTGGGTATTCATTGAAAAGTAACATTTCACCACATTCACCATGCTCTGGGGAAAATTCCTTTACAGTGCAAATTCCCTTGCAAAATAAACAGCCTGTTTGTCTTTAGCAAATCAATCCTTATATTTTTGGCAAAAAGCTGGGTCTAGAGGGCGACTGTAGGCACCTGCAGTTTTTCCAATGCTTTTCTATAATGTAGAAGAAATATCCTTTTCTTTGTATTAGCTAAAAACGAGGGCAGTTAAGCGAAGTAAGAAGATCCCTGAAGAATTACCTTCTGATATGAAGTACTTAAACATTAATCCTCGTCTGGCCAGCTTCATTAACAGGTAAGAAACTACTTAAAATTCTCAGCCAAACTCATTAAATCCTGAACTTACATTTTTAAAGTAACCCTACATGGTCCCTTCTTTTTTTCAAATAACTTTTTATTGAAAATGATAGCTTGCAGCATACAAAAGCATAGGATATAGCATGAGGGAAGATGTACAAAGTAGGACACCAGTCTGCGTACATTACAGGCCGTTCGGCTATAAGAGGAATGGTTTATAGCACATACTCAGAGTTAAATCTGCTATATCGTAGAGGCGTACATTATGACTCTGCAAAACATTAAACCTGAAGTGAGTCACAGGGGTACTCACGGAAGGAAGGAGAAGGAAAGGAGGAAAAGAAAAAGAGAGAAAAAAAAAAAAAGGAGGGGAGAAGAAAAGAAAGGGGGAGAGAGGTGTCATCGAAGCAGCTCGTTTACCTGGTTATATTGGGTCCTCCCGGAGGCGCCACGGCTCCCAGACAACGTCATGGGCTTCCAGCCTGTCCTGTATCCTAGCAGTCATTCTCTCCATCAACTCCACATCTTCGATTCTAGCGTATAAAGCCTCAGGAGTGGGGGGAGTTAATTCTTCCAGTTAAGGGCAATGAGGCAGCTGTGAGAATGTGGCGTGTTAACTTCTTGTAGGGCTTGGAGACTCTCAAGGGTGACAGGCCTAATAGGAAGAATTTGGGGCACATGGGGACCTGCATGTCTAAGGCCCCATACACACGAGCGGACAGATTTGTTCAAATCTGTCCGTCCGACAGATTTGAACAAATCTGTCTGCTGGGATTTTGGTTTGCTCGCGTGTACACACGAGCAAACCAAAATCCCCACCAGCAGACGGCACGCTGACGTGGCGGTGACGTTGACGCCGCCACGTCACCGCACCAGGAAGTAAAACACTTCCGCGCATGCGCCGAATCCATTCGGCGGTGGCGCGGCGGCGGTGCGGGACGACATGTCTGCTGGTAAGTGTACTAACCAGCAGACATGTCGGGCGGACACATTCCCACCCGATAGATTTCAAAGCATTGTCGGGTGGACAAATCTGTCCGCTAGCCCATACACACGATCGGAGATGTCTGCTGAAACGGTCCATCGGACCGTTTTCAGCGGACATATCCGCTCGTGTGTACGAGGCCTAAGAGTCGGCCCAGCAGATGTTGGACTGCGGTCCAGTAGGGGGAGATCACCGGGCAGCTCCAATAGATGTGAAAGAGGGAGCCCCTGTCGGTTTGGCATCTCCAACAAAGGTCCGAGCTAGTGGGGTATATGGCGTGAAGTACGTCAGGGGTCATATACCAGAAGAAAAGTACTTTGTATGAGTTCTCCTTGTACAATGTAAAAAGTGAACTCTTCGCCGCCTGGGACCATATTGTCCGCCATTGCTCTGTGGAGAGTACCTCATTAAGGGCTTTTTCCCACCGGATCATATAGGAGTGCTTACCCTGGGATTCTAATCGATAGACGTTAAGTATCTTGTATATGTCGGAAATAAGGCCTTTCTGGGCTGATCCGGCCAGGATCAGGGTCTCAAAGGGTACTGGAGCGGAAAATTGCAGGTCGGGTGCTATGGATTGGGCGTAGTGGCGGATTTGCAGATAGCTATAGAATACCTGCCGAGGGAGGTCAAATTTAGTTTGGAGGCTAGAGAAGGGCAATAGTTTGCGTGAGAGGATCCACTAGAGTCCCAAAATGAAATAGGTTCCGAGACGTCCACGGGTGGGACATGTGGTGGGTGAGGCTATCTGGCACTTTGGGGTTATACATAAACGAGGTCAAGAGCGAACGTTCCGAGGACAGCCCGAGCGGCCCCGACAGTCAACGCCAAAGACGTCGAAGCTGTGTCATAGATCCCAGCAAACGTTCAGGGGGAACCTCCGCGTCCGCACTCCAAAGTAGGTTATTAGGATGGATCGGGGCTAGCCATAACTTTTCGATCTCCGTCCACTTGTTGTAAGATCGTTGTGTGAACCAAGATGCTATCGCACGCAGTTGTGTGGCTTGGTAGTATTTAACAAGGTTAGGAAACGCTAATACCCCGTCCGAGCGCGCCGCCATTAGTACTGTCTGTGGTATTCTATGCCTCTTGTAGTTCCAAGTAAATTTAATCAGGTCAGATTGGAGTTTTCTCAGGTGTTTGCAAGGGACAGGGATGGGTAACGTTTGGAAAAGATAGAGGAGCTTTGGGAGTAACATCATTTTAACTGAGGCGATCCGGCCGAGCAGGGAGATATGGTGTTTTTTCCATTGTGCCAATAGGGATCGTATTGAGCGGAATAGGGGAGGGAAGTTTTCCTGATACAGAGTGGTGAAGCTTGGAGTGATGTGGATCCCCAGATATTTCAGGGAAGTCGTTTTCCATTGATAGGAGAAGTTGGCCTGTAAGTGAGCTATCTCCGCCTCAGCCATATTAATCGGGAGGGCCTCCGATTTAGACGTGTTAATTTTGTAACCCGACAAGGCCCCATACCTGGCCAGCTCAGCATGAAGGTTCGGGAGGGAGAATCTAGGTTGGGTCAGAGAGAGGATGATGTCATCTGCGAACAGGGAGATTTTAAATTCCTTACCCCTAACAGGCACCCCCCGAATAGATGGGTTGCCCCGTATGGCGGCCGCTAAAGGCTCAACACAAAGAGCAAATAGCAGGGACGAAAAGGTGGCACCCCTGTCGAGTGCCGTTGGTGATCGGAAAGGACGAAGATAGGGCGAAGGGTGTTTTGACCTGGGAGGAGGGACTGGAGTAGAGGTGGCGAATCGCTCTCATAAATGGGCCCCGGATTCCCACGTGATGCAATGTGGCGAACATAAAGGGCCACCCCAGTCGGTCAAATGCCTTCTCGGCGTCCAAGCTAAGTAGCAGGAACGCCGTGTTGTCTCTGTTCGCCACATCCACCAAGTCTATTACTTTTCGGGTGTTATCGCCTGCCTTCCTGAGCAGGGCTGGTGCAAGGATTTTTGACACCCTAGGCGAAACCTAATTTTGCCGCCCCCATTGGCTCCGCCCCTGACACCACCCCCTTTGTCCTGTACGTGTATACGATGGAGGGGGCGGAGGTGGAGATTTTGCAGCGCCTCTCCACCTATTTCTTCAGCCGTGGTCCACAGGCTAACTGTGTAACTGCCTGTCTGTATAAGCAGACAGATACACTGACAATGCTTTACAGTCTTCCAGTAAAATTAAAATAAATGCACATTTTTTTACCTGCAAAAAAATCTGCATTTATTATTTTTTTACAAAGGTGATCTTGAACCTCCACACCTCAGATCACCCCAATTGCTTCATCACTGTAGTCCCCTGCACACCTTTTTATCATTGTACCACCCTGAATGACTGTCTCCCCCCCCCACACCTCTGTTCCCCAATTTATCCTTCCCCACATCTGTTCTCCACTGTATCCCCACCACACCTCTGTTCTCCACTGTATCCCCCTTACACCTCTGTTCTCCACTGTATCCCCCTTACACCTCTGTTCTCCACTGTATCCCCCCCACACCTCTGTTCTCCACTGTATCTCCCCCCACACCTCTGTTCTCCACTGTATCCCCCTTACACCTCTGTTCTCCACTGTATCCCCTCCCGCACCTTCTGTTCTCCACTGTATACCCCCCACACCTCTGTTCTCAATTGTATACCCCCACACCTCTGTTCTCCACTGTATCCCCCTTACACCTCTGTTCTCCACTGTATCCCCCCCCCCACACCTCTGTTCTCCACTGTATACCCCCCCCCACACCTCTGTTCTCCACTGTATACCCCCCCACACACCTCTGTTCTCCACTGTATACACCCCACACCTCTGTTCTCCACTGTATACACCCCACACCTCTGTTCTCCACTGTATACACCCCACACCTCTGTTCTCCACTGTATCCCCCCCCACACCTCTGTTCTCCACTGTACCCCCCCCCCCACACCTCTGTTCTCCACTGTATTCCCCCCCCCACACCTCTGTTCTCCACTGTATCCCCCCCGCACCTCTGTTCTCCACTGTATCCCCCCCACACCTCTGTTCCCCACTTTATCCCCCTCCGCATCTCTGTTCTCCACTGTATCCCCCCAGCACCTCTGTTCTCCACTGTATCCCCCCCACACCTCTGTTCCCTACTTTATCCTTCCCCGCACCTCTGTTCCCCACTTTATCCTCCCCATACCTCTGTTCTCCGCTGTATCCCCCCCCCCCACCTCTGTTCCCCACTTTATCCTCCCCATACCTCTGTTCTCCGCTGTATACCCCCCCCCCCACCTCTGTTCCCCACTTTATCCTCCCCCGCACCTCTGTTCTCTGCTAAATCCCCCCTTCTGTTCACAACTGCACCCCCCTCACACACCTGCCCCCACCGCACATCTGTCCCCCTGTGTGCACAATGCAATGCAGATAGCAGATTCAAGTATTTTTTTTAATTCAGCTGAGCGTGCTGCCTGTTTGTTTTTCACTACCTGAGCCAGCGGCGGTGGTAAACTTATCTCAATGAGAGCGACGCTGCTGCCTGTTCTCCCATAGCAGATCTCTGACGATCCATCCAGGAGGAGGGAGGTGAAATCGCGGCAAGGCAGGTTAACATGCAGGGCTTCAGGTTTCATCTCACCCGGCTCCATGTTAATACAGCACTTCCGTGCTGCTCCTTGTCTCGGCTCTCTCCCCTGCTCTGATGAGTGATGCTGCTAAGGCGGAGTGGTCCCGGAGATAGCAGGCTGACAGAACGGGGGCGAAGAGAGACAACTATTTTCACACAGAGCGATGGGTCTTCACAGGCGCATTTACTCGCCCCCCTAGCCTGGCACAATAAGACGCACATGCTGCATTATAGATGGTGACGGCGCCGGCCGTCCCTGCAGGTATTTAAAAAATCTGAATTCCCAGAAAGTGCCTGAGGATCCGGATTTTGCCGCTCTCCCTACCCTGGCGCTCTAGGCAGCCGCCTAACCCCGCCTATTGCTAGCGCCGGCCCTGTTCCTGAGTGGCACAAAGCCTACCTGATCTTTGTGAATGAGGGAAGGGAGGACCATGTTCAACCGAATCAAAAATAGTTTTTGTGAAAATTTTCAGGTCTGAGTTTAGCAGGGCAATTGGTCTATAGTTGGCACAAAGAACAGGGTCCTTGTCCGGCTTGGGGATCAGGGTGATAAAGGAGCGATGCATGTCTGCCGGGACGGGGCTATCTTGAAGGAAGGCATTAAAGAGTTTGCACATGTGGGGAAGCAGAAGGGGCAGGAAAGCTTTATAATATTCATAAGGCAGGCCATCTGGGCCTGGGGACTTGCGGGAGGGTAGAGATTTGATGGTCTGCTCTATCTCCTCTTCAGTGATCTGCATATTTAGGGAAGTTAGGTCAGAGGGTCGGAGCTTAGAAACACCGCTTTGTTCCAGGTATTGTGTCATGCTAAGTGAAACGGCCGGGGAGAGAGGGTCATTGGGAATGCCAGGGTTGTTGTAGAGGTTTGTGTAAAAGTCTGCAAAAGTACGGGCTATGTCCCTGGGGTGGGATTGGAGACAGCCCGAGCTGTCCTTAACTTAGCGTCGTCACGAGGTGAGTGTCGCGCAGCTTCTTTGCTAAGAGGGAGTGGGCCTTATTACCCTTGTCGTAGTATATTTGCCGAAGCCTAACAAGGGCTTTTTCCACGCAGCCTAGGGCCAGGTCCCTCAGGGTTGCTATGAGTTGTGTAATTTTCTTCAAGAGGGCGACGGAGGGGGAGATTTGCAGTCGGCGCTCCGGGGCCTCAAGTTCCCTTTCGGTTCGCTGAATAGTGGCTGATGCGTTTTTCTTTAGGGCCGCGGATATTGCCATACATCTACCTCGAAGAACTGCCTTATGGGCCTCCCAGAGCGTAGAAGTGGGGATGTCAGTGGTGTTGTTTTCCACAAAGTAGAGTTGTAGTGTGGAGGTGAGTTCCGTTTTAGATGGTGGGTGTTGGAGGAGGAAGGTGTTTAGTCTCCAGTTGTAGGGCCTATGGGTAGGGGAGCCTAGGTCTAGTGTAAGCATGATCGGGGCATGGTCCGACCACGATATCGGGAGTATCTGAGCCTCCCGAACCACCCGAAATGTAGGGTTGTTAGTAAAGAAGTAGTCAATGCGGGAGTGGGCTTTATGAGGGGCAGAGTAAAAAGTGTACTGCCGATCGCCCGGATGAAGGGCCCGCCAGGCATCGAAGAGGGCATATCGTCTGGAGATTTGGCGGAAGAGCTTCGAGTCCCTGAGAGCTCGAGCTGACAATGCCCGTGGGCCCACCACATGGTGTACATGGTCCCTTCTAAGCAAAGTGTTGCACCTTGACTTTTTGAAATTACCAGTCTATCAAATTTTTTATCTAATCTTTGTCTTTTGAAAATCAGCCCGTGCCAAAAAGTTTGGTGATCTTTTGACTGTCAAGAACGCGGTGACGTAAAAAAGACTACGACGAGCCGAGAAAATTAAGTTCTATGCTTCTGAGCACGCGTCGATTTGTTTCCGAGCATGCGTTGGAATTTTGCGCATCGGAATTTGTACACGCGATAGGAAATTTCCTGACGGGAAAAAAAGAGAACCTGCTCTCTATCTTTTTCCAGCAGTTTTTTCGTTGGAAAAAGTCTGATGGAGCATACACATGGTCGGGATTCCCGACCAAAAGCTCTCATCTGACTTTTTCCAACAGGAAAACCGATCGTGTGGACGGGGCATTAGAGTGGATGAAGGAGCAATAGAAACACCTTTGGACAGCAGCATTGCCAGTCTGGGGGAGGGAAGTGTTGGATGCACTAGCAGATTTGGATACACTAATAAATTGAAGCTTATACTTATAATTATCAATATTATATTATTAATGTTATGCAGGATTTATATAGCGCCATTAGTTTGCACAGTGCTTTACAACATGAGGATAGACAGTACGATTACAATACAATTCAGTACAGAAGAAATCAGAGGGCCCTGCTCATTAGAGTTTAAAATCTACAAGGGAGGGTCAAGTGATACAAAAGATAATTGTGGGGGATAGGCTGATGGAGAAAACACGTGTTGGGTGGAAGCAGGATAGGCTTCTCTGAATAGAAGGGTTTTAAGGGATCACTTAAAAGTGGACAGAGGAAGAGATTGTCAGGCAGATTGGGATGGGGAATTCCAGAGGATGGGGAGGCTCAAGAGAAGTCTTGGAGTTGAGCATGGGAGGAGAAACAAAGAACGATTTGGTTGGTATATTGAGACTAGGTTAGTGATGTAGCTGGGGGCAGAGTTGTAGATGGTTTTATAAGTTGTCATTAGTACTTTAAATATAATTTGTTGGGTGAGCAGAAGCTAGTGGAGAGGTTGGCAAGGAGGGGGTAGACACTGAACATTTGGTAAGGTGGATGAGTCTGGTAGACTAAAGAAGGGATAGCCTATGTTAAGGTAAGCCAATGAAAAGGGATTAGCAGTAGTCAAGGCGAGAGATAACCAGGGAGTAAATTAGGTGCTCTGTGGTGTCACTGGTTGGGAAGGGGTGCATTTTGGAGTTGTTGCAGAGGTTGAGGCAGCAAGATTTAAACAGTGATTGGATGTGGGGCCAAAAGGATATTTCGGAGACCAGGATTACACCAAGTACCCTGGCATGCGGGGGCGGGTTGATGGTTGCGGCATTGATCTTAACCACTTAAGCCCCGGACCATTTGGCTGGCCAAAGACCAGAGCACTTTTTGCGATTCAGCACTGCGTTGTTTTAACTGACAATTGTGTGGTTGTGTGACGTGGCTCCCAAACAAAATTTGTGTCATTTTTTTCCCACAAATAGAGCTTTCTTTTGGTGCTATTTTATCACCTCTGTGGTTTTTATTTTTTGCGCTATAAAAAATAAATAAAACAACAATTTTGAAAAAAAAGCAATATTTTTTAATGTTTGCTATAATAAAAATCCCCCCAAAAAAATATAAAAAAAATATTTTTTCCTCTGTTTAGGCCGATACGTATTCTTCTACATTTTTTTGGAAAAAAAATCGCAATAAGCGCTTATTGATTGGTTTGCGCAAAAGTTATAGCGTCTAGATGCCATTTTGGGACCATTGTCATTGATACAGCGATCAGTGCTATAAAAATGCACTGATTACTGTATAAATGACACTGACAGTGAAGGGGTTAACCAGTAGGGGCCGCTGAAGGGGTTAGGTGCATCATAGGGAGTGCTTCTAACTGTAGGGGGGATGGGCTATGTGTTACACGACACTGATCACCGCTCCCGATTACAGAAAGCTGTGATCAGTGTCCTATCGCTAGGAAGAATAGGGAATACGGAGCCACAATGCCGCATCTTAACCACTTAAGACCCGTGACCTTTAGGCAGGTAAAAGACCTGACCAGTTTTTGCGATTCGGCACTGCGTCGCTTTAACAGACAATTGCGTGGTCGTGCGACGTGGCTCCCAAACAAAATTGGCGTCCTTTTTTTCCCACAAATAGAGCTTTCTTTTGGTGGTATTTGATCACCTCTGCGATTTTTATTTTTTGCGCTATAAACAAAAATAGAGCGAGAATTTAGAAAAAAATTCAATATTTTTAACTTTTTGCTATAATAAATATCCCCCAAAAATATATAAAAAAAAAATTCTCAGTTTAGGCCGATACGTATTCTTCTACCTATTTTTGGTTAAAAAATATATAAGCGTTTATTGATTGGTTTGCCCAAAACTTATAGCGTTTACAAAATAGGGGATCGTTTTATTGCATTTTTATAAAATATTTTTTTTACTACTAATGGCAGCGATCAGCGTTTTTTTCGGACAATTTTGACACATTTTTGAGACCATTCTCATTTTTACAGCAAAAAATTCATTGATTACTGTGAAAATTACAATTGCAGTTTGGGAGTTAACCACTAGGGGGCGCTGAAGGGGTTACGTGTGACCTCATCTGTGTTTCTAACTGTAGGGGGGTGTGGCTGTAGGTGTGATGTCATTGATTGTATTTCCCTATAAAAGGGAACACACGATCAATGACGGCGCCACGGTGAAGAACGGAGAAGTTGTGTTTACACACAGCTCTCCCCGTTCTTCAGCTCCAGGGACCGATCGCGGGACTCCAGCGGCGTTCGGGTCCGTGGGTCCCGCGGCCCCGGAGCTTCGGACCGGGTCGCGGGCGGGCGCCAGCGACCCACGGCTTGGCACTTAAACAAGACGTACAGGTACGTGCCTGTGCCCAGCCGTGCCATTCTGCCAACGTAAATCTGCAGGAGGCGGTCCTTAAGTGGTTAAAGGGGACGTACAGGTATGTCCATCTGTCCAGCCGTGCCATTGTGCAAGCGCACTGGGATGCGTCCAAGATACGACGCATGCGCCGTTCGTTTTTAGTACTTGTTTGAAGCTCAGCCCGTCATTTGCATGGGGTCACGCTTCATTTAAATGATAAACGCCCACTTCCAGCCCACTTCCTCCTACTTTGACTTACGTCGGCTAACGCCGACGAATATACGCTGCGCCGGTGCAACGTTGGGAGCATTTTCTTTGTGAATTCAATGCTTGCCTCTCAACGCTGTGTCGGCATAGCGTAAAGAAGATACGTTTCGCCCGCATAAAGATGCGCCGAGGTATGTAAATCTACCCCATTAACTTTTGTGCAAACCAATCAATAAAAGGATTTTTAATAAACAGCTTACCTGTAAAATCCTTTTCTTGAAGTACATCACGGGACACAGAGCGCATAGCCATTACACTTGGGTTATATGGGTACCTTCAGGTGTGGACACTGGTGTAATCAATTTCACAGGAAGTTTCCTCCCTATATAACCCCCTCCCACTGGGAGTGCTTCAGTTTTGTAGCAAGCAATTCCTCCGAGGTTACACAATGTTCCCCAAAAGAGGGGTGGGAGCTCTGTGTCCCGTGATGTACTTCAAGAAAAGGATTTTACAGGTAAGCTGTTTATTAAAAATCCTTTTTCCTTTATCGTACATCACGGGACACAGAGCGCATAGCCATTACACTTGGGATGTCCTAAAGCAATGCTCTATGAAGGGAGGGAGACCGTAAGGCCAAGAATAGCCAAACAAAAAATTATCAGGAAGTAAAGTAACTCCACCAACAGAAAAAAGGGGGCGTGACCTGGACCAGAGGATTCTATACTGCTGCCCGTAGGACCGCCTGCCCAAATGCTGCGTCCGTACCCTTTGCAACGTCCAACTTATAAAATTTAGTAAACGTATGTACGGAAGACCAGGTTGCCGCCTTGCAAACCTGTGCCATAGAGATCTGATGGTGTGCCGCCCAGGAGGCACTCATGGCCCTCGTAGAATGGGCTTTAACTGATAAGGGAGGTGGAACGCGCTTCAGACCATAGGCCTGAAAAATCAGCTGCTTAATCCACCTAGCCAAGGAAGACTTGGCAGCCGGCTGACCCTTCTTGGGGCCATCCGGAAGAACAAAAAGCACATCTGTTTTCCGAATCTTCTCTGTAGCTTTGAGATAGACCCTCATGGCTCGAACCACGTCCAAAGTATGAAGCAGTCTTTCCTCTCTGGACTGGGGAGTAGGAAAGAAGGATGGTAGGACTAGGTCCTTCTTTGGGCTGCTGGGCTCTTCGTGCCCCCCTGGTGGTTTATGTATGCCACCGCAGTGGCGTTGTCGGACTGTATCCTTACTGGCAGACCCTGAAGGGGGAGAGTCCAGGCGATCAGGGCCAGCCGAGCAGCTCTGATCTCTAGGATATTGATGGGAAGCAGTTTTTCTGCCTCCGACCACTGCCCTTGCTGGGTCTGTCCTTCTAGAACTGCCCCCCAACCTGACAGGCTGGCATCCGTGGTTACTATCTTCCACGTGATGGGGCAAAAGGATTTCCCCTTTGACAAATTTTGAGGGACCAGCCACCAAAACAGGCTGCGCCGGACTCCTGGGGAGAGCACTAACGGACGATCTAACGTCTGAATGGACTTGTTCCAAGCAGAGAGAATGGCTGCCTGAAGATATCTGGTATGGATCTGGGCGTAGGGCACTGCCTCGAAGGCGGCCACCATCTTCCCCAGCAGTCGCATACATAGGCGAATAGTCGGCCTCTTCTTGCCTAAGATCACTTGAACTGCTTGAGTTATTGATCTGACCTTTGCTTGAGGTAAAAATATCCTCTGGCAGTCTGTATCTAGCCGAAGGCCTAGATATTCCAACTGCTTTGTGGGTTTCAATATCGATTTTTCTTGGTTCACAATCCACCCGAATTCCTCTAGATGCTGAACTGTGCGAACTACTGCATGATTGAGGCTGGAAGCTGAGCTGTCGATAACCAGAAGATCGTCCAGGTATGCCAGGACCAAAATGCCTTCTGTCCTTAGGACGGCTAGCACCGGGGCTAACACCTTTGTGAATACCGCGGAGCTGTTGCCAACCCGAAAGGGAGGGCTACGAACTGGTAATGACGGTGATCTATCATAAAACGAAGAAACTTGTGATGTGCCGGGTAGATCGGCACGTGCAGATACGCATCCTTTATGTCTATAGATGCTAGAAAGTCGTCTTGATGTAGGCTGGCTGCCACCGAACGTATGGACTCCATACGAAAGGTCTGAATCTTTAGAAAGCGATTTAGGCGTTTGAGGTCTAAGAAAGGCCTGACGTCGCCATTGGGCTTTGGTATTATGAAAAGGTTGGAGTAGAATCCCAGACCCCATTCCTGGGTTGGTACTTCTACAATTACTCCTTGGAGCAAGAGACGATCCAATGCTTTTACAAGAGAAGCCCTCTTTAATGGGTCGCTTGGAAGACTTGACCCCTGAAAATGAGGAGGGGGGACTTCCCGAAACTCTAGCTTGTAGCCCGTGGCTACCACGGACAGTACCCAAGAGTCGGGAATTCTGGCCTTCCACACTTCGGAGAAAAACCGAAGCCTTCCCCCCACCCAAGAGAGTGGGGGCGCCCCTTCATGAATCTGACTTGATGACTGGTTTAACCGGCTTGCGAGACCATGGCCTCTTGCCTGCCGTGGCTTGTCCTTGTGGGCGGCTATTAAATGCTGAACGCCCGGGAGGCCGTCGATACTGACGGGAAGTTGAAGGGGCCGAGCCTGTGAAGGCCTGTCGCTTAAACGCGGGCCCACGCGATCTTTTCTTGACAGGCAAGAAAGAACTTTTACCACTTGATATGGTCTGGATATATTTATCTAGGTCTTCACCGAATAGTCTCCCACCATGAAAGGGAAATCCTGCTAAAAGCCTTTTGCAGGGTGCCTCTGCTGACCAGTTTTTCAGCCACAAAAGGCGACGCATATGAACCAACAGCAGAGATAAACGGGACGCCTGTTGAATGGAGTCCTTAATAGCATCTACTGCAAAGCAGAGAGCCCTTGGGAGGTCAGCCAATTCACGAGCTTGCTGAGCCGGCATGTCCCTTAATATCTGTTTAGTCTGATCCTTTAAAGCCTGACAAACGTCAATGGCTGCCACCGCTGGCTGAACCACGGCACCTACTGTGGTAAAAGAAGCCTTCAGTAGGGTCTCCAACTTTTTGTCGACTGGATCTTTAAACATCTGGACATTTTCAACCGGACAGGTCAGCGATTTATTTACGCAGGAAATGGCTGCGTCCACGGTAGCGAGTGCCCATTTCTTTGCAAATTCTTCTTCCATAGGATAGAGAATGGTGAACCTTTTAGGAGGGATAACAATCCTATCAGGTCGAGCCCAATCCTGAAAAATCACGCTCTCCAGAAGGGGGTGAACCAGAAAAGACGCACCACTCAACGGTGCCTTCAAGGAACCTAAAGAGGATACCGCGGGGGCTAATTGTTCTGACACTGGAAGTTTAAAAGCAGTGCGAACCATATCTGTCAGAGACTGGATCCACAGGCTCTCTGCTTGAGAAGCCGAAAAAATTTCATCTATAGTGGAACCTTCAATGTCTGAACCGTCGGGACTCGGGTCCGCTTGATCCCCCTGTGGGTCCAATTCCTCCGAAGAGAGGACCTCTGCATCTGAAAACACCAATCTAGGTGACGGGGATCTAGCCCGTTTGCCACCTGGCAAAGAGCGGGCAATTAAAGCAGTTAACCTTTCCTCTAGCCCACCCAGGGTGGTCGCTAGCATTTCTTCCGTAACGTAAACGGGAATGGGTTGATTGGGGGCCGCCTCTGCCCCTAGCACCCTCAATGGCTCCTGCAACATGCTGTTCGGCGGTCTATCTGGTGAGGGTGGGACCGCTAGAGCCTGGCCCAAATCCTCTGACCCCGATGGAGACCCCTTTAGTTTTTTGGTACCTTTTGCAGCCTTAGCTGGTCCTGATCCCTTGGGAGCTATTGCACAACCTTGAGACACCCCTAAAGCCAACACCCAACTGTTGTAGCTAGAAGTGAACCATTAATAAGAACAGGCTATGGTAAAAAAATTCCAAATTTTCATACGCCCGAGAAGGCGGCAATACCGAGGAAGGTCCTGTGAGTATTGCCACACCAATGCCCGTTAGCTGGAGCCCAAGGTTGCACCGACTCAGATACTGCCAGATCTAAGGCTGGGTCCCTTTAAGAAAAAAAACTTTTTTTTTTCTTTTCTGGTCAGTATGGAGCTAAGTCCAGACCTGAAGATCCACAAACCCCCACTGGGTGTCACTGTTAGCCAGAAATAGCTCAGCTGCGTGCTCTGTGTCCTCAGCCTCCTCTGCTTTCAGGAGGGAATGACCAGCCAGGAAATGCTTTGCTGCTTTAATTGAGACCTGACACTGCTGGCCCGCCCCCCCCACGCACGCTGACGCTGTAAAAGGCGGCGCGCACGCGCGCGCGCGCCCCCCCCCACGCTGAAACCAACATGGAGGAAGCAGAAAGCAGAGGAGAAGCCTGGACCAGCGCTAGCAACCCAACAGACACCAGGCAAGACACTAATCTTTATTGTAGTGCACACATAGAGGAAGCTGTCCCCATAGGCTTCCTTAGAAACAGGAGTTTTGTCAGCATTTCCTCCCTATAGCACGTGGGGCTGCAGTATCATGCTAACAGGCAGATCTGGGGGGAGTAGCAAATACATATCTTTTAAAAGCATACATATACCTACATGTTATCTGGGTAAACATTAGTACATCCCATCCTGCCTCAAAAGACATAGTGGAGATAGTGGCTGATGCACAAGCATACCATTAGCCAACCCAGAACCCCCAGGGGGATACCTACTGTCGAACCAAGTCCCGCAGGTTCCCTCTTACCTGCTCCACGCCGCAGGGTATTGCAAAATGCAAGAGGCCCAACCTTCCCCCATCTCCGTGGGTATTGTCTTGGACCTTCAGGGACCGGGGTCCTGTGTTAAGGAACCCACACACCTGGACCTATATAGCATCCTGGCATCAGTAGCGTTTAGTTCTTGGAAGAGACTAAGGCACTGGAGCCCAGAATCCAGCCCTCCAAGGAGAGGCATTATAGGCAAAACCCCACTCCAGCAGGGCCCGGGTACCGTACACCTTGGCTTTGAAGCACTTCGGACGGATCCGGCTAGCTATCCTGGGTCCCGAGACCTCCGAGGGACAGATAGACGTGACCAACACCTAAGACACTGGCGAAAAAACTGAAGCACTCCCAGTGGGAGGGGGTTATATAGGGAGGAAACTTCCTGTGAAATTGATTACACCAGTGTCCACACCTGAAGGTACCCATATAACCCAAGTGTAATGGCTATGCGCTCTGTGTCCCGTGATGTACGATAAAGAAATACACTTTTGGGGACTTTTTTAGCCAAAAATATGTAGCAGAATACATATTGTCCCAAATTCATGAAGAAATATATTTTACTGGATAGGTTTTATAGCATAAAAAGCCCAGAGGTGATTAAAGAAAGTATAATTGGGGATTTTTTTTTTACATAAATTCCATTTGGGCACAGGGTTGCAGGCCAGCGCAATTGTCAGGTACAGTAATGTAGTGCTATTTCGCAAAAAAATTACCTGGTCATGAAGGTAGGTGAATCTTCTGGAGGTCAAGTGGTTAAGTCATTAGTAAATAGTTTGCCTCAACCCGCCAAATGCTACCTCTGCAGGGTAGCTTGTTCTGTTGAAAAACAACAGACTTACTGGCAGGATCACCTGGTTAAAATAAAAGAAAGAAAGTCTTATAAGAATATCGTTTAATACAGCTTTATCTGCACCACACATAGTAATTCCTCTTGCTTCAAATGGTCTCAAGCCCTGTACACACGACCGGGAATCCCGTCAGGGAAAAAAAACATTGGTATTCCCAACGGGATTACTGGCAGGCTTCACTTAAAAAGCCGTGTATACACACGGCCACACAAAATCCCGCCGTTCTTTTGAATTCCAAGAACGCAGTGACGTCATAGACCATGATGAGCCGGTGTCTCGTCACATTCGCTGCCATCGCTGCCATCTTGCTACACCCCACACTAACCTTGTATGCTACCGCGCATGCGTCGAAGTGTTATCTAGCATGCGTGGTTTTTCACCCATACAGACGACCAGTTTTCTCGGCAGGAAACACTCTGCCGGGTAAACTCGACGAGAAAATAGAGACGGGAAAAATGCTAGGGAGCATACACATGGCCGGGATTCCCAAGCAAAAGCTCTCCTGCCAGTTTTCCTGCCGGGAAAATCGGTCGGCCATGTACGACGCTTAACAGTTGTATTTTAAATCAGTTTGTACTGTAGTTACATATAAAAAAAAGTGCAGCGCTAGAAACTAAACGTTAAAACATAAAAATAAAAAAATAGCATCAATAGTCAAAAAATATATAGCAAGATGAGGCCAAAGGATGTTGAAGGACAACAGAGGTGTAAGACTTCTTATATAGTGAAATGGGTGCTTGAATCAATCACCGCATATCCGTTGAGGAAGTCCTGCCCCACGGACGATACGCGCGTGGTGGGCTTATAGTGATGTCAGGACAGCCATCCACCTGGTTCTCGTTGTGTATTTTACATGACCTCATTCCGTGCACTGGGATATAGTGCCGTACTTGTGAGTAGTTTCTATTTTAATAAAATAGTGTTGCTTTTTTCAAATAGAGAGCACTATGTGTTTCTTTTATAGTTTTACATGATCCATTATATATATGCAAGTGAATTTGGAGACCATCTATCCATTGATTGAGGAGTTTGAGTGAAGGACCTTACGTGAAAACAATACCTTTCATCCTTAAAGTGGAGTTCCACACATTTTTTTATGTTTGTCTGTGCTGCATGCCCTAATCTCATAGGGCCAGATTCAGGTAGATGGGCGAATCTTTATTTTGGAGTAACGTTTGTCATTTACGTTACTCCGCCGAAACTTTATGAGCAAGTACTGTTATTCACATAGCACTTGCTCCTAAAGTTGTGGCGGCGTAGCGAAAATGAGCCAGCGGAATTCAAATTGGGCGGGTAGGGGGCGTGTATTATTTAAACTAGGCGCGATCCCGCGGCGAACGTACTGCGCATGCGTCGACTGTCAGTGCGTATGCTCCAAATTCTGTCAGTGAACGTCAATGACGTCAATCCCCATTCACGGACGTTTTACGCAAACGACGCTAAACTTTTTAAATTCGACGCGATGACGACGGGCATACTTAACATAGGATACTCCACCTATGTTTTTCTTTACGCCGCGTATCCCTTACGGAAACGTTGGAAAGTCACTGCGTTGGGCCCGAGTACGATCATGAATTTCCGTCTCTCGCTGATTTACATATTCTTGGCGTAAATCAGCGGGAACGCCCCGAGCGCCCATTTTAAAATTGCAGTTCCGATACGACGGCGAAATACAATTACGCCGCTCGTATATGAACTCAATCCCGGCGTATCTTGTTTTCTGACTACAGAAAACAGATAAGCCGGCTCAAAGTGTGAGTTATGCTGGCGAATCACTGATACTCCAGCGTAACTCTACCTGAATCTGGCCCATAGTGTTCAGAATGGACAATTTTTATTTTGTTGCTTGTAAATACCTTTGTTTTGTAGTCCTTCATTACTTCCTCCTTATTAGCCTAGGCTATTAAGTCACAAGGCTATTTGCAAGGGTTTCTGGGATAGGCATCATGTTTCCCAGTAGTCCTTGCAAACCTGACTGAAACCTAATACATTGCTTGTGCAGCACTGAGCATGTGCGAGATATGCAAAGCTGAAATCCAGGAAGTCATACAGTCTGGCTTCATGATGCCCACACTTAAGATGGCCACGGTCTATTTCTAGATTATAAACTAAATGCTGTAACAACCTAACAAAACGGACCTTAGTTTACAGACTAACTTTACTAGAATACATTAAGCTTGTGTATTACAGGGGTATTTATATTTAAAAAGTGAAATTGTGGGTGGAACTCCCCTTTAACATTACCCTAGTCAAGGGAAAGCGTGATTGACCTTCTGTTTGCTTAGAGGTCCATGCGTTCAGGTGAGTGGTTTGTACTTCCGGTGGAGGAGACAAACTTGTTTAGATGCACAGTGATTGATTCAAGCACCGTATTCACTATCTAAGAAGTCTTATACCTCTGTTGTCCTTCAACATCCTTTGGCCTCATCTTGCTATATATTTTTGGACTATTGATGCTATTTTTTTATATTTATATTTATTTTTTATGTTTTAATGTTTAGTTTCTAGCGCTGCACTGCTTTTTATATGTATTTATCTAAGGACTTTTATATTGACCTTCAGTGTTTAGCTGCTTTGATTTTGCGCTGTCTAATTTTCCATTACTATGTACTGTAGTTACGCATTGTTTTGTTGATTTATATTCAGCCTGAACAGGAATAAAAAAGGAGGTCCCGCTCAAGCTGAGAGGAAGCAAAATCCACTTCCCAAGGATGAAAAAATGCACAAAGAAAAATATGCGGTATTACCTGAAATCGGCAGCTCTACTTTACAAAAGAACGCTGTGGAGATCAGTAACCAAAAACTCAGCCATGTCATCACCGATGATGAACACTTCATGAACCCCTTTGATGATTATAAATATGTTGCTCCAACACTGTTATATGAGCTTGGGAAACTACTGCAATTTTTCTCTCAGTATGAGATCATTTTTCCTCAGGGTGTAGTGAATGTGCTTAACCATAGCTGGCAGGAGCTCATCGAGGGTGCGGTATACACAAAGAAACATTGTCAGTCCTCCAAGAAGATGACAACAGACACAAGTATGGCCCCTGAGGAGAGTGACTACAAAGCACCTGGAGCAAGCACAGCACCCCATGAGACTGTAGACAATGTAAAGCACATTAAAAATAAGGCTAATGCCACCCTTCTGGAGCACGGCAAGGAGAAAGCAGGCCAAGAACTTGCACAGTCTAAGCCTACAGGAAACAGATGTGAGTTTGTTAACACAAAGCAAACAATTCATTAGATTATGATTGCCTTTTTATGATGAGCATTTTATTTCTTTGGTTTAAATACTCTTTATTTAAAAATCTAGTTTAAAGAAACAGAGCATTAGTGTAAACTCATAGCTTCCAACTGTCCCTGATTTGGTTGGACTGGGGTTGATTTACTAAAACTGGAGAGTACAAAATCTGGTGCAGCTTCCAGGTTTCTTTTTGTAAAATCATAAAGAATATGTAAACGTTGTTATACACAGAGCGGCCCCAATCCTCCTCTTCTGGGGTCCCCCAGTGACACTCCTGGCTCCTCCTCTTCGTAAATGCCCCATCGGAGAGTCCCTCTCCCTCGGCGCACTCGTGCAGGCGTGCTCCCATGTCCTGCTGCTGCATCCATTGACACAGACAGCAGGACTCGGTTCTGCCCCCCCCCGGATCCTGCATTATTGGTTTCGATTGACAGCAGCTGGAGCCAATGGCTGCACTGCTATAAATCTATCCAATCAGGACCCAAGACACTGGCTGGAGCGGGTGTGCTCGTCCCCAGCGCAGGAACGGTCAGGCTCAGGTAAGTAAAAGGGGGGCTCTGGGGGGCTGGTGCACTACAAGAGGTTTTTCACCTCTATGCATAGAATGCATAGAGGTGAAAAACTGCAAAGATTTACAACCCCTTTAAAGTGTTACTAAACCCACAACAGTAAAATTAGTCTGTATATGCAGTAAATGCATGCTTGTTACACTCAATGTGGAACCTAAGGGGTAAATTCTCTGCATTATAAAAAGGCTGTTTGACCCTGTTGTCTCTGACCCTCCCTTTCTTTTACTGTCCCCGATCCATCTGCTGATAGCACAGAGCCCTCGGAGGCACTCTGCACATGCTTAGTTTGGTGTGTATTGCTAGATTGTTTTTTTTTCTTGGAAATGATGCACGTGATCATCACAGGGTCAATCAACACTGTCCAGACACAGGCTCAGTGGATCATGCAGCATCATAGGTCAGTCAGAGGAGAATGAAAACTCCTCCTACAAGCTTTAACCAGACATTGAAGTCACAAGACTGCTATATACTGCCGATGAGAAAAGGTATTTAGCAATTTATATTTACTAAAATAATTGAATTTTCCATGTTCTGTGTACGGTGGGAGATCAGATATAGTGAATACATGGTCTTGGGTTTAGTAACACTTTAATTGAACAAGTTGAACATAGAAGCTGATTGGCTACCATGTACAGCTGAACCAGATTTTGCACTCCCCGGTTTCAGTAAATCAACCCCAAATCCCTCCATTCCTCTTTCCTTCACATTTCTCCCTTTTTTGGTCTAATGTATAGACATCGAGAACGAATTACACTATTTAGTTACCAGAATGTGACAATGCAGTAAGTCGTAGATCCAGCAACTAAATGATTGTATTCATAAGTCTGAAAAGCCAGCATAAAGAAAAAGTACCAGTGAAAAATGTAGTTGCTCTCTCTATCCAATGCAGCTGCATTTGACTAGTTAGGTCTGCTCAGTGTTCTCAGCTGCTGCTAGTCTGTTGACTACCTCTGCTGTCCAGGAATGCTGTGAGAACTTTCTGGAACATAGGTGTGGAGTTATGCAATGGCAGTATAAATATTTATACAGCCCTTGCCAACCCCAGGGAGCAAGGCCCTGATGGCATGCTGCATAACTGTATATATTCTCTGAGCATACCCAGCTATGGGTCTTTTCCTGGAGAGGGTCGGTCCAGACTGAAGGGCTTGCTGTCTGTGAGGCCTCAGGTGGGTGCCTAAGGCTAAGGGGCTAAGTGTGCATTTACCTACTTCTACTACCACCTCAAAGCTAACCCCACTGTTTTTTGCAAGCACAGACTTTACTACAGCTTTTTTCAGAAATGATACATAGTCCTCAAGTTGTACCTAGTTCTTGTTTTTGGAGTAGCCCACTCAATTCCCTCAACCCTATCTAAGTTCTCCAAAAATAAAAAAAGACAAAAACATTCCTAGACTTGTCATTGAAAAATGTGTAATGCCACGTACACACGATTGGAAATTCCGACAAGAACGATGTGACGTACAACAATACAACAAGCCGAGAAAAATTAAGTTTAATGATTCCGAGCATGCGTCAAATTAATTCTGAGCATGCGTTTCCCATCGGAAAAATTGAGAACCAGCTCTCAAATTTTTCCTGTCGGAAATTCCGACAGAAAAAGTCCAATAGAGCCTACACACGGTCGGAAATTCCAACCAAAAGCTCACATCGAACTTTTCTTGACGGAAATTCTGATCGTTTGTCACGGCATAACTGAGCTTATGTGCGGGGCTGTGGGACAAAACATCTGGGGAAGACCTGGGCAATATTTTTTTGGCTCATATGGGAGTACATTCTGAACCATGAAATTATAATTCAGCAATACAATCTGTCTGTTTAAAGCCAGACATTTTCCTCAGGGAGTGAAAAAGTTACCTTTTTAAATCTTCAAAAGAAAAATAAGTATTTAATTCTATTGTGCCGTTGTCTATGCCAGAAAATTTGATTTTGTTTTAGTGCCGTTTATGTTTAATGTATTTTTTTTTTTTTCTTTAAGCTCCTCAGATTTTTGCATCACATGTACCAGTCACCATCAGTTTCTCTATGTCATCAAGAGTATGTGAAGATAAAGGTAAAGGAAACTCAAACTTACTAAAGAACAAAAAAAAAAGAACAAAAAAAATAAGAAAAAAAAGTTACAAAAGAATGATTGAAGTATGATGGTTTGAAGAAAATAAAACATTCAGAGGAATTGAATAAAAAACGTACAACCCCTTTATCACAGTATGCCCTTATAAATGGCTTAAGCCAAATTAACCACTTACCTACCGGGCACTTTTACCCCTTCTTGCCCAGGCCAATTTTCAGCTTTTAGCGCTGTAACACTTTGAATGACACCCGCGTGATCACGCAACACTGTATCCATATGAAATTTTTATATATTTTTTTCACACAAATAGAGCTTTCTTTTGGTGGTATTTAATTACCACTGGGTTTTAATATATATAAATTGTTTTACCTACTAGAGGATTTGCAAGTTTTGTGATCAGGTAATCCCTGCCAGACAGTGCAGCTATATTCTATACCTCCCTGCTGACTACATTGCAGCCAAGCAGTTCAGCCGGGTTCAGAATGCACTCCATTCATTCTGAATGGACAATGTAGCAGCAATATTATGAGAACATTTCAACTTTACCCGGCTCACACAGATATACTGCTTCACACTGGCTCTCCTGGGCGATATCCCGTACGGGTACGTCCTTTCTTTCTTCAGCCACCAGGGCACGCGCACGGCAGGGGACTCGATGCACATGGCCGGCAGGCACGATTGTGTGCACGAGCGCCAGCATGGGGATTTGTATGTGTAAACTGTCAAAGGAGAGGAGACGTGTTGTTTGTTCCTAGTAAGTAGGAACAGCGATATGTCTCCTCTCCTCAGTCCTATCCCGATACAGTTAGAACACACTGAGTGAGCACACAACCCCTTGATCACCCCTAGTGTCACTACCAGTGACATTTACACAGCAATCAGTGCATTTTTATAACATTGGTCGTTGTATAAATGTCAATGGTCCCAAAATTGTGTCAAAAGTGGCTGATCTGTCCGTCGCAATGTCGCGGTACTGCTAAAAATCGCAGACCACCGCCATTGCTAGTAAAAATAAAATACATTTTGTGCAAACCAATCAATATATTTTTTTTTTTTAACCAAAAATATCAATATATATTGGCCTAAACTGATGAAGAAATTTGTTTTTGATTTTTCTTTGGGGGGGATATTTATTATAGAGTAAAAAATATAGTTGTTTTTTTTTTTCAAAATTGTCAGTCTTTTTTTGTTTATAGCTCAAAAAATAAAAACCGCAGAGGTAATTAACCACTTAAGGACCCTGCACTGTATATATACGTCCTCTTTTTAAAGATGGATATCTCGGTAACGGCAGCAGCTGCTGCCACAACCGAGATATCCATCTCTTCAGTGCAGGGTCCTGTGTACAATAACGGCGGTCTCCGCGGCAGATTCGCCGCGAGATCGCCGTTATCGGTGACCGGAGAGGTGCCCCCCCCTCCCGCCGCTTTCCCGTGCTCTCCGCCGCTTACCGTTGCCGTCGGTAGCGGCGGAGGCGATCGGGTCTGTGCGGCTCCTCTGCTGGGATACGAGTGAGGGAAAAATCGCCCCCACCCGTTCCCCATAGCAGCGCTGGGCGGAAGTGACGTCAAAACGTCATTTCCGCCCACTGTCTTAAAGAGACATTTTCTTTTTAAGGCTATTTAAAAAATGTCATTTTCCTTTTTTTTTTTTTTTTCTTTTTAAGCCTAAATATGAGATCTGAGGTCTTTTTGACCCCAGATCTCATATTTAAGAGGACCTGTCATGCTTTTTTCTATTACAAGGGATGTTTACATTTCTTGTAATGGGAATAAAAGTGATCAATTATTATATTTTTTTTTTTTTCAGTGTAAAAAATGTTAAATTAAATACAAATAAATAGGAAAACAAAAAAAAATTTTTTTTAAAGCGCCCCGTCCCGACGAGCTCGCGCGCAGAAGCCAACGCATACGCGAGTAGCGCCCGCATATGAAAACGGTGTTCAAACCACACAAGTGAGGTATCGCCGCGATCGTTAGAGTGAGAGCAATAATTCTAGCCCTAGACCTCCTCTGTATCTAAAACAATGCAACCTATAGAATTTTTTAAACGTCGCCTATGGAGATTTTTAAGGGTAAAAGTTTGACGCCATGCTACGAGCGGGCGCAATTTCTAAACGTGACATGTTGGGTGTCATTTTACTCGGCGTAACATTATCTTTCACAATATATAAAAAAATTGGACCAAATTTATTGTTGTCTTATTTTTTAATTCAAAAAAGTGTATTTTTTCCAAAAAAAGTGCGCTTGTAAGACCGCTGCGCAAATACGGTGTGACAAAAAGTATTGCAATGACCACTATTTTATTCTCTAGGGTGTTAGGAAAAAATATATATATAATGTTTGGGGGTTTTACGTGATTTTCTAGCAGAAAAAACTGTTTCAGTCTTGCAAACACCAAAACTGAAAAACACCCAAGGTCCTTAAGTGGTTAAATACCACCAAAAGAAAGCTCTATTTGTGGGCATGACCGCACAATTGTCATTTAAAGCGACACAGTGCCAAATTGTAAAAAGTGTCTCTGGTCAGGAAGGGGGTAAAATCTTCTGGGGCTGTAAATTTTATTGAATACATAAAATAAATACAGTACCGTTTATACAGCATAACATGTACATGAAATACACATTTCCATAAAAACAGTCATCGTTTTGGACTTCTTACCAATACAAGTGCTATGCAGATGTTACAGGTTATTTCTCATTGGTATTTATTTAAATTTCATGATTTGTGCATTTTAAACTGGCGCCTGACATATATCTGTTTTTATTAAGGGTGGATTTTTGAAACAAAGGACTCTAAATCTGAAGAAATGGAATGGAGAGGTTTATTTGCCTGGGCGCTAGAGAGACTGCAGCTTGCACAGATCCAAATGTATGGACTCGACACGGTTATGAATTCTTTAATCCATACAGTCTATGTAGAGCCCGTTTAGTGCAGCAGAAATAAGCTGCCTCACAATGTAAAAATTAAACGGCCACATAATAGAAACGATATCCTGTTCTCTAACTGGTTTGTTCAAATATGTATAATACAATTCTGTATGAATATGTAAATGTTCCTGGAGATTATTAGAACATATTTTAAATAAGGTGACTTTGTTGAGAAATATATTTTTTTAATTCTTTAATTACATTTTTTTTTTATTACAGAAACAAACAATTATCAAGTTTAAATGACAAGGGTTTCAACAAGCCAGTTATTCTTCGACACTATGGTGGTACTAAAAAGGATCCAATATTGAAACAAAAAAAGAATAGTAAACCTCCTGTATTTGTACTGATGAATGGAAAACCACATATCCCAGAGATCAGGCGGGACAATCCATCTCTGCAAAAACTCCACTATGCTTTGATAGATGGCTCATCAATGGTTTAGTATCCTCTAAGAAAAAAGAAAATCTTACTTACCATCTACAAGACAGTAACAGGTAGTCCTTGACTCTAAGTTAAGGGCCTTGAAACGCGAGGGAAATCTCTGCTGGCTTCCGTCATCCAATCATGTGCAAGCAAAAATGCTGTTTTTTTTTTCTTGCATGCATATAGGAATTCTTTACAAAGTGAAGCTTCGCCTTATCTGCTAAGCTCTGCACTTGCACAGTTTATTTGCCTTTAGAATATCAAAACCATTGTCTTACAACTAGCCACCTTCAGAATAAGAAACTAATGTGGAATTCTAAAGACCCTAAAACATATCAATTTACCTTAACTGACCATCCATTGACCATCCAATTGACCAGTGCCTATTGACCCCCAGGCAGTTACTGACTCCCTTCAACCCTTAGTGGTTATTATTCACTACTTTGTGGAATCCTGCTCTAGGTATTCCTGGCAAAGTTTAATATATCTTCAGGTCAGCTGGGAGGCCCCAGGCCATCCTTCTATTTGGACAAGCCTAATAAGCTCCTTGGAAACCTTTCCTAAGTCATCTGTACAAGATGCTGAAACCAGTCTAGCTGGAATGTTTTTTTAAGGGCAGCTGCAATTCTGAAAAGCCTTCTAGGATTGGCATAACTAATTATTATTATTATTATTATTTGCCTATAGGGCCACATTTTATTCATAGCAAATATAGACAAGTGCCTAGGGTGGCAGGGCTAGCAAGAGAAACACAAAGTCATCCACACCTTATTGTGCCAATAGTAATAGATTTTCATGTAAAAAAAAGGCTTCAGACTACCACTCTGCCTGCTGTTGCAATATGACTGGGTATTCAGTATTCACAAAGCTTACATACCAGAATAAGAATACTGTATTTATTGCCGTATAACACTCACTTTTTTACCCTGAAAATAGAGGGTAAACTGTGCCTGCGTGTTATACACAGTGGGCTGTGTAAAGCAAAAACGCAAAAACTGTTGAACGGCTAAATTAAAAATGTCTTGTGTTAAAATAGAGCCCCTGACTTTGCTAGTGTTAAAGCCACTTTTTATTTTAGTACAGATTGCAAGTTAATTTAGGTAGGGCTAGGGCAGCATAAGACAGTTGGCCTAGGTGTTTGGTGTGGGGACAGAAGAACAAGAAGATCACCATTTGTAGATTGTCTTTTCCTCTATATATTTTACAGTATATATGTAATTCGTAAGTCTAAGTATGATGATGAAAAACATTCCCTTAACTCACTGTTCATTTATCCAACTGGGCAACTGGCTGTGTGTCAAAGTCACTCAGGCCTTTCATATGGAGGACTTTATACTAACATCTTCTCTCCAGATGAAGATATTTTGGGTACATTCACTCCATTTGGACATGGCAGCGTTTTTTTTCCTGACAGGTTAGTGCTACTTTTAAATTACTGTATTTATTGGCGTATAACACACACTATTTTACCCTGAAAATAGAGGGTAAACTGTGCCTGCGTGTTATAGGCCAATATTTTTTTTTTTTTACCAACGGGGAGCGGGAATCGGGCAGTCTGCCCTGGGTGCCACTCTTTTGGGGGGTGTCAGGCCGGCTGCCCCACCTCTCCTGGCCCTGGGACAGTGCTGCCAGCATACCTCAAAGTTAAGAAAACAATACTGCCAGTCCTTTCTCATACACTGCTCCTCCTGTGTCACCCTCAATGTAAATGGAAGCCTCTAAATACCTCAATTAACGCCGCTCTTTCTGGCCGCTGTCCTCCTCCTGCTCTTCCTCCTCGAGTGTAGCTTTTGATTGGAGGAGAGTGATCATGTGACCGTCAATGAAACAGGATAGGATAGCAGTCACATGACCGGGTCCATGACAAAGCGGCGTTAATTGAGGTATTTAGAAGCTCTCATTTATGACAGTGACACAGGAGGAGTGGTGTATGAGAAGAGGCTGACAGTGATGTTTTCTCAACTTTAGAGTATGCTGGCAATGCTGACCCAGGAGACTAGGGATCTCCTGGGAGTGCAGGGGGGCTTTATAATGAAAGGGGGCCGTGTGATGTGCAGGGAAAGGGGGCTGTGTACTGTGCAGAGAAAGGGGGATGTGTACTTTGCAGGGAAAGGGGTGCAGGGGGTCTGTGTACTGTGCAGGGGGCTGTGGAATGTTTTTTTCCTGAAACTTCCCTCTTAAAGTTAGGGTGCATCTTATACACCGATAAACATGGGTATATTCTCGCCAATAAATCATATAATCAAATTTCTTATTTTTAAAGCTATTTTAGATGAGAATATATACTAGAAGATACATACCAAAGATCATCCAATCAGATTTTTATTTTTCCATTTTTTTAAAACTCTTTTTAATGAGATTTTGCTATGCAATTAATATCATTTAGGACATCAGTTGAAAAACACATAAATCTGACACCTGCGACTAACACAGTAAATACTGCTGGAAAAGCTGAAAATAATTACTGTATATAAACCGAGTTTTTCAGCACATTTTTTTGTGCTGAAAATGCCCCCCTCGGCTTATACTTGAGTCACCTTTTTGCGCCTGGTCTCCCGGACTTTGGGGACCCAGTACTGGCCGGCCCCAAACTTGGCACACATGTAGCCCCACGCTTCTTTCTATAAGTGTGCAAAGTTTGTTGACCGGGGGACCTAAGGCTGGGATAGACTCCCATGTTAAACATCAGTCTAGTCATGGACACAGTGAGGCATGGGCAGAGTGAGGCATGGGCACAGTGAGGCATGGACACAGTGAGGCATGGACACAGTGAGGCATGCAAATAGACACAGTGAGGCAAAGTGAGGCATGCAGATGGACGCCCTAGACTTATACTCGAGTCAATAAGTTTTCCCATTTTTTGTGGTAAAATTAGGTGCCTCGGCTTATATTCCGGTCGGCTTTTACTCGAGTATACATATTAGATGTGGCCCAAATTTGTACATCTCAACTTGTGGTGTAACGTTCCCAATGGACGTAGGGTGCAACAATCCTTGTATATGGCAAGTATCCAAAAAAACACACCAGATCTGGATAAAGGATCCAGAGACCAAGTTTAGTCCTTTAAAGTTGATACTCTTTCATAATTATCACATAAATTACTAATCAATTAGATTGATTTTTTTGCCATTTTCTAATAAAAACTCATTTAAATATCTGGTTGGTTGTGAGGTGACGTCTTTTGCCTTTTTATTTTTTTATCATGGTATACTGTATCTTTTTGTTAGATACCTTTTTAATACTCCACCTATTATTATTGATTTGTACATTGTCTAAAATAGCCCTGATTTAAGAACAACACTGATTGCATGCTTCAAAAGAGATGCTTTCTAATGCCGCGTACACATGGTCGTTTTTTGCGATGAAAAAAAACGACGTTTTCTGTGAAGTAAAAAACGACGTTTTTGAAACGTCACTTTCAAAGACGATGTTGCATACACACCATCGTTTTTTTCACAAAAAGCGAGGTTACGTTCACCACTCTTTTCCATTGAAGCTCGCTTCATAACTAGCTTCTGGGCATGCGCGGGTTGAAAAACGTCGTTTTGGAATTTTTTTTTGGTCGTTTTTTTGAAGACAAAAAACTACGTTTTGCCCACACACGATCAGTTTAAATGACGTTTTAAAAAACGTCGTTTTTTTTCATCGCAAAAAACGACCGTGTGTATGCGGCATTAGAATTAGGCAGTGTTTGCAAAAATAAGGAGTTAGTTTGGCCTTATTAAGACTAAGAAACCTGTACTGAGAAAACTAGGTACTTTGCAATTACTGACCTCTTATCCTGAAAATCGTAGCTGCCTGGCTCTAATGCCGATCCATTAACTTTGGTACGTTGTAAGTAACTAATCTGGGATAGGTATGCAGATCAGGTACTCTATCTTCACTCTAACCAACTTGCTGCTAGTCAGTGTCATGGAATGTATTAAACTAGAGACAACCAGGCAAGCAGTATTTTCAGAATGAGGTCAGTCATTTGCCTACATATTTAGTTCACTGTAGGCATGTTATTAAAATCTAAAGTTAGCCTTTTAATACAAACAAATTAAAGCAAATTGCTATTTGAATTCATGTGAAAAAAACACAATGCATATTTTACATCCAACTATTTTTTCATTAATTTTATTACAATTAATTATATTACATTTTTTGTTTATGTAGCAATTGTTACATACTGCACTATAATCAGACTGGTGGAGTAATGAGTGACAAAGAAGGAGAGACTATAAAAGAATGGGACTGGCCAAAGAAAGGAAAATTACCTGACCCTATTACATTACAGGTATTTTGTGCTATAATGATACATCATTTATACAGTTTTTTATTTTTTTATTTTATTTTTTCCCACATCGGACTTTAACCGACATGGTAGAGGCTTGAGGGGGATTCATTTTAGTACCGCCTTTCATAATTCCTCTACGGTTTCGCATCACTTGTGGTATCTCCTCTTTTTCTTTTTTTTTCCTATGTAATTTATACAGTTAAACCTTGGTTTGAGAGTAACCTGGTTTGAGAGCGTTTTGCAAGACAAGCAAAATGTTTTAATAAATTTTGACTTGATACACAAGTGATGTCTTGATATAAGAGAAGCATCATGTCACAACTGAGTATAAAATAGAAGAGAGGCTCCTCTAAGTGTAGCAATATGGTTACATTTAATAAAAGTAGGGTTGTCCCGATACCGATACCAGTATCGGTATCAGGACCGATACAGAGTATTTGCGGGAGTACTTGTACTCCTGCAAATACCCCCGATACCTAAATAGATTACTCCCCCCCCGTCCTGAGAAGGGGAGTGTCTATACATGGTGCGGCAGGCATTACAAGTATTCAAACGAAAGCTTGTAATGCAGGGGGATTAACGTGGCGGTATGCGGCGGCATCATATCGACTACAACAGGAATGGGGGACATACATGGCTGCAATATGGGGGACATACATGGCTGCGATATGGGGGACATACATGGCTGCAATATGTGGGGGACATACATGGCTGCAATATGTGGGGGACATACATGGCTGCAATATGTGGGGGACATACATGGCTGCAATATGTGGGGGACATACATGGCTGCAATATGTGGGGGACATACATGGCTGCAATATGGGGGGGACATACATGGCTGCAATATGGGGGCGACATACATGGCTGCAATATGTGGGTGACATACATGGCTGCAATATGTGGGGGACATACATGGCTGCAATATGTGGGCGACATACATGGCTGCAATATGTGGGGGACATACATGGCTGCAATATGTGGGGGACATGCATGGCTGCATCTGTGGGGGACATGGCTGCATATGTGGGGGACATGGCTGCATATGTGGGGGACATGCATGGCTGCATATGTGGAGGGGACATGGCTGCATATGTGGAGGGGACATGGCTGCATATGTGGGGGGACATGGCTGCATATGTGGGGGGACATGGCTGCAATATATGTGGGGGGACATGGCTGCAATATGTGGGGGACATGGCTGCATTTGGGGACACATTTAAAAAAAGTATCGGTATTCGGTATCGGCGACTACTTGAAAAAAAGTATCGGTACTTGTACTCGGTCCTAAAAAAGAGGTATCGGGACAACCCTAATTAAAAGGTACACCATTTTGCAACATATTGCTACACTTAGATGCGCCTCTCTTCTCTTTTATACTCTGCAGCTCCTGATGGATTTTGCTTCTAATCCCCTTGGGGAGGCTTCCATTTGTGGAGGGATATTTTATGGTTACACAACCTATCACATTGCTATAATCTTTGTATATGGACCATAAACTGAAGGACTTGAGTTTCCATTATTTTTAATGGGGAAATTTGCTTTGATATACAAGTGCTTTGGATTACAAGCATGTTTCTGGAAAGAATTATGCTCGCAATCCAAGGTTTTACTGTATATCTATTGTCAATTAAAGAGACAAGATTTATTAAACCAATAGCAGCTTCCATAATATGAGGCAATCCACAGTATAAAAAGTGAGAAATCCACCCCTCCCCAACATAACACATCCTGGTAATATACAATGAACTATGGATCATCTCATATTATGATAAACATAACATAACATATGATAAACATGTCCAAGCTAGATATGTAAATAAGCAGTCGCTCAAAGCAAGGAGAGAGAAACTGACTTTTTATTTAGACAGGTTTTTATCTGGAAGTCTGTTAATTTTCACTGAACAATAAAAGAGGATTGATCAGAGCTGGATTAACTATGTGTGGCAAGACTGGGCACAGATGATAGGAAATTGTATACTCTACATTGTGACATTAAAAAAAAAAACAGTCTCCTGATTGCTTATGATTTGTTTTGGTGAGGCCTTTCACAATTACATGACATTAGAGGGTAGGATTTTGGTTTCTGAACCTTTAAAATGAAATGGTCCTTAAAACTTTCCTTTTTTATCTCTAGGTCAATGAATACCTCTCTATTAAAATTTCTGGGCAGTTTGCCATTAGTTTGACTTACAAATGGCAGCATGAGTTTGTACGTTTATTTCTCTCACCGCTTCAGGACATCCCTCCTCCACAGGCTGAAGATCTGGTAAGCTCTTCCAAAGACCAACACTTTTTTAGACCTCATGCACACTGGGCCCAGCTCTTCTGAATGCCTTTTCTCCTGGCAGAAGAAAAGCAGCTTTAAAATGCACCTACAGGGGTTAGACAAAAATATGGGAACACTACATGATTTGCAGGTGAGAAAGTGATGACATGTTCTCCGTTAAAGACAGTAGGCGGCATACACTCTAAACATACAGAAAACACTAGACACACCAAACTAGACTATTAATGGTCGAGGCCTGGTTTTCACAAAATATAAACAATTCATTCACCATAACTCTTATAATCAATAAATACTTTAACCACTTCAGCCCCGGAAGGATTTACCCCCTTCCTGACCAGAGCACTTTTTGTGATTCGGCACTGCGTCGCTTTAACTGACAATTGCGCGGTCGTGCGATGTGGCTCTCAAACAAAATTGGCGTCCTTTTTTTCCCACAAATAGAGCTTTCTTTTGGTGGTATTTGATCATCTCTGCGGTTTTTATTTTTTGCGCTATAAACAAAAATAGAGCGACTATTTAAAAAAAAAATGCAATATTTTTACATTTTGCTATAATAAATATCCCCCAAAAATATCTAAAAAAAACTATTTTTTCCCCCAGTTTAGGCCGATACGTATTCTTCTACATATTTTTCGTAAAAAAAAATCGCAATTAGCGTTTATTGATTGGTTTGCGCAAAATTTATAGCGTTTACAGAAAAGGGGGTAGTTTTATGGCATTTTTATTAATATTTTTTTTTTTACTAGTAATGGCGGCGATCAGCGTTTTTTTTCGGTACTGCGATATTATGGCGGACACATCGGACACTTTTGACACATTTTTGGGACCATTGGAATTTTTATAGCGATCAATGCTATAAAAATGCATTGGATTACTATAAAAATGCCATTGGTAGTGAAGGGGTTAACACTAGGGGGCAGGGAAGGGGTTAAGTGTGTTCCTATTTGTGTTCTAACTGTATGGGGGGGTTGACTCACTAGGGGGAATCACTGATCTTCCGTTCATACATTGTATGAAAGGAAGATCAGCGTTTCCCCCGCTGAGAGGAACGAGAGCTGTGTGTGTAAACGAACGAGCGCGCGTGCCCGGCACTCAAGCCCCCTATTGATTTCAGTGGGGGGTTTGTGATAGGTCATTAAAGCAGAGTTCCACCCAAAATTGGAACTTCCGCTCAACCCACTCCCCTCCCCCTTTCATGCCACATTTGGCATGTAATTTCTTTTGGGGGGGGGGGAGTGGGGGCTTCAGGAGGAGTAGGACTTCCTGTCCCACTTCCTGCTTCCGTCGAGGGGCTGGTTAGGCGATTAAGCTTAATCGCCTACAGCAGCCCCTCCCTGTAGGCGATCGCATGGGACACATGACAGGTCCCATGCGATCGCCTGTCCAATCAGCGGCGGGCCGCGACGCTCGTGCATGCGCAGTTCCGCTCCGCAGCCGAAGGCTGTCACGGCCGGGTGCCCACATTTGCAATGAGGACGCCGGCCGGGGAGGGGGTTGAGGAGCGGAGCCCCGGTCGGCGCGTCACTGGAACGCTGGAGCAGGTAAGTGATCGTTTATTAAAAGCCAGCAGCTACACTTTTTGTAGCTGCTGACTTTTAATAAACAAAAATATTGGCTGGAACTCCCCTTTAAAGGTCATTTAATAGCTGGCACCCCCCCCCCCCCCCCCCCGCCGCTTAAATAGGGGTCATGCCAATTTCTGGAATTTTATGGGGGGGTCAGTTGACCTTAAATTACCTATCCTAAAAGACCCCCAGAACATTCTCAATCAGCTGACCTTTTTGACCTATTACAAACTCCCCCACTAAAATCAATCAATGTGGGGCTTGAAACTCTTACCACCACCATCCCATGAGGGAAAGGAGGGCCTTAAAACAGGCTATCCCCCCTTTCCTCACATTCTTTTGCTGCTACAAATTTCGGTGCAGACATTGTTTTTGCATGAAGAGTAGTATCAGATTCCATTATCCACCATCCAAGACTTATATTTGTCAGTTCCTAGGAGAATTCTGTCTGTCTTTGATGCCAAAGGCAGTCCAACACCAGATTAGATAACTATTTTGTTCTTTTACCTGGTGTTTCCATATTTGTCCAACCCCTATAAAGTCTCATTTTGCAAATGTATTTAAGCCTGTTCAGGCATTTAATTGGCCGGAATATTAATTTACTCTGCTCATTGAAATTAATAAACACTCAAACTAAAGCGCCTAGCACATTTAGATGTGTTTACACACGTTTATGCACATTCTGCCATTTTTCTGCCAGAACACTCCTCTCCTGTATGGCATGTGAGGATTTTTTTTTTTTCTGCCTCTAAACGGCTATAAACACCTATGTGTGCAAGGACACATAGGCTAACATGAAGGAGCTTTTACAGGCAAAAAAAAAAAAAAGAGTCAAACACCCTGGAAAGTGATTTTTGTTTAGCCCAGTGTGCACTTGGCCTTAGTTTTCTGGGTATAGTGTCCTCCCGCTCTTCCTCTATTATGGGCTTAGCTATCTTCTGGTTATAGCTTCCTCCAGTTCTTCCTCTATTATTTTAGGGTCAACTTATAACAAATGAAAACTTTTCATCAAAAACTGCCAAAGAAATGGCCAAGGGGAACAGAAAGAAGGCCAAAGAGAAGGATTTAAAGAGAAGTACAAAGAAAACTGTAAGTAAATGTGTTTGAGTAAGCAAAACAGGTTATTAGTACATTAAGTACAATAAAAGAACGAGTAAGCATGTAAAAATGCGGATGTCACATTAAAAATTACTTTAAGGTAAATACAGCAATAATAATGCGCTCACTGAAAATACACAGAACTTTACTCAAAGGTTTCCTAAACCTTTTAACCTGAACTAAATAAGAACTAAATAAGAAAATTGTTACTATACTGGGACCCAGGAAGAGAATTTGTACTAAAATAACATGGCTGCATATTAAAAAAAAAACACAAACAGTGAATAATTCATCTCTATATTTATAATGTGTTTAGGCGGGGCTGAATATGAGAAGAACGCCATGTAAACAAGCTAGTTCTGCCTCAAATGACTTACCTTTCTACAGTCAAAACACAGCTTTGAATCCTTCTGCTTTAATTCCTTTGGTTTAGTGTCACACTGTATTTTTGGCATTTTTTTGTTAATTAAAGCGATATTAAACCTAAAACCAAAAATTATACATATTGCAGTTTACCAATCCTTAGATGTGGTGGCTGCATTCATTTTCTTTTTCTTTATTTATTTTTTTTCTCTGTTTTCACCAGGTCATCTGGCCAGTAGCACACCCCCTGTATAGAGTGCCTCCACTTTGGATAAAAGACCAAAGGGGCACCTTTAGACAACACCATTGTTAATCTGGGGGGGAGGAGACGAGCAGATTTAGATATATTAGTTGATAATAAAAATAAACATTCTTTTAAAATAAAAATGTAAATGTCAAATCAATGCATCCTTCTGTTATATCTACGAGTCACCTACATAGGGAATATTTCATTTATTTCGTTATTTAATTTACTATTTACAATATTTATACCATTAATACATTTCTATAATACTTTTGTTTTATACATCTAAAAAAAGTTTTTTTTTTTGTAATTTCAACTTTCCCTGAAAAGGGCAGACAGGCCACATCACTCAATAACCCTCTACTATGCAGCATGTCTGTATTCACTGAGGATAATATTACTGACATGTGCCCATGTCTCATACATTATAAACTACAGCTATTGTTCTGAATTCTATTCTATTAAATGCAATCATTAAACTGCATAATACAAGCTACTCATGACAGCTCAACATTTGCCCACAACATTGTATTTTTCATCTCCTTTATTGTCATTAAAAGACGAAAAGGTAGTATAAGAGAATTTTTTTCCAATGAGTTGCTACCTGGAATCATGCAGCAGAGAAGCAGGTAGTTTTTTTTTTTATGTTAGCTGTGCTATAATTTTACAGATGACAATAATAGATTTGTTACTAACACCTTTAGGCCTCGTACACACAACCGTTTTCCTCGACAAAATCCATCAAGAAACTTGGTGGCAGAGTTTTTTTGCCGAGGAAAACATTCGTGTGTATGTTTTTCGTTGAGAAAACTGTCGCGTTTCTCATCGGGCTGGTTTACGAAGAGAAACACGTTCGTGTGTATGCTTAGAAACCCGCGCATGCTCAGAATAAAGTATGAGACCGGAGCTCACCTTCTGTAAAAGTAATGGAGATAGCACATTCTTTACGCTGTAACCGACTAAAAAGCACAAATCGTCTCTCACCAAACTTTTACTTAACACGCAGTACCATGAGCTTAGTAAAAGCAGCCCCAAGGGTTGTGCCAGTGGAATCAAACTTCCCCTTTATAGTCCTGTCGTACGTGTTATACGTCACCGCGTTTGAGAATGACAAGATTTTGTCTTCACAGTGTGTACGCAAAGAAAGCTTGACAAGATTCTCGAAAAGCCTGACAAGGAACTCGTCGAGGAAAACAATGTTTCTTTTACGACGAGTTTCTCGGTCCTGTGTACGAGGCCTCATATTCTAAATCAGAAGTCTCCAAACATTTTAAACAAAGGGCCAGTTTACCGTCCTTTAACCACTTGCTTACTGGGCACATACACCCCCCTCCTGCCCAGGTGAAATTTCAGCTTCCGGCACTGCGTCGCTTTAACTGACAATTGCGCAGTCGTGCGACGTGGCTCCCAAACAAAATTGACGTCCTTTTTTCCCCACAAGTAGAGCTTTCTTTTAGTGGTATTTGATCACCTCTGCGGTTTTTATTTTTTGCGCTATAAACAAAAAAGAGCGACAATTTTGAAGAAAAATACAATGGCCCAGATTCAGGTACATCTGCGCATTATTGGACCGGCGTAGCGCACCGCCTTTACGTTAGACTTGCGCAATTTTGCCGCGTAATCACCCTATTCTCGTAGCTTTTGCGCAGGAAATTGCGCATGCGTAACGTTTTTTCAGAGGCGTAAGGAGGAGTAATACAAATTGGGAAGGACGTGGGCGTGTTACATTGAAATGAGCCGTGACCCCATGCAAATGAAGGGCCGGCCGGCTCGCGCATGCGTGCTTGAAGGAGACCATGGTCAGCTCCGATGTGCGCATGCTCACAACTCGGGAGCGGCGCAATCAGTGAAATTGGAAATGGACTAGGGCAACTTTGTGAACTACGCAGACAGCATAAATAGACAGACACAAATGCACTTCCTTTGCAAAAGTACATCCCTTTGTATCCCTCCCTCTACAGCAAGGTGCTTTTGTTTGTTTGTGACGTGTCTTTGAGATATTTGGGAACTGTTTTGCAGAGTGATTTTTGTCTTTTATGTGTTTTCTTTGTTGTTATTTTGTTTAAATTATATTTTTGCTGGGCATTTTTTATTTTTGCTCGTCATTTATTTAATTTTTTTGGTTCTGTTTGTGTATGATTTTGGAATGTGGGGGTGATATTCCTGCGGGAAAATGGGTGTCACCCTCATTTGTGGTGGAGAAGTGATCCCCAGGTCTGTGTGAATGGTGTATGAATGTACAGTGACATAATTGGAGCCGTGGCATGGCGTTGCAACTCACAAGTCCTGCATGGTGGACTGGTGCCAATCCAATGTGATGACGATGTGGTGTGTGCTAGGGACCACAGTGGTGTGCATGCATGCATTCTCATTGTGCCATGATTAATGTGTGTGTTTAACGTGCAAAGATGCATAATGTGAGCTGGCATGAGATGGGGTCATGAGATGGGGTACCAGTGCATATGCAGAGTCACCTTGAAGGGAAAAGACAGGAGGATGTTAGTCATGCATGTGCCCCTTGTGATGTGTGCATCACGGGAGGGGATAGTCATGCCTGCCACCCATGTCACTCACCAACCAGCCAGCTGTCCCCATACATGTTCTGATCGCAATCTGTGGGGATGGGGCTCTGATTGTATATGTAGCTGTCATGGGTGTCATGGGTGGTGCCATGTGTTGGGCTGCTGATGTCCTCCTGCAAGGTTGTGGTAATTCCAGGATGGCATGAGGGGTGAATCTGAAGATGCGAGACACCTCAGAATCACTCATGCCAAAGATGTCTATGCGTGTGTGATATATCAAGTGAAGAGTGAGGGGCTTGTATCAGATAAAAATATTGTATTAGATTAGATTAAATTGTAAATTTTATATAAGCAAATAAAAAAATAAAAAAAACATCTCCCGTGCCCTCCTTAGTGCCATCCTCCGTGCCCTCCTCCTTCTTTGTTCATCTAAAGTCAGTAGTATAGCTATGCGCGACGATGCCCCTGGCATGTTGGCATACAGATTGTTGTGCAACACGTGTGACTGCTGAACTCCTCACTAACAGTGTTGCTTTATCTGACATGTAGACTTTTTTTCTTTTTTTAGACCAGCTTTTATCAGCTCTAATTTTAGACAGGACATTTTGCTGTTGCGCACACTGCGTCGCCTGCGCTGCCCCAACGTTGTTTTGTGGATCCCCGTAAGTCCCTCATTAGCATATTTGACTAGCAAATCAATGGTCTGTCTATCGCACTTTTGCGCGGAAGGATGCGCCAGTCTAACGAAATTACGCGGGACAAAAAAAAGTCGATTTTTTGCGTATCTCGTTCTGGGGATGCCGCGCAACGAAACGCACGCGCACATTTAGACTTACGCACGCGCATCTCCTGTTGCGCAGGCGTAATCGCTCTGTGAATCTGGGCCAATATTTTTTACTTGTTGCTATAATAAATATCCCAATTTAAAAAAAAAAAACACATATTTTTTCTCAGTTTAGGGCGATACGTATTCTTCTACATATTTTTGGAAAAAAAAAAAAAATCGCAATAAGCGACTGGTTTGCGCAAAAGTTATAGCGCTTACAAAATAGGGGAGAGAATTATTTTTTTTAATTTTTTTTTACTAGAAATGGCAGCGATGTGCGATTTTTATTGGTACTGCGACGTTATGGCGGACACATCGGACACTTTTGACACATTTTTGGCGCCATTCACATTTATACTGCGATCAGTGCTATAAATATGCACTAATTACAGTATAAATGTGACTGGCATTGAAGGGGTTAACACTAGGGGGTGAGGAAGGGGTTAAATGTGTATCCTAGGTGTGTTCTAACTGTGGGGGGAGGGGGGGTGACTGGGGGGGTGACCAATCCTATGTACAAGGTTCCTATGTACAAGGAACACAGATCGGGCTCCTCCCCTCCAGAGACAGGACGCTGTCTCTGTGTAAAACGGCAATGAGAGATGATCTATGAGATCATCTCTCATTCGCCCACAGATCGCATTGCAAACGGCCACTCTGACTGGCCGTTCGCCGCGATCTGTGATTGGCCGTGTCCAAGGGACACGGACAACACAGGGCTTCCCCTACAGCGCACGCTGGGAACGCCCAAAGGGGCGGTCGTCAAAAGACGGCATGTTAACCCGCGCTGTTGCCGTCATTTGACGGTAGCATGGGTCTGAAGTAGTTAAGATGGGTTCAGACGGTTGCGAATTGGATGCGGGTTTCCATGCATCCAATTCTCATAGCAGGAGATTGTGACTGGCTCTCTATAGTTTCAGGTCTTGAATCAGCCCAAAATTCGGGCTGAAATCTGACCTGAATCAGTAAATGGAGACGCACCAGACTCCTGCTGTGAGCTGCTGCGATCTCTAGTTTGAATCCAGCCTTAGACTTTCAGGGGGCCAGAATGTGACCAGTGGGAGTAGAAAATGCCACAACAAGTAAACAAAGCCTCAGGCTTGGTGGTCAATGGGAGGAATTCCCCATCTTTGTTGTCAGTGGACGGAATGGTGCCTCATCGTTGGTGTCAGTGGGAAGAATAGTGCCACATATCAATGGGAGGAATAGTGCTTTCTATCAGTGGGCGGAATAGTGCCCTAGGGGCCAGATAAAGGTGAGCAAAGGACCTCTTCAGGCCTGCAGGCCGCAGTTTGGAGACCACTGCTCTAAATAGTTCAGACTGAAGGCTGTAACAAGAGACAGAGTAGCCCATATACAGTTGTGCTCATAAGTTTACATTATGTTATCAAAAAATACTGGAGAAACATTTGCATTCATCAGCCAGGAAGCTGCGCATGGGACGTATTTGGACATTCCAACTTGACAATGATCCAAAACACAAGGCTAAGTTGACCTGTCATTGGCTACAGCAGAATAACGTGAAGGTTCTGGAGTGACCATCTCAGTCTCCTGACCTCAATATCATTGACCACTCTGGGGAGATCTCAAATGTGCAAATGAGAGCCCAAGAATTTACCGGAACTTGGGGTATTTTGCCAAGAGGAATGGACAGTTTACCATCTGAGGAGATGAAAAGCCTCATCCACAAATACCACAAAATAATTCAAGCTATCATTGATGTTAAAGGGTGCAATACACGGTATTAAGAACTGGGTTATGTAAAATTTTGATTAGGGTAATTTTGGTAGTTTCTACAGTAAACACAGTTGATTGATAATAAATGGCTTTAGCCAATCACTAAAAATGAGGGAAAGAAAGGTGTTTGTGTTATCATTCATATTCTCTGAAAAATGGCCAAGATAAATTCTGCCAGGGTATGTAAACTTATGAGAACAACTGTATCTGTAATGACAAAGAAACCCAGTGAAAAAAATACAGGCCTTGTATTGCATCATAATAGTCTTTGAACACAATATCAGCGTTTGACAAATTACTTATACTTATCACTGCCTATTTTTGGGGATTTTTATTATCCAAATTTGTATTGTTTTTTTAAAAGTTCAACAAATCACATCGTTATTATATAACCTTCTATTGTATTTCATAATATCATAAAAGGAAATACATAAATACAAACATTTCAATATATTCTAGTCCCAAAACTAACATGTATAACTACCTACCTAAAAAGAAAATAAAGAAGAAAAAGAAAAAAAAGGAGAAAAAGAATATATAAAAAATTGAAGAAAAAAAAAAAAAAACCCTACATGGTTCTATTTCTCCCTCCTTAGTGCATGCTTTAACTATAGTAAGAATTGGGTCAGCTCTATCACTTCCATTCCTGGAAGCTACCTCTTCTATTCGGGGGCCTATTATCCTTAGTTCTACTATACCACCTTACCCCCTTCTATACCTGTGCATACGTGTCCAATCTATTCTTTCTCAGTGATCCCATCCCTCCACTCCATCCATTAGCCCCCCCCCCCCCACCCAAAGGGACCCCACTCCCCCCATCCCCTACCCTTTGTTTCTATTTGTTTTTATTCAAAAAACATTTTTACATACATACATTTCACATTACATTTACATTTACAATAACATACATTGAAATCATATTAAATACATTCACAATCTACTCAAATATAAACAACATACACTAAAATAATAAAGACAACATTGTCGAGATCGATCAATCCTACACCTTTTATTTATTTCATTTATTTCACTTTCCCTCCTCCCTCTCTTGCCCTTCCCTCTTCCCCTCCTTATGCCGAGAAGAGAGGAAGGTGGGGAGAGAGAAGAGAAGGGGGAAAAAAAAAGAAAATACCACACCAAAAAAAAAAAAAAAAGAACCCATTACCACCCAAATAAAAATGTGTATATTTTTTCCCCTAGTTAATGCTCTATGGCTCCTAAACATCTATTTTTGGGGATTGATATCCCCTTTCTTATACATTTCCTGTTCCTTCTGTGATTGTTTTAGTGCTTTTATGTGATTTACCCCATCTTTTGTGACTAATTCTATTACCCTTCTCTTTATTGAAAGGGAGAAAACCAATATAATATACAATACAATATATCCCCTACCCCTACCCTTTGACCTAATGCGTGTAAGGCCGTGTACACACGATCAAACATGTCCGCTGAAACTGGTCCGCAGACCAGTTTCAGCGGACATGTTCGATCGCGTGTACGGCCTATAGGACCGTTTTCCAGCGGACAAAAGTTTCAAAACATGCTTTGAAACCTGTCCGCTGGAAACCTGTCCGTCGCACAGGTTCGATGGTTGGTACACAAAATTATCTGACCAAAATCCTGCACACGTTCAGAATCAAGTCGACGCATGCTTGGAAGCATTGAACTTCGTTTTTTCATCACATCGTTGTGTTCTACGTCACCGCGTTGTGGTCCGAGGGGATTTTGGTCCGATGGTGTGTACGCACATAAGACCAACAGACCACTTCAGCGTGGTCCGATGAAAACGGTCCGTCGGACATGTTTCATCGGAAATGTCTGATCGTGTGTACGCGGCCTAAGAGGCCTTTATTGGCCACACTATCACCAAAAGCCCATAACCCATATAGAGGCTGTTATGGCCACATTACACTCAGTAAACCCCCCCCCCCCCCATTTAATTAACTCTTCACCCCCTTCCCCTATCTTAACCCTATAAAAAGACACTCCTGTGTCTCATTACTCCCTACTTATTTTACCCCCTGACTTATCACTGCTTATTTAACTTAACCAACTTGTTTTAAAATGACCATGTAATTATATCAGTTTCTGCCCCAGTGAACCATATAATATAATGTAATGTTCTTAACATATAAATGTAGCACACACACTATTCGGATTTCATTTATGCAGGCCAGCTGTTGCCATTACTGCAGTAGTAGGATAAAAAAAAAAAATTCCTATGGGTGTCAGTTCTTGCAATAATTAGATACAGCATAACAAAATGGAAACAAATAATGTACGTGTGCTCCCATTCTTTATGTATACAATCTAAGCAGAATCTATATACGGTACATTGGAAAGGTTGATGTGGATATAGTGGTTAAGATTTGCATTTCTTATATCACAATATGCATGAACATGTATCCATTTTTATTTTGCAGACAATTTTATCTGAGCTGGTAAAAACACTTGAAATTCCCGAGGACCACATCAGCCCTTCAAATGATGTAAATGCAGCGACTGAGCTCCGGAGACTACAACGAAAGATCAGAAATATTGCTGAGGATTGGATGGAGCATTATAGTTTGGCTTCCGGTGAGTCCCATCTATTGTCCCATGAATTGGAAACATACTTTTTCAATAAATAAATACATTTTAACAGAAATGACTTCTGTGACAGCCATTTTCCTGATAACTAGAATGAGGAAAAACACATCACATTTCATGTTATATTAATACAGTTCAGTTCTTGTGGTGGCTCACGATTGCATTCCACCAGTTGTATTTTTACAAAAGAGGAAAATTATTCATTTTCATGTTGTCATAAATTCCTAGCTCTGCTGCATAACAGTAGCACTGTGCCAATTAAAAGCCTTCCCACTGCCCTATTTTCCCTATTCCTGTCTGTGTTAACAGTTATCTGCTGCAAGTTCAGGGGTAAATCACAGATTGTCCTTGCACAGGGAAAGAAAAGGCAGAACAAAACAAAAATCAAACAAAATTGAATCGGCTGAGTGCTTCTTCACCATTCACAGGAAGTATTCTAGTTTTATCAATGTACACAGGCAGTGATTCCCCCCGAGGTGGAGATTGTGAAGTCATGGGGTTTAGTTTAAAGACAAATACACTTTTTGCAGTTGCTCCAAAGCTTAGTAAATAAGGTAAAGCTTCACTTTGCAAAGAATACCCAATCACAAACAAGAAAAAAAAAAAAAAACAGCATTTTTGCTTGCACATGATTGGATGATGGAAGTCAGCAGAGCTTTTGCTTATTTATTTATTTCAGGTACTTACTGTATTTATTGGTGTATAACACTCACGTTTTTAGCCTGAATATAAAGGGTAAACTGTGCCTGCGTGTTATATGTAGGGGGCCGTGGAAAGTTTTTTTCCTCAAACTTTCCTCTTAAAGTTATGGTGCGTGTTATACGCTGATAAATACGGTATATAGCGCCGTCAATTTACACATCGCTTTACATATACATTGTACATTCACATCAGTCCCTGCCCTTACAACCTAAGGTCCCTAACTCACATTCATACATATACTAGGGTCAATTTAGACAGGATCCAATTAACCTACCAGCATGTCTTTAGAGCGTGGGAGGAAACCTACGCAAAACACAAAAAGATACTTGGGGGGCACACCCTAAAATGCTATACATCTAAGATGGTGCTGCTATAAGACCAAATACAGTACAAAACAGATTATAGCGCACACATGCAAAAATGACATTTATCCTGCAAGGCTAGTTAAAAACACCTGAACATATTCAAAAATACGGGGGTTTGGTCACACTATATGGTCATATAGTGCTAAGCCCACTTACTGCGACAAAGTACCCTGATTTAGTGGGTCCTAATTCTTCCTATACACTGGTGGCCACTAATGTGAGGTAATGAAGAGGGGGAGGGGTGCTCCAGCCCAAGAGACCTGGTCAGAGTCTATACAAAATACAAAAATGAAAAGGAAACCTACGCAGGCACAGGGAGAATAGGGAGAACATGTAAACTCCAGACAGATGGTGTCATGGATGGTATTCGAACCAGCGATTCTTTTTGCTGCTAGGTGAAAGTGCTAACCACTACACCGCTGTGCTGCCTTTACTAAGCTCTGGAGCAACTGCACCTGCACTTTGCAAAGTGCACACAATCTATTTCCCATTGGTTAAACCAACCCCTATATGTCTGCCTCTTTTTCACATTTAGGCTTTAGGCTGGGTTCACACCGCAGCACGCTCCAGCTCACAGCAGGAGTTAGGTGTGTCTCCATTTACCGTTTCAGAATCGATTTCAGCCCGAATTTTGAAACCTAAAACGGACCGAAAGACGCACAGGCCAATATTTTAAGAAATCAACACTATACAGTATTTTAACTAAATAGCTTATAAATAAATCACAGGTACCTCTTACACAGCATAGGAAAAAAGTCCAAATTTGAGTTTGTTTAGGCTGCACATCTGGGAAAGGAGGGAATGGAGGGAAGTTAATGGAACAGATTATGAAGGTACTTCTATGTTTACATACTTGAGGAATGCAAAAGTTTAATTTAAGACAATGCGTTTTACTGGATACTGTGTAGCCAGTAAGTCATGTAACCCGCATATGCCTGATAATATACAGTATAATTAAAGTACATGGTAGTATGGCTGGAAAATGGAATAACGTCTAATGCTCCATCAAGATGTATTAACTTAAATGCTTTTATGGTATGCATATATATTTTATATATAGTGGACCACCACCCAGGTGATGTCAGATGTTCTTTATGATATTAGATTAAAAGTATTACACATGAGACCATTCTGAGTTTTTCAAGATTCAGAGGTATAGTTCATGACATCAGTCTGATTTTGTAGGACTTGATTCACCTCACATACAGAGGATGTCTGACGCACCTCCCAAAACATCACGCAAAAGGAAAGTCCAATCTGCTACTTCTTTCCCAATAAGTACACCAGTGCCGAAGACTCAGCCTGTCATAGAAACAGAAGCTAGGAATATACCAAGCAAAGAAGGTTCTCAGCCATACGGACGCTTTCTGTCAGCACCTGTCCGTGCTCCTTTTACACGCTGGGATAGATCCCTAAGCTCTGCTTCCCCCAGGTATAGTTTGTATATTTATATACTATATTATGAGATATAGGAAGAATTTACCGAACTGGAGCAGCTGTGCATAGTAACCAATCAGCTTCTAACTTCAGCTTGTTCAGATAAGCTTTGAAACTGGAAACTAGAGGATGCTTGGTTGCCATGCCCAACTTTCCAAATTCTGACTTTCAAATTTGAACAAATTCCCCTGATGGAGTCTATCAGTTGGGCCTGAGTGTGTACCTGTAATGCATTTAAAACATTATAATACAGTATTTCCTAAGCTACTCCGGACTGACCACCTACTCTCCCCAGACGAGTTACTGACTCCCTTGAAGTACTACGTCTTACTCAACCTGACTAGATGGGAGTGACATTCTTGTTAACCCCTACAGACGCCGGCAGCCTCACAGACTGCTGATTGAAGATTTATGTCCCTTCACCTATTAGATTGACTGAAAACTCTTCCCCCCCCCCCTGGAACCCCCTGTACTACATTTTGTCATGACCTGAGTCCTACACGCTCACTGTTTTGCTTTTCTAGTTAATATTGTTCATTTTGTTCATGAATGCCTTTACACACAGCAGCTGCGACCGCAGATATTGACCATTTGTTAACTATTTGTGATGATACCTTTTTTTTTTCTGTATACTGTATTCAAAGTTTTCAATAAACTCTTGGAAAAAAAAAAGAACTAAAGGCAAACCTGTCCATTTTTTTTTTTTTTTTGCCATCTGGGTCCTATTGGAGAGATTTTCCTTCACTTCCTGTCCCATAGCCACAAAAGGAAGTGACAGTGAAGTGAAGGAATCTCTGGTAGTCCCCTCAGGGTCACCAAATCTAGTGTTACCCTTGGAAAAGTTCCCTTCTATTCCTGTTCTGGCAAAAAACAAAATTTGGCGCTTTTTTTTTCACTTTCAGTGATAATGGTCACCAGGACAAATGGAGAGGGTGAGTCTCCTTAACCTCCCTGGCGGTATTCCCGAGCGTGACTCGGGGTTAACATTCAGTGCCAGAAGCGGTAACCCCGAGTCACGCTCGGGGTGCATTTTTTTTTCCCCCAAAAATTCCTGGCGATCCGGCGGGGGTTTCCCGCTGGATCGCCGGTCAGACTAGTCCCGCTGGATCGCCGGTCAGATGAGTCAGGGGAAATGCAGAGTGAGCGCAGCGGTGGTGTGGTGACATCCCGGCGATCCAGCGGGGTTTCCCGCTGTGATCGCCGGTGAGAGCCCCGGCAGAATGTATTGCAGAGTGAGCGCAGCGGTGTTCTTATCTAATCCCGGTGAGAGCCCCGCTGATGTCTTCTCTGATGTCTCCTCTCTCTTCCGTCTCCGTCTCTGTGAACCGCAGCGCCTCACAGTGGCGGAAGTGGGCGGGAGATTCAAAAAAGTTACAATGTTACAATGTAAAAAAGTAAAACACACACATAAAGTTACATGATACAGTGTAATCTGACAGGATTTCACTGTATCACCTCAGATTATTCTACACTGCCCTGGCTGCCCTTTTTGCTGTTTTATCTAACCAAAAAAAATAAAATGGCATCAAAGCGTCACTTTAGCACCTCCAAAGCGGCTTTGGATCAGATAAGTGACAGCGACAGCGACACAGAGTTCCTCGCAGAATTGAGCGACAGCGATAGCGATTCGTGGCAAGATTCGTCATACGACTCCGACTCTGACCAGAGAAGTAGCGACAGCGACGAATCTCCACTTGAGCTCAGTGAGGTGCGCACTTGGTGCCCTATTGATTGCGGTATGGATGCAGTACCACCGCCAAGATTCCCGTTTACAGGATCGCCTGGGATGAAGGTAGAAGTTGATCACAATGATCCTTTGGCGTACCTAAAATTATTTCTGACAGATGACGTCATTGAAAAGATTGTCACGGAGACAAACCGCTACAAAGAGCAGCAATCCACTACTCTGCACAGCAAGTTTTCCAGATCCAGAAAATGGGAACCTGTGAGTAAGGAGGACATATGGAAATTTCTGGGGCTAATACTTCTCCAAGGGGTGGTGGGTAAACCCCTGCAGAGATGGTACTGGACTAAAAATAAATTGCTGGCAACCCCATTTTTTGGCACCATCATGTCCGAGTACCGATTTTCCCTCATAATGAAGAATCTACACTTCACCAACAATGAGGACTTTGACGAAGCCACACATCCAGCGCCCAAACTGAAGAAAATCTGGGAAGTATTCCAAATGATTATAACAAATTTCCAGCAGGCCTATGTCCCAGACCGTGACATCAGCATTGATGAAAGTCTGATGGCTTACAAAGGTTTAAGTAAGTATTTACTAAGAATTGCAGGCCTACAATAAATAACACCAAATTTCCATACAAAAAAATGGTACCGCTTTTGGAACAAAATTCCAGACAGAATCATACCGCTAGGGAGGTTAAAGGGTTAGCAAAATTGTTTTTCTTTAAAACAACAAACATGTTATACTTAACTGATCTGTGGAATGATTTTTCCTCCTCTTCCCGGGTCCCCCCCTGGCGCTATGTGCCCCCAGAGCAAGTCGCTTGCTCTGAGAGCACTCATGCATGCTTGTTCCCGAGCCATGTTCTGTGGGTCCATAAGACACACAGAGAGTAGGGCTCAGCCTCTCCTCTGCTCCCTTCTCACTGGCAGTGATTGACAGCAGCGGGGGCCGATGGATACCACTGCTGTCTCTCAGCCAATGAAGAGGCAGAGACCTGGGGCAGCAGCTGCTCTCATGCACATCGCTGGTTCGCAAATCGGACTCAGGTAAGTATTAGAGGGGGCTGGGAGGAGGGGGACTGCATACTGTAGGTTTTTCACCTTCATGCATAGCCTGCATTAACCTCTTAAGGACCGCCTACTGTACATTTACGTCAGCAGAATGGCACGGCTGGGCACATCAACGTATATATAGTACCCGCGGCGCGCTCCTGTGACCCGGTCCGAAGCTCCGGGACCGGGACCATGGGACTCGCGGACCCGATCGCCGCTGGAGTGTGGCAATCGGTCCCTGGAGCTGAAGAACGGGGAGAGCCGTGTGTAAACACGGCTTCCCCGTGCTTCACTGTGGCCGCAGCATCGATAACGTCATCCCTGTTATAGGGGGACGTGATCGATGACCTCACACCTACAGCCACGCCCCCCTGCAGTTGTAAACACACGCAGGGAACACACAAATCCTACAGCGCCCCCTTGTGGTTAACTCCCAAACTGCAACTGTCATTTTCACAGTAAACAATGCAATTTAAATGCATTTTTTGCTGTGACAATTGTCCCAAAAATGTGTCAAAATTGTCCGAAGTGTCCGCCATAATGTCGCAGTCGCGAAAAAAATCTCTGATCGCCGCTATTAGTAAAAAAAAAAATAAAAAAAATAAAAATGCAATAAAACTATCCCTTATTTTGTAAACGCTATAAATTTTGCGAAAACCAACCGATAAACGCTTTTTGCGATTTTTTTTTTACCAAAAATAGGTAGAAGAATACGTATCGGCCTAAACTGAGGAAAAAATATATATATATTTTGGGGGGATATTTATTATAGCAAAAAGTAAAAAATATTGCATTTTTTTAAAATTGTCGCTCTATTTTTGTTTATAGCGCAAAAAATAAAAACCGCAGAGTTGATCAAATACCACCAAAAGAAAGCTCTATTTGTGGGGAAAAAAGGACGCCAATTTTGTTTGGGAGCCACGTCGCACGACCGCGCAATTGTCAGTTAAAACAACGCAGTGCCGAATCGCAAAAAGGGGCAAGGTCCTTTAGCAGCATTTTGGTCCGGGTCTTAAGTGGTTAAGGTAAAAAAACCTTTAGCCTTTACTGTGGGAGGGCACAGACAACAATAAAAATACGTGCTCTAATCCCTCTCCACTCTACCCAAAAACTATAGAAAAACTTTTTTCCTTTAGATATACTTTATATACATACTGACAGTACAGTATATATACAAAATGTAATATATTGTCTATATTCGCTGCTTGAATATATTGCGGTTGATGCATCAGTATTTTTTCGTTGTTATTTCAGGCCTTCTTCATTGTCAAGCACCAAAAAGGAGCATGCATCTGCTGATCCAATCTTTAGTAAAAGTCTATCCGGCTTAAATATTGTTAGTAAGTCAGTGTAAGTAATAGTAAGTATTACATCACAGATATTTCAAGCTAAACAATGCTTATTTGGGACCATTGGGAATTTTGAACTTCTACATAAATGCTCCAAAAATGTGTTCTGTTTTTTCATCATCTATGTCATAAAAATAAATACAGAGAGTATTATTTAGTATGCCTGCACATAGCTGAAGCAGCGTCCCAAACCTTCTTTCCCAGATAAATACTCGATTGTTCTGACAGGTAAAGCTCCAACACCTCAGCTAATGCCAGGGATTGCTGCTAAGTTTTGCCACTTACATTCATACTGGACTATTACTATGATGTGCAGCTTCATGGCCTTTACGTATGTATATGAGGCTACTATAAGAAAATCAAAAGTATCAGAGGAGGTTATCACTTGTCTTGCAACAAAAAAAATGCTGCATGGTTGCCGTTCCTGCCAGGAGAAGACAGTGATTGTAGCAAAAATTGCAAGGGTCTCCAACAGGCTGGTTGTGCCCAAGTTGATCAATCAATTAACTTAGTACATTCAGTCTGCCCACACACAGTTCGAATCTGGACTGGTTCCTGTTGAATCAGCCCAGATTTGAACTGTCTATACCCGGCCTAAGACTGAGCAGCCAGAATTTGGTGCAGCTTAACTGACCAAGCTGAAGCTGAAGCTGATTTTTTAATATGCACATGTGCTTTAGATCTTGTCTGCTCCAGTTTTAGTAGATTCTTCCTTTTTGTGCGAGATGTTTCCTAAAGCGGAACTCCAAGGACGATATATTTGGCATACTTACACTGTGCTAGTTTGGCCAATTGCCCTCTGTGGAAGTTGTAGCCTGAGCTACTACAGTGATGGCTAATGTCTTCTAGGTGCTGTGCAGAGTGTTTGCCCTTCTGCATAGTAAGCACGAGGAGTTGTTTGCTCAGCATGGCCAATAATCAGGTAACGTCTTGCATTTTTCGCAATTAATGCAAATTGTTTTCTGATTGGATGAGGCTTAGATCATGACGCCCCTCCTCTCCACCTCATCCAATTAGGGAACGCTTTATTTTAATGATGGCCTTGCCCAGTGAATTAGTTCCTCTGGTTACTATGAAGCAATGGTAGCTGTTTGCCACAGCACTTGGAAGACTGCACCCATCACTATAGTAGCTACTGCAGTGATCTACAGCTTCCACAGAGGCTGATCAAGTATCATATATGCATATTACATTGTTCCAAGCTGGTCCAAAGTAAGTATGCAAAATACTTATATAATCCCCTGGGTTCAGATATAACAATTTTCATCTACATTTATTATTTAGCGAAGATACACAAAAAAAATAAGATGACCTTTACTAACCATTTCTCAGATCTCTCTCCCTCTAACATTACATTTTGGATGGCTCTAGCCCAGAGGCGTATCTAGTGTAAATAGCGCCTATGGCAAGCACTGAAACTGCGCCCCTATCAAAACATTTGAAACCCATTTTTCAGATAACCTTAACAAAAAAAAACAGTTAACAAAACTAGTGATATTTATCATCCCTTATAATACCTCCTTTTTATGGAGAAATCTGGGGTTTATTAGACCCCTGATACCCCCTCTGCCCTCCAAGGCCAGGTAAATGCAGAACCAATACTGGATATGATGAAATCTTCATCACTTAAGGCCTCAGTTTTCACAGAGGAGAGGGAGAAACTGATGTTCCTTCTACTTTATGCGCTGCCAATCTGACCAGATGGAATGGGAGAGCCTGGGAGAACAGGGGAGGGCTGTGGCTGAATGCAGCAGGGATAGCGCTGCCATTGTCCATTAGTAAAGGTGCTGAAAAGGAGATCCTGCCTATGCTTGGGAGGAGGGAAGAAGAGACCCTCAGACCCTGGTAAGTGCCTTGCTGCCCAGCCACTCAACAGCGCCTCTTTCATATGGCGCCCATGGCACTTGCCATGGCTGCCATACCCTAGATACGCCACTGCTCTAGCCTGACCCAGTGGTAATTCATTCTACTAGCTGCAGCACATTAGCATTCATGTGTTTAGCTACAGTATGTGAATTAGTTTGATCTTATGTGGCAACATATAAGTCAATGATGTAGATGTCAACACCTCGTCTTGTATTTATTGTATGTTTGGCACATTACTTCTTTCCTCCGTGTATTTCAATTAAATATCCCTTTTGCCCTTTTTTTTCTTTCCCTGTCGTAGGCCTGAAACAGCACTATCAGTTCCTGTAGGTATTCTTGAACAAGAATCTGAAAAGCTATGGCACACGTCACACTACACCTGCCCTGTGGTCTTACAGAAAGTCCTGTTGGGTGAGGAAGGTGGGATATGTAGGTGTAGTAACCACCAAATCCCCTATGTCACAGACCTGGAGTTTGACCAGCTTGTTAACAATAAATTGTTGCCTTCAAAGCAAATCATTGTTATATGTGTTGTGTCCTCGCTGGATTCAGAGGAACAGCACAGACCAGATGTGCTTGATCAATTGTATGAAAAAAAGAACAAATACAGAAGTATGCCATGCATGCAGGTATGTTTAGAGACTCTAGTGCTGTCAGTCTGTTTTCCAGAAGTGGATATCTGTCTTTATTATAGAAGAATATAGTCATGAAATAAATATGTTAAAACATTCTTCTGTTTGCTTATGCTGAGGGGTTAGTAGGGAGCAAACTAAGTAGTCCAGTCCAGACTTTCTATTGCCCAGCCACAAACTCAATCTCTTCTTTAGCAATGCCAATCTGATATCAGCTTTGGGGCATGCCAAATAACAAACTTACCGAAATGGGGTCTCTTGATTATTAAGGGGTTCACAGACATTAGCCTGGGTGCTGAATAACCATGCACTCTTTAGCGCATTTTTGTAGCACGTTTTTACATGCGTTTTGATGGATTCCTTTTTTTGTGTAGGAGACTGGTTGTGAAGCACAAAACCCTGACCAAAAACGCATCAAATTGCATGAACATGTGTTTTTCATGCAATCCCTTTGAAGCTTATTGGGCCTAAACAGCAGAATGCTGCACCTTTTCAACAATCACACTGCACCGTTTTGCATTGATATGACCAGAAACCATATAGAATAATGTGACTTGCAATGTTGTACACTGCAGTGCGGTGGCAGACGTAGGAGAAATTGCACTATTGTGAACGGGGTCTCAGATAACAGTCCATCAAAGTGCCTGGAATGAGTAATCATGCCAGTGAATGGAAAAATGGAGTTAAAAAATTAGCATTTTTAGAAACTATCACACTATCAAGCAGTTTGGAATCTGGTTCAATTGCTCATGTTATCATCTGTGCACGGTTCCTCCTCTATTGGCTCAGACAATAGTACTCATCTGACTTGATCAGGGGAGAAGCTGGAACAGAGACCTTTATTAAATGGTGGATTGTGCATGAGCATCCAACTGTGTATGACAAGCTCATCATACGCTATACAAGCTGGCTGTACAATCATCTTTAGATCTACCCAGTGTAAGGGTCTGTGCAACTGGATACAACATGAATGGATTGTGTTATAGTACATGGTTTTGGTAAATTGGTAGATTGTAAAGAGATTGTACAACCAAAATGTAATATGGTGTCACACTCAGGGGCGGACTGACAACTCATGGGGCCCCCGGGCAATAGAAGTTTATGGGGCCCCCGGGCTTACAGATGGCCAGGAGGCAGTGCAGAGGCGGGGCAGCTAAAATCTCTGGATTTTCACATCAAAAGCATGTCAGTTTCGGACATATCAGGGACAGATGTAAAAAAAACACAGATTTTTACATACTGTCCCCGGTTTTACTGAGCCTGGCAACCCTGATGGGGTCCCCTAGTGGCATGGGGCCCTCGGGAAGTGCCCGAGTGACTTAATGGTCAGTCCGCCCCTGGTCACACTCCACATCGTCCAATCAGAGAATGCTTTGCATTTATTGTGAAAATGCCTACTACAGTGATTTCCAGCTTCTAGAGCAGTGGTTCTCAACTTGGGGGTCGAATGATGATTTGCCAGGGGTCACCGAATACTGGGCTGTTACTGAAGCCTGCACTGCCTCTCGCAGCCGCCTATTCAGTTCACGGTATTGGCTGCAGGCAGAGACTAGAGGTCGGCTGACTGGTGGGGTAAGGAATGTGAAGTGGGAGAAGCTGGAGGAGACCCCATCTCCTGATTGCACCATAGGTGTCACTGCTATGAGACCCCACAAAGTCAGACACGGTGAGTAACACTACCTGTGATTATAGTTGCCATTAAAAGTCCCCACTACAGTTCTCAGATCAACAGATGACCTTGATCAAGAGCACCTAAAATGGCTCCCCCCAGCACTGTCACTCATCCCATTCCCCTCACCCTTCACCAAGAAGTAAGAAGGAATAAAAAGAGAGAATACATAGAAGGAAGAGGAAAAGAGGGGGAAGAACAAAGAAAAAGGGAGAGAAAGAATAAGAAAAACAAAAAGATGGCTAGAGAGAGGGATGAGGGGGGGGGGGGGGGAACAAGAAAATTAGGATAGAGAGAGATAAAAGGGAAAGAAAAGAGAACAAAGCGAGTGGTACATCCTAAAATGTATTATAAGGGTGGTAATATTGTATGCGTTTAACCACTTGTCCACCGCCCACCGTCATATGACGGCGGGCGGAGGACTCCATTGTTCTGACATCACGTCATATGACGTGATGTCCCTTTAAAGCCGCGGGCGGGCGCGCGCGCGTCGCCGGCGGCGCGCGCGCGCGCACCCGCCGCTCCGCGGGGATCCCGTGCGAGTGCCCGGCGGCAACGATCGCCGCCGGGCACACGCGATTGCTCTGTAAGTGAGCTGGGACGTGCAGCTCTGTATGTAAACACAGAGCTGCACGTCCCTGTCAGGGAGAGAGGTGACAGATTGTGTTCCTTGTACATAGGGACACAATCGGTCACCTCCCCCAGTCACCCCCCCCTCCCCCTACAGTTAGAACACTCATAGGACACACATTTAACCCCTTCCCCGCCCCCTAGTGGTTAACCCCTTCACTGCCAGTCACATTTATACAGTAATCAATGCATATTTATAGCATTTTTCACTGTATAAATGTAAATGGTCCCAAAAATGTCAGAAAAGTGTCCGAAATGTCCGCCATAACGTCGCAGTCCCAATAAAAAAAATCGCAGATCGCCGCCATTAATAGTAAAAAAAAAAATTAAAAAAAAATGCCATAAACTATCCCCTATTTTGTAAACGCTATAAATTTTGCGCAAACCAATCGATAAACGCTTATTGCATTTTTTTTTTACCAAAAATATGTAGAAGAATACGTATCGGCCTAAACTGAGGGAAAAAAAAAAAAATTTATATATTTTTTGGGGTTATTTATTATAGCAAAAAGGAAAAAATATTGCATTTTTTTAAAAATTGACGCTCTATTTTTGTTTATAGCGCAAAAAATAAAAACCGCAGAGGTGATCAAATACCACCAAAAGAAAGCTCTATTTGTGGGAAAAAAAGGACGCCAATTTTGTTTGGGAGCCACGTCGCACGACCGCGCAATTGTCAGTTAAAGCGACGCAGTGCCGGAAGCTTATATTTTGTCTGGGCAGGAAGGGGGTCTAGGTGCACAGTGGGTAAGTGGTTAAGGGACTCAGGGAGTGCTAAATTACTTGTCTTGCCTTGGGTGCTGAGAACCCACGCTGCGTAAATAATTTTACTGTTAGGGGTCCCCGCAACTTGGGAAATTTTATCAAGGGGTCACGGCATTAGAAAGGTTGAGAACCACTGTTTTAGAGGGATCCCACAGGTATGGTACTGTATATAGATAAATTGGTTCAAGCTGGACCAACATAATGTCAAAATATCCATACCTGCAAATCCTTTCAAGTGCAAAACCCCTTTACAGAACCTCCTTTTATCTGCTTGTACTAGCAGTTGTGTTCTTTGTTTATACACTATATTTGGAATAGAGTAATGGAGGGTTATAACCCCTGTCAGTTTTTTTTTTTGGCCACCTGTGTGCCATTAGGGAGATTTCCTTTCACTTCCTGCCCCATAGCCAAAACAGGAAGTGAGTGGAAATCATTCCAAACTGACAGAATCTCTGATTGTCGCCAGGGTCACAAAAACTAGAACTCCTCTATGGGAAGATTTCCCTTCTAATACTGTTCTGGGGACAAACCAAAATGTGGGATTTTGTTTTTTCTTCACTTTGGTGATAACAGTAAGCATGGCAAACAGAGAGGATAAGTGTCCCTAACAGCTTTTAGTTATACTTTAAGATAAATAAGATAAATAAATAAAAAAATAAAAAAAAGCCCTTAAAGGATCACTAAAGGATTTTTCTTTTTTTTTAGCTAAATAGCTTCCTTTACCTTACTGCAGTCCTGGTTTCATGTCCTCATTGTTCGCTTTTTGCTTTGAACTAGCTGTAATACTTCTCTGATCTCCACACTTCCTGCTTGTCTGGCTCCTTATGAAAAAACTCATGCTAGCTTTTCACTGTGGTCCGTGATTACTATGTGTCTAAAACTCCTCAGAACCATTTTAAAAACAAACATTGCCCTGTATTTGTTTGTTTTTGTTCTGTGTGTCTCTTTACTTCACAGAAACATGAAACCAGTTTAAAGGTGAAACTAAAACTGTAGGCACATTATATGATTGATTTTTATCTATTTTTATTATTTTTTAAAAGGAATCAGTTAACTTTTATGTCTCTATACCATGTAAACAGTCATTTCATCAAAACATTTTTTTTCCTTTAGTGATCCTTTAAGTACTTCTAAAAAATACAAGTTTTTTTTTTAAATTCCTATTTGTAGGTTATATTTTTAAGACTGTATCTGAATATAGGTGCTACATTACATTTTGTCACATCATACTTTTGTGTTAAATTCTAATTGTATCCAAATATATTGGTGCAAGCTTTTTCTAAACTACTAAGCTCTTCAAATACCTGAGTAGACCAATAGACCAGATGTTCCATATCCAAACATTTATTTTAATTGACACCGTTAAATACTTGTTATCTTGTATTACAGAGCCGACTAGACTCTTTCCGCCTATTGAAGTACGACATTACCAACTGCAATCTGTACACTGTTCACAAGGATCCTTTGCTTGTTCAGCGGCACAATGCAGCACCTGGAATGTTCCTGGTATGGTCTAAGGATGAATTTTACACAATTTCTCATAACATCAGAATAGAGGGAATGATGGGGGTTATGTAATTGGAAGAATATCTTACATAGGAGAGTTATGATCTAAAAACATGCAGGCAAAGACATAAAGTACATGTGCATTGGGAGAAATTTGTAGAATGCCATTGCTGACCTCCTTCTGAAACTGCCTAGCTGTCTACAGCTTTGATACCTTCTGGGTCACAAAGCCGGAAAAAGCATGCCCCAAACCAAAGCCTCGTACACACGGCCGAGAATCCCCTGGTAAAAAAAAACATTGTTTTTCTCAACATGATTTTTGTCAAGCTTGACGAAAAATTCTTGTCTATACACACTGTCAAGCTAAAATCTCGTCGTTCTCAAACGCGGTGACGTACAACACGTACGACGGCACTATAAAGGGGAAGTCAGATTCCACTGGCGCCACCCTTGGGGCTGCTTTTGCTAATCTCGTGTTAGTGTGTGTTAGTAAAAGTTTGGTGAGAGCTGATTCGCGCTTTTCAGTCTTCGTACTTTTCAGTCTGTTAGGCCTCGTACACACGACCGAGGAACTCGTCGGGCGAAACACATCGCTTTCCTCGTCGAGTTCCTTGTTAGGCTTGGCGAGGAACTTGACAAGCTTGCTTTGCGTACACACGTTAAAGACCAAATCTCCTTGTTCTCAAACGCGGTGACTTTAATACATACAACGGCAGGGGCTGCTTTTGCTAATCTCATGTTACTGCGTGTTAGGAAAAAGTTTGGTAAGAGACATTTGCACTTTTCAGTCTGTTTACAGCGTGACAAATGTGCTATTTCCATTAGAAACGCTATTTTTACTGAAGGTGCTCGAGTTTCTTAGCATACACACGCTCGAGTTTCTCGTCGAAAAGCAGCCCGACGAGAAACACGACGAGCCAATTTGACTCCCGTCAAGTTTCCTTGATGAAAAACGTACACGCGACCGGTTTCCTCGGCAAAAAAGCTCTCCCACCGAGTTTCTTGATGGATTCTGCCGAGGAAACCGGACGTGTGTACGAGGCCTTACAGCGTGACAAATGTGCCATCTCCATTACGAACGCTAGTTTTACCGAAGGTGCGCTCCCGTCTTATACTTGATTCTGACAATGCACAGGTTTTTAAGACTCGGAAAAGCATACACACAAACGTTTTTCTCATCGTAAACCAGCCCGAAGAGGATCACGTCGAGAAAATTGAGACTCCCACCGAGAAAAAAGAGAGCAGGTTCTCTTTTTTTTCTCGTCAAGATTCACAGCAGTTTTCTCGACGAAAAACATACACACAAACGGTTTTCTCTGCAAAAAGCTCTGCCAGCAGTTTTCTTGCTGTAAAAAACGAGCGTGTGAACGAGGCTTTAGTCTGAGTGAAGTGAGCAATCTGGATACTTGTTTCAAGGCAATGATTCAAAAGGTATTAAAGTTTAAAGTTCTCCATACTCATCAGCTTTTTGAGATCTGGTGAATTTTTCATCCTTGAAGGAGAAATTTTACTCATTATTTGTCTATTAACAGTATTTTAGAACTGAGTTTTCTCTGATCAAACTAGATCCCCTGACCACAATGATTCTTGGTGCTCAGACTTTCCCAAAGTCAACTAATTGGACATTAAAAGAAACCCAATTGCAAAACTCGTAAATAAAAACAAACTTAAAGCATTTGTTAACCCCCCCCTGGTCCCTTAAAGCAGATTACACAGCACAGTGCTTCTGTTATATAATCTGCCCCCCTCTAAACTGTATAAAAAAACAAAAATGAAACCTACCACTTCCTGTTTGCCCCCTGTAAACAGACCACGATAACAAGGGCAGCTCCGCCCTGATCACCGTGGTCAAAGTGCCTCCCTCTGTGATAGGCTGCCTGCTCTCTACTCTCCTCTCCACCCTCATCCCCTCCTTCCTCCCCGTCAGCGCCTCTCTGTCTCCGGCCCGGGCCCACTCCCCCCGCCGATATTATTTTAATATTCAAATATTACATTTGTCACTGCCAGCCTCTCTGTTAGAGGCTAACATAGCACAATGTGTAAGTTGTATTTAAAAAACGAGCGCTGTAAATACTGAATATCATTTGTCTTCAGGCTGGTCACGTGACTCGCAGCGTCTTTCCGGCTCTGATGGGTGGCTTCTGCGAAAGGAGACGAGTGGGCACGTGATCTCCCTCTGATATCAGAGGGAGATCACCGCCCCTTTCACAGAAGACATCTATCGTACCTGGAAAGTGGCCGCAAGTGATGTGACCGGCCTGAAGACAGCTGATATTCAGTATTTACAGCACTTTTTTTAAATACAACTTACACTATGTGCTATGCCAGCCTCTAATAGAGGGGCTGGCATAGACTTATAATCATGCAAACACTTTAAAGGGTAAATTCTCCTTTACCAAAAAGCACAATATGCTGCGCCATATGAGCATAGCAGCATTATGTGCTACACCCAATTTCCAGCCAGGGCTTCCTTTCTGTTTAAAAAGTGTAGGCCAAAACCACATTAATAAGAAGCCTTCTTAAAAGTCTTCTACACTCTGTGATGGCTGTGTCCTGAGGGGTTTATGTAGGGAAGGGGCAGCCATTGGGACCAGTAGGAGGGAGTCCAGTCCTGTTCTTTTGGGCCACTCATGCAGTGTGTACACGCTCCTGTTGCGGCTGCTGAGCTCATCATAGGTGAGAGGAGAAAGTAAACACTACACATATGCGGCATGAAGGAACAGATTGACACTCCCTTCTGTAGCACTGGTCCAAATCGCTGCTCCATCTCTACAGTAACTCAAAGCAATCACAGGCTGTAGACATTTTTTAAAGTGATAGTAAAGGCTCATGCTTTAATAAATAAATACATAAATAAATAAACATGCTATACTTAACTGAATTGTGCAGGGCTTTTACACAAAGTAACCCCGATCCTCCTCTTCTCGGGTCTCCTGTCGCCAACTCCTGGTCCCTCCCCCTTTCAATGTGGCTTTGTCCCGCCCCCTCCCCACTGGTTATGATTGACAATTAGCTTGGCTACTGTGTCTCAGCCAATGAGGAGGCAGAGACCCGGGAGAGCAGCTACTCTCATGCACATTGCTGGATCAAGATGGGGCTCAGAAGAGTATTAAGGGGGCTGTAGGGCAGCTGTACCCAGAGTTTTTTTTTTTTATCTTTATGCATAAAACATTCAGCCTTTACAACCACTTTAAAGCAGTCTTGGCCTACATTCTTTGAGCTGAAAGGACGTCCTGTCTGGAAGGTAGGTTTAGCACACTATGCTTCTATATCCAAATGAGACAGCATAGTGTGCATTTTGGTAAAGGTTAACTAGAATTACCCTACCCTATGTAATCTAGATTTAGATTCTTTCTTTTCCACAAACAAAGGCTCAAAAGACAATCCTGTCACTTTGTGACCCCCAAATGCTATATTTGTGTCACATACTTGCTATAAGCTGCTGCAGCAGATCCAAAGTTTCAAACTCAAACATACTCATTCAAAACAAGAGAAAGCTCCTATACAATGGCAAATGTAACTTGAGAAACAGACAAACAAAAAAGAAGATATTAAAGTTTGGACCAGCAGGACAGGCAGGTAAGTTGTATTTTCACAAGCAAAGGTCAGCAGTGGTAGGTAGCCTTCACATTTCAGATGATTTAATGTTACAAAAGATTTTATTATACTGTCCACTAGGTGGCAGTATGCGCCTTCACTAATACCATTGAAGAAGCCTTACCCTCTTATGTCACTGTGTCACATCAAGCAGGGACCTGCTGTACTTTATTTCCTTTTGTTCATGTTCTTGCCAATGATTTTTCATTTTTTATTTAAAAAGATAACACTAGGGCTGAAAAAATATAGGTTGAACGGTGATTCTCTTGCATTGTCAGCAATCTGCGCATACTTCCGCACACATACTTTCTTCAGTGAATGATGTCATGTTTGGCATTGCTGCACAAAAAAACTGACTTGACAACATTGTTTACTGTACACAGATGAGGGGGATTTAGCTGTGCTGGCTTATATTATAGCACATTTTGCTGTTCTAGTACTATTAGTACAGACAACATAAACCTTTATGGACCATTTATTTTTCAGAGACCTGATTTTACAGCAAATTACATTTACATGGTTCATTATATTGTTTTTTTTTTTTTCAACTACCAATAAGGCTTCATGCACACTACTAGGCATTTAGCCCATGTTCCTCCAATCCCAGTGTTTAAGGGTTCCCAGGAGGCACAGCTTCAGCGTCCAGTCCTGTTGCCTGAAGCAGGCTGAAATATGCTGGATGGGGCTTAACACTGTGCTGTATGTAGTGTTCAGGGTACGCGTCCCTAGTGTGCATGTGGCCTAAAAGTCATTTGAACAGCACTCTATGAATGGAGGAGGCTAACTTTTTATTAATTAACGCATCAGCCATTCATAGAGGTATTTTCATTGATGGAAGCTAAACTACTTTAAAATGGAGGAGGTGGGCCGTACGGTTGCCACCTGGATAGTCCGGGTTTTGAGTCATTTGTCCGGGTTTTAGGTGGACTGAAACCCGGAGACATTCTTCAGACGAGGCTGTGTCTCCCCAAGTAACCAAGACAATCACACACAAATCTGTTGCTGTGCGGGACCTGTGGGCAGCTGGCTGGGGGCAGGTTCGGCATCACTGGGAAACAGGATGATGATGTCAGGAGGAGGAATTTGGGCACTCACACACTGTTCGCTGCGGCCACACCCACGGTTCGCTGCTATGTGCACTGCATTACTATTCTCCTTGGGCCACTCAAAGGTGTCCTAGGCCACCAAAATGTTGGGGTTTGGCTTGAAGAAAAGGTGGCAACCCTAGTTGGGCGGAAAAGGCAGGCAAAGTCAGCACTCTTGACAAGTGCTTATGACAGATCCAGCAACTTGTATTAACCCCCGTAGCACTGGGAAATTATCACTGGGGCAACTGAAGACTTACTGAGAGACCACCAGCACAAGGGACACTTCCCATGCAATGTAAGTACTGTGATTTGTGCCGATTCATAAACCAAACTTAAGCTTGAAATTTGAACTCCAAGAATTTGGCCAATCTGTAAAACGTGCTGGCATATTATTATTTTTTTTTTTTTTTTCTAAAGTGTATTTTTGTGCGTGAACTCGAGAGAGAGGAGCCGGACTGCAGGAGTTGGGAGTAGGCAGACCCTCCCCCCGGAGGCAATCGCCATCCTTCTCCATGCCCCTGGTGGCAATGGCGGGTGTGAAGGGGGGCCTCCCACTCACCCCGCCCTACCTGCTCCTCTTGGGAGCCCAACTGGGGCCCAAAGGGACCCCAATGGGGCAGAGGGACTCCCCCTATGAGGGAGTGAGGGGGCCTAGCCCACCCAGCCAGCCCCGTAGGTCCTTCGCCTCTCTTTATTTTAAGAGACCGCATGGCCAAAGTGCATGTGTTTTAAACAAATTTCGTGTGCGTGCAAGTGTGGTGGTTTTTGTGGGGGGGGGTGGGCGTACTAAGCACAGGCGTACCTTGCATAGCACACCCACCGGGAGCCGGGCTGAGACCACCAAACTCAATTCACATGTTGCCGAGACCGGGATCCGAACCCTTGGCTGCAGAGGTGAATGGCTTGTCAGCGCAGTGCCAATCACGTTGAGCCACCACAGCTCCCTAAGGGGGCATATTATGAGTTAAAGGAACACTAAAGATAAAAAAAAAAAAAAAAAAAATATGTTATACTTACCTCCACTGTGCAGCTCGTTTTGCACAGAGTGGCCGCGAACCTGGTCTTCTGGGGTCCCTCGGCAGCTGTTTCGGCTCCTCCCCGCAAGAACTAACCACCTTCATGCGAGCTCACATGGTGGTTAGTTCTTGCGGGCGTGCTCCAGTGATACAGCCGGCGGCTATAGCCGCTCACTGTATAACTCGGCCCCGCCCCCGGTGCACCACGTTATTGGATGTGATTGACAGCCGTGTGAGCCTATGGCTGCGCTGCTTTCAATCAACCAATGAATGAGCCGAGAAGCCGGCCGAAAAGCCTGTGTGTTCACAGTGTGGGACTTTCGAGGGGTCAGGTAAGTAAACGGGGGGGCTCGTGAGGGAGCTAATCCACAGATGGTTTTTCACCCCAATGCATAGAATGCATTAAGGGGAAAAAAACTTTTACCTTTACAACCTCTTTAAGTTTAAATGGAGTTATCTCATTGGCCGTTTTACAGAGCTACAGGAGTACAGCTATCACTGCGCTCCTGGAGCTCAGACAGGAGAGACACTGGAGTTAATTTACAAAAAATTGCTCAATTAGGCTTTGATAAAAACCTGGAAGCTGGTTCCAATGCAGAGCTGCACCAGATTTTGCACTCTCTAGTTTTAGTAAATCAACCCCATAGTGTTCTCACGCATTGCATCCCTGCACACCACTCTCCCCTCTGCTGTTCATTCACAGAAGCCTTTGTATGCTGTGAATGAGTTCACCTAATACAAAGCACTCTGTGATTGGACAGGAGTAGGGGTGGACATTGAGGCTGCAGGCGACTCTGCAGCCTCAGGAGCTGAGACCAGAGACTCCAGTGTCGGAGTGCCAAAAGCGTAAAAATAGTTCTTGGCACTCCAAAAAAATGTGAATTAAGACCTGGTTCACACCTATGCATTTTTTAGTGCGTTTTCAGTTTTGCAGAAACACACTACAGTCCATTTAACATGGTTTCCTATGGATGTAGTTCATATCTGTGCATTTTATGGAAAGACCCAGAGACTTTTTTCTGTTTTTTGGTTCTATAGATTTCAATGGATCAATGGAGCGTGTATTGAAAAATGCTAAATGCACCTGGAATATGCAAACTGCAACCTGCATAGGTGTGAATCAGGCCTAAAGAGGTGGCATGCCCTACATAACCCTACTAATTCAGCATATTTCACAAAGTAGCTGAACTTCTGAAGTTTAATTGAAGATGACTTTAAAGCCTTTCATTCAAAAATTAAAAATTACGTTAAAACCTGACAAGCTTTGTATCACTTTAAACAGTTTGTTTGGGCCAAGCTGGTTCAGACAAACTATTTCCTATTTCCCTTAAGAAATGTGCCTGCTTGTGCCTGGCTCTAACGTTTGAGGTTACATAAGCTGATTTGTATGTCACTGCCTGTGTTCCATCAGAATTGGTAATGGAAGTGACATTCCGTCGCCGCCATCTTGCTACACCCCGCACTCCTCTGACTGGCTGAGGTGGAGATTGTCCATCTATCTGCCTTTCCACCTCAGCCAATCAGAGGGAGCCTAGTATTAATTCCTTAAAATACCCAGTTTCCTGTGAATGGTTCAGCAGCACAATGACTGTTTTATATTATAATTGCATTTTTTCTGTTTCTTTTTGTTCTAGATGTATATTTATGGGAAGCTGATGTTTGCCAACTATATTTTAAATGGCTATAGCAGATCCATAAAAGATCTTCAGAAACAAATAGTGAAAACTAGGAATGAATATCAGACAGGAAACCAATTGCCCAGCGACTTCAAGTTTGGGTAATTATGTCTTTCTCCTCAAAAGTGGCCTCTGTGTGACATCATCATGTATTGCTGAAGTGATTTGTGCTCAGTAAATTTGGCTAGAAAAGAAAATACAACTAAAAGGCAAAACTTTTTCTTTCGTTTTGTATAGAGCGACGAGGGATTAGAAAACCTGTCAGGTTTTATTGCTGTCTTTGTCCCATTAGACCCTCTTTGGCCTGTTTACCACTATCACCAGGAGTTTAATAAAAAAATCTACAATTTTGGGTTGCCCCAGAACTGTATTGGAGGGCAAATCTTGCAATGGGGACACTTATTCTGGTGACAACCATATTTCCTAACATTGGAGAGATTTCCTTTGACTTCTTGTATTGGCTATGGGACAGGAAATTAAGAGAAATCTCCCCAATGGCACACAGATGGTAAAAATAACACTGAAAGGGATTATAATACCACCTTACTCTATCCCAAAGAAAAAAACCGTTTTGCCCCTTTAGTTCTACTTTAACCATTGCTTTATTGTTGCTTTACAGAGGAATACCCTACTCACCCGCCCTTACAAAAGTCAGATTTTCATTCAATACCAATTTAGTCCTACATATACATAAACAGTGGCGGTCGGGTATTTATTGAGACCTGCAGTCTGTTGGGGAGACTTCCAACCAGGGCTGGATTGGAACAAAAATTTGGGCCTGGACTTCATGCAGACCGGCCCACTTTAATTGATAAAATTCTGAAAGAGAGAGGGAGTAAAAGAGAGGTGGGAGTGAAAGAGGGGGGTTGAGGGAGAGGGGGTGAGTGTAAGAGGGAGTGAGTGAGTGAGAGAAGGGGCTGAGAGATGGGGGTGGGCTGTGAGACAGGTGGGGTCGGGGAGACATGGCCCAGTAACGAGACCTGATGGCCAGTAGCGGCAGCGCCAAGTCTCCCTCTTGATCCGGTGGTGCTGTCGCTGCTCCTTGGCAGACTCCATCCCACCTGTCCTTTTCCTCTGGGCCCCCAGTCAGCCTGTCCTCCGGGCCGCACTGTTCTTGGAGCAGAGAGGAGGTGGAGGAATCGAGGTTCTGGGAGTGCCGGAGTGGCCGCGTCCGCTCCTGTTCTTCTCTTCGGTGGTCAAGCAAGGGGTGGAGTTCTTCTCCCTCCCCGGTTCTCACATCCAACTGCCCTCCTCGCTGGCCACCTTTCCCCAATCCCTGCCGCTGTTTGCTGCCATTCTCCCGCTGTTGCCGAACTCTGCATAAAAATCGGCCCACCGGGAAACTTCCTGATGGCCAGTACATGCCTGCTTCCACCCCATGATCTCTGCTGTCACGATAAATGGGGCCATGCCAAAACCACATGCAATGCACACTGTTGGGCATTAGTGCAGCTCTTAGAAGTTAAAACAACGGCATGACCCCATTCACAAAACGGCACGCTCAGTGCGCCTGCGCCATAGACACCAGTGCTGTAATTTTTGCAAATATTTCCTAAACTGTGTAGGTTTAGGAGATATTTGTTGCACTTACAGGTAAGCCTTAATCTAGGTTTACCTGTAGGTATAAGTGGTCTGTAAGGGTTTACAACCACTTTAACTGAGTGCAGCCAATCGGTTTTTACATGTTTTATTTTCTAAACTGTGATAGAAGCCGATTGGTTGCTATAACTAAAATACTTTTTTTATTATTATTATTATTCCCCCTTGTGAAGGTTCAGAACATTTTTTTTTTTTAATTACATCCAGTAAAAGCCAATTGGAGAAATTTAATAAAGTCCTAGTGTTGCAGAGTGTCTGCCCCTGTATGCTGTGCAGGGCCGAGACAAGGGGTGGGTAGAAGGGCACTGTGATGTGTGGGGGGGAGGAGATTTGTGTTGGGAGGAAGAATTGGAAGTGGCAGGGGGTAAGAATTGTTTAAGATGGGGGGGTGCTAGGAAAGGGGATTTAGGGGAAAGATTTGTGCTAGAAGAGGTGATTATGGTAGAGGGGGAATTTTGCTAGAAGGGGGAGTTTTGTACTTGGGGGGATTTGGGCTTGTAGGGATGATTGGGGGGATTTTGCTAGGGGAGAATTTTTTTTTTTGGGGGGGGGGGGGGGGGGTGATTGGTGCCAGGTGGGGGATTTGGAGTGGGGGGGGTGTACTTTGGGGTGGAAATTTGAGTTGTAGTGGATTTGTGTTAGGAGGGCTGATTTTTTAGGGGCGGGGGGGGGGGGGGGAGTTGTGTTGGGAGAATTTGGGGGAGGGAGGGAAAGATTTGTGCTGGGAGGGGAGATTTCAGCAGGGGGAGGCAGATTTGTACTTGGTGAAGGGGGAGTTTATGCAGGGTAGATCTGAAACAAGGGGAAGCTCTGCTGATCTTATAATCCAATCATGTACAAGCTAAGATGCTGTTTTTTATTTTTCTTGCATGTCCCCCCCTCAGATCTACAGCGACTGCACTTCCAAGTGCTCTTTCATTCCAATTCAAGTGCTCTTTGCACTCGTATTGCAAAGTGGATTTTCCTTTAGTAAATAACCCCTCATAGTCTTGTTAATCACGTACAAATACTAGAACTCAGAATAGTTCACATTGTTTGTTACGCACCCTTGTCTTTTGTTTACCCTGCCCTTTCTCTGTGTTTATTTGCATCAGTATGTTTTGACAGTGTCTGTGATCCCATCTCAGTGTGCCTATTTAAAGTACAACTAAAAGGCAAAGTTTTATTTTTTTAGCTTTGAATAGAATAGAGAAGAATTAGAACACCTGTCAGTTTTTATTGCTGTCTGTGCCCCTACTAGAGAGATTCACCCTTTCTCTATTTGTCTCATTTACTGAAAGTACAAGAAAATCACACATTTTGGGTTGTCACCAGAACAGTAATAGAAGGGAAATCTTCCAATGGGGACACTAGTTTTAACGACAACCATGGATTACCTTAATTTGGAGGGATTTCCTCTCACGTCCCTTTTGGCTATGGGACAGGATGTGAAGGGAAATCTCCCCAATAGGACAATAAAAAAACTGCATTACTCTATACAAGATGAATAAAGTTTTGCTTTAGTTATACCTTAAACTTCATTCAGTAAGCTTCCAACTTGTTCTAGGCTGGGTTCGTTTTCATTACTTATTACTGATGCATACCTGACCTGATTACAAATAATTACTTTTACCTGCCATGACCTGTGCTACATTTGGTGTATTGTTCACCTACAACTGTGTCTAGTCACATAAGCACATAATACTGTATTATTGCACTCTTCGTCTTTTATTGTTAGGCCTTTAGCCTGATTAAAAATGGCCATTACAGTTACTTCTTTGATCAGTGTCTGTGTGCAGAAAGGGAAAACGTTTTTAACCTAGACATCTGTACCACCTTCTTTACTGACTTTCTATAAAAACATTGCATTGCACACTGAGCGGCTTCAAAGTCGATCAACTTTAAATCCGACATCCCTGCACAATTTCATTGTGGCTTGCATATGACTTCTTTAATAGAAGTCAATGGAAGTCGTGTTGAAGTCCCACCAAAGTAGTGCAGGAATTTTTTTCTAAGTCGGAGCGGCTTGAGTGACACCGATTAGAACGGTTCCATTGCCCTTAATGGGGTGCAACTTGTCATGCGCCTTTAAAACTCTCAATGCAATATTCCCAATGCACAAGTTCCTGCAAAAATGGCTGTATTTCCAATTAGGTACTGAAGTGGTCACATGCCTGATGAAGGCTGATGTGGCTCCAAAACTTTGTCTTTTTTCTAAGTATGTAATCATTAATTTTGGACTAATTTTTGGAGATCCTGGTGTCCTGGTGAAATTTTCTATGTTTGAAACTCTCAAGCCGCATTACGAGTCACGGCAGTGTGAACCGAGGCTTAAACCCCTCAAAGTACAATGACTATCAGAATTGTAATGTAAATCTACCATAGAATTGGTTATGCAAAAAGGGCCACCAGACCAAAATCAGATAAAACAGTGCAAGATCATTTTAATTGTTGGTAAATTAAAAAAAAAAGTGGTACAAAAATTCCAACCCGTTTCAGGGGCAACACCTTCATCTGAGCTCAACACAGGATCATTATTGGATGGACGTAAAGAAACCAGAAACTTCACAGATCTATATATTTTAACCAGTATTGAATTCTCCGCATAGAGAAACAACTTGACACAACTTGACAGCAGTTGCTGAGCAGCACTTTGGGGTGGTGTTGCGCCCTTAGCACATTTGATGTTTTTATATTACTTTTTTTTTTAACCAAAAAGATCTTGGACAGTTTCATCCAGTTTTGTTCTGTCGCTCCTTTCTGCATTTTTACTGTTTGAGCTGCTGTTGGTTGCCAATCGAGGGAAGCCTTGCCATGAGAGCCACCTCTCCAGCAGCCATTTGAGCTGCTGTTGGTTGCCAATCGAGGGAAGCCTTACCATGGGAGCCACCTCTCCAGAGCCATTGATCTTGTTTAAAGGTTTCCTTTATCTAACTACACATGCAAGTCAAAAAGTTCCCAGTGCCTCTCTGAGTATGTTGTTTTGGAGATAATTGGTTGTAACCTCTTTGAACCAGGTAAAATAAATGTGTAATTTCCCATAATACAGTGGCAGCTTACCCAGTTCTGTTTCTTCAGTATAAATTTAAACCAAGTGGTTCCATGCTTCTATATAACCAAAAGTGTGATGCTGTTCAGTAATGTTACTGTCTCTTTAAATCATCCATAAAAAAACATAAAAAAAAAAACAATATGTAAAATAATACAAACAATATAAAAAACTGTGACAGAAAAATAAATAAAACAGTTCATCAATGTTCTTTGATGTGACGTGAAGCTTAAAAATCACCAACTCCAGCAAAAACGTGAATCTGCTATAAGGTTTCCAAGGAAAAAGCTTATTCACAAGTGTCTACGGCTCTATGCTGCAAATATCTCCATGCAATAGTGACTACCTTCACCAGATGTGCCCTCACCTGGGGGATTTGACCAATGGATGGTCTATAAGTGTCTTTTGCCCACCATAGGGGATCTTTAGTAATGTCCCAATGCTATGGACACCTCTGGGTTTTGCTCCACTCCTTGGTTTCACCTCCTCTTAGCCAAGTCATCATAAAATAAAACTATACATAGTGCTTGTCATGGACCATGAAATACTGAAATCCTAATTCATGTATTACAGAAGATTTAATTCTGAACCTCAGCCAGGTCAATAGACTCAGAAGAAATACTCATTGTCCATTGTGTGATAACCCTATCTAAAGTCTTTCTATTATCAGGTGTAAATGACTTCTGCCCTGTCTCAATTCTCCAGACGGCTCCATTGTTCTGTGGCTGGCTATTGTGTACATTGATTGACCCCCTGGGGCTTTTGTCTGAAAACACATCACAGGCCTGGCCACACATATTCAGGCTATTCAAGCATTGGGACCAATCTCTGCGGAGACATTTTCAAGTCCTCATTTGCATGGTTTAAGAGGACCAGAGTGAAGACTGCATACTTTACAATGGACCAATAGGAAAACGGTTGTTGGGGGCGGGATGTTCCAAATCCTGTATAAAGTGTGCTGTGTACTTTCAATAAAGTGTGTCCTGTTACATTCAGCATTAAGCCATGGCTCATGTGTGGATTATTCAGCGATTCCAGGGATATTCCTAGTCGGGGAATATTGGGTGATTTATTTTATGGGAGAAGAAGGGAATGCTTGACGGGGATATGTTCGACTACCGTCACAGTGCTTATCCTTAAAAACAACAGGTCTTTATTTAAATACAACTAATACCAAAACACTCACATTTACATGGTGCTGTAAGTCCATCAGTCTATAAACAGCAAGTAACCATAGCCATGTAGCTTAGAATAATATTCCTGGGTAGTTTATTTACAGCAATTGCTTGTGTCTCGAACATGCCGTGACGTCAAAAGGCCCCTCACCTTAAGCGTTGCGTCACAGTGACCCTGTGGCGTAACGCATAGGGGAGTGACCTCCTGGAGTCTTCTTTGGGGACATAGGTAACTTTACAACAGATTCATGTTTTTGCTGGAGTTCGTGATTTTTATGTTTCACATCACAAAGGACATTGATGAACTGTTTTGTTTATTTTTCCATCAATTTTATATACTGCATATTTGTCACAATCTTTTGCTTTTTACATAGGCTTTTTTTTTTTACAGATGATTTAAAGAGACGGTAACATTATTGAACATCACACTTTCAGTTATACAAGAGAGCAGTACCACTTGGTTTATATTTGCATAGTATATACACCGTTTATGAGTGTGTTTTTTTGTGAGCGATCCAATAGCACTAGATACATATATTATAGATACATCACCTTATTGTTTTGAACATAGCAGTGTGCAAGTATACCTATTGTTTTTTTCTGTTTCTTCAGCATTGGGCAGAGTGAACATATACAATAATTATGAAATGTTTTTTGATTTCCTTGCTTACAGATATGACAGACATTTGAACGTTTCTTCAATCAATGCAATGTAGACATAATACAGTTCTTGAAATTGCCTCTCCCAGATCATATTGATTAAACCAGGACATGGTGTACAATCACCCCCCCCCCCCCCCCCCCCCATGGCCCATGTACCGGTGTATGAAGAAGACGGCTCTGTTCCTTATGATGAAACATGTTTATGGATGTAAAGCATATTCTAAAACGTGTATAAAATAACCCACATACTGGAACTGTGACCACTCATCATGCCAGCCTGTATGACATGGTCTTCCTGCTTAGTCACTAAGATCTCAACATCCAGCCAACCATGATGCAGAATAAAAAAGTTGTCAACGTGACTATGCAGTATTATTCAGTGTGTATTAGAGGGGGAAGTCCAAAATAATTTCATCATGCACCTAAACTTGCTGTACAATGCAGACTGTACATTCCCAGTACTGACGAGATATGTCACTAATACAGTAAAACCTTGGATTGCGAGCATAATTAGTTTCGGATACATGCTTGTAATCCAAAGCACTTGCATATCAAAGCAAATTTTCCCATGAGAAACACACATGATTTGTTCCACAACCATTTATTCATAAGTCATTCAGTTTATAGTCCATATAAAAAGATTATAGCAATGTGATTGTGTGTAATCATAAAATCATAAAATGTGTGTAATCATAAAATGTCCATCCACAAATGGAAGCCTCCACAAGGGGATTAGAAGCAAAATCCAGCAGGAGCTACAGAGTATAAAAGAGAAGAGAGGCGCCCCTAAGTGTAGCAATATGGTTACATTTAACGAAGGTACAACATTTTAGCAACTCACATGGTTGACGATTAAAAGAGGCACATCCAAGTATGCAGGCATCTGGGGTAAAGCGATTCCCATAGACTGTCATCCTCATCGCCGGATCTCACCTGTTAGGCCCCGTACACACGACCGGTTTCCTCGGCAGAATTCAGCAAGAAACTCGATGGGAGACGTATTCTGCCGAGGAAACCGGTCGTGTGTACACTTTTCGCCGAGGAAACTGTCGAGGAACTCGTCGAGCCAAAAAGAGTGCATGTTCTCTATTTCCTCGACGGGAAATGGGAAAATTTGGCTCAACCAGTTTTTTGACAGCCGAACAAGGAACTCGACGGGGAAAACGATGTGTTTCGCCCGTCGAGTTTCTCGGTCGTGTGTACGCGGCCTTAGTCTGCAATCGTGACCGAGAAGACTACCCTGGAGTACAGCAATCTGAAAGCGTGAACTGCTCGTGGAAGGAACTAAATCAATGGCGGTGAGGAGGATGGTCTGTGTGGACAGCTTTACCCCAGGTGCTTGCATACTTAGATGTTCCTATCTTAATCATCAACCCTGTGAGTTTCTAAATGTTGTACCTTCATTAACTACTAGCCGACCGCCCACCGTTATATTACTGCGGGACGGTGGCACTGCTGGGCGAGAACCCGTAGCTATACGTCCGCTCTAAAGCGGGTACGATCGCCGCCAGGCACGCGCGCTCGTACGTTACAGAGCGGGGACCGGGAGCTTTGTGTGTAAACACAAAGCTCTCTGTCCTGTCAGCGGGGGAAACGCTGATCTTCTGTTCATACAATGTATGAACAGAAGATCAGTGATTTCCCCTAGTGAGGCCACCCCCCATACAGTTAGAACACACCCAGGAACACACTTAACCCCTTCCCTGCCCCCTAGTGTTAACCCCTTCACTGCCAATGGCATTTTTATAGTAATACAATGCATTTTTATAGCATTGATCGCTATAAAAATGCCAATGGCCCCAAAAATGTATCAAAAGTGTCCGAAGTTCCCGCCATAATGTCGCAGTACTGAAAAAAAATGCTGATCGCCGCCATTACTAGTAAAAAAAAAATATTAATAAAAATGCCATAAAACGACCCCCTATTTTGTAAATGCTATAACTTTTGCGCAAACCAATCAATAAACGCTTATTGCGATTTTTTTTACGAAAAATATGTAGAAGAATACGTATCGGCCTAAACTGAGGAAAAAAAAGTTTTTTTATATATTTTTGGGGGATATTTATTATAGCAAAAAGTAAAAAAATATTGCATTTTTTTTCAAAATTGTCGCTCTATTTTTGTTTATGGCGCAAAAAATAAAAACCGCAGAGATGATCAAATACCACCAAAAGAAAGCTCTATTTGTGGGAAAAAAAAAGGACGCCAATTTTGTCTGGGAGCCATGTCGCACGACCGCGCAATTGACAGTTAAAGCAACGCCGTGCCGAATCACAAAAAGTGCTCTGGTCATTGGACAGCAATATGGTCCGGGGTTAAAGTTAAGTGGTTAAATGTAACCATATTGCTACACTTAAAGGCACCTCTCCTATTTTATAATCAGATGTGACATGACGCTACTCTTATATCAAGACATCGCTTGCATATCGAGTCAAAATGTATTAAAACATTTAGCTTGTCTTGCAAAACTCTCCCAAACCAAGGTTTTACTGTATTTAGATGCAACAATAACTGTGCATAAAATGCATGTACAGCCAAACTTTTTTTTTTTATAGACAATCGAGACGGATAAGAAGCTCTGACACGTTTTTATCGATGTCTGTGCAGCTGCTAGAGATATTCACCCCCTCTATTTCTGCTGATGACCACCGTCTACTGTTGTCACCGGAATTGGAGGGAAGGGGAAATCTCACAGTGGAGACACCTGGTTAACTAAGGGCTCATTCACATGGGCATTTAACCACTTAAGCTCCTGGAGATTTTACCCCCTTTATGACCAGGCTTTTTTTGCTGTTCAGGACTGCGTTATTTTAACTGTCAATTGCGCGGTCATGCAATACTGTACACAAATTAAATGTAAAAGATTTTTTTTCACACAAATAGAGATTTCTTTTGGTGGTATTTGATAATCACTGGCTTTTTTTATTTTTTGTGATATAAACATAAAAAGACTGGAAAAAAAAGAAGATATTTTCTGTTATAAAAAATATCAGATAAAATCGAATTTCGTCATAAATTTAGGCCAAAATGTATTCTACTACATGTCTTTGGTTTACGTAAAAGTTATAGCGTCTACAAAACTATGGTATATATATATATATATATATATATATATATATATATATATATTAAAAATTGATCAGTTCTGATGTACTGACGGCCTATCTCATTTCTTGTGGCCTTAAAATGCCAGGACAGTATAAATTCCTCCCAAATCACTCCTTTTTGGAAAGTAGACAGCCTGCAGCATTTAGTAAGAGGCATTGCAAGTTTTGGGGGATATTTTTTTTATTTTTATAAAATTTGTTTTTTTTCCCCACCATTTTTTTTTTTGACATATTGGGCCAGATTCCCATACATTTCCCGCTGGCGTAGCGTAAGCCATTTACACTACGCCACCGCAATTAACTGAGCAAGTGCCGTATTCCCAAAGCACTTGCTCCGTAAGTTGCGGCGGCGTAGTGTAAATGGCCCGGCGTAAGGCCGCGTAATTCAAAGGGGGCGGCTTGTATTTAAATTACGCACGCCCCCCCGCGTCGATCGAACTGCGCATGCGCCGGCCGGGAAAAAAGCCCAGTGCGCATGCTCCAGCTCACGTCGGAAAACGTTGTTGAAACCGACGTGAAAACGAGGTGATCGTCACTTACGTAAAGTCCTATTCGCGAACGACTTAGTAAAACGATGTAACCGACGGGAAAAAACGACGCTGGCCCGACGCCATACTTAACATGGCAACGACGGAACTTCGTAAACCTACCCCTCATATAGCAGGGGTAGGTTTACGCTTACAGAAACGACGTAAACGACGACGGGGCGGCGTAAAAACTTTCGGGAATCGTCGTATTAGGTTCATTTGCATAGGCAAATGAGAAAACAACGTAAAGGCCACCTAGCGGCCAGCGAAGTCATTACATCTACGATCCGACGGTGTAAGTATTTTACACCTGTCGGATCTTCACTGTATCTATGCGTAAGTGATTCTAGGAATCACACGCATAGATACCCAGTAAAAAAAAACAGAGATACGACGGTGTTTCCTACGATACATCGGAGTATCTCTTTAGAGAATCTAGTCTATTGTCACCAGTGCAGTATACACATCATCACATGGATAATGTGGCGGTGATCAGGGACACTGACTGGTGACAGTGTGTTTGAAAAAAAAAAATATATATATATATATACAGGGAGTGCAGAATTATTAGGCAAGTTGTATTTTTGAGGATTAATTTTATTATTGAACAACAACCATGTTCTCAATGAACCCAAAAAACTCATTAATATCAAAGCTGAATATTTTTGGAAGTAGTTTTTAGTTTGTTTTTAGTTTTAGCTATTTTAGGGGGATATCTGTGTGTGCAGGTGACTATTACTGTGCATAATTATTAGGCAACTTAACAAAAAACAAATATATACCCATTTCAATTATTTATTTTTACCAGTGAAACCAATATAACATCTCAACATTCACAAATATACATTTCTGACATTCAAAAACAAAACAAAAACAAATCAGTGACCAATATAGCCACCTTTCTTTGCAAGGACACTCATGCAGCCTGCCATCCATGGATTCTGTCAGTGTTTTGATCTGTTCACCATCAACATTGCGTGCAGCAGCAGCCACAGCCTCCCAGACACTGTTCAGAGAGGTGTACTGGTTTCCCTCCTTGTAAATCTCACATTTGATGATGGACCACAGGTTCTCAATGGGGTTCAGATCAGGTGAACAAGGAGGCCATGTCATTAGTTTTTCTTCTTTTATACCCTTTCTTACCAGCCACGCTGTGGAGTACTTGGACGCGTGTGATGGAGCATTGTCCTGCATGAAAATCATGTTTTTCTTGAAGGATGCAGACTTCTTCCTGTACCACTGCTTGAAGAAGGTGTATTCCAGAAACTGGCAGTAGGACTGGGAGTTGAGCTGGACTCCATCCTCAACCCTAAAAGGCACAGAAGCTCATCTTTGATGATACCAGCCCAAACACTCCACCTCCACCTTGCTGGCGTCTGAGTCGGATGGAGCTCTCTGCCCTTTACCAATCCAGCCACGGGCCCATCCATCTGGCCCATCAAGACTCACTCTCATTTCATCAGTCCATAAAACCTTAGAAAAATCAGTCTTGAGATATTTCTTGGCCCAGTCTTGGCGTTTCAGCTTGTGTGTCTTGTTCAGTGGTGGTCGTCTTTCAGCCTTTCTTACCTTGGCCATGTCTCTGAGTATTGCACACCTTGTGCTTTTGGACACTCCAGTGATGTTGCAGCTCTGAATATGGCCAAACTAGTGGCAAGTGGCATCTTGGCAGCTGCACGCTTGACTTTTCTCAGTTCATGGGCATTATTTTGCGCCTTGGTTTTTCACACGCTTCTTGCGACCCTGTTGACTATTTTGAATGAAACACTTGATTGTTCGATGATCACGCTTCAGAAGCTTTGCAATTTTAAGAGTGCTGCATCCCTCTGCAAGATATCTCACTATTTTTGACTTTTCTGAGCCTGTCAAGTCCTTCTTTTGACCCATTTTGTCAAAGGAAAGGAAGTTGCCTAATAATTATGCACAGTAATAGTCACCTGCTCACACAGATATCCCCCTAAAATAGCTAAAACTAAAAACAAACTAAAAACTACTTCCAAAAATATTCAGCTTTGATATTAATGAGTTTTTTGGGTTCATTGAGAACATGGTTGTTGTTCAATAATAAAATTAATCCTCAAAAATACAACTTGCCTAATAATTCTGCACTCCCTGTGTATATATATATATATATATATATATATATATATATTTTGTTTTTACATACTTTTACCAGAGTAGTTCAATGTCACCAAAGTAACACTGTACTACTCCGAGGGGGTGATTAAGGATTTTTTTTCCTATATACAGTACTTTGTTTGCTGTTACATTGAAGATGTAACAGCAACTTTTCTACTGTCATGAGTGGGTTAGATTTATGACAGCTCTGTTCACTAGTGATCTGTGATTCACTACAGCTAATCACATGGTACAGGGTGCTGTAATTAACCCAGGTACCATGTTCTAGCTGTGGGCCAATCACAGCATAGGAAACACAGCTGTAATGAATGAATTAATTCATGACAACTTTGTTGATAGGCATTTCAAAGACATATATGGGAAATGTCTTACCTGCCAAATTAGTTGCAATTCTGTTCAGTCAATCTTTTGATTCTGGCAACCCTATCAGACAGCACAGCCAGGTCAGTAACTACATTTTTCTTCTGTTTGGACAATAAAGAAACACCAAAACACTGATCTTTAAGTGCGTTCACGGTGTTAAGACTGACCGCACTGTAAAAAGCAATAGATCCCCTTTAGGCACAAAGTGTTGACCCTGATTTTATATACCTACTCAAACTTCTGCTTCATTTCACTCAGCTCAACAATACATAAAAAGGATTTTTATTTTAAGCAATGTTTGAAGATCATAAAACAGGACTTTCTTGCTCCAGATCCTGTCAAATCATACAAGGAGAACAATATTACACAACATGAATATTTATAGCATTACTTTTGATTAGCTTGAACAATATGGTCACGGATTTCCTCAGAACCTTGTGCAATATGCGATCATTACTTAGTGAATCATAAGCCACAAGATAACTTCTGTTTTGTTTTCACATGACAAGTTGCTTTAGTAAATTAGTGGAAGTGACAATTGCTACATATAGAAGTCACACATAAAGTGACGATAATGCAAACCTGTCTCGTTGGCAGTTCAAAATGAGCATATGCTAAAAAATTGCATAAGCAAAAGTTACCCTCATATAATAGAACACTATATAAACCAATAAATAGAGTGAAAAATGTATACACAACTGAATTTGATTAAAACTCGACTTTCCTGTAAAAGTCAAGCTTGGCCCCGCCTCCTACTATCTTTCCAACCTCCTACTATCTCTCCAACCTTCTTTGTGGTCTCTGATATTCCCCATCATACTACAGAACCAAAAGAAATGGTTTAGGGTGGTGTCAAACTCAACTATAATTGCATATATCTTTGAACCCACTGATTGATTCATCCCTCAAGATTATTATTAGGTCCAGAACCTGCGGAATGCCTATTAATTTAATAATATCGCTTACCTCTGTAGATTACACGTTTCCGATGGAAAAGCAAACATAGTTGTTATTAATATACTTTATTTGCAGTTTCGGGGTTAGAAAATCTGCCCTGGTTTAAGTCTATGGAACAGGGGGGTGGGGGGGATGGGAGTCAGGGGGTTGAATCCCGATTCTCTTCCCTCCCCCCAACCTTTATCGGAAATGCATTTTTTTTGGGAGGAGGGGAACAAGTACTGTTTTTTGTTTGTATCTGCTCCCTCTTCTGCAATCCTCAATGAGGCGAGGATGACATCACTTGTATTGCCCCCCAAATCTCCACCCATTCCACAATATTCCCTGTGCAGAAGCCCCATGGGACACATCACAAGTCTCAGGAGGCTGCAGTACCAGTCTACCTGTGCAAACATATAGGGAATCAGCAGTGATTTATCAGAAAGTACCAGCCAGCTCATAAATCCAAGACAATGGCACCATGGACCCACATTGGTGAGAAGAATCGGCTGCGGGAAGACAGAGCTGGAAACCACAGACTGGCAAGTCCCAGATTTTTAAAAGTCAGCAGCTACAGCTTTACAGCTGCTTGCTTTTGAATGTTTTCTTTAATCCTGAAACGAAAAATATACGTCAAAAACGACCCAAGGCTACTGAGCAGTTAGAATCCTATATCAGACAAGAGTTCAAACATTCCTCTCCCAAAATCTCCAGCAACTGGTCTCCCCATTTCTTAGATGCTTACAGAGTGTTGTTTAAAGAAGAGGAGATGCTACACCGTGGTAAATATAGCCTTGTCCCAACTTTTTTTGAGACGTGTTGCTACCATTAATTTTAAAATTACCTTTTCATTTTAAATGGTTAATTTTCTCAGTTTAACTTCTTCCTGTCGATGTTACACATATATGCGGCCTCTCGGCGGGTGGGCTTTATACGCAGAAATGCCACATACATGCAGCCCTACGTAAACACTTTTCTGTGCCGAGAGAGCGCGCCCTGTCATTGGTGGGGACCAGAAAGTTCCTGATGCATACTTGTGATCAGGAGCTTTCCGATCATGTGACTGCTGGGACAGCCAGCCATCACATGACCCGAAATGCTTGGCTCCGCCTCCGTGCATTTAGAAGCTCTTAAAGGGCTGGGAGGCGGCAGTGGGAAGGGGTTAAACATTTAATATGCTTTCTATTGTGAATAAAAGATGGGTTTATGAAATTTGTAATTCACTGCATTCTGTTTTTATGAAGATTTTACACAGCGTTGCAACCTTTTTGGAATTAGGGTTGTAGAATGTGATGGAATAATTCCAATGAAATGCAAGCATTGACTTTACAGTTCATTGGAAGAGACACATAATGACATGGAACAATACTTAAACTGATAGTAAAAAATATAGATTTTTTGGAAGCATTAAAACGTTTTTACATTTGGGACATTATGATGAGTAATCTTTTTGATTAGTTGCAGTGTTTTTAGATATTAATTATTATACTGTAGCTGGTATTAATTACCACCACAAGTTTGCTGCGTTAAGCCTAGAAATCAGGGAAATTAGGCCAAGTAACAATGGGAAAAAAAATCTGAGCGGTGCACAAAAATACGCTAACAAAATTAATAGCAATTACCCTGTGGTGTGTTTTTGTCCTTTTGTACCAATTGTTTTAGACGCTTTCCTGGTTCACTAGCTGGTTATATAGCAAGTGGTAGTTTCGGCCAATTAATTTCTTCACTATAAGTTTACAAACTAAACTCATCCTGTCTCCTGTGACCTGATTGGTAGCTTCTGCTTGTAGACCAGGGGTCTCCAAACTTTTGAAACAAAGGGCCAGTTTACTGTCCTTCAAACTTTAGGAGGGCCGGATTGTGGCCATTTGGGGGTAGAAAATGTCCCAAGACCAGCATCAATGGGAAAAAATATGGCCTCATGCCGCGTACACACGATCATTTTTTGTGATGAAAAAAAAACGACGTTTTCTGTGAAGTAAAAAACAATGTTTTTGAAACGTCACTTTTCAAAGACGATGTTGCATACACACCATCGTTTTTTCACAAAAAGCGAGGTTACGTTCACCACTCTTTTCCATTGAAGCTCGCTTCATAACTAGCTTCTGGGCATGTGCGGGTTGAAAAACGTCGTTTTAAACTACGTTTTTGCTACACACGGTGACTTTTTGTGAAACAAAAAACGACGTTTTAAAAAACGACACAAAAAATTCAAGCATGTCGGAATTTTTTTTGGGTCGTTTTTTTGAAGACAAAAAACAACGTTTTGCCCACACACGATCAATTTAAATGACATTTTAAAAAACGACGTTTTTTTTCATCGCAAAAAACGACCGTGTGTACGCGGCATCAGGATTGGTGGTCAGTAGGAGGAGGAGGAGTAGTACTATAAATAGGGTTGGAATAGTATCCCATTGTTGGTGTAAGTGTGAGGATTCATTCTTCATATTGTTGGGAGTAATAGTGCTCCAAGGGCCAGATAAAGCCTAGCAAAGGGCCACATCTGGCCCTCGGGCCACAGTTTGGAGACCCCTGCTGTAGACTGATGACAACTATGAGGCTAGATGGGGCACCTTTGTCTCCAAACGCTATATTGATGGCCCTCTTCTCTTCTGCAAAGACCTTGTGAATCTAAGTGGTCAGAAGCTTCTACACTAACCAACATTAATGGAGGCGCATGAACCACCACATTACAAGAAACTGGCACAACACTATCCCCCACAAGAAGCACAGTGAATGGGGACTAATATTTGCCTGTTACACTACTTCTCCTTTCTTATGGAGTGCAAGAACCACCACATTACAAGAAACTGATACAAAGCTATCCACCACAAGAAGCACAGTGAATGGGGAGTAATATTTACACTACTTCTCCTTTCTTTCAGTTTGAGGAAATCCTTTAGGCTCTGTGGTTTAGGAGGGTCCTGTGACTTTTCTGTGTCTCTTGTCCTTTTAGGTAAGTCAACCTTTCTCAGTAAAAATGGAAATGTAATGAAATCATGCAATAGATCTAACAAACAAACATTACGCTTGATATCAATAAAATACGTACTGTCTGTTTTGTATGAGAATGCATTAAAAAGAGAGGACACATTTTATGCATTGTTTTCCACAGTTTGTTGCATAGCATTGTCTAGAAAGAATAGTGCAAGGAGACAGTCTGAGGCTATTAATTGGTTTTACTAAATGAGCTCACCTCATACAACCCCAGCATAAGTATTTCCTTCCATTCATGTATGCCAGCCACTGCGTTTCTCCTCTTTTCATCGAATGACTGGATTAGAAAAGAAAAGAGTTAAAGATGCTGTGCTGGGTCAATATGTCTGGGCCTGTCTGTAAGTAGGCCTGCAAAAATCCCAGGCAGAGCTGGCCAGCTTCCTATTTACAATAAAGAGTGCTTCTAAAGCCCTGGCATGGAATGACTCAAAATCATTGTTCTACTCTGTAAACAGGAACAGAGTTAAACTACACATAAGATATTTTACTAACACCAAGTAAGCCTTCAGATATACCAAAATATATTTTACTACAGAAGAGAGAGAGATGATATAGGAGGGAGGAGAGAGAGATTTAAAATCCTAATACAGGCAAACCCAAAAAGAAACCCCTCCACTGCAAGGGTTAAATACTTGTTACCGGAAGAGTCTGCATTTTTTTCTGGACTCTCTGCTCCATCGCTAATCCATTTTCCCCTCAAGACTCCAGTCTTTGGTGGAGCCTTGGCATCATCAATTAAGCCTGAATTGTATGTAATGAAGGCAGCAGCTTGTTGGTGACAATGTGGTCATCCAATCCTCAATGCTTCCTTCATTGTTGGGCACCAAGCAAGGGTCACATGAGAGGTCTACCCTGGGGTGGGATCTTCTGGGGTACACTAGGCACCTGTAGCAGAATTACTTTTACTTCACATGGGGTACTTTTACTTTTGTGTCGTTTCCATCAATGCCCTAGGACAAGGCTGAGGATGCCGTGTGGAAATACTTGACCATAAGGCATGGGTCTTCAAACTACGGCCCTCCAGTTGTTCAGGAACTACAATTCCCATAATGCCTAGTCATGTCTGTGAATGTCAGTGTGTTACAATGCCTCATGGGATGTGTAGTTCTACAACATCTGGAGGGCCGTAGTTTGAGGATCCTGCCATAAGGCATGCTCTACTTCCTTTTTCATTGAGAGAGAATATGGGAGCATGGTAGAGCAAGAACAAAATTCATTATTACCAAAAAGTGGGATTAAAAGTACTAGGTCTAGTGGAGAGAAGGCCCTTTTTTACATAGGTGTCTTAGATCTTAGGAGTTGCAGCTACTAGAAAGGGTGCAGATTCATGGGAAGGTCTACAAGTGGGTAGTGCCCAAGGCAAGGATGTTAGGCCTGGAATGAAAAGATCATTCTCCAAACAGTCCCCAGTTTAGAAGGGTCCCCATGATACCAATCTATAAGCCTAATCAAGCAAGAGTCATGTAAATACTTTGTCATATTTGGAAGGGCTAAACCTCCCCTACTCTTAGGTAACATCAAGGCATGGTGTTTAACCCCAAGTTTCTTACCACACCATATGAAATTGCGTACAGCTGTATTAAAGTCGAGATAGGAAACCTAGGGGCAGCAGTACTGTCAAGCTGGGGAGAAGTTCTCGTTAGCTGCACTAGCAGATTTAGACTTGACCATTAAATTAAAGCCACACTCCAAGTTAAAGCGGATCTCCACCCTAAAGTGAAGATCCGCTGATCGGAACCCTCCCCCCTCCGGTGTCACATTTGACACCTTTCAGGGGGGAGGGGGTGCAGATACCTGTCTAAAGGCAGGTATTTGCACCCACTTCCGGCCCGCAGTCTCAGGCTAAAGACGGGGTTTTCCCGTTGTGTGCTGGGAACTTTCGGCTCCCAGCACACAGCAGGAGCCAATCGGCGGGCGCAGCGTGACTCGCGCATGCGCCGTAGGGAACCGGGCAGTGAAGCCGGAGCGATTCACTTCCTGGTTCCCTCACCGTGGATGGAGGGGGGAGCAGCAGGGTGACGAGCGAACACTCGTCCTCTGCTGCGGATGCCGCTGGATTCCAGGACAGGTAAGTGTCCTAATATTAAAAGTCAGCAGCTACAGTATTTGTAGCTGCTGGCTTTTAATATTTTTTTTTAAGGGGCCATCCACTTTAAAACAGTTATAGCTGCAGTTTTTTTTCCTTTTTGGGATAAAGGTTTTACATAAATGAATAAAAGCGGAGCATTGTAAGCACCCCTACCAGTGTTAAAATGTTTTTCTCAGTCCTCTAACGACCAAATTTGCTGTGCAGCTTGGTCTTTTAAAAGGAAGTTAGAAAAACAATAGAATTACTTGCAGGATTAGCGCATAAATATATAAAAGTAAATCGCAGCAACCAAGATTGCTGATCTGCAACATATTGAAAACGCAAAACAACATTTGCTTTAAACATTATACAGTTTTATTAGCAGAGTTGCAAATTTACCATATATCATTTGATAAATCTGAAGTCTGCATCAAGTCTTTGAAAGAAAACCATTATGTGCAATTAACACAATAGGAGCAGTGCACTTGAAGAAAAGAATTTACGCCTACAAAACAGCTTTTAGCACTGATGAAGAGCCTGCCATATCTTAAATGTAGTGCTACTGGTTTATTCCCTAGGGTTCCCAATAAACATGGCCCTAAACACTAGTACTATTGTTAAGACATAAAAAGACCAGGAAATGCCTCATTTATATAGTGAGATCATGTGAACCCCTGCAGCAAGTAAGGATAAAATAACCTTCCAATCGGTTTCAGAGAAATGGGAATAAAGCCCCAGCATGATGTATGTTTTAAGATTTAAAGCTTCAATAAAAGTAATCAGCCGTACATTTCTCTGGTGTAAATAGTTGTAAGCTATATATGAAATATGATGTGGAAATGATACATCATTCTGAAGAAAATAGTTCATATGGCACAGTGGTTTTGTGGTTAGCACCTTTGTATATGAATATTATGAGTGCTTCAGCTTTCTTCCACAGGAGGTAAAAAAAAAAAAACACAACACACACACAAAAAATAAAATAAAAATAAAATGTGTATATATATATATATATATATATATATATATATATATATATATATATATATATATATAACATACAACAGGTTAGCATAATAAAAAAATTCTGTGAAATGCATTCCAGTAATTCAAATAAAGCAGCACACTTACCCCCTGCATAGCACATTCTACAGAGACAGAAACATTCAGTGCTACGCTCACTGTAAACAAACCATACCGGTCTTCGGAAAAGACATAACCTTGCAAGGACCTTTGAGCTGGCATAACTCTCTTGTTAATTTGCAGGGATAAATCTGTCCAAGTGCTTAGAAAGAAAAACACAAGCCATGGTACATACCAGATAGAGCAAAACATAATTTAATTTAAAAACTAAAATGCAAAATAAGTATTGCACTTACAAACAGCCCACTTGGGTACAGGCAGTATCATGACGGGACTCCAGTACAGCATCAATGTTTGCAGGAGCTCTCTACCCCTTCTGTCCGGTCTTAGAGGAAATTTATGGTATGGATACAGCTCAGTACACTAAACTGAACCTGCTTGTGGGGGTGTCCCCAAGTCACCAGAACACCCCCACAAGCAGGTTTCGTTTTCAGATCGTATATTGTATGGAACTGTATCCATGCCATAGCACTACCCTCACATTAAAAACAAGATGCCATGGTCCCCGCAGAGAGCTACCAAAGCATCAGAGGAAGCTTGTTGTTAAAAGATATCAGTCAGGAAAAGAGAAGGTCCAAAAATATTTCCAAGGCATTAGCTATACCATAGGACACAATGAAGACAGTCACGATCAAGTGGAGAAAATATGGCACAACAGAGACATTACCAAGAACTGGACGTCCCTCCAAAATTATTGAAAAGACGAGAAGAAAACTGGTCAGGGAGGCTGCAAAGGGGCCTACAGCAACATTAAAGGAGCTGCAGGAATATCTGGCATGTACTGACTGTGTGGTATATAAGACAACAATCTCCCATATTCTTCATATGTCTGGGCTATGGGCTAGAGTGGCAAGACAGAAGCCCTTTATGCCGAAGAAAAACATCCAAGCCTGGTTAAATTTACAGAAATAAAAAATAAATCTGAAGACAACATTATCCCAAAAGCATGTGGGATAATGTTGTCTGATGAAACCAATGTTGAACTTTTTGGCCATAATTCCAAAACATGTTTGACACATCACCAAAAGAACACCATACCCACAGTGAAGCATGGTGGTGGCAGTATCATGCTTTGGGGCTGTTTTTCTTCAGCTGGGTTAGGTTATAAAAAATATTGCAATGGATTAACCTGACCCTTAAACTGGAGTTAGGACACTGTAGCAGTGTGCAGAGGCTTAAGCATTGGCATAATCACTTTCTTCACCTAGGAAATAATAAACGCCTCCTCTGGAATAAGTAGGGGAGAGGGAGAAAGGGAGGGGGGGAGAGGGAGAAAGGGAGGGGGAGAGGGAGGCTGTGCCTTAACAGTCTACGGGTCTTACAGCTAGCCAGGGAGGTTGAATCTTCCCTTTGCTGTGTACTGAATTGTGCCGACACACACTCTTTTGCGAGAGAAAGCTCTTTTGTGTTTGCTACAATGGTTACAAAAAAAAAACCTTCAGTAGAATGCATATACCCTCACCAGCCCCTTATTAGGTACACCTGTTCAATTGCTTGGTAACACAAATTTCTAATCAGTCAATCACATGGGTGCAACTCAATGGATTTAGGCATCTAGGCATCTGTGAAGATGATTTGCTGAATTTCAAAACAAGGATTAGAATGGGGAAGAAAGGGGGATTTAAGTGACTTTGAACGTGGCATGGTTGTTGGTGCCAAACGGGCTGGTATGAGCACTTCAAAAACTGCTGGTCTACTGGGATTTTCATGCACAACCATCTCAACGGTTTACAGAGAAGGATTTAAAAAAAGAGAAAATATCCAGTGAGCGGCAGTTGTTTGGATGAAAATGCCTTGTTGATGTCAGAGAGGAATGGGTTGAGATGATAGAAAGGCAACAGTAACTCAAATAATCACTTGTTGCAACCAAAGTTATGCAAAATACCCTCTCTGAACGCACAGCAATCTTGAAGCAGATGGGCTACAACAGCAGAAGATCACACCCGGTGCAACTCCTGTCAACTAATAACTGGAAACTGAGGCTACAATTCGCACAGGCTCACCAAAATTGGACAATAGAAGATTGGAAAAACTTGCCATGTCTGAGGAGACTCTATTTTAGCTGTGACATGGAGATGGTAGGGTCAGAATTCGGCGTAAACATGAAAGCATGAATCCATCCTGTCTTGTATCAACGGTTCAGGCTGGTGGTGTAATGGTGTGGGGGATATTTTCTTTCCACACTTTGGGCCCCATAGTACCAATTGAGCATAGTTTAAATGCTACGGCCTACCTGAGTATTGTTGCTGACCATGTCCATTCCTTTATCACTACAGTGTACCCATCTTCTGATGGCTACTTCCAGCAGGATAATGCAGCATGTTCCAAAGCTCAAATCTCACCACTGGTTTCTTGAACATGACAATGAGTTCACTGTACTCCAATGGCTTCCACAGTCACCAGATCCTATTCCTATAGAGCACCTTTGGGATGTGGTGGAAGGGGAAAGTTGCATCATGGATGTGCAACTGTGTGATGATATCATTTCAATGTGGACCAAAATCTCTGAGTTTCCAACACCTTGTTAAATCTATGACATGAAGAATGAAGGCAAAAGGGTGTCCAATCCTGTACTAGCAAGGTACACCTAATAAAGTGGTCGGTGAGCGTACAAGCCTCTAAACCCAATTCTAGCCCACAGTGTAGTCAATGCTATTCTCAAATGAAAACGTCACTTTTTGCGCTTTCAAATAAAAGTTCTGACTACCCATGACACACATAGCAGGAATGGACGATGAAGTCTGGTTTTATGCTCTGTATCAGTATGGTTGTATTTTGCCATTATACTAAAACTAAGTGGCAAGGTAAAGCAATAGGAAGCCTATAGCCATCTCAGAGGCAGGAATCCTATATATGCGCAAGACGAAAATGAATAATCCAGCAAACATTACAATTTTACTTTTTATTTAAAAAAAGACATTCTAAGCTCAGGTAAGTAGAACATTTTAAGAAATATAGTCACAGAGGAACAACATCATTAGCCAGTACATACTGGAAAGATAGAACCAAGGTGGCAATGACTAGCATTTGTCTGGATTTCTAAAACAAACCATCATATTGTCTAGAAAGCAAAACAGCAGAAGAGGAGGGCACAGTATTATTGTTCTGGAACAAAAATTTGAATAAATAACATTAAAATAGGAAAATAACCAAATAAATATTAGGCAGTTGCATTGGTTTGTACAATTATTACATACTGTAGACAGCTGCCAGTGAACTAGAGGAACAAACTCCACCAGTTTAGAGGCCGGACTGAAGAGTAGTAACTGTAAAAACACTAAACTGTTTATAACATGATAAAGCAGCCTATGGTAGGCTTACTGAGACACTGCAGGCTCTCCAGGCACAGAGGATGTTTATCATTCTAGCTTTCTCTCAGACAGAAACTGAAAGGCCTGTCATGCCTAGAACCAAGTTGGTTATTCTTCGTGTTCCGAACATCTGTCATCACCACTTATTTCATCTTGAACTTGAGTATCCCCGCACTCAGTGTCATTATTATCATCATCATCATCCCACTCGTCCCCAAAAGTCTGCTCTTGAAAAAAAGTGAAGGTTAGTGATCGTGCAGCCACTTGTGCTGCTACCCCAGAGGCAAAGTGTAAATCTGATGACTGATGGATTCGAGTCAGCCTCTCTTTAATGGAGGCAGGCAGCACGGTCTTAGGTTCAGGACGAGGCTCTACATTCTCCTTACTACTGGCTAATACAGGCTTTTCAAGCAGACGAAATGAGTCCATCTCATTTATGTGGTCATTAACAGGTAAGTCTAGTGTCTCATGAGTGGTGGCTTCTTTGTGAACAGGTTCAGTCCCATTTAATTGTGTTGCGTCTTCGTGAAATCTCTGCGTCTTGCCATCATACTGGGCGGCATGTTCTGGTTCTTCAGTTGACGTAGAAAGAGTCAAAGTCTGCTCGTTTGTCAAAGGTTTCACTGCAGCTTAAAAATATAAAAATATTGCTTAAAATTAGATTACAGAATTGTATTTACGTCTTAGTATAAGAAATGCTAAATATTAACTTAATCAAAGTTGTGATGACTGATTCCATGAACCAATTGGCTACCGATATGCCTCCTCTGGTACCATAATGTCAGTCCTGGGACTCAAACATGAAAGGGTTGTGCATGAGCAGTTGGCTGTGTAAAGGGATAATGAAAAGGATGATATGCTGGGACAAAAGGAATTAAAGGCCAACTTCACGCAAAACTATTTTACTCAGTTTATAGTAGAAACTGGTTAGCTGAATCATCTTATATACAATATATAGCCTATTATATCTTTTGTTGGTTGAGCGTCAGTTTAATTTTTGTTGCCAACCACATAAGACTATAACAAAATATGTCTTCTCATAGCTGACCAACAAAGATTTGGGGGCACACCCTAAAAAATGCATTAAAAGATGATGCAGCCATAAGACCATACAAACAGAACAAAAGATTACAGCGCACGCATACAAAAATGACACTTAACTCCTGTAAGGCTATTTAAAACACCTGAGCTTATTCAGAAAATATGGGGATTTAGTTACACCATATGGTCATATAGTGCTCTGTCCACTACTACATCAAAGTACCCCATTATCAGTGGGTCCTACACTATCCATAGAATGGAAGATCCTGCTTCTCTGAACCATGGGAGAAAAAAACACTCCTCTATATGGGAAAACTAAAGGACTTCTCTTATAACACAGGATTTCTCCCATGGTTGAGAAGCAGGATCTTCCATTCTATGAATAGTGTAGGACCCACTGATAATGGGGTACTTTGACGTAGTAGTGGGCTTGGCACTATATGGCCATATGGTGTAACTAAATCCCCATATTTTCTGAATATGCTCAGGTGTTTTAAATAGCCTTGCAGGAGTTAAATGACATTTTTGTATGTATGTGCTGTAATCTTCTGTTCTTATAGCTGGACACCAAACGTGTTGTAAGTATTGAGACACCAATTTTTGGGATTCCAATATTTACAGGTTTTGGGCAATATTATTAAATTTTTGTGTCCAAGGAAGTTTCCAAGAATCAAGCTGCCAATAGATATAAAAAGGAGAGTGGCTCAACCTAACAATTTTTAGCAAAATGCTCATGTTGGGGGGGAAAGGTGGTGGGGACTTGGATCAAAGTTTAGAAAATCTGATGTGATTTCTTCTGTATCCCACAGAGAACAAATCCTAGCAGAATCTGACAGACATTCATATCCCCGTCAGCACTGTGTAAAAAAGATGCTGTAGGGATGTTAGGTTGTGCCTCCAGAGCCAACTACCCTCATAAGTGATAGGGTACCCATAAAATAAATTTATTCTTAACTTATGGGTGTCCGTAACAAGTGAAATAAAATGCACAACATTTAATATCTGTGTTGGGGGGATATAGGCCCTGAAAAAAGGGATCTATAGAGAGTATCATGTTTGCTGCATTACAGATCAATATTTTTCCTAGTTCCAAGCGTTTTTTGTTCGTGCAGCACAGATGTATTTGCGGCGATGCCCAAGTGGCATAATTTGATCATTTGGCCCATAAGGAAATGGTGTATTTAAAGAGCCTGCTGGTCTTTGGCAATTTTGGTTTGTGTATGAAAAGTGCAACTACTGGTGGAAAGTGTAAAATATGTTTGTTTGTTTTGCAGGAAATGGTCAAAGTAGTTATTAATTGATAGTTATTAATTGAGTGGTTTCAGTTGATAAAAATAGTTTTCAGTATAGTTCCTAACATCCAGTGGGAATTAGCACGAATGCACTCAACACCAAGGTATTAACACATTTTATATCAAACATTTTTTTGCTCATCAAAAGTGTAATAACTGCTATTTGAAAAAAAAATGCAATCTTCACGAGCCATTAAAGTGGAGCTCCACCCTCTTTTTCAACTTTATAGCATTTGTTTTTAAAATGCCCCCTTAAATTGAATTGGTGTGTCTTTTTTTTTTTTTTTTTAAAACTCACTGTGCTGTGCAGATGAGTTTATTTTCCTCGGCCGCGGCCGCAGCGGCATCGCCCCGTCAATCAGTGCTGCATTGCCTCCTGGGAGATGTTTGTCATCAACCCCAGGAGGTCCTGGCCGCGTAGCATCGCGTGATTACCCCCCCCCCGCGAATGAAAAAAAAACACAGGCGCCGCGGGTTAAACATTGTGCGTTGACTGACACAGACTACAGTGCCCGAGTGCCAGAGCGGAGCAGGTAGTGGCTTGGCGGGGGTGGGGGAGAGTGCAAGCTGCTCCCCTGTCAGTCGGCACATCTGGGACCGGCGCGGCGCAGTGATCCTCTTCTCTCATGTCATGTCTCTGATAAGTGTAGGGCAGCGGCCGTCAGCCGAGCAGAGAAGCCGCCTCCCCCCTTCTCCTTTATGTCTATACAGTGCTGTGCATGCAGGAGAAGGGGGGAGGCGGCTTCTCTGCTCGGCTGACGGCCGCTGCCCTACACTTATCAGAGACATGACATGAGAGAAGAGGATCATTGCGCCGCGCCGGTCCCAGATGTGCCGACTGACAGGGGAGCAGCTTGCACTCTCCCCCACCCCCGCCAAGCCACTAAGTCCTTCCCGCCAAGCCACCAAGTCCCCCCCACCCCCGCCAAGCCACTAAGTCCCCCCCCACCCCCGCCAAGCCACTAAGTCCCCCCCACCCCCGCCAAGCCACTACCTCGGGCTCTCTGACTGATACATTGTGGGTCTAAATGGGGGGGTCTGTATTGTAGCAAGGGGGGGGTTTGTTTTGTAAGGAGGGGGGGGGTCTGTATTGTATTGGGGGGGTCTTCACTGTAGCGGGGGTCTGTATTGTAGGAAGTGGGGTCTGTATTGTAGGAAGGGGGGTCTTCACTGTAGCGGGGGTCTGTATTGTAGCAAGGGGGGGGTTGTATTGTAAGAAGGGGGGGTTTCACAGTAGCGGGGGTCTGTATTGTAGTAAGGGGGGTCTGTATTGTAGGAAGGGAGGTCTTCACTGTAGCGGGGGTCTGTATTGTAACGGGGTCTTCACTGCAGGTGGGCCTGCACTGTAGGGAGGGGGTCTGCACTGTAGAGGGGTCTGAGTAACAATTAGGGGGCCCAGAACTGTTAAGGGGGGTGCCTGTGTAACATACAGGCTTCTAGAGGTGCAGGGTACTGTGTAATGTAAAGGGGTCCAGAGATGTGGGGGGCTGTGTAATGTAAAGGGATCCAGAGGTGCAGGGTGCTGTGTAATGTTAAGGGGTCCAGAAAAACAAGGGCTGTGTAATGTAAAAGGGGTCCAAAGGTGCAGGGTACTTTGTAATGTAAAGGGGTCCAAAGGTGCAGGGTGCTGTGTAATGTAAAGGGGTCCAAAGGTGCAGGGTGCTGTGTAATGTAAAGGGGTCCAAAGGTGCAGGGTGCTGTGTAATGTAAAGGGGTCCATAGGTGCTGTGTAGTAAAGGTGCTGTGTAATGTAAAGGAGTCCAGAGGTACAAGAGCTGTGTAATGTAAAGGGGTCCAAAGGTGCAGGGTGCTGTGTAATGTAAAGGGGTCCAGTGATGCAGGGTGCAGTGTAATGTAAAGGGGGTCCAGAGGTGCAGGGTGCAGTGTAATGTAAAGGGATCCAGAGTGCTGTGTAATGTAAAGGGGTCCAGAGGTACAAGGGCTGTGTAATGTGCTGGGGCGATGCGATTTGGTGGCAGTGTGATGTGATGTGCTGGGGCGATTTGATGCAATTTGGCGGGGGGGGGGTGCTGCGATGGAGGAGATGTGATTTCGCGGGGGCAATGCGATGTGCTGGCTGGGGCGATGCAATTTTGTGGGTATTGTGATGCAATTGGGCGGGGGGTCTATGCGATGTGGGAATATTTACTAAATGTTGTGCTGTGATCGGTGCGGTGTGCTGTGCTGTGATCGGTGCGCTGTGATCGGTGCGCTGTGATCGATGCGCTGTGATCGGTGTGCTGTGCTGTGATCGGTGCGCTGTGATCGGTGCGCTGTGCGGTGTACTGTGATCGGTGCGCTGTGATCGGTGCGATGTGATCGGTGCATTGTGCGGTGTGCTGTGATCGGTGCGCTGTGATCGGTGCGCTGTGCTGTGATCAGTGCACTGTGCTGTGATCGGTGTGCTGTGATCGGTGCGCTGTGAGGTGTGCTGTGATCGGTGCGCTGTGATCGGTGCGTTGTGCTGTGATCGGTGCACTGTGATCGGTGTGCATTGTGCGGTGTGCTGTGATCGGTGCGCTGTGATCGGTGCGCTGTGATCGGTGCACTGTGCTGTGATCGGTGCTGTGATGGTGATCGCTGTGATCGGTGCGCTGTGATCGGTGCGCTGTGATCGTTGCGCTGTGAGGTGTGATGTGATCGGTGCGCTGTGATCGGTGCGCTGTGATCGGTGCGCTGTGATCGGTGCATTGTGCGTGATCGGTGCTGTGATCGGTGTGCTGTGATCGGTGCGTTGTGCTGTGCTGTGATCGGTGCACTGTGCTGTGATCGGTGTGCTGTGATCGGTGCGCTGTGATCGGTGCGCTGTGATGTGATCGGTGTACTGTGATCGGTGCGTTGTGCTGTGATCGGTGCGCTGTGATCGGTGCATTGTGCGGTGTGCTGTGATCGGTGCGCTGTGATCGGTGCGCTGTGCTGTGATCAGTGCACTGTGCTGTGATCGGTGTGCTGTGCTCGGTGCGCTGTGAGGTGTGCTGTGATCGGTGCGCTGTGATCGGTGCGTTGTGCTGTGATCGGTGCACTGTGATCGGTGCATTGTGCGGTGCGCTGTGATCGGTGCACTGTGCTGTGATCGGTGCGCTGTGCTGTGATCGGTGCGCTGTGATCGGTGCGCTGTGATCGGTGCATTGTGCCGTGTGCTGTGATCGGTGTGCTGTGATTGGTGCGTTGTGCTGTGCTGTGATCGGTGCACTGTGCTGTGATCGGTGCGCTGTGATCGGTGCGCTGTGATGTGATCGGTGTACTGTGATCGGTGCGTTGTGCTGTGATCGGTGCGCTGTGATCGGTGCGCTGTGATCGGTGCATTGTGCTGTGATCGGTGCGCTGTGATCGGTGCGCTGTGATCGGTGCGCTGTGATCGGTGCGCTGTGATCGGTGCGCTGTGAGGTGTGTTGTGATCGGTGCGCTGTGATCGGTGCGATGTGATCGGTGCGCTGTGATCGGTGCGCTGTGATCGGTGCATTGTGCGGTGTGCTGTGATCGGTGTGCTGTGATCGGTGCGTTGTGCTGTGCTGTGATCGGTGCACTGTGCTGTGATCGGTGTGCTGTGATCGGTGCGCTGTGATCGGTGCGCTGTGATGTGATCGGTGTACTGTGATCGGTGCGTTGTGCTGTGATCGGTGCGCTGTGATCGGTGCGCTGTGATCGGTGCATTGTGCTGTGATCGGTGTGCTGTGATCGGTGCGTTGTGCTGCGCTGTGATCGGTGCGTTGTGCGGTGTGCTGTGATCGGTGCGCTGTGATCGGTGCGTTGTGCGGTGTGCTGTGATCGGTGCGTTGTGCGGTGTGCTGTGATCGGTGCATCGGTGCATTGTGCGGTGTGCTGTGATCGGTGTGCTGTGATCGGTGCGTTGTGCTGTGCTGTGATCGGTGCACTGTGCTGTGATCGGTGTGCTGTGATCGGTGCGCTGTGATCGGTGCGCTGTGATGTGATCGGTGTACTGTGATCGGTGCGTTGTGCTGTGATCGGTGCGCTGTGATCGGTGCGCTGTGATCGGTGCATTGTGCTGTGATCGGTGTGCTGTGATCGGTGTGCTGTGATCGGTGCGTTGTGCTGCGCTGTGATCGGTGCGTTGTGCGGTGTGCTGTGATCGGTGCGCTGTGATCGGTGCGTTGTGCGGTGTGCTGTGATCGGTGCGTTGTGCGGTGTGCTGTGATCGGTGCATTGTGCAGTGCGCTGTGATCGGTGCATTGTGCGGTGCGGTGTGATCGGTGTAGTGTGCGGTGCAGATATATCTACATAACAAATTATTTCGTATATTTCCTGGTTCCTGGAAGGAGGAGGGGAGGAGAGATTTTGCTATTGAAACCTGATCTGTAACATATTACATTGCTTGTGCAGCACTGAGCATGTGCGAGATATGCAAAGCTGAAATCCAGGAAGTCATACAGTCTGGCTTCATGGATTCCCACACTTAAGATGGCCACGGTCAATTCCTGTTTTATAAAGTATCTAAATGCTGTAACAACCTAACAAAACGGACCTTAGTTTACAGACTAACTTTACTAGAATAGATTAAGCTTGTGTATTACAGGGGTATTTATATTTAAAAAGTGAAATTGTGGCCGGAACTCCACTTTAAATACTTGACTGAGCAAATAGATTGATGTATGCGCTAAACCAAATCGATTTTAATAAAGCAATGTAAAAGTAGATTTTTGCATTTAACAAAAAAACTATTTAATGGAGATCACTGAGAATCATAGGATTCGTACACAACTGGGTTATACTGCTGCTTACAGGGGGATTTGGACACTGGCAAACAAACAAAACACAACAACAGGGACCAGCCATGTACAGCCCCTCCCACTTCCAGCAGGTTTCAGTTTTGAAGAAATGCAATACAAAAAGTAGACACAGAGGGGTGGGACTTCTGTTCCTCAATTAACTCAATGTTTTTTTTTTTTTTTTTAAGGCAAACTGGGTGAAAACCTTACAAATTTGGTAGTTACCTGATCCTTAAAAGGCCAAGAAGCACCCAACAGACCTAGTAGAGTGCACATTGACAGAGAAGAAGGGAATCTGATACTTGGCTGTGGTGAAAGGCAAACATCACCTTAGGGAATGGTTCTAGACCTCAACACCACCTTGTTCTTATGAAAGACCAAAAATGGATCTTTCCAGGACAAAGGCAATATCTAAACACATGCCATGCAGTTGTGATGACAATGTAGAAAACAACCTTGTAAGAGTGCAAAGAGAATATGCCCGATATGAAAAGAAAAAACAAAACACTTTTTTTAATCTTAGTGCTGAGAGAACCAAGTTCAGATCCCAATGAGTCATAAGTGAACGTACAAGGAGAGCTACACGTTAGACTAAAAAGAAAACCGAGAGTCCTAATCAAAGAATGGGAGACGATCTATCTGTTGAACAAGTTCATAGAAGCCAATGTCTGGCCCTTGATGGTACTAAGGACCACTTACTGATCTCAAACAGAGCATGACAGAAGTCTGATCAGGTCCCATGATGACAGGATGCTGAGTTTTTGCATTCTGGAATTAGGCAAAACAGGACTGCCTCAAAAACGAGGCAACCATCATCTCCCACAGAGTCTCAAGCAGAAGCAAAGAGCCAGAAACTACTAGGCTGAAGAGTTGTTTCTCTTGAGTAAAAAAAAAAAAAACTTTGACTTGCATTGTGTCTAGGATAAGACCAGAGATAAATCCAAGTTATGAGACAGCTCCAGTACTGACTTTTAAACTTTGAAGACTTTCAAACTTTTTCAAGGTTTCTGGATTGTCTGGGTCACATTGTCATGCCACAACGTGTGTCAACTGCTCCTTTATCAGGATGTCGTCCAGATATCCCACATTTGGGATATCGTAAGAGCACTGGGTAGTAATGGGGTCAGAACCTTCATAAACACTCAAGGTGCAGCAGAGGCCAAAAATCAGGACCACAAACTAAGTGCTGGGGACACAAAGTGAAGGAAGGGCCGATGTGCTGGACAAACAGGGACATGCAAGCATGCGTCTTTTATGTCCAGAGGTGAGTAGGTCATGCTGATGGAGGGAGGCTATGACAGAAATGGTAGATTGAAGACATCTATGTCCCTGAGATACCAAATGTGGCGGATGGTTTGGGAACTGTGAAAAGGTTTGAGTAGGAACTAAGACAATAGCCCCCTGAACCAGAAGGCTTGCAAGGGCTATATGAACATCTACAAATCTGGCACAACCAAGTTGTAAACCAAGAACCAGGAAGGAAACAGCAAAACTCTAGCTTTTAGGCCCTGTCTGAGGTGTTGTCTGTCAAAGTGTTTGCAAAGGCTAATAGATATCCTCCACTTTGGAAAGTGGAGGCACTCCTTCATTCCATAAGATTGGTCTGTGGGGTTAGGCGATTTAGTCTAAAAGCCCTTTCACACGGAGGCAGTTTTCTGGCGTTTTAGTGCCAGAAATAGCGCCTGTAATGCCCCTAAAAACTGTCTCCCATGCTCCCTGAATGTGAAATCCTGAGTGCTTTCACACTGGAGCGATGAGCTTGCTTAATGTCAAATTGAAATGAATGGGCAGTGATTCTGAAGCGCTGCAAACATGGGTGCTTTTAACCCCTTCTTCGACCTCTAGCGGGGTTAAAAGCACCCCACTAATGGCCAAGCAGCGCTGCCAACACAGGCAGTGATTTAGCACCAACGTTCGGGCAGCCCCAGTGTGAAAGTTGCCCAAGGCATGCAGCTGAACTGGGCACTTTGGGTCTAGTTTTTTTTTGCTGAAATCCTGCCAAGATAGAAATGAGGCGGGGACCACATCTGATGGAGCTAATGCCAACTGAGGATTCAAGTAGAAGACCTTCCAACTTTCCAAAAGGCTGTTAACGTCGGGTCTTTGAGCAAGTGCACTGCAGACTGGAGTCGTTAGTGGACAGTGAGCTCTCCGTGGGCCTTGTTAGGAAGGGACAATTAAGCTCAAGAAACAAGGCAGGTACTTGATAACTGACAGACAGACAGCTTGTTTCAGGAGAGACTCAAACAGATAGAGGTGAAGTAGCCACTGTAAAGACCTTCTGAGGCGGGTACCCAATTAGCTTGTGATAAGGAGCAGCGCCAGAGATGGGTTACCTCACACTGAATCAGATTGTGCTTGTGACACGCCACCCAAGAGATTATGTCAGTGCTCAATTTCTCAGCAATAACCCTTTCCACTGTAAACCATCAGAAAACAGAAATAAAAATGATAGCCTAAATGGCCCAATCAGCAATAGTTTGGAGGCCATATGTTGACCCTGCAGGATGAGCATGGGACTATGTTGGAATGCTGGAAGTGGGAGGGGTTTTCCTAGACAGTTCACTTTTTTTAATATGCTAGTGTCCAAATCCTCTTGTAACAAAAGGGTAACTCGATATCCCGTGTCCCTCAATGAAGGAGAAAAAAACATTCTAATGGCCTGGTCCACAGTTCAGGCGGTGAAAGGCCCTCAACCCACAAATAACTTAACAGATGTATCACTAAGAGCATAACTCCAGCTAAAACTGGATTTTAACATTTTGAAACATCTAAGAATAGGATAGAACTGTATATCCAAATTGGTTGTAAAGGCTGAAGTTTTTTTTTTACCTTAATGCATTCTCTGCATTAAGGCAAACTAACTTCTATTCTCAGCTTCCCCCCAAATACTTACCTGAGCCTGATGTCGATGTGGTGCTACTCTCTTTTTCCCTCCTCACTGGACTCAATGCCAAGCCGCACTGTGTGGGTCAATTGAGCCAGCATACGAGTCACCATAGGGAGCATCTTCCTATGGTGGCACACAGGAAAGAGGAGGAGCCCAGATTGCCAGTGGGTGACCCCAGAGGACAAGAATTTGGACTGTTCTGTGCAAAACCATGGCATAGAGCAGGTAAATATAACATGTTAAATAACAAATTTACAATCACTTTAAAATTCTCATCTTACTTTCTTTTCCTCAAACAAAATGAATAGAATTTCTCAGGGTGGTACAAAGACAGCTGTACACATGAACAGGGTCCTGTCTAATTCCCACTGCATTAAAAAATATCTTGTTTCTGTAGGTGTTCTCTCTGAGAGATTCTCTCCACTTCCTGTCTCGGTGAAGGAAAGTCCATCACCAGTAGGAACACAGACAGCAATAAAAGCTTGAGGATCTAAGCCTTCCACAGAATATCCAAAACTTATAAAAATATATTTTACTGAATGGGGGCTGTAATGTACACTTGTGTATGATACATTGGTAACACTTTGGAAGGGGATCTGGAATACACACCATGATCACTAAAAAGTAGTTGCTTCCATTTTTGTCTTTCTTCTTCTGAAGCCTTTAAGCCTAAAACAGCCTTTAGCTCTTGGAGAACTCTCTTAGACTCCTCCCTTTCTCGTTTCTGTCTTTCCCTCTCTTCTGGTGTAAATAGGTAGACGTCATCCCTGATAAATTCATTGTCTACAGCAATGTCTTCCACATAGGCTACTAATTCCTGAAATAAAGAAAAAAAGCCATATGTTAGCAGAATACAAGGACATTTTAGCAGCAATTTTAGCCAGTGGGGAATAAGAGAATTAGGTCTAATAAAAACCAAACAAGCAAAAGATGAAGGTTGATGGTAAGATAATAGACTAGTTCCTGGGTTACCTGTTCTTCTGGCACCGGATCTCGGTCTTCGATTCGTAAAGGGGGAGGCACATTGGGCACCATAAGGCAATGTGAATTTTCACAAGAGTTGTTTGCAGTTTCTAAGACACAAGGTTAAATATATCAATGATCTGACATGTGTGGCAGGAGCAAGGAAAGCCTAGTACACACAAAATGGGAAAATTGGACAATATATACTGCTTTCAGGAGTGATCTTCCATTAATCTGACCATTAGTACACAGCTTTCGAGAGCCAATCACGACAGGTGAAAATATCCAAAGGGACAAGCACAAAGATTCTTCTCGTACCACAACAGAAGGCATGATTTTTGTTTAATTAGTATGGTATTTGGTACAAAAAAAATGAATAAAAAATTGCGTGACCAAGACCACGCATGCTCAGAAATTAAAGAATACATTACATCACCTCCAAAGTTGTATTCTGTCGTACGAGAATTTTCCTAACTTTAGCAACCTATTGGATTTCCATATGAAACTAATATGCAAAAAAATAAAGCGGATGATCATTTGTCCGATATTCTTATCGTGTGTACGAGGCTTAAAGAATGCAACCGCTGAACCAGAAAATTGCATTAAAAACTATTAGGTGAAAAGTGCACTTTGCATCACACACACACACACACTTTCTCCTGTGTCATAAAAAAAAAAGGGCATTTATGACCTAAAAGAAACAATTTTTAGATTGTAAGCTCTAACAGGCAGGGCCCCTGCTTCCTCGTGAATTATATTGTAACTGTGCTGTCTGTCCCCATGTTGTGAAGCTCTGCAGAAACTGTTGGCGTTGTATATATAAAAATAAAAAAAAAGTATAAATGATAACAATTGATAAGCCTGGATGAAAATGTTATTCTCGTTATATTATCCCACTTCAGACTATGAATGAAATGCAAAAGAATCAATAAAACATTATTTATGTGGCATAAAAAAAAAAAAAAATCATGGTTAAGATGGTCTATAAATGAATAATTGATGTAACGAGGCTGACAATTAAGGACAACTTAAAGTGATACTAAAAGGCTCACCAAAAAAAATAACAAACATGTCATACTTGCCTCCACTCTGCAGCTAATTTTGCACAGCGTAGCCTGGAACGCCGTCTTCTGGGGTCCCTCGGCGGCTCCTCCCTTACATTAGATAACTCCCTCTGGGAAGCGCTCTCCCAGGGCGTTACCTTGCGGGCGCGCGCCTGTGTCCAGTATTCTGCGCCTAATGTGGCCCAATGCAGGACTCGGCCCGCCCCCCGATCATTGGATTTGACAGCAGCGGGAACCATTCAACCTATTCAATCAAGAGCCGAGAACCCCGGGCAGAGACGGCGGGTCCTCGGCATTGAACATTCCAGGGCTCAGGCAAGTAAAACGGGGGGGCTGGGGGGCTCGGTAACTGACAGAAGGATGCATTAAGGTGAAAAAACAGAAGGGTTTACAACCCCTTTAAATACAATTTTCACTATTTTAAGTCAAAACATGTGGTCAGCATGTGACCGCAAATTCCATGTGTGTAATTTTATAGGCAGCAATAGCAGCGATACAAAAGTGAAAATTCAGCGCTGGGATATAAACAAATAATTACAGAATAAATATGCAAGCCAGCACTGAGGATAAATTCATAGAAAATTCCCAAAGCATAAATTAAAGTGAAATAGTGCAGCGCAAAGAAAATTAACAATACATATAATAAACAGTAAACCATATGAAAAAATGAAAGCCAGTGAAATATAAATGTCCAAGTGACCATAAATCAAGTCCATTCAGTGCCAGTGAATAACACAAATACGTCCGGCAGGAGTGAAGGTGAAGAGAAAACACCAAGAAAAGGAGATCCACCACCGCAAGTAAGATGGACTCTCACCTTATTGCTTCGACCCGTGAGAGTCACAAAGCATGTCAGAAAAATACCAATCAGTTCCGACCTCCAAGCCAATTCCTCATATCATACAGATATCAGCGGGCAGCCATATGTAAGAGGAAACACAGACAATATCTAGTGCTCTCTGTATAAAGCCGGTTTATTTTAAGAGCAAAGGTAATACAAAAGCACTCACATTTAAAAACACTCATGAGCCGAGTGTGTGCTGTAACAACAAAGTCACGATTCACAGCGGCGATGATCGGGGTGACGTCCTGCGTAGCTCCTCCCCTCACGTACGCGTTACGTCCCGTGGGCGGGACTTCATCAGCGTCAAGCGGAGAGAGCACGCCAGACGTCCCCAATGGCATAACATATATAGTGTGCATGTGACTCAATAGCCAATCGGAAAGCTCATGGTTGCGGCCAACCGGAACACACCATTAACCAGCAACATCCGGAGCAAGGTCACATGGGTCACAACAATGCGGAAGTGAATGGCTAAATAGCAGTAATACAAGGACAAACGGGGTCCAATGGGACTTGAAGGAAAAAGGAATAGAAGCCAAAAAGTCCACAATAATAAAGCCCGGTTATAACAAAAACTGCTAGCACATTCAAACTATTATAAATGATCAATTTACAATAAGGCAGGACGTCATCCACGATCATCACCACTTTACAATAACAATTAACAGCAATAAATTAATATCTCCAACTAAATAATAAAAACATATTACTAATCAGAAACATAAAAATTATATAGAATCCTATATTGAGAACCTAATAATAAATAAACATTAATAATAATAAAAAATAATAATAATTTTAAAAACTTTATACAAATCACCCCTTAAAATATTAACGATTGGAAATAAAGCAATTTAAATCAAACTCCACATTGAGGCCCCCAGGGGAGGCAACCTTGAGTTCGAAAATCCAATAGGATTCGCGACGACTCAATTGTCGAATAAAGTGTCCACCCCTCCAGTGTTTGGACACTTTCTCGATACCCCATACGACAAGGTGTTAAAACCCACAGCGTGTCAAAACATTTCAGACAGCACCACGACCGTAACCCCAAAGGTCTGAAATTTTGGGGTATCGAGAAAGTGTCCAAACACTGGAGGGGTGGACACTTTATTCGACAATTGAGTCGTCGCGAATCCTATTGGATTTTCAAACTCTAGGTTGCCTCCCCTAGGGGCCTCAATGTGGAGTTTGATTTAAATTGCTTTATTTCCAATCGTTAATATTTTAAGGGGTGATTTGTATAAAGTTTTTAAAATTATTATTTTTTATTATTATTAATGTTTATTTATTATTAGGTTCTCAATATAGGATTCTATATAATTTTTATGTTTCTGATTAGTAATATGTTTTTATTATTTAGTTGGAGATATTAATTTATTGCTGTTAATTGTTATTGTAAAGTGGTGATGATCGTGGATGACGTCCTGCCTTATTGTAAATTGATAATTTATAATAGTTTGAATGTGCTAGCAGTTTTTGTTATAACCGGGCTTTATTATTGTGGACTTTTTGGCTTCTATTCCTTTTTCCTTCAAGTCCCATTGGATCCCGTTTGTCCTTGTATTACTGCTATTTAGCTATTCACTTCCGCATTGTTGTGACCCATGTGACCTTGCTCCGGATGTTGTTGGTTAATGGTGTGTTCCGGTTGGCCGCAACCATGAGCTTTCAGATTGGCTATTGAGTCACATGCACACTATACAGTGCAGAAAATAAGTATTTGAACACCCTGCTATTTTGCAAGTTCTCCCACTTGGAAATCATGGAGGGGTCTGAAATTGTCATCGTAGGTGCATGTCCACTGTGAGAGACATAATCAAAAAAAAATAATCCAGAAATCACAATGTATGATTTTTTTAACTATTTATTTGTATGATACAGCTGCAAATAAGTATTTGAACACCTGAGAAAATCAATGTTAATATTTGGTACAGTAGCCTTTGTTTGCAATTACAGAGGTCAAACGTTTCTTGTAGTTTTTCACCAGGTTTGCACACACTGGAGGAGGGATTTTGGCCCACTCCTCCACACAGATCTTCTCTAGATCAGTCAGGTTTCTGGGCTGTCGCTGAGAAACATGGAGTTTGAGCTCCCTCCAAAGATTCTCTATTGGGTTTAGGTCTGGAGACTGGCTAGGCCACGCCAGAACCTTGATATGCTTCTTACAGAGCCACTCCTTGGTTATCCTGGCTGTGTGCTTCGGGTCATTGTCATGTTGGAAGACCCAGCCTTGACCCATCTTCAAAGCTCTAACTGAGGGAAGGAGGTTGTTGCCCAAAATCTCGCAATACATGGCCCCGGTCATTCTCTCCTTAATACAGTGCAGTCACCCTGTCCCATGTGCAGAAAAACACCCCCAAAGCATGATGCTACCACCCCCATGCTTCACAGTAGGGATGGTGTTCTTGGGATGGTACTCATCATTCTTCTTCCTCCAAACACGGTTAGTGGAATTATGACCAAAAAGTTCTATTTTGGTCTCATCTGACCACATGACTTTCTCCCATGACTCCTCTGGATCATCCAAATGATCATTGGCAAACTTAAGACGGGCCTTGACAAGTGCTGGTTTAAGCAGGGGAACCTTCCGTGGCATGCATGATTTCAAACCATGACGTCTTAGTGTATTACCAACAGTAACCTTGAAAACGGTGGTCCCAGCTCTTTTCAGGTCATTGACCAGCTCCTCCCATGTAGTCCTGGGCTGATTTCTCACCTTTCTTAGGATCATTGAGACCCCACGAGGTGAGATTTTGCATGGAGCCCCAGTCCGAGGGAGATTGACAGTCATGTTTAGCTTCTTCCATTTTCTAATGATTGCTCCAACAGTGGACCTTTTTCACCAAGCTGCTTGGCAATTTCCCCGTAGCCCTTTCCAGCCTTGTGGAGGTGTACAATTTTGTCTCTAGTGTCTTTGGACAGCTCTTTGGTCTTGGCCATGTTAGTAGTTGGATTCTTACTGATTGTATGGGGTGGACAGGTGTCTTTATGCAGCTAATGACCTCAAACAGGTGCATCTAATTTAGGATAATAAATGGAGTGGAGGTGGACATTTTAAAGGCAGACTAACAGGTCTTTGAGGGTCAGAACTCTAGCTGATAGACAGGTGTTCAAATACTTATTTTCAGCTGTATCATACAAATAAATAGTTAAAAAATTAATAAATTGTGATTTCTGGAATTTTTTTTTTGATTACGTCTCTCACAGTGGACATGCACCTACGATGACAATTTCAGACCCCTCCATGATTTCCAAGTGGGAGAACTTGCAAAATAGCAGGGTGTTCAAATACTTATTTTCCGCACTGTATATGTTATGCCATTGGGGACGTCTGGCGTGCTCTCTCCGCTTGACGCTGATGAAGTCCCGCCCACGGGACGTAACGCGTACGTGAGGGGAGGAGCTACGCAGGACGTCACCCCGATCATCGCCGCTGTGAATCGTGACTTTGTTGTTACAGCACACACTCGGCTCATGAGTGTTTTTAAATGTGAGTGCTTTTGTATTACCTTTGCTCTTAAAATAAACCGGCTTTATACAGAGAGCACTAGATATTGTCTGTGTTTCCTCTTACATATGGCTGCCCGCTGATATCTGTATGATATGAGGAATTGGCTTGGAGGTCGGAACTGATTGGTATTTTTCTGACATGCTTTGTGACTCTCACGGGTCGAAGCAATAAGGTGAGAGTCCATCTTACTTGCGGTGGTGGATCTCCTTTTCTTGGTGTTTTCTCTTCAGCAATAGCAGAGACCTGCATTGTCAAAGAAAAAAATGAAACCAGTATAACAGAGGTGTATTATACCTTTTATAGCTGGGGGTTTTCGAACCATCCTTTCCACCTGACACAAGGCCTCCTCCCAGCATGTGTTACTGGCCTGCACATGGGGTTGTATCAGCCTTAGTTTTTCTTCCAGGATGAATGAAGCTTCAGTTGTCATGCTTTGGGTTTCCTTTGAGGATGCAAGCTTTTCTAGTTCATCCTCGAGTATGATCACTCTGGACAAGAAAGATACAAAACACCGCCAGTATGAATATAGGCCTGCTGGTTGTATTTAATTTTTTTCATGTTATTCTATGCCACTCTACAATTATGCAGTTTCATGTGTGTTTTGTAATTTCCAAGAGTCCTATTGACACTATTTATATATTAGTTGTTCCCAAATCACAACCATTACCATAACCAGCTCACCCATGCCTTAAAGTGGATGAAAACCCACTCTCATCCTTTAACTACTTCCATAGATGCCTCCTGCATGTATCCTTAAGTGTCAAATGTCTTCCCTCTGTCTGTTATAAGAACTGAAAAACTGCAGATTCTGTGGGTGCATCTCGCGGTGGGTAGTCGTGATGTCAGTAGACTCCCTGCCCATCTCTACACTCCCCTTACACTAAATTCTGCTATGATCACTAACATCCAGTCAAAATCCAGAAAAGTAACCACATGACTTCAGAAAAGGAGTGGGGGTGGGAATTAAAAAATAATGCCCGTCTCCAGGCTAGTGCATGAGATATGTAAATAACCTGTCATTCACAGCAAGGGGGCGGAACGGACTAAGGTTTTTCTCTGTAAGTCTGTTTTATTTCACTGAACAATAAAAGAGGATTGCTCAGAGCTGGATTAACTCTGTGTGGCAAGACTGGGCACAGATGATAGAAAATCTTATACTGTACATTACATTTCGGGTTTACATCCACTTTAAACAAATGCAGACCAGCTTTTTAATGACTAGGCACAGCAGAAACAGGTCAACATATGTAGAAATCATTACTCATTGTCTTTGCTACATTTTGTTGCAATTTTGATTTATATGCCGACACCGATGCCCCCTTTTCCATACATAGAGGAAACCTATCCTAAAAAATAAATAAAAATAAAAACTAAACCCAAAAAAAGGAAATCGCTGCATCCTATTCTGCAAATTCACATTTTCTGGTTGTTTAACTGACCCTATAGCATCCATACATTGTGTTACTTACCTGCTACAACTATGCAATAAAGGGTGGCTGACTTTACTCACTGGTATGCTTGTTCCAGGTCAGGAAAACGCATTACTGAAGCCAGTGGTTAAGTGCAATAGCCAACAATCAGTATATTCAAACTGAGAATGAGTAAGCAATCAGCAATGGCGGCCCTCGTGTAATCCTCAGTAAAGGTTTACATTAAGGTCTTTCATGGTTTCATCCTTTTGTTTACAGGCACAGGATATGTGGTGTAGCTGGCCACAGCTGTGGCTGTCAGGTAATAATCAGAGTGGTTAAAGAACACAGAACCATACAAAAGATGGCATGATTCCACAAAGCACAGATCTCAATATCATTAAGCTAGTCTGGAATTGCGTGCAGAAACAAAAAGCAAGACAAACGTTTGTGCCGACACCAAGTTACTAAAGATGCTTGGCGAAGCCTACCACATGGGTGCCTTAGAAAACTCAATGCTGGTGTACATGAGAAAATTGCTATTGTGAGAAAAGGTGATCACATTATATTCATTTAATTAACTTTTTTTCTGGGAAATGTTTTAGCCAATAAAATAATTTATGGCAGCTTGACAAGAATCCTTTTTCAGAGATTTTTTCTCTTAAATACCTAAAGCTTTCTGCACAGCACTAATATATTATTAGTTAAAGATGATAGCTGGTGAGCGTGGGCTGGGAGGAACATAACCGCAGGTGGGGTTGAATGGGAGCGGTTTGCCCAGTGAAAGAATGTGAAGGAAGAGGGCGGCCAGATCATCACTGGGGAAGAGAGCATGGAGGAAGAGGAGAGCGGGCCGGAACACAAAGCGGGGATAGCCCACTGCAACAGTTTACATTTGAATTGCCTCTGCTCGGTCACACACAGTCACACTTCCTGACCTAGCACCTGTGACAGACAGAACACATCCACACACTGGCATTGGACCGGCGTTCTGTTTGACACAGGTGCTGTGGCAAAAGGCGGACTGTGTGTTATCGCGAGCGGAGGCAATTCAAATGTAAGCTGTTACAACAGGCTTTCCCTGCTCTGTGATCCAGCTCTCCTCTTCTGCAATAATGGACACAGGTAAGGCTGCATTGGTGGGCACTGGTCACGCCGCAATCATGGGCACTGGTCATGCCACAATGACAGGCACAGATGAGGCTGCATTGGTGGGCACTGGTCACGCCACAATGGTGGGCACAGGTGAGGCTGCATTGGTGGGCACAGGTGAGGCTGCATTGGTGGGCACGAATAAAGTTGTTGTTAATATTTATTTTTGTAACGTAATTCTGCATAAGACAATTAAGTGTAATTTCATGAGGTTATTTATGAGAGCGGAATTAAATAAAATGTGGTGTTATCGCTCTCACTCTCTCATACTGATCACTGGAAGTTCAATATGGCACCTCATGGCAAAGAACTCACTGAGGATCTGAAAAAAAGAATTGTTGCTCTACATAAAGATGACCTAGGATGTAAAAAGATTGCCAAGACCCTGAAACTGAGCTGCAGCACAGTGGCCAAGACCATACAGAGGTTTAACAGGACAGGTTCCACACAGAACAGGCCTCACCATGGTCAACCAAAGAAGTTGAGTGCACATGCTCAGCGTCATATCCAGAGGTTGTCTTTGGGAAATAGACATACGAGTGCTGCCAGCATTGCTGCAGAGGTTGAAGGGGTGGGGGGTCAGCCTGTCAGTGCTCAGACCATACACCGCACGCTGCATCAAATTGGTCTGTATGGCTGTCATCCCAGAGGGAAGCCTCTTCTAATGATGATGCACAAGAAAGCCTGCCAACAGTTTGCTGAAAACAAGCAGACTAAGGACATGGATTACTGGAATCATGTCCTGTGGTCTGATGAGACCAAGATAAACTTATTTGGGTCAGATGGTGCCAAGCATGTGTGGCGGCAACCAGGTGAGGAGTACAAAGACAAGTGTGTCTTGCCTACAGTCAATCATAGTGGTGGGAGTGTCATGGTCTGGGGCTGCATGAGAGCTGCCAGCACTGGGGAGTTACAGTTCATTGAGGTAACCATGAATGTCAACATGTACTGTGACATACTGAAGCCGAGCATGATCCCCTCCCTTCAGAGACTGGGCCACAGGGCAGTATTCCAACATGATAATGACCCCAAACCCACCTTTAAGTCAATCACTGCCTTGCTAAAGAAGCTCAAGGTAAAGGTGATGGACTGGCCAAGCATGTCTCTAGAGCTAAACCCTATTGAGCATCTGTGGGGCATCCTCAAAAGGGAAGGTGGAGGAGCACAGGGCCTCTAACATCCACCAGGAGGAGTGGAAGAGAACTCCAGGGAAAATCTATGAAGCTCTGGTGAACTCCATGCCCAAAAGGGTTAAGGCAATGTTGGAAAATAATGGTGGCCACACAAAATATTGAAACTTTGGGCCCAATTTTGCACTCACTTTTGTTGCCAGCGGTTTAGACATAGATGTGTGTTGAGTTATTTTGAGGGGACAGAAAATTACAAGCTGTACACCCACTACCTTTACATTGTAGCAAAGTGTAATTTCTTCAGTGTTGACACATGAAAAGAAATAATAAAATGTACAAAAATGTAAGGGGCGTACTCACTTTTGTGAGATAGTGTGGGTGTGTAATATAAATATATATATATATATATATATACACATACATATACATACACACACACACTATATTACCAAAAATATTGGGATGCCTGCCTTTACACCCACTTGAACTTTAATGGCAGCCCAGTCTTAGTGCGTATGGTTCAATATTGAGTTGGCCCACCCTTTGCAGCTATAACTACTTTAACTCTTCTGGGAAGGCTGCCCACAAGGTTTAGAAGTGTGTCTATGGAAATGTTTGACCATTCTTCCAGGAGTGCATTTGTGAGGTCAGGCACTGATGTTGGAGAGAAGGCCTGGCTCACAGTCTCCACTCTAATTTATCCCAAAGATGTTCTATCATGTTGAGGTCAGGACTCTATGCAGGACAGTCAAGTTCCTCCACCGCAAACTCACTCATCCATATCTTTATGAACCTTGCTTTGTGCAAGCCCAACCCCTGAAAAACAACCCCACACCATAATCCCCCCTCCACCAAATGATTTGGACCAGTGCACAAAACAAGGTCCATAAAGACATGGATGAGCGAGCACAAATACCCTATACAAAACAGTTTTACTTAGATTTACACTTACTCATTGAGTAGTGCTTTCAGATGTAGTTGCAGACTGCGTACAGCCCCATGAAGACTGTTTAGCTCCCCGGTCTCCCTTTTTTTCCTGTTTGTGCGCTCTGCGCTGGACTGGTGTTGTGTTTCAAAGTAACGATAAAACTCATAGCTACGTTTCAGTTCGGTCAAGCAGGTAGACTGCGTGTGAGGTAGATCCTGAACCACATCACACCAAATGTAGTGTGGAAGCAGCTCTGGGTTAGTGATTGGGCCTTGGTATGCATTTTCAGGAGACAGCAGTAGGGCTAGGCGCCGAAAGAACTCTGAACTTTGGCCTATCCAGAGCTGAAACAGAACCTGTCAAGACAAAATTAATCCACTTATGAAAATTCATGGCAGCACAATTTCGGAATATATAAGGCAGAATAGACAATCATTACAATAACAATAAAAAAAGATGTAGTGAAATTATGCTTTCATTCTTTAAAATTACTCAAGTTTTCATTAAATCCTGTCAACATTTGATAAAAAAAAAGAAGAAAGATCATCAACTATACCACTTCAGGTAATCTGTCTGTTTAACCACTTCAATACCGGGCTTTTATATACAACTCAATACCGAGCCTATTCTGGCACTTCTCTCCTACATGTACAAATCATCATTCTTTTGCTCGAAAATTACACAGAACCCCCAAACATATGTTTTTTTAGCAGACACCCTAGAGAATAAAACGACGGTCATTGCAACGTTTTATCTTGCACGGTATTTGCGCAATATGAATTTGAAAAATTTAAAAATTTCATCAATTAAAAAAAATAACAAAATAGTAAAGTTAGCCCAATTTTGTTGTAAAATATGAAAGATTATGTTACACCGAGTAAATAGATATCTCACGTCACGCTTTAAAATTGCGCACACTCATGGAATGGCGCCAAACTTCGGTACTTAAAAATCTCCATAGGCAACGCTTTGACATTTTTTACAGGTTACCAGTTTAGATTTATTCTAGTGCTAGAATTGTTGCTGACACGCCAACGCACGCGGCGATACCTCACATATGTGGTTTAAACGGCGTTTACATATGTCGGCGGGACTTACGTGTGCGTTCGCTTCTGCTCGCGAGCAACCGGGGACAGGGGCGTTTTAATTTTTTTTTTTATTGTTTTTTTTTTTCACCTTTTTTTTAAAATCACTTTTATTCCTATTATGTCCCCTCCCGCTGCCTATAAGAACGATCAAGCGGCGGAACCGCCGCTATGATCATTCTTATGGTGCGCAGGAACGCCGGCTGAAGACATGGATATCTGAATGATGCCTCTAGCTGCAGGCATCATTCAGATATCCCCCTGGAAAGCCCAGGACGTCATATGACGTCCACCCAGGATGGGAGATCCCATCTGTGGACGTCATATGACAATAGATGGGTATTGAAGTGGTTAATAAGTTAAAGTGGTTGTAAAGGCTCAAGGTTTCTAACTTTCATGCATTCTATACATAAAAAGGTAAAAAAAAAAAAAACCTGTGTGCAGCAGCCCCCTCTTAAATACCTACCCGAGCCCCATCCAGATCCAGCGACGTGCACAAGGTCTCCCAGGTCTCTTGCTCCTCATTTGCTGAGACAGCAGCGGGAGCCAGTCAATCACAGCCAGGGAGCCAATGAAGAGAGAGCGGGGCAGAGCTGAGTCAAGCTCCATGTGTGAATGGACACACAGGTCTGAGGAGCCTGGGGGTATAGGGGAGGGGGGAGACCGTATTAGCAGAAATTCTCCTGTAGTAATGGGCAGGGGGTCACCGCACTGAATCGCTATGCAACACCTCCGGCAGGAGGGCAATGTCATGTACTTATCTGTCTAGGCAAAGTTATATTGGGTTGTGTTTTTTTTTCCCCACACAGTTTTTGTTGTTTTTCTGTGCCTTTTGTTGTTCTACACTGGCATGTTTTTTTTTTCACTCTGTAACTTATACTTTGTGCCCCCTTATTGTATATTATATAGGGGGCACAAAGTTTCCTATATTACATAATTTCTTTGTGACAAGTTATTTTTAATAAGATATCAGGGGTCCCATCTGCCATCTAATATAATGGAGTGCAGAACGCTTTCATCAAAAAACCAACAGTCTGCTTGTGAAAGGTATACACACTCTTGCTGAAAAATGTGTGTAACCCCCCCCCCACAACCAAAGTAAACCTTGGATCACAACAAAAGGGTTAAACTCGGCACACAGTCCCTGACAGCTGTAAAACCTGACAGTATTATGCCCCCGTTGTGACGAGAAATGCCCCTGGTCGAATAATGCCCACTGGCACTGCGCATGGGCAGTGCTTGCGCAATACCGATCCGCTGAAAGCCATCGAACCTCAGAATTTACGAACAGCAGTTAAGGGGGCCTGCACACTATAGCCAACATGCTCGTGGAAGTCTGCAAGGGGCAGATTTGGACATCATGGGCACGTGTGAGTGGCGGACGCCTACAGAAGGGGGCATTATTCGACAGGGGGCAAAGGCTGGTGTTCATTGTCAGCATGATCAGGTCACAGCTCTGACCAATAAGGGTGAATGGTGCTTGGCTCCGCAGAGATTAGTAGGTAAGGTATTGGTAATTTATCTTACATTTTTTTAATTACCCTTTAATATACTATTCAACTATAGTTGGAGAAAGGTACACGAACATACACTATCTAATATACGTGTAGCAAGGTCTCCTGGTCCAGTGTAATAAGAACCTCGAAGGCCAAAAGATAGCTGTCATCCTTCGATATGTAGTGGGTTGTGAGGCATAGCGGGTGCAAAGATGGTGAAAGTCATTGGGCGCAAGACACTTCTTGTGTGTAAAAGCGGTTTTATTTCTTTTGACAGTCCTTTTTGTATTCTTGGGGAAAGAGTGTTAGGGTCAGGACACCCTTAAGTAGTTATAGATTCAATTAGCAGAGTCTGAGACTTCAGTAGGAGGACAGCCGTGCAGGGAAAGGCCCCAGCAAGGCGCCACTTCTGCACATGCAGGATTGCTGTCTCCTAGGGCAACAGTCCTTCAACAGTTCCCAACTTAAACGTAACAGTTCTTTCAGCTCCACTACAACTGCCTCTTGAAGTTCTTCAACACTGGGCTCCCGGTCTCTCACTAGACCCACCAATTCACTGGTATCGCCCTCAAACATCCCACGCTTTCCTGCTGGGTCCCTAGCTCGGCACTCCAGATCATTCTCAAACTTCACCCCTGCTGACCGGCGAGATCCCTGGCTTGACTCACTAGGCTGCCCTGCAATCGTCTTTTCCGCTGGTTGGGTCCCTGATTTCAAAGTCTGAAGTTTCCGATTCTCCACTGTGCTCATTCAGTGAGAATATGGTTCTGGGACTTTTAGTTACTCACTGTGGTCCCTGGTAAAGGTGGTTGGTTCCTTTGTGGTGACAGCTTCCATTCTACCTCCGACCACTGACAGGTTCTCCTGCCAACAGAACCATCACTTTTGATTGGACTGCAAGCCGCAGTCCCAACCCTGGGCTGCCCTCTTGCTTCTGGATAGGCCCTCACACAGTCTGGCAGCCAAATGCCCCCGGGATAGGCCCAATTTCCGGACTAGCAGCTCAGGGCATATGACACACGTTGACCCAGACAGCCATCCAGGTGGCACAGAACCCAGATCACCTGACCTCCCCCGAATATATAGGTTCTCCCTGCAGGCCAAGGGATTCAAGAAAACCCCTGCCCATTGGCTGAGATACCCCATATACTCATAACCTGACCTTGGGTTGGCCTTCTCATATCTAGTACCACACCAAGTTCCCAGCCACCTAGCGATAGAAGAGAAAAGTGCAACAAGTCCAAACTAGGGGAGAAAACAATAGATCTCTATCAAATCGACCAAGATGACTACTCTTGGCAAGTAAATTTGTGAGGCGCGCTCTGACTAAATGCCAGGGTGATACATTCGTGTAACTCTGGAAAGAGAATGCTGTTCTACCGTAAATTCATAATGCCAAAAAGCATGCATGTTTAAAGTGACTGTAAACCCCTTACATATACCCAGTGAAGTGACTGTCCTCAGATGATACACAGAGAATTAACAAATCCTCCAACACAAGTTGTACCTGTCTGTCTGCAGATCCTAAATCTCTACTTCCGACCAAAGTCCTGAATTTTAAAGCTTGTCTGAGAGTTCAGAAAAGAAGAGAACTGAATTTACACTCTGCAGCGCTTAATGAGGAGAGCTCTGAGAGCCGATTGGAGGTAAAAAAGACACCTCCCCTTCACACAACACACAGGAACAGAGCTGAGGCTGTTAATCAGCTAGAGGTCCCTCCCCTGGCACTTTTTTTTTCTTGGCGTCAGGAAAACTTGTCAGAAGTGATATTTTGCTGATAGCAGAGGAACTAAGCAGCAGGCAAAAGTGACACTGGATTGAGACAAGCACACACTATAGAGGAAATATGCTTTGTTCATAATTAATGTCTGAGTTTTACAACTACTTTAAAGCTCAGCTGAAGTCACAAGCCTTTAAAAGTATTATATTGCTGCATATTGCTTGTAACCGATTATGGCTTTAAAAAAGGTCCCAAACATTCCCTTTCTCTCAGTGGAAATGTGTTTCCTGCGCTCCCACCCCAGTACTCTATGCCAAAATAGATAAATAGGGGTCACACCCCTCACCAAAAAAGTGTCCTCACACACACTTGCAGTGCGGAGGAAGAGAGTGGGGTTTAGCAGACCACGTCTCTTAACTCACGGAGTGGAGTAGGTCATACTCTGGTGAATTTCGGGCTGCGCAGTTATAAAGACACCCTGTACAACTGCTGTAACAACAAAATTGAGATTAGACTATAAAAACAGAGGCTGTTAGTATCAGTATCTAATTAAACATCTGTGACTTCAATTGGGCTTTAAATATACAGGCGTTAAGCAGTTCCGGTACGATGCCTACCTTCAAAGCAGGGAGGCTAAAGCCATCTGTGAGATTGTGGGCCTCCTCCTCAGACACCTGCTCTTCGCTTAAACCCATGCCCAGGTCTTTCAAAGGAACGACGCAGATGTAGTTAGTCACGTTGTCTATCTCGGAATTTAAGGGATAAGTTTGATTACAGTTAAGAAAAGTAAGAACTAGTTTGGAAATGCCACACATGCACGGGTAGAGGATCATACACAATTTGGAATTTCTTAACAGATTGACTGCTTTTAACATAGATAAGCCATTTTATTTCTACAGTGCGTGATGAAAAACAAAGCAAAAATTTTACAAGAAATTATTTTAAAGGACATCAAGACTAGAGCTTACCAACCTGCATCAGCACATGAGCAACTTCTAGATACAAGAGCTGGCAGTATGCCCAAAAAGCATGAAAACAATTGCAAACACTTTTATAACACTAAGAGCCGGTTCACACTGGGGCGACCTGGGATCCGACTTGAAGTTGCCCCAAGTCGTGAGTTTGAGAAAATCAATGGAAGTAAATGGAGCCTTCTTAATACACACTACTGAAGTCGCTCCGACTTCAGAAAAGGTTCCTGTACTACTTCAATCCGACTTCTAGGCAACTTGTACCCATTGATTTCAATGGAAGTTGCCTCAGAAGTCTGATCACTGAAGTAACAATACAGGAAGATGACATATTTCTCAGGCAAACCTCTCCCACCCACAGAGCTGATTGTTGTTTGATTGGCCACTGGAAAGCCTCCTGTCCTGGAGGCGACTTAAAGTTGCCTGACGATTCATAGTCGTGTCCAAGTTGCCTTCCAAAGTGGTGCTGGAAGTCGTGTTGCCCCTGTGTGAACCGGCTCTAATTCAGTAAATTTGGAAACCCATGCAGGGCGTCATTTGTTTTCTGCGTTGTTCAATCTTTATGCGTCTATTCAGAAAATATAATGTTTATCAAGTATTCAAGAGGAATCCCTGAATTTGCCAGAAATGCTTTTTATGGCTCAGATTCAGATTTCAAAATGATAATCTACCTAAAAGATATTGTGTAAGGGATATGACAATTAGAAAATTAAATATTAACAACATAACTCTCGCAAATTCTGGGAACAACATTGAACAATTTCTGTATACCAGTAAATGTGTTGGCCTTGTTTGCAGCAGCTTCTTAGCACTAGTAAATCTAAAGCCAAGCTTCCAATTATTATTATTTTTTTTGATACATGAGGGAAGGATTTGTTTTTCTCACTGGGGGGGGGGGGGGTCCCTTTTATATCTTATCCTGTATATACAGAAGAAGCGAAAACAGCCCTCCACAGTAAGAAAAAGTCTCTTTTGGAATTATTCTTACTTTAAAGTGATATTAAATGGAATTATTTTTGGTTTAAAAAATAACAAACATGGTATACTTATGGTTTTGCACAGAGCAGCCCCAATCTCCCTCTTCTGAGGTCCCCTACCACTGGCCCCTCCCTCCCACTAGTGCCCCCAGAGCAAGCAGACTGCAATGGAGACACCCAAGCAGGCTTGATCCCGAGACGTTGCTCTGCTATCCATTCACACACAGAGCTTTAGCACGGCCCCACCCCTCTCTTCTCATTGGCTTACTGGCTAGGTTTGAAAGCAGTGGGAGCCAATGAGGAGGGGGGGAGTCGTCGGAGAGCAGTGGCTCTTGTGCACACCGCTGGTTTGCGATGGGGCTCAGGTATCTATTAGGGGGGGGGGGGCTGCTGCACAGCGGAGGGGTTTTTATATTCATGCATAGAATGCATGAAGGTTAAAGAGGTGGTTCACCCTAAATATACTCCCTCCCATGCGATCCAGCATACTGGCGCCAGTATGCTGTTTTTTTTTTTTTTTAAATCCCCCACTTACTGCGTAATCTTTAATTTTAATTTCTTTCCCCCGTGGTGGATGGCGCCTGTATAGCGCGTCACATCTTATGAAAATACCAGATTTAGGACTCGGGTATTACCGGCGCAATGCGGCGCCTGCGCACAGACCTAGGAGCTGACTGCGCAGGCACCGTATTTCTCCGAGTCCTACGGCTATGGCGCGTCACGCCCTCCGAAAAAAGCCGGAACAGGACTCGGAGAAATACGGCGCCTGCGCAGTCAGCTCCTAGGTCTGTGCGCAGGCGCCGCATTGCGCCGAGAATACCCGAGTCCTAAATCAGGTATTTTCCTAAGATGTGACAGGGCTGTATAGGCGCCATCCACCGCGGGGGAAAGATATAAAAATTAAAGATTACACAGTAAGTGGGGGATTTAAAAAAAAAAAAACAACAGCATACTGGCGCCAGTATGCTGGATCACATGAGAAAGACTATATTTAGGGTAAACCTCCGCTTTAAAAAAAAACTTGAACCTTTAGAACCACTTTAAGTCTCTGCGATAGACGTCACCAGAACAACGAGAGTAAATCTATCCAAAAAGGATGCAGACAGCAATAAAAACTCGACAAGGATAGTGACCTCTCATCACTGTATCTATAACTAAAAAAAAAAAAAAAAACAAGCTTTAGGTACACCACGTCTATTAGCTCTGTGGTACTGAGGTGCTTTTTCATTTGAATACAGGGAACAGCTGACACTTTACATCTACAAATACATGCACCCAATATCAACCATAACATGGGCGGGAGAAACTATGCCAGGTTAAAACTTAAAATATGTCAGAATACATTTTGTTCGAATGTATAAAATATGTCATTGTGCTATATGAACACTATAAAAAGAACATGCTATACAGATTTTTACTTTTAGGCTTGTACAAGAAAACTGTTAACAGTTTATATTAAATAATTTAATTTTAGGTGCCCCTGATGATGTCAGTTTATGACGAAACGGCCGTAGGGCATCACGTTTTTTGCACTGCGCATGCACGAAACGGCAACCCGTGTACTGACACGTACGGAGCTTCTTTTTTATACATCCTTGCAAGGAAATTGTCTGCAACTCTATATAGAGAGTTTTTTACCTGTTATTGTGCATTTTACAATACATTTTTTATAACGTCTGCACTATTGGAAGCCTTCTCTCTTTTTTTCCCTATTACCATTTGGCTTCACTAAATTTTCAAAATCTGGATCACCATTGTTTATCTTGTGCTGGAACACCTGTCACTGGAGCACCTGAGTGATTGCACTGACCATCGCTACAGAGGGGATAGATAAATGATCATTCCTGAAGGACTCCACAGGACACCATTCACGATCATCTGTATCTCTGCAGAGCCTGTACTGACCCCCCTGAGAAGGGCGGTCACAGGCTAGCTGGTAAGCCTCCCCCTTACATTCACTGGTGGTGGGTCTTCACATTATTTGGAATAACATTGGAGTAACACCGGATTACATCTTTATTGTGGGAATATTTCCCATATGAACTTCAATCACCTTTATTGGACACTATTTTTGTTATAATTATTTTTAAATCATTTTGGCAACATGTGACTTTTTTCAGCGCTACACTTTTTGGAAAAAGGAAGATTGCATTAATCCATTAACAGAAAGTTAAAGCACTGATGATATAATTGAAACATTCAATTTTGATTGAGCTACATGTTTCACCTTGCCTGGTCCTTATCGAACTGTTTCACTGTTATCCCTTTGTCAACAAGATCAGTTTGATTAGATGCTTGCCTAGCCAGTAATGGCTAGCAAACAAACTGGAACAAGAAGCGACATAATAAAACGTTGATTCCGGCTTAATTTGTCACAGAGGAGGGGATGTAATGCATGTTACAGGAGAGCCGGGGGATGAAAGAAGGGGGGGGGGGGGAAGAGGAGGTGTAGAACTGTTGGGATCACTTTTACAGAAAAAGGATCGCTGGCTCTAAAAAGTTATGCCAGGATCATGGCTGCAACTGCACCTCTGAATCTCTTACGCGGCTGTTCCACAATGTAAAATAAATGAATATATGAATGAGAAATCTGCCATTGAAAAAGGAGACAATACCTTGTAGAGAGAGAGTTTGTGAACTCAAAAATGAGACGTGAATTCTCAAAGAATACCCAATCAGGAGCACATAAAAAAACAGCATTACACAAAGTCAGCAGAGCTTCACCCCATTTTCTAAGCAATTTGCCTTTAGTAAATCAACTTTATATTGTCTGGCATTTTTTCTAAATGCAAACGTCAACTTCCCATAGGACTCTATGGAGAATCCTGGGGAGAAGAGGAGGGAAATGTTATTATGGAGAATCCTGGGGAGAAGAGGAGGGAAATGTTATTATGGAGAATCCCAGGGAGAAGGGGAGGGAAATGTTATTATGGAGAATCCTGGGGAGAAGAGGAGGGAAATGTTATTATGGAGAATCCCAGGGAGAAGGGGAGGGAAATGTTATTATGGAGAATCCCAGGGAGAAGGGGAGGGAAATGCTGAAATGCTATTATAAAAGAATCTTGGGGAGAAGGGGAGGGAAATGTTATTATGGAGAATCCCAGGGAGAAGGGGAGGGAAATGCTGAAATGCTATTATAAAAGAATCTTGGGGAGAAGGGGAGGGAAATGTTATTATGGAGAATCCTGGGGAGAAGGGGAGGGAAATGTTATTATGGAGAATCCCAGGGAGAAGGGGAGGGAAATGTTATTATGGAGAATCCTGGGAAGAAGGGGAGGGAAATGTTATTATGGAGAATCCTGGGGAGAAGAGGAGGGAAATGTTATTATGGAGAATGCCAGGGAGAAGGGGAGGGAAATGTTATTATGGAGAATCCCAGGGAGAAGGGGAGGGAAATGTTATTATGGAGAATCCCAGGGAGAAGGGGAGGGAAATGTTATTATGGAGAATCCCAGGGAGAAGGGGAGGGAAATGTTATTATGGAGAATCCCAGGGAGAAGGGGAGGGAAATGTTATTATGGAGAATCCTGGGGAGAAGAGGAGGGAAATGTTATTATGGAGAATCCTGGGGAGAAGAGGAGGGAAATGTTATTATGGAGAATCCTGGGGAGAAGAGGAGGGAAATGTTATTACGGAGAATCCCAGGGAGAAGGGGAGGGAAATGCTGAAATGCTATTATAAAAGAATCTTGGGGAGAAGGGGAGGGAAATGTTATTATGGAGAATCCCAGGGAGAAGGGGAGGGAAATGCTGAAATGCTATTATAAAAGAATCTTGGGGAGAAGGGGAGGGAAATGTTATTATGGAGAATCCTGGGGAGAAGAGGAGGGAAATGTTATTATGGAGAATCCCAGGGAGAAGGGGAGGGAAATGTTATTATGGAGAATCCCAGGGAGAAGGGGAGGGAAATTTTATTATGGAGAATCCCAAGGGAGAAGGGGAGGGAAATGCTGAAATGCTATTATAAAAAGAATCCTGGGGAGAAGGGGAGGGAAATGTTATTATGGAGAATCCCAGGGAGAAGGGGAGGGAAATGTTATTATGGAGAATCCCAGGGAGAAGGGGAGGGAAATGTTATTATGGAGAATCCCAGGGAGAAGGGGAGGGAAATGTTATTATGGAGAATCCTGGGGAGAAGGGAAGGGGAATGTTATTATGGAGAATCCTGGAGAGAAGAGGAGGGAAATGTTATTATGGAGAATCCCAGGGAGAAGGGGAGGGAAATGTTATTATGGAGAATCCCAGGGAGAAGAGGAGGGAAATGTTATTATGGAGAATCCCAGGGAGAAGGGGAGGGAAATGTTATTATGGAGAATCCCAGGGAGAAGGGGAGGGAAATGTTATTATGGAGAATCCCAGGGAGAAGGGGAAGGAAATGTTATTATGGAGAATCCCAGGGAGAAGGGGAGGGAAATATTATGGAGAATCCCAGGGAGAAGGGGAGGGAAATGTTATTATGGAGAATCCTGGGGAGAAGAGGAGGGAAATGTTATTATGGAGAATCCCAGGGAGAAGGGGAGGGAAATGTTATTATGGAGAATCCCAGGGAGAAGGGGAGGGAAATGTTATTATGGAGAATCCTGGGGAGAAGAGGAGGGAAATGTTATTATGGAGAATCCCAGGGAGAAGGGGAGGGAAATGTTATTATGGAGAATCCCAGGGAGAAGGGGAGGGAAATGTTATTATGGAGAATCCTGGGGAGAAGAGGAGGGAAATGTTATTATGGAGAATCCCAGGGAGAAGGGGAGGGAAATGTTATTATGGAGAATCCTGGGGAGAAGAGGAGGGAAATGTTATTATGGAGAATCCTGGGGAGAAGAGGAGGGAAATGTTATTATGGAGAATCCTGGGGAGAAGAGGAGGGAAATGTTATTATGGAGAATCCCAGGGAGAAGGGGAGGGAAATGTTATTATGGAGAATCCTGGGGAGAAGAGGAGGGAAATGTTATTATGGAGAATCCCAGGGAGAAGGGGAGGGAAATGTTATTATGGAGAATCCCAGGGAGAAGGGGAGGGAAATGCTGAAATGCTATTATAAAAGAATCCTGGGGAGAAGGGGAGGGAAATGTTATTATGGAGAATCCCAGGGAGAAGGGTGGGAAATGCTAAAATGCTATTATAAAAGAATCCTGGGGAGAAGGGGAGGGAAATGTTATTTTTTAACTGAATGCTAGAGCTTGTATTGTACTGTATTCACTAACAGAAAACTAACTTAAAAAGTTTAAGATCAATACTTTTTTTGGGTGTGAACATATTAGCAGATATGTTTGCCACGGTGCTCGTGGCATAAGGCACAGTATTCTGGAATTCTATTCCAATGTACATATATTGTCCTATTGAAACACCTAAAGTCCACTTTACAAGAGATGTTAGCAATCAATCCAATCACTCTCAACATCCATTATTGGAAAGGATATTTCTTAAGCATGTACAGTGTTGCCAGTCGGGAAATTCGGAAGTTGGTCCTGATGGTCCTGTAGACAGCTTTACGCAACCCAAGGAGATGCTGGCTACTACTATGTTGTCCAACCTTATCATATGGGCAAGCAGCACTGACCCTGTCAAGCAAACTTGAAAAGTAAAATGTGATACATCTGTACAGATGTCCCAAACCACTTACACCGCATATATACTGTTTTATTCACTGTACTAATGGCAAATACATCTAATGTTCTACATTTCTATACAATGTCAATTCAGTTTTACAAAGCTGGACAATTTTACTTGTTTTTAAAAATGCTGTTATCATACAATCAGATATGTAATAAATTAATTTGTTATGCAATGGAGGACTCCTGCTTACTGCTGACAATAATATTAGTTTAAATATTGGCATACGGTCACCTACATCATATTTTATATACACAGACATTCAAACAACACATGCACAATATAAAAGTGAAATGTATAGTAAATCATACAATGAAATAACTAAAGCACATCCGTTTTCTGGTAGCATGTGGAAATATATATTTAATTTTATATTTAAAGGATCACTAAAGGAACATTTTTTTAAGCTAAATAGCTTCCTTTACCTTACTGCAGTACTGGTTTCATGTCCTTATTGTTCGTTTTTGCTTTGAAGTTGCTGTAATCCTGCTTTGTTCTCCACACTTCCTGCTTGTCTGTTTTCTTATAACCACCATACTGGGAGCTTTCTCACGGTGGTCCAAGGTGTCATTAGTGTGTGTCTAAAACTTCCCAGAACCAATCAAATTCATTTTAAAAACAAAACACTGCCCTGGATTTGTTTGTTTTTGTTCTGTGTGTCTATTTCTACTTCACAGAAACATGAAGCCAGTTCAAAAGTGAAACTAACCTGCAGGCACATTATATGATTGATTTTTATCTATTTTTAATCATTTTAAAAAAGGAATCAGTTAACTTTTATGTCTCTATACCCTGTAAACAGTCATTGCAGCAAAAACATTTTTTTCCTTTAGTGACCCTTTAACCACATCCCATCCAGGCCAATTCTGGCACTTCGCTCCTACATGTAAAAATCATATATTTTTGGGTAAAAAATTACATAGAACCCCAAACATTATGTTTTTTTTAGCAGAGACCCTAGGGAATAAAATTGCGATCGTTGCAACTTTTTATGTCGTATGGAATTTGCGCAGAAATTTTTCAAATGCACTTTTTTTGGAAGAAAAAACATTTCAATAAAAACAAACAAAAAAAAAAACCCACTAAAGTTAGCCCAAATTGTAAAAGATGTTACACCAAGTAAATAGATACCCAACGTGTCATGCTTGAAAATTGCGCTTACTCATGGAATGGCGCCAAACTTTGGTACTCAAAACTCTCCCTAGGCAACGCTTCAGCTATGATTAAGCACTACGTTTTAGTGTGAAACACGGCAGCTTGTATCCTGTGATCCTGTTTTAACAATAAAAATTAATATTTTTGGAGTGTGGCTGTCCTTGTTTATTTGCATTGCTACATGCATTGCCAACACCCGGGGCTTCAGATTTGGTAAAGAGGTTCATCATTGCATTTTCTACCTTGAGAGGCCACTCCCTTCCTCTAGGCAACGCTTTAATTTGTTTTACAGGTTAACTGTTTAGAGTTACAGAGGAAGTCTTGGTATAGAATTATTGCTCTCACTCTAACATTCAGGGCGATACCTCACATGTGTGAATTGAATGCCATTTACAAGTGTGGGCGCAACGTACATATGCGTTTGCTTCTATGTGCGAGTTCGCAGGGACGGGGGCACTTTCATTTTTTTTTTAATTATTGTTTATTTTCATTTTTAGATTTTGACACTTTCCCTGTGTTTAAAAAAAAAAAATTTGATCACTGTTATTCTTATTACAAGGAAGGTAAACATCCCTTGTAATAGGAATAGTGCATTACAGGTCCTCTTTATGGATATGGGGGGGGGGGGGGGGGGGTCGATAATACCTCAAAGCCCTACTCCAAGCTAGAAAGACAGATAGGAAAAAAAAAAAAAACAGGACGATCTTGGCTTTCCAGCCAAGAACATGGCAGTATTTACAACTGCCAGGCCCGAGTGTGATGTCATAACTTTGCGCCCGGACCTTGAAGAGTCAGAGATGACCGGGAACCATCTGTTCCCTGGAAATCTCTATGGTCAACTTCTGCCGATGGTGGATTCCTTCTCTGGCTCTCAGATTGCACAGGTGAGTCGGGAGAAGCATGAGAGGACGGGACGTCCTCTCCCATCGTCTGTAAGAACAATCAAGCAGCTGAACTTTCCTGACACCTGCCAAGAGGTAATTTCTTCTGCAGCTGTAATGCCATTTATTTTGATTGCTTCCTCCAATGTCTGAAATTATGCAGCCATGCATTAAAAACCCTTAAGAGCCATTAGCAGTCTATGACCTTGATGAAATAATACAGTAAACAAACTATGTCGTTTCAGTTGGCAATAGATATATTTCAAGCACGTAACAGTATGCGGACGTGTATAAACACAGAGTCGTAATAATTAGAATGCCAGAATTCAAAGAATGGAAGATCAATATCTAATTAAAGGATCACAAATGACACTGGGTGGCCCAATTACAACATGCAACAAAAAAAAAAAAAAGAAGAAGGAGGAAACGTCAAGAATGTCATATTAAAAAAAAATAAAAAAAAGGGGGGAGAGGAACAAAAATAGAAAAAATAAAAATTTGAAAAACTGGTGCTTGTGGTTATCTACCTGTACATGTGCAAAACGTAAAAAATTATACAAATCACACAGAGAACAAACATCTGTACAATTTGCATGGATTCTCGCATATATACAGGAAATTAATACATGTAGACTGACTGCACACCACAATCACTTGTAAACACAGAAGTCCGGTTTCTGTGTTTAGAAGTGATAGCTCTGCACTCTGTGTGCAACCCTCCGGAACTCTGCACTGGCTTATTGAAGTACATTGAGAAAGTACTATATGCTTCCAATTCACACAGCTAGTGTGATCAAAGAACCAACTGCTAATTTAAACTGTTTAGCGCCTTAATGTGTGGGGAAAAGCCATAAGATTAAACATTTTGCACCAAGTTTATTGCATCCTTTACAGCTTGTTACTAACTCAATAAAGTGCAAGAAATTCCCCAATAAAAGAAAATGCAGTATGGTCCAAGCACTAAGCCCCGTTTTTAGCACGGGAAGCTATAAAACATGTTAAAAGAGTAAGTTAAGTAATATGAAAACTAGCTGCATACTTTCACTTTACTGCAAGCTTCATGAACACCAAAGAGTTTCATTGGATGACACTAGCAATGCAGATGCAATACCAAATGTCCACTATATGAGTGAATATTTCCATAACGCACACTGTAAATGTTCACGTCTGAAATCACAAACTTGTGCGCATACCGAACAATCAATAATATTGAGGTGGGAAAGAAGGTCTCAACTTAAAGAACTCCAGGTAGATATAAAACACTCAAGTTAATGCAGCTTTGTATTCATGAATACTGCATTAAAGTCAAGCAATCTAAAAATATGAACTCGGATTTGGTATCGGCAATCCATTTACAGCAGAGCTCAGACTTTGAGAGGAAGAAGCAGCACACGTAGCCAAGCAGTTGTGACGCACACACACCAAACATTCGATCTAGATTTAAATAATGCCAACAGACAAAGGTGAACACACAGCACAAAAAAGGGACACTGTGTATTAATTAATATGATCTTCATTAATAAAAATGAAAATCTGACATATAGAAAAAGTTGGTACACCTGTACATTTACCACCACGTCATATCCTTGAAATAAGAATTGGGTGTTCCAGATTAGGTGCCAATGATTAGAACCTCCTAGGGAGTTTGTATCTTATCTAAACCTGAGACCCCGTACACACGACCGAGCTTCTCGGCAGAATTCAGCGAGAAGCTCGCTGGGAGACATATTCTGCCGAGGTTCTCGGTCGTGTGTACACTTTCGACGAGTGTCCCGTCGGGAAGCTCGTCGAGCCAAAATAGAGAGCATGCTCTCCATTTCCTCGTTGTTCAATGAGGACTTTGGCTCGACGAGCTTTTTCGACGGCTCATCGGGAACCTCGTCGGGCAGAACGATGAGTTTAGCCCAACGAGGTTCTCGGTCGTGTGTACACGGCCTGAGACATCTACAATCTGGTGTTCTCTTTGCTATTGCCACGTGTGGCGTCATCATTCCAAGTGCACTAAAGCTCCCTAAAGCCTAGTACACACGGGCAGAATGTTGGGAGACTTGTCATCATTCCAAAGCTGCATTAACTTGAGTGTTTTATATCTACCTGGAGTTCTTTAAGTTGAGACCTTCTTTCTTACCTCAATATTATTGATTGTTTGGTATGCACACATTCCTGACATTCCACCTGTGTGTATGGGAGCTAATCTGTCAGAAGCTGGCTGTTCGGGGGTCGTGACCAAAAACAGTCAGCTGATCGTCCCACCAATCAGCACGCTCAGCTGGCTGACAGCACTGACTGGAGTGTTCTGGCAAGGTGGGGGAGGTGTAATCATTGTACTAAAATCGGAATGTTAGTACAGAGGCTAACCTGAGCTGTAAGTTTTTTTTTGTTTAACCAAAAACTAGAAGTGTTTACAAGGTTTTAGTCCCTCAAATAAAATTGGGTTTGACTAGGAGTCTGACAAGGGATTTAACAATATTCTGCTGGCTGCATTTTACTTCAACAGACGAATATAAAACTGCCAGACTCGGGGGACGCTGACCATAGACACTCACACCCCACTCCCACGATGAGCTGTGGCGGACTGACCCCCCCCCCCCCTTTTTTTCCCCCCGGTTCCACCCAGTCTTCCGGTGGAAGGACCCCCTTCTCCCCCTCCTCTCCCCCCCCCCTCTTTTTCCTGACCCCACCACTCTCCCATATGGATAAGACTGTACTGAATAGCCTACAACCACTGATATTTCTTGCTCCCTGGCGCAATGGCATGGCTTTGGAGAGACCTGCTTAAAAAGGCAGGGTAAACAGTAGAGATCCGCTCCTACTTGGAGCCAGGAATGACTCTACTGCTGGGAATATAATCCCCTCCACGCTTAGCTACATCACTGACAGACGCTGGAGACGTAAACAACGACTGCTCAGATCAGGAACCAAGCCCAGTTGACCCATCACCTGACACGTTTCACGCTTAATGTTTTACTTAACACTGTTTATGCTCGATGTTCACTCCCACTACCATAAGCTGCAATTCTTCACTGAAGGCCTCAATTTTCTGACCTATGTGGCGGCTGCGTCCGCCTGCATTATTATATTCTCTGTTTGTGTGCAACCATTGTCCTTAAGACTATTGTTACCCTTTAAAAAATGTACTAATAAAGTTTATTGGAAAAAAAAAAAAAAAACAATATTGCCGAATGATTGGAAAATAATTATTCCACTGTAAAGAAAACAAAAATCTAAATTTAAAATACATTTTTACAAGACTGTTAATTTTCAGATTGTAGTCTTTTTTTTTTTTTTTCCAAATAACAGTTTTTATTAGACACAGGGTAACCCCCATGCTGCAGAGAGAGTTGTACAAAAACTTCAGCAGGACAGCAGAAAACACAGTGCATAACATATTTCAGCACGTTACATATGTTAGAGCATAGCACTCGTATAAGAAACTCCTGCGTAGCAGGGACATACAACACAGCAAGAGTAAGAAGAGAGGAAGGGGTCAGAGGAAAAAAAAAAGCGAAGAAAGAACAAGAAAAAAGAGAAAAGAAAGAAAAGAGAGAGAAAAAAAAGGGGGGGGGGGGGTCTGCAGAGGCAGGGGATAAGGGGAGAGGGGGAGGGGTAAGAGGGGGGGCTCGACCCATGGCTCAAGGCGGATCCTCATGACGGCGCCACTCCTCCCATATCTCGACGTGCATGTTCAATTTATCCTGCAGCCTGGCTGTCATTTTTTCCATGAGCTCAACATCTTTGATCCTGGCATACAGGTCAGTTTGAGAGGGGGGGGGACAGGCGCTTCCAATGAAGGGCAACTAGACACCTCGCGGCCGTCAGTACATGTCTCATCAGTTTTTTGGAAGTTTTGGGAATCTGCAGGGGCGATACCCCTAGTAAAAATATAGATTGTAGTCTCTTCCAGTATTTAATTTTGGATTTACTGTCTGCCCTCACGTTGTAAAGCGCTGGGCAGACAGATTTTTTATTTATTTTTTAATATGTATTATAGCATAAAGTAAAAAAATATATATCATTTTTTTTCAAAATTGTCAGTCATTTTCTGTTTATAGTGCAAAACAAAAAGAACTCCACAGGAGGTTATTAAGATACCATCAAAAGAAAGCTCTATTTGTGAGGAAAAAACAAACAAACATACATTTTATTTGGATACAGCGTCGCGCAATTGTCAGTTAACCACTTCAATACTGGGCACTTTCGCCCCCTTCCTTCCCAGGCCAATTTTCAGCTTTCATTGCTCTCGTACTTTCAATGACAATTGCGTGCTAATACAACACTGTATCCAAATTACATTTTTATCATTTTGTTCACACTAATAGAGCTTTCTTTTAGTGGTATTTATTTGCGACTCTGTTTTTTTTATTTTTTTGCGGCATAAGCGAACAAAGAGCGGTAATTTTGAAAAAAATATATTTCTACTTTAAAAGAAATCAAATAAAATCTAATGTTGTCATACATTTAAGCCAAAATGTATTCTACTACTTCTTTGGTAAAAAAAAATCCTTTTAAGTGTATAATAATTGGTTCATGCGATTACGGACAGATGTACGCAGATGATCATGTACAGATGTGCAGATAATCATTGATTTTACTGGGACATATGTGGATGTGGGGGAAAGGTGTTTTTTTTACTGTGTGGGGGACGCGATTTTGGTGACATGTGTGTGTTTACACTGGGCCAGTGATCAGTGTGTAAAAAACTGTAAAAAAACAGCTCATACCCAAATGATCAGCGGACGGCTGCAGCAATGAGCTCTCCTCACTAACTTTCGTGTGAGGAGAGCCGATGGCCTAGCAACCGGCTCTCTATTTACATCACATGTCGTCTGTGATTGGCCCTTCTGATCACATGTGACCAATCACAGAGCCCTCCTGCCGATCAGAGATGCGCCATGTGTCCGGGGGACACAAGCACATCGGGATCGCACTGCTGCGCGGGCAGCCACGATCCCTCTCCTTTTGAGGGACGTTCCTGAACGTTCACTCAGAAGGAGGAAGCACCCACCCAGCTGTATATGTGCAGTGGTCGGGTGGGAGGTGGTTAAGTAACACAGTGTCGTATCGCAAAAAATGGCCTGGTCATTAAGGAGGTAAAACATTCTGGGGCTGAAGTGGTTAAACAATGAGTTGTTTGGTCACAGTAACTGTGGACGTGTTGGTCACAAAATGAAGACAGTGCCGTTTATTTACTTAAGCTAGAGAGTGCAAAATCAGGCCCACTTCTGCATAGAAACTAGCTTCTAACCTGCTTTGGCAATAAAACCGAGAAGCTGATCAGTTTCTATGCAGAAGTGAGCCTGATTTTGCACTCTCCAGCTTTAGTAAATAAACCCCAGTATTTCAGAGGAACCTTGTTACAACTATGAAGCATGGTGGTGAAAAAGTTATAGTTTGGGGTTCCTATGCGGTTTGTCTGCCTAGGCAGCTCATTCTGCAACATATGAAAGTGTGCTTGATGAGAATGTGAGGCCATCTGTCCAAAACTGAACCACAAATGGGTATTTCAACGTGATAATGAGCCAACACACACTAGCAAATCCCTAAGGATTAGCTCAAAAAGAAAGAACATTGAGATCTTTTCTTGGAGAGGTGGTAAAAAAAAAATCAGAGTCGTTGTTACAGATTGGTGGGCAGTTTTACAAATAACCTCCAAAAAGTAATTTCTACTACAAGGGGCAATACCAGCCTTTGATGGCAAGGGTGTACTCATTTACTCCACAGAACACCATTACATCTGTCATTTTGTTATACAAAATGAGTGAAAAGACAAAAGGCAAATAGTTCTTGTGGTTTTCTACAGTAGTATATTACCTTTATCTGTAAGAAGTGTCTGAATAAAGATCAAATGCTATATCTATATATATCTCCTTTGACAAACCACTTATCTAGAGTAGCTTGACTTTAGCAGAAATGCATCATGACATACTAAAATATATCTTGCACACATCTTAGAACTCACTAACAGCGTTAGCAGAACAGGCCATTCTGTTTGCAGTAAAGTTAATAGAAAAACCACTGAGGTTGGGTTGAGGCAGATCAAACCAAAAAGTTCTATATTATCATAGTGTATTCTGTCCATAAATGGTGTTCAATGATTTCTCTACATACATGGTATAAACATTGTTTGGGCATCACAGAGTAAGATTACAGAAATAATCTCTAACTGTCCTTACTGTCTCTTCACAAACAAGGTCTCTGTGCTTTTAAACCTCATGTTGACCCTGATCATTTGTATGTTTCACTATACGGTTAATACATACTACACGATGCACGGATCATTTGATTTATTGGGTAATTTTGCAAAATTAATGTGGGATTTAAAAAATATTAAAATGCAATTCCCAGCAAACTGATACGTTTTCCCAATCAGGTATTTATGTCTACTGTTTTACCTGTCAAAAAAATTGTAAGTTTGTCCTGTCACTCTGATATAAACACCCCTGCAATTTATGAACATCACTCTGCTACTCCCTGGATTAGCATTACTACTTCCTAAATCAGTTTATGCACACTAGACAGATGTGATGATGCTATTCCACTATCCAAAAAAGTGGAGGGTCGAGGTGGGAGGGATAGGAATCCAAAATACTGAAGCAGGAGTTGCTGAATTGGGAACTAAAAATGTTGCCTGTCCGGGTGTGCAGTGTGGAAATATGTTAAAAAAAAGAATTACAAATGCTTTGGTAAGTAATACAGTAAATACCGCGTTTCCCCGAAAATAAGACATAGCAGGATTTCTAAGCATTTCCGAAATATAAGCTATACCCCCGAAAATAAGACGTAGTGATGGGCGTGACTATGCGTAGCAGAGCGGAGCGGGAACAAGACGTGATAGGGGTATGTACCATAGTGTACTGGTGCAGAGCTGTAAAGAAGTCATGCAGCCCTTCTTATCTGCTCCAACGTGACAGCTGCTACGGTGACCGGAGAGAGGTCAGCAGCACCATTAAATAAGGTCAGCTCCCCCTGTCAGGTCCCGGTCTGTCAAAGTACAAAGTCTCCTCAGTGAAGTGAGGAGCTGGACGCTCTGTCCTCAGGGGAAGAAGTAAAGCTGCTCCCCAGCACTGACCAGCAACAGTCTCTCACCCCACACAAACATCAGGGGATAGGGGGAAAAGCTTCAGCAAACAGTCTGCTACTGAGCCCAAAGAGATCACCCCAGCTCCACTGTGCCCCACATCAGAAGTAAAGCTGCTCCCCAGCACTGACCAGCAACAGCCTCTCACCCCACACAAACAAATGTAGATTGTTGTACCATACTTGCTGGTAATACAAATAAGACATCCCCTGAAAATAAGCCATAGTGTGTTTTCTTGAGGAAAAATAAATATAAGACAGTGTCTTATTTTCGGGGAAACACGGTATATACATTTCAAAGTTGCATTTTGCTGTTGACCTTGAGTTTTGCTTTAAAAGGCAACTTAGGGCGCCTTCCATTCTGATCAGCAGGGGATCTGTGAGCTGATCAGAGCAGATGACAGGTCCGTGTCTGCTCAGTTTATGCAGAGTTGACATGGACAGACCCTGGGTGTCCATTTACACCCAGCTACCTCCAATACGATCCACCCAAACTAAATGGGACTTCATTTTTTTGTGGGCCTGATCGGACCCAGAGGTAAGCAGGTGATAAGCTCAATGGACACAAGTCCATTTAAACCCGCCAGTCTATAGGAATGAATGGACCTTTAGAGCAGATCTGTCTAAAAAACTGACACGTGGACCTCATTGGATTGCCCCTGTGAAAGTGCTCTTAGAAAAAGATTTTAATGAATTAGCGGCAAAATTAGGTAAAAAAAAGAAAAAAAAAAGAAAATTAGTACAACACACCATCTAGGTCACTGTCTATGCTCTTTGTACCGTTTTTTTTTTTTGTTTCTCCATAGAAATGCATATGCAAAAAATGTATTTTCATTAGTTCACTTGTCACTTTTATTCAGGTTGTTTATACTGAGAGAAGTTTACACAAACAGTTTGTGCAAGTTTAGCAAGATCTCCCTTGTAAAGCATTTGAAGGCTGCAGGGGGAAAGATACACATTCTCTAGCAGTATATAACTCCTATGCAAGTCGTACCCCATGATTTTCAAAGAGTACCATTCATATCTCTGCAACTTTAAATTAGTCCCTGCACTACTTTGATCCGACTTGAGGTCCATAAACCTCAACATTACACAGGCATTGCTTCAAGTCGCGGAAAAAATTGTGTGACTTTCAGGGCGCACAAGTGTGAAATGGGCCTTACAAGTCATCAGTTTAGAGTTACAGAAGAGTTCTGGTGCTAAAATGATTGCTCTCGCTCTCACGCCTGTGGCAATACCGCACGTGTGGTACGATCACTGCTTACATACGTGTGCAACATTTGCGCATTGAGCACAGAGGAACAGGGAAACTTTTATAACTAAATTGATCTTATCTTTTTCCAACATTGTACCTTTAACTTTTTTTTTATCAACTTAATTTCCATCACAAGGGATGACCAACATCCCTTGTAACAACATGGGCCGTAACAGGTCCTCTTTATGGAGAGCCTTTATGGTCGAATAGACACTAGGGGCCAGATTCAGGAACAGTTAGGCTGGCGGATCGAGTGATCCGCCAGCCTAACTGTGACTTTGAGCCGGCGTTTCTGTTTTCTGTAACCAGAAAACAAGAAACGCCGGGTTGAAGTTCCGATGCGAGCAGCGTAACTGAGTTTCGCCATCGCATCGTTACTTCAACTTAAAAATGGCGCCGGGGGCGTTCCCGCCGATTTACGCTCAAAAAATATGTTAATGAGCGGAAATCGGCAATTCACGATCGAATTCCGGCGCGACGCAATGACGATACGACGTTTCCGGACGGGATACGCGGCGCATAGATATAGCTACATGGGGTTGGAGTATCCTATGTTAGGTATAGGCGTCGTCATCGCGTCGGGAAAAAAAAAAAAACGTCGCTTGCGTAAAACGGTCATGAATGGGAATGTGACGTCATTGACGTTCATTCACAGATTTTGGAGCATGCGCACGGGGATGTTTTGACACTCGAAGCATGCGCAGTACGTTGGCGGCGGGATCGCGCGTAGTTAGCATACTACACGCCCCGTACCCGCCCAATTTGAATTCCGCCGGCTCATTTGTGATGCGCTGCCGCAACTTTAGGAGCAAGTGCTTCGTGAATGACAGCACTTGCTCCTAAAATTTCTGCAGCGCAACGCAAATGAGAAGCGTTACTCCAGAGCAAAGATGCTCTGGACTACCTGAATCTGGCCCTAGATCTCTCCTCTGGTCTTCAATGCAGCTGATTAACCAATTAAGGACCGGACCAATATCTTGTTAAATGACCAAAGGTGTTTTTACAATTTGGCACTGCGTCGCTTTAACCACTTCATTACTGGGCACATAAACCCCCTTCGTTCCCAGGCGAAATTTCAGCTTCGGGCACTGCGTCGCTTTAACTGACATTTGCGCGGTCGTGCAACGTGGCTCCCAAACAAAATTGGCGTCCTTTTTTCCCCACAAATAGAGCTTTATTTTGGTGGTATTTGATCACCTCTGCGGTTTTTATTTTTTGCGCTATAAACAAAAAAAGAGCGACAATTTAAAAAATATATATATATTTTTTACTTGTTGCTATAATAAATATCCCATTTTTTTTAAAAAAAAAACTTTTTTTTTTTCACAGTTAAGGCCGATACGTATTTTTCGACGTATTTTAAAAAAAATAAAAAAAATAAAAATCGCAATAAGCGACTGGTTTGCGCAAAAGTTTTAGCGCCTACAAAATGGGGAACAGAATTATGATTTTTTTTATTATTATTTTTTTTACTAGTAATGGCGGCGATCTGTGATTTTTATTGCGACTGCGATATTGCGGCGGACATATCGGACACTTTTGACACAAATCTGGGACCATTCACATTTATACAGCGATCAGTGATATAAAAATGCAATAATTACTGTATGAATGTGACTGGCAGGGAAGGGGTTAACACTAAGAGGTGAGGAAGGGGTTAAATGTATTGCCTGGGTGTGTTCTAACTGTGTGTGGGGAGGGGGGTGACTGGGGGAGGTGACCGATGCTGTGTCCCTATGTAAAGAGACACAGATTGTTCTCCTCTCCACTGACAGCACGTGGAGCTCTGTGTTTACACACAGAGCTCCACGTCCCTGCTGTCATCTGTTCGGTTTCCCGCCGATCGCATGTACCCGTCGGACATCGCGGCCGCCAGGTACATGCATCGGATCCCCAGCGATGCGGCGGGACAGTGTTTACCCGCCGCGCGCCACCCAGTGGCGCGCGCGGGTAATGCACACAAATCACGTCCAAAGACGTCAAGTTGGCGCCTCAGATCCGCGCTGTTGACGTATTATGTCAATAGCGCGGGTCTGAAGTGGTTAAGAGACAATTGCGCGGTCGTGCGACGTGGCTCCCAAACAAAATTTGCGTCCTTTTTTCCACAAATAGAGCTTTCTTTTGATGGCATTTGATCACCTCTGCGATTTTTATTTTTTGCGCTATATGCAAAAATATAGTGACATTTTTGAAAAAAACAAAACAATATTTTTTAAATTTTAGTCAAACATTTAGGCCAAAATTTATTCAGCCACATGTCTTTAGTAAAAAAAAATTAGCTACCTAGCGGCAACAGCGACACTAATACAGCGATCAGAAAAATGATCGCTTAGTGATGCTGGCAATAGGGGGTGAAAGGGTTAACTAGAGCGGTGATCAAGGGGTTAAAATTTTATTAGGGGGGGTACGGGGCTACCCTGGACCTAACACTAACTGCCTGTCACACTAACTGCCACACTGACACTAAATGCAGTGATCAGTAAATATATGATCACTGCATTCAGTGACAGTGTGACAGGGGGGTGATCGGAAGGAGTTAATGTGCCTATGTGTGTGGTGTCAGTGTAGTGTTGTGCGATTTACTGTGTGAGTCTTCTCTCCTCTCGGCGGATTGAAAATACCGCCGAGAGGAGAGCTCACATCACTTCCTCTGCCTATGTTTACATTACATAGGAAGAGGAAGTGACACGGCGGGGAGGACGAAAATTGGCTGGGAGCGATCCGGGAGGGATCGCTCCGGGAGGTAAGACGACCGCCGCACGCAGCGGAGGGGGTCCCGATCGGACCCCCGACAAGTCAGGGATGTACATGTACGCCCATGTGCCTGTACGTGCCATTCTGTGGACATACATAGTCGTGCGGCGGTCGTTAAGTGGTTAAACAGCTAAACAGTTAAACAGCATATCCAAGTATCTTACAAAGATGGAGGATAAACAGTTTACATTAGGCAATTCAGATCCTAAAGGCAAAGTTCACCTTTAAAAAAAAAGGGAGGGGTTTGCTCAGCAACATATCACACCCCAAATTTGTGTGTAACATGTTGCAAGAGGTGGAATTTGCCTTTAATTTACAAAAAAGGGATTTTTTAATACAGCTTACCAGTAAAATCCTTTTCTTGGAGTACATCACGGGACACAGAGCAGCATATTCATTACTATATGGGTTATATGGAGTACCTTCAGGTGTGGACACTGGCAATCTCAAACAGGAAGTCCCCTCCCTATATAACCCCCTCCCCTAGAGGGAGTCCCTCAGTTTTGTAGCAAGCAGTATGCCTCCCAAAAATGTTCCCCAAAAGAGGGGTGGGAGCTCTGTGTCCCATGATGTACTCCAAGAAAAGGATTTTACAGGTAAGCTGTATTAAAAAATCCCTTTTCTTTCTCGTACATCACGGGACACAGAGCAGCATATTCATTACTATATGGGATGTCCGAAAGCAATGCTTTAATGAGGGGAGGGAGACATCTTTCCAAAAAGGATTTAATTTAGAGGTATACTCAAATACTAGTAAATCCAACTTAGACAAGAAATGTAAATCTCAAATCTAAATCAAGGGAGCCCCCTCAGATCCTGAGGAGCTTGAATCGCGGCCTGTAGTACTGCCTGCCCAAAGGCTGTATCCGCATTCCTTCTTACGTCCAATTGATAAAAATTTTGTAAACATGTGGACTCACGACCACGTTGCTGCCTTGCATATTCGAGCCATAGAGATCTGATGATGTACTGCCCAGGAGGTACCCATGGCCCTGGTAGAATGGGCCTTTACCGACAAAGGAGGAGGCAACCTCTTCAAACCGCAGGCCTGAACGATTAATTGTTTAATCCATCTTGCGATGGTGGATCAAGCAGCTGCCTGACCCATCTTGGGCCCTTCCGGTAAAACGAACACCACATCTGTTTTCCGAACCTTCTCTGTAGCTTTAAGATAGGCCTTTATGGCCCTGAAAATATCCAACGTATGCAGCAACCCCTTCCTTCTAGAGGTGGGTTTTGGAAAGAAGGATGGAAGTACCACATCCTGGTTCAGGTGGAAACTGGATATAACCTTTGGTAGAAAGGAAGGATGAGGACGGAAAACCGCCCTATCCTTATGTAAAATGAGATATGGTTCCTTACAAGATAAGGCTGCCAATTCCGATACTCTCCTGGCTGAAATTATGGCGATCAGAAATACCGACTTTCTAGTCAGTAAAAACCAAAAGGTACCTCAGCCAACGGCTCAAAGGGTTGTTTCTGTAGAGTTGACAGAACAAGATTTAAGTCCCATGGACAAAGTGGTGATTTGACTGGAGGATTAACACGTATGAAGGTCTTAACCAGCGAGTGGGCGGCCAGCGGCCTCTGAAACCACACTGATAAGGCTGAAAACTGTCCCTAGATCGTGCTTAATGCCAGGCCTTTATCCACTCCTAGCTGGAGAAAACTTAATACTCTATCAATGGTATACTTGTGGGAAAACCATCTCTTAGACTCACACCAGCCTACTTAGGCCCTCCAAACCCTGTAACAAATTACCCTGGAGGCCGGCTTTCTAGCCTTAATGAGGGTAGGGATTACCTGCCTAGACAGACCTCTACCCCTGAGAATCAGGGCTTCAGCCGCCAGGCCGTCAAATTTAGACGCCGTAATGCAGGGTGGAGGATCGGGCCTTGTGAGAGTAGGTCTGGCCATAGAGGAAGAGTCCAAGGGCCTCCCGCTGCCAATTTCAGGACTAGTGAGTACCATGCCCTCCGGTACCAAGCTGGGGCTACCAGGATAACCGGCCTGTGCTATGATCCTGCGCAACAGGCGGGGTAGTAACTGCAGTGGGGGAAATGCATATAGAAGTTATGATTGATGCCAAGGGCAAACCAACGCATCGGTTCCGCAGGCCATAGGGTCCCTCGTTCGAGACATGAACCTGTCTAGCTTCTTGTTGAATCCTGATGCCACGACGTCCATGTCTGGCACTCCCCACTTCTGGCAGATTGTCTGAAAGACCTGTGGATGCAGAGACCACTCCCCCGGCGACAGGGTTTGGCGACTTAGGAAGTACGCCTGCCGGTTGTCCACCCCGGGAATGAATATCGCCGATATGCAGGGTACATAAACCTCTGCCCACCGAAAAACCAAAGCTCATCTTTCTCTGAGTGGCTTGACTCTTGGTTCCCCCTTGGTGGTTCACATATATGCCACCGCTGTGGCATTGTCTGAATGAATTCTCACCGAGGACCCCTGTAATCTGGATGTCTATGCCAGGAGGGCTAGTCGAGCCGCTCCGATCTCCCAGATATTGATGGGCAGCTGCCTCTCCGCCTCTGCCCAAGTTCCTTGGCGAGTGAACTCGTTCAAGACCACTCTCTAGCCTTCCAGACCACTGGGCAGAAAGACTCCTCTTCAGAAGGTTCTGAGGGTTTAACCACCAGCATAGCCTCTGCCGGACCTTTAATGACGGCGTCACAGGAAACTCCAAGGCCTCTGCTCCCTTGCTCCAAGCTGCTAGAATTGTTTGGAAGGACGCTACGGCAGGCACTGCTGAGATCTGAACTCAGGATCTCCAGTTTACTAGACAGGCACTTTCACCAACTAAGCCACAGCGCCTCGCTTCTGTAGGACGCGAGTGTGGAAGCGTGCGATATCGCCTCGAACATGGCCATTAGTTTGCCTAGCAATCGCATACATAGGCGAATAGTTGGTTCTCTTTTGCTTAGAACCAACTGAATCAATTTTTTGACAGCCTCGACCTTTACCAGGGGCAGGAACACCTTTTGCTGTTCTGTGTCTAATCTCACGCCGAGATATTCCAACTGCTTTGTAGGTTGAAATGCTGATTTTTCCCCGGTTTAGGACCCAGCCGAACCTCTCGAGGTACTGAACCATGAGGGCTACTGCGCATTCCAGCCAAGGAAGCGAGTGATCTATGATTAAGAGGTTGTCCAGGTATGCTAGGACCGAGACCCCTTGGATCCTTAGATTGACTAGAATTGGAGCTAGGACCTTCGTGAATACCCGGGGACCGTAGCCAGCCCGAAGGGGAGCGCCACGAATTAGAAGTGACGCTGTATCTCTGCGAAGCGTAAAGAATCTTTGATGTGGCTGAAAGATTGGTACATGAAGGTAACCATCCTTCATGTCTATAGAAGCCAGAAAGTCGTCCTTCTGGAGTGTGGCGGCTGCTGACCGAACGGATTCCATCCGGAAAGAGCGAACCCTTAGGTAAGCATTTAAACCTTTTAGGTCCAAAATTGGTCTGACATCGCCGATGGGCTTTGGTATGACAAACAGATTGGAATAGAAACCTAGCCCCTGTTCTTGGGCTGGTACCTCTACCATTATGCCCTGATAAAGCAGATGATCCAATGCCGCCCGCATTGAGGACTTCCTTGTGGAGGAAACTTTAGAAATTCTAATCTGTAGCCTGTGGCCACAGATGATCGGACCCCCTCTGTCGGGGAACCCCCAGAGGCCTGTCCTTGCGATCCATTGTTAAAAGTTTGATCGCGCAGGAGGCCCGATACTGCCTGGAATTTGAGGGCCCCGGAACAGGGGGGAGCTGCCTTTTAAACGCAGGACCCCGGAACTTCTTTTGACTGGTAAAAGGGTACTTTTGCCACTTGAACAGTCTGAATGTATTTATCCAGATCTTTCCATGGAAGGGAAAGCCTGCCAGTAGTCTTTTGCATGGGGCTCGGCCGCCCAGTTCTTCAACCATAAGGGCTTTCTTATATGCGCTAAAAATAGTGACAAACGAGACGCCTGCTGGATGGAGTCTTTTATAGCCTCTACCGCAAAGCACAGAGCTCTGGGAATATCCAATAACTCCTCTGCCTATTGGGCAGGGATGTCTTTAAGCATCTGTTTTGTCTGGTCCTTTAACGCCTGACAAACTCCAATTGCAGCCACTGCTGGCTGTACCACTGCTCCTGCCATAGCAAAGGATGCTAGAAAAAGTGTCTCTAAACGTTTATCGACCGGGACCTTAAACATTTGTATGTTTCCCCTCAGGCCAGTTAATGATTTATTCACCCATGAGATGGCTGCGTCCACAGTTGGGAGCGCCCCTTTCTTAGAAAAATGTGTTTTCCATAGGGTAAATAACAGAAAACCTTCCAGGCGGTCTCCCATCCAGGCACTAACCAGGCCCGACCCTGCTTAGCCTCCGAGATCAGACGAGATCGGGCCTTTCAGGGTGATGTGACCTCAAGGACCTCACGGGTAGTTGAAAAGCAGCGCCCGAACCGGGACTTGAACCCTGGACCCTCAGACCAAACGTCCGATGCTCTACGGACTGAGCCATCCGGGCCCCTTTTAAAGAGCAATTGGTCAGGGGAAAGAGTGCCTGAAAGCACAAATATTTCCTGGCAGACGTGCATAAAGACTACCCTACCGTCAGCTTTAGGCGGCAGAAAAAGTTCTGTCCGGTCGTCCCAATCCTGGAAAAACCAATTCTTCTAACAGAGGATGGACCGGAAAAGCTGCGTTGCTTAAAGGCGCTTTTAAAAGAACCCAAAGAGGATACCGCAGGAACCTGAGGCTCTGGAAATGACAAATTAAATGCCGAGCGGACCATGTCTGTCAAAGACTGGACCCACAGACTCTCCGTCTGGGAGGCTGAAAACGATTCTTCAGTGGTAGATCCTTCCTCTAGGTTCCAACCGATCTTCCTGAAATTCTAATTCCTCCGGAGAGAGAATCTCAGCATCCGAGGATACACCTTTTGGCGATGGGGATCTAGTCCGCTTCTTGCCAGAAAAAGAGCCAGCAATCATAGCTGTTAACTTTTTTCTCTAGCCCCCCCTAGGGTGATGGCTAGCATCTCCTCTGTGATAACACAGGGTTGGGCCGACCTGGGCCAGCCTCAGCACCAGACCCCCTTAATGGCTTATCCAAGGTGACCCCTATAGGAATAACCTGTGGGGAAAGTATTGGCATATCATCAGAACCAGAGGAGGAACCCCTTTGTCTTTGCCTTTTCTTCCTTTTTTTTTTTTTCTTGAACCCTTGGAAGCCATAATACAAAACCGAGGGACTCCGCCTACAACAACAGACTGTTATAGCCAGGAGTACAAAAAAATAAGGTTTAGGGGACAATAGGATCACTAATGCCCAAAAACGGTGGGGCTCAGTATGTTTTCCTTTATAATATTATTGTTTTTCACAACATACAGCCCCACCCCCAACATGTTTGCCAGCATTCAACCTGTTGCCAAGGGGATTTTTGGCTTAACAAAAGTATTGGAGCTGACTCCAGCATGTAGTACCCCTTCTCGCCACCGGGAGTCACTGTGCTGCCAGCTCTACGTCCTCTCTCTTCCAGCTCAGCTCTGAACTGAGCTAAGAACGCGCCTGCTGTGTATAACAGCAATTGAAGGCACGCCCACTCTATACTGCAGTCACGCTCCCCGCCCCCCCCCCCCCTCCCGAACGGCGCGAAAAATTTTCTATATGCATGCGCGCGTGCGACTGTCGGGGGAGGAGAGCCCAGGAGGAGACGCACTCTGGAGCCCAGGAATGCAGGCTGGAGGACACATCAGGCGTCAGATTTGAATCCCGGCTAGGTAAGGCTAAAAACAGGCCCCTAAGGAGTCCCTTTAGCCTAGAGACAGATCTGTCTTTTTTTTTTTTTAAAAGATCTTCAACCAGCGAGCAGCAGGTAGCTAGCAAACAAACAATAGATAGGTAGGGGGATCAAGTGATGGGGGGGGGGACATTTCAGGGCATCCTGTCCATCAGACATAGTGACCATGGTGCCAATGCAGAGCATACTCAGGCTACCCCCCTTAAGATCTCCCCTGGAGAGCCTGCTGTCGAACCAAGTCCCGCAGGCTCCCCTCTTACCTGCTCCATGCCGCAGGACGTTTGCAAAACGGTCCTATCTTCTCCCATCTCCGTGGGTAACGTAGTAGACCTTCAGGCACTGGGGTCCTGGAAGGAACCGCTGTCCTGGACCTATACAGCACCCTGGCAAACAGGATCATTTGGTTTAGAAAACTCCAAGTCCTGGGCCCAGGGTCCAGCCCTCTAGAGAGGAGCATTATAGGGAAAACCCCACGGTTTGGGGCCCGGGTACTGTCCACTTTGGCACTGAGGCTCCTTGGACAGATCCGGTTAGCCCGCCTTAATCCCAAGGATGTGGAGGCAAAGCTATTCCGTGACCAACACCTAAGACACTGGCGAAAAAACTGAGGGACTCCCTCTAGGGGAGGGGGTTATATAGGGAGGGGACTTCCTGTTTGAGATTGCCAGTGTCCACACCTGAAGGTACTCCATATAACCCATATAGTAATGAATATGCTGCTCTGTGTCCCGTGATGTACGAGAAAGAAATGATGGCCTCACTAGCTCAATGTGCTTAGATCATATCCCACACTATCGTGGCTGAAAAATGAATGGCAGGTGATAGGCAGACACTGGGCCAAGATGGCTAGTATGGCTGGCACCTACCCTCTGTGGGTCTTTTATATTATGTTTCAAAGCAGGGCTCATTAAACACGTGTGCTGCTTTTTGAGCTGGGTGGTCTCTTCACCGCTTTATAATATAGTAAATATGGTTAAACAACCTGACCTACACACAATGCAAAACATTCTACAATACATGAAAAAAATAAATAAAAAAAACACACTTACAGGGTGAATCCCCGAGAAATAACTTCAGTTTCTTGGATCAGGCGCAGGGATTTTCTCACAAGGTTGGTGAAGGCTCGGCTGTTTGCTATGGTCATTTCCAACTGGCCGCAGTACTTTTTCAGTTTGACCTGTAGCCTGGCTGCGCTCCATGTTCTCAGCACTCTCAGGACGGCAAAAATGGCAAAGAGGAGAAGGCTGGGCCCCCAGATGAATAAGGAAGAAAAGTGCCAAGATTTCAGTGCAGCCAAAGCACTGAGGAAAGCAAACAATACAGACAGCTCCCTGTACAAGGAATGGAAAAATTGTCCATTAGGGCTCAGATCAGAACTACCTACTCTGCGAAACTAAATTCTATTATGTCATCTAATGATAAAAGTTGCCAATACAACAGATTGATAGTTTATCACGTTGGCAATATGTCAAACTTAGACCCCTTTCACACCAAGGTGCTTTGTAGGCGCTATAAACGTTAAAAATAGCGCCTGCAAAAGTGCCCCGAAAGAGCGGCTCTATTCACACAGGAGCGGTGCGCTGGCAGGACAGTAAAAAAAAGTCCTGCTAGCCGCATCTTTCAGGTGATGTAGGAACGGTGAATACGCCACTTCTAAAGTGCCCCTGCCCTTTAAAATAAATGGGCTGCGGCACTTTGCGGGCTGTTTTAACCCTTTCTTGGCCTCTTGAGGGAGTTAAAAGCGCCCCGCTAGCGGCTGAATAGAGCCCCAAAAACTATGGTAAAGTGTGACAGGGCTCTTAAAGTAGAGGTCAGATCAGATCAATCAAATCTAAACTTAAACCTGCTTCCACCCACCCCTATTCTAAGCCTGGTACCAACTACCCTGTAGAAAGAAAGATGTCCATACTATTCTCAGGGCGCCCAAGTCCAATCACATGATTGGCTCCCAGCGCCATCTACAGTGTAGAGGAGGGACAGCCAACAGATGCCCCATAGTAAGATCATGTGACTGGATGAGAGTGCTCTCAGAATTGGTAAGTATATGCATCTTCCTTCTACAGGGTAGTTATTATAGGGCTTAGAATAGGGGTGGAAGCAAGTTTAAAGGATAAGTTAACCTTTTTGAAATATTCAGGGTGTAACATGTAACAGATACACCGGCCCCCTCTCCCCTGATCTGGCAGCTTCTCAATTCGTCTATCCCCCCGCTAGCTGTCACACTCTGCCTGCCTATGTCTTCCATTCAGTGTCCTGTGAATTTTTTGAGCGCCGGCTTCTATCACTCTGTATAAAATGATGTATATATATAAATGTATATACACACACACATATACACACACATATACACTTACTATTTAGAAATGAAAAAACTTTTTTAGATAAGTGATTTCACTTGCTTGACTGTACCAAATATTAGGAGTTGCTAGGGAGCGCAGTGTTGGAAGATGCCCTTTTTGTTGATTCTGGGTCTGACCAGCAGACAGGATCCCAGGGTCAAGCAGCTCAATCAGTTCCACATCCTCCTGTATCAGGACTTCCTGCAACAAGATTGCTCGTAGGCCATCGAGTCGGAATCCAATATCCTAACAGGGTGGAGGAAAGAAAAACAGATGGCTCTTAACCCTTTATTGTGAGCAAAATAACAAGAGGCACAGGTGCAATTGTTTCACTACAATTCTGCATGGGCACAAAAAAAATGCACATATGGAAATACAGAAAACATTTATTTCTGTAAGAAATTATGTAGTTACCTCTCCTGTTGCCAGCACCATTGAAAGCCACTCCATTACAACAAAATGTCAGGCTGAAGTCTTTTACAGGAACTGACACTTCCGGGTGTGTCAATCTCCTGGTCCTCCTGCTGACCTCCACGTCACTGCTATATGCAGTAATAACATGGAGGTTGACAGGAGGACCCAGTAAGTGCTGGATGATGTGTTAGATTCACAGCTTTCCCTGGACAATACAAACACTTAGTAAAACTGGGTTTAACATAGTAAATGAACACCAATACCCAGGGCAGATAGAAGGAAAATGTCCCTGAGTGGACAAGAACAGGAATAAAAATCTGACAGAGGGTCCAATCTTTTCCACAATACTCTAAAGCCTCGTACACACGACTGGTTTTCCCAGGAAAGGAAAACTGTCAGGAGAGCATTTGGCCGGGAATCCCGGCCGTGTGCATGCTCCCTATCAGTTTTCCCGTCAGAAAAATAGCCAAGAATCCCGACAAGAAAATAGAGAACTCTGCTCTCTATTTTCCCATCGGGATCCCTGGCAGAGTGTTTCCTGCTGAGAAAACCGGTCCTTCTGTATGCTTACCTGTCCCAAGTATACCCGTGCATGCTCGATAAGAGTTTGACGCATGCGCGGAAGCATACAAGTTTAGTGTGGGGTGTAGCAAGATGGCAGTGCCAGCATCAAATGTGACGAGCGCCGGCTCGTCGTAGTCGATGACGTCACCGCGTTCTTGCCATTCAAAAGAACGGCGGTTCTTTTGAATGGCCGTCTGTATGCACGGCTTTGCAAGACAAGCTTGCCAGAAATCCCGTCAGGAAAACCAAAGTCGCCCCCCCCCCCCTCCCAACGGTATTCCCGGCTGTGTGTACAGGGCCTTACACAAGAAAATTGGGAGCTTGACCAACAAAATCAAGAAACAAAAAGGACAGTGAATAGCTACTCTTCTAACTACTCGAGGCACGTCATTGTAGAAAAGGTAAACTAGTCACTTGGATATTAAACATACATAAAGGGTAAAGATTAATGGAAAAATGGGCTGAGGCCTGAAGTTCATGAATCAGTCATGTGTTTATGCAACTTGAGCCGCCATGTGCTGCATGCAGGCAGCTTATGTAAGCGTAGGGGGATGTAGCAGTTGTGCGGACACACTCGCCAATCCTTATCTGACAGGTATGCAGGTGCGTACCTCTAAATGCACACCATCTGCGTTCTAGGCCACTCACCGACTTCCGTCAAATTTGGTCAAGCAGCTATGTCCATACTACCACTGCATTCCCATAGCCTTACATGGACTACCTGCATACAGCACCTGATTGCTTAAACCACATAATCACTCATCGTCTTTGGGCTTCATGGCCCATGTGAGTGAGACCTACAGGTGTATGTAAAAGTCAGGATGAAACATCTGTGTCTTACATTTAAAGTGGATGTAAACCCTCCATACACCTAGTGAAGTGATCAGCCTCAGATGATACACAGGGATGAACCAAATCTCCCTACATAGGTTTTACATGTATATCTGCTGTCTTCACATTTATATATTGTTTACAAAGTTCAGATCTATTAGGAGATTTTCTCTTCTTGTTTAAACACAGAGTGTGATGTCTGGGCATACAGCCAAGATAGCCAACATTGCTGATTGGAGGGAAGGCACACACCCCCTCTCATCATAGGCAGAGACTATCAGGAGGTATTTTGTAATAGGACAAACTCCCTGCTAAGCTATTTTAGCAACCTCCCAGGACAGAAGTGTCAGGCTGCTTTTATCTAAGGTGTCCAAGAATATGGCAGGAGTTATCAGGCTGATAACAGAGAAACAGGTCAGGAGAGAGCTATGGGACTTAGCTCTTTGAAGAGAGATAACAAAATACTGCAGAGATACATGTGCTCAGCTCAAATTTCATGAATTGGGTTTACATCCACTTAAAGAATATTCATTCTTTTGTTAACTAATTTGAAACTATATAAAAAACAAGTTATATTAAAACATATACTTTGTAAATAAGAATATGTAAATAAGCAATGACATAAACCAACTGTGGCTTCTCAGTGGTCAGTATCAAAAACGTAGGTGGGCTTCTAGCAGGAGACATCTGCATGAGCCAAGAATGCAATTTCTGTTTACCTACACATATTAAAACAGTACTAGAGGAGGCCAATAGGCTTTCTAGGGCAGAGGAATGCTCCGTTCCAGTAACAGTACTCTCAGTCATTTGCATCTCACAAAACGAAGCCACCATCACCAACATCGGCCAGAAGTTTAGCAATTACAGCTTGTGCCAAGGATAAGCAGTCATCCAACTGTCAGGGTGCTGTTTGGTTTTTGAATGGTGGCATTCATAAAATAAAATGCTAAATCTTGATACTCTATCCAACATGCGTCTACTTGGAAGATGTGCTAAAAAAACTTACATATCAGTATATCTTAACAATATAATCTGGCTTTAACAGAAAGTACTGCGAGTGAACCAACTCTCAGAAAATATATTTTTTTCATCTATACTCATCAGTTTGGTTTAGAAAGAGATAAAAGGTTGCAGCTTCTTCTGCTATTTCCATAACAGAGCAAAAAGCAGGATAAAAGGGTGGTGAGTGGAATACTGGCACTGATGGAAACTGCACTGTGGTCAAGAGTAAAGTACACATACAATCACACTGTACAAATTGACATTGCATGGCATGGCATATAAACAGTCATATCAGGAAACTGTTGGGTGTGACGCATTTGTACAAGTTTTATTTGAATGTGGGTGTCAGGGGGATTGTTTGTCAGATCTCAGTGTATACGACCATCCTCAACATTATCCAGGGATATGTTTTTTTTCCTACTGCAGATTAACCAATACTAATCACTCCAGACAGTCCAACACACTGATGAAACAAAACTGTGTTTTTTTCCCCCCTAATCAATTAACTCCCTGTACCCTCTGCTGTGTAAACTGAGCGATTTGCGGTCCTACCTCTTCCTTTCCTGGTCTGAATGATGTTGTGTGAAGAACTACAGGATTCTAAAATATACTAAAGACCAACTGAGATATTAAAGCTAAACTCCAGGCAAAAAAAAAGTTTTTCCATTCAGTGGGGCTATGTTGGCACTGCACAGGTAAACTGTTTGCTTTGTCTAGGGGTGAGAAGAAATAGTTTATACTCATCCGATCCTTTGATCCACATCAAAAAATAAAAATAAACAAACAGCGTTCCCCCACGGTGCATCGGTGGACTGTTCCTGGTCTATGGAGCCTGATCTTTGCTTGATGACATCAGGAACAGTCCGCAATAAAAGACCACTGGAGCGTGAGGGTGCCAGACCGGTCTTGTGCTGGGACGATTGGAGGATTAGGTAAGTAAATCTCTATATTAGGCCCCTTTCACATGTACAGATCCCATGAGAATCCGTACATGGTGATCGGAGCCCGCAAATGACAGGGCAGTCCAGCATGTCACAACTACTTTCTATCCCATACAAGTCTATAGGAATGCAAAACTAGCTGGAGGTAGGTGAAATGTAGGTCAGGAGGAGGACAACTGCAGATTAAATGCACCTGATGTTAAAAACCTGTTGACACTGTCCCTAGGCCTGACTGCGGTATTTATGGGTTACTGTTCCTAAGATCAGCATTCTTTCTTAAAGCGGATCTCCACCCTAAAGTGGAACTTCCGCTGATCGGAACCCTCCCCCCCTCCGGTGTCACATTTGACACCTTTCAGGGGGGAGGAGGGTGCAGATACCTGTCTAAAGACAGGTATTTGCACCCACTTCCGGCCACACGTTTCGGGCAAAAGACGGGTTTCTTTGCCACATCCCGTCCGTCCCCCGTTGTGTGCTGGGAACACTCGGCTCCCAGCACACAGCGGGAGCCAAACGGCAGGCACAGCACGACTCGCGCATGCGCCGTAGGGAACCGGGCAGTGAAACCGGAGCGCTTCACTTCCCGATTCCCTCACCGTGGATGGAGGGGTGAGCAGCAGGGTGACGAGCGATCGCTCGTCTTCTGCTGCGGACGCCGCTGGACTCCAGGACAGGTAAGTGTCCTAATATTAAAAGTCAGCAGCTGCAGTATTTGTAGCTGCTGGCTTTTAATTTTTTTTTTAGGGGGACATCCACTTTAAAAACGGAGATGTAAGGCATGCTGATTCACACAGACTAGGATAAACAAACAATGGATGAATAAACAGTCCACCTGAGTTTATTCTGGAGTAAAATGAGCTCTGTCATTGAAGCCAGTCTTTCACTTTCACACTTTCAACTAAATGAACATCTGATGCCTAGTACACACGTACGGGATTCTTGGCGGTAAAAAGTCTGCCAGGAATCCCAAGAACCAGCTCGGTAAATGTTTCCCCTACACACAAGAGGTTTTCCTAACAGGAAAACTACGCTGGTCGGGAATCCCGGCCGTGTGTATGCTCCATCGCAGTTATTCACATGGGAAAAAAAAAAAGTTGGTTCTCTTTTTTTTTCCCTGCAGTTTTCCTGTCGGGAAAACTGCGATGGAGCATACACATGGCCGGTTTTCCTGACGAGAAAACTGCGATGGAGCATACACACGGCCGGTTTTCCTGACGGGAAAACTGCAATGGAGCACACACACGGCCGGTTTTCCTGATGGGAAAACTGCAATGGAGCATACACACGGCCGGTTTTCCTGTCAGGAAAACTGCAATGGAGCACACACACGGCCGGTTTTCCTGTCGGGAAAACTGCAATGGAGCACACACACGGCCGGTTTTCCTGTCAGGAAAACTGCAATGGAGCACACACACGGCCGGTTTTCCTGTCAGGAAAACTGCAATGGAGCACACACACGGCCGGTTTTCCTGTCAGGAAAACTGCAATGGAGCACACACACGGCCGGTTTTCCTGTCAGGAAAACTGCAATGGAGCACACACACGGCCGGTTTTCCTGTCAGGAAAACTGCAATGGAGCACACACACGGCCGGTTTTCCTGACGGGAAAACTGCAATGGAGCATACACACGGCCGGTTTTCCTGTCAGGAAAACTGCAATGGAGCACACACACGGCCGGTTTTCCTGTCAGGAAAACTGCAATGGAGCACACACACGGCTGGTTTTCCCGGCCAAAAGCTCTCATGGCAGTGCGTACGAGGCATAAGACGTAGGTTTTTATCGGGGCAAGCTTCACATACTATAAAAGAGGGGAGGCTTACCACATCAGTAGATGTAGCAAGAATTAAAGCAATATTCAACCCAAAAGCAAAGATTTAATATATCGTAGCTTACCAATTCTTATATGTGGTAGCTGTATTCATTTTCTTTTTTTAGGCTTTTTTTCCTTTTTATTTTTATATCTTATCTGGTGCTTCATCTAGTAAGTTTGTTTTTCAAAGAGACCAACCATTTACTACAGACAGAGGTGCTTACAACCATCAGCTTTCATTTATGTAAAACCTTTATTCCAAAAGGTGGGGGGAAAAAACGGTTTGCTGTAACTGCTGGAGTTCAGCTTCAATTAGTTAGTGTATCTAAATCTGCTAGCGCATCCAACACTTCCCCACCCCCAGATTAGCAATGCTGCTGTCCAAAGGTACCCCTGTTGTCCTTTATCCAGAGTCGAGGCATTCTAGTGCTGCTAGGCAGAAAATCTAACCACTTAGCCACTGTGCTGGACTTCAAACATGTCTACTTTTTTAATCTCAATTACATAGGGTTTGATGGGATTAGTAGTTTATACAGCAAGATAACTTCCTGTACTTGATGAAAATGTACTTAGTCAGAACAAAAAAAAAAACAGGCACCACATCTAAGGACTAATAAGCTGCAATACATAATATATTTGCTCTCGTTTTAGTTATGTTTTAAGTTAATACAAGCCATGTAAAAATAAAATAGTTCTAAAATAGAGGTAATAGCAAATATTTAACTTACCAACAAATGCACTCTTTCATCTTTTTTCTTTTCTGAAATAAAAGGGTTCCAGCTTTGCAAACAACCAAGCACTCTCTTGTATATGCCTGGCTGAAGACAGAAAAAAAAAAAAAATGTGAAAATCTTTATTGGGTTTATTATGTAACATAAACACATTTATATACATTTTCCTTGGAAAATTTCTAGGAAATATTACTGATGCAACACTAACCCTGAAAACATTAGTCCTTCCCACCAACAAAAACACATGCTCGCAACTCTGGTCATAGTTCAATTACCTTGCTTACAAAATGTGGTGATAATTTAAAGTGACAAACTATGGTTAAAAAAAATTAAATAAAAAAAATAAAAATCTATCCAAGAATGTGTACTTAAAACTAGTGATTGTAAAGGCTCAAGCTTTTTTACCTTCATGCATTCCAATCATGAAAATAAAAAAACTTCTGTGTGCAGCAGCCCCCCTAAAACTTACCTGAGCCCGATCTAACGATGTGCACAAGAGCGTCTGCTCCCCCAGGTCTCTCCCTCCCCATTGGAAAAGCAGCAGAAGCCATTGGTTCTCACTACTGTCAATCACAGACAGTGAGCAAATGAGGAGAGAGCAGGGGTGGGGGTGGGGCTGAGCCACACTCCGTGCGGAAATGGACACACTCCTGCCTTCAGAGTGCCCCTATAGCAAGCTGCAAAGTATAGTAGAGAGTGACCCTATAACAAGGTTAAAAAACATATTTTGCCTTTAGAATCACGGTAAGTCACTTCCTTCTCCTGCCCAGAACTACATGTCCCATGAGGCCTTGCTTCTCACACATTCACTGTATTCCCTAATATGTAAACAATGCATTCTGCATGCAGGTCAACTAATCGCCTGACCAACAAATTGATTATAAAAATACAGTGGAACCTCGGATTGTAAACAACGCAGTTAACGAGCGTTTAGGAATACGAGCACTGTATTTAGAAAAATTCTAACTAGGTTTGCAAGTGTTGTCTCGCAAAACAAGCAGGATTCAGGCCAAAGCGGTGTGCAGTATCGCATTTGGCCTGAGGTGGGGGGGCGCCGGAGCCGAGCTGAGCCGATCAGAGCCTTTCGGTAATGTTTGGAATGACAATGAAATACTCTGTTCCCGAGAATTGCAGAGGTCAGCCGAGGTGTCTTTGGGCCTTAAGTCCGTTTCCGAGGCTCTCAGGCACCCCCCACCTCTGGCCACATGTGGTATTGCATGCCACTGACGTCAATGCGGAACAAATTATTTTCGTTTCCATTTACTTCAATGGGGAAACTCGCTTTGATATGCGAGTACTTTGGATTACGAGGATTCTCCTGGAACGGAATATGCTCGTAATGCGATGTTCCACTGTAGTTGACAACTATTTACAGAATCGATTAGGTCAATTAGTTGTTTCAGCTCTACAATAAAATAAAAACCTTCTGCCTTTAGAGCCACTTGAAGCCTCCAGGCAGACATAAAAAAAAATAAGTCATCAATAGCTATATAATGTGTATTGATAAATGCAACTAGTATAAGCCCCCTATCACACTGAGGCGCTTCTAAACTGCCAGTAAAACACTGAGCGCCTTTGAAAAGCTTTTTAGGTGCTTTTGAAGAGCTTTCCATTCATTTCAATGGAGAGGGGCGTTTTTTCAGCGCACTGCCCCAGTGTGAAAACATTAATTGATTTCAATGCAAATAGCTTTTCGCAAACTTTTCAGGCGCTTTTTTTTAGCTTGAAAGTGCCTGAAATGCACCTCAGTGTGAAAGGGGTCTTAGTACCACCGTCTGTCATTAGCCTATTGTCCTGTACAGTACTAAGACAGGAAGGGAGACACTAGAAGCCAATAAAGTATGCTGTGCACACATGTATTTAAAAAAAGGAACATGCCAACAGTAGGAGAGAGCAGAAAGATGCCAGTCTGCTCCTGCTCAATCATTGTCCAATTACAGGCTGTGGCAGAGGGGTGACGTCAGTAGAGAAAAGCCAGAATTGCCTCCTGGTAAGGCTGTATAAATGTCAGATGGCAAGCAAATCCTATACCCTATATTGAAACTTTGTATTTAGAGGTTTGCCTGGTTTTAAACAATTTTTTTTTGTATATAATAAACACAACAACAACAAAAAAGCATACATGTGCAATCTTACATAAGGTTTCTGGACACGGAAAATAAAAATGGTAATAAAAATGGTATCAAGCACACCTCTGCAGTTGTGTTTCCCAGTCCTCGACTCCCATTCTCTGAAAGCCGCTCCTCTGGCGTCACCGCTGGACATATTTCAAAATCTGTGTGTCCCAAATCTTGCAGATACTGGTACAGTGGTGAATTCTGGAAAAAAAAAAAAAAAGGTGATTGGCAAGGGACAGTTTAATGTGTAGCAGAAAACCTGCATCCTGGTAAAATTACAGTATATACTGTATTTATTGGCGTATAACACTCACTTTTTTACCCTGAAAATAGAAAGTAAACTGTACCTGCGTGTTATACGCAGGGGGCTGTGGAAGTTTTTTTTCCTGAAACTCCCCTCTTAAAGTTAGGGTGCGTGTTATACGCCTGTGCGTGTTATATGCTGATAAATACAGTAAATAAAAGGCATAAAGAAAACATTATTGCTTTACCAGCCAACAAGCCTTGAACCTTCTTGGATTAGGTTAACACATACAAATGGTTACTTTCCTTTCTGCTGTAAAAATGCAGACATTATTTAATCGTTGGCCCCTTTGTATTAACCACTTGTGACCGGCCCCACGTCCAAAGACGTCACGTTTTTGAAGATGGATATCTCGGTAACGGCAGCAGCTGCTGCCACAACCGAGATATCCATCTCTTCGTGGGGCGGTCCTGTTAACGATAACGGCGGTCATCGCGGCGGATTCGCCGCGAGATCGCCGTTACCGGCGGCGGGAGAGGGTGCCCCCCCCCTCCCGCCGCTCTCCCGCGCCCTCCGCCGCTTACCGTAGCCGTCGGTAGCGGCGGAGGCGATCGGGTCCGCTCGTTGTCTGTCCGGGGATGTGACTGAGGGAAAAAATGTCCCTCAGCCGTCCCCCTCTCTCTGCTGGGCGGAAGTGACGTCAAAACGTCATTTCCGCCCAGCGTCTTAAAGAGACATTTAATATGTTTACATTTTGACTTTTATTTTTTTTTATTTTTTTTGCATTTAAGCCTGAATATGAGATGTGAGGTCTTTTTGACCCCAGATCTCATATATAAGAGGACCTGTCATGCTTTTTTCTATTACAAGGGATGTTTACATTCCTTGTAATAGGAATAAAAGTGATAATTTTTTTTATTTTATTTTTTTCAGTGTTAAAAATTATAAAATAAATAAAAATAAAAACCAAAACCAAAAAAAAAATTTTTTAAAGTGCCCCGTCCCGACGAGCTCGCGCGCAGAAGCAAACGCATACGCGAGTAGCGCCCGCATATGAAAACGGTGTTCAAACCACACAAGTGAGGTATCGCCGCGATCGTTAGAGCGAGAGCAATAATTCTAGCCCTAGACCTCCTCGTCATCTCAAAAAATGCAACCTGTAGAATTTTTTAAACGTCGCCTATCGAGATTTTTAAGGGTAAAAGTTTGACGCCATGCCACGAGCGGGCGCAATTTTTATGCGTGACATGTTGGGTATCATTTTACTCGGCGTAACATCATCTTTCACAATATATAAAAAAATTGGGCCAAATTTATTGTTGTCTTATTTTTTAATTCAAGAAAGTGAATTTTTTCCAAAAAAAGTGCGCTTGTAAGACCGCTGCGCAAATACGGTGTGAGAAAAAATATTGCAATGACCGCCATTTTATTCTCTAGGGTGTTAGAAAAAAAAAATATATAATGTTTGGGGGTTTTAAATAATTTTCTAGCAAAAAAAACTGTTTTAGTCTCGTAAGCACCGAATCTGAAAAACAGGCTCGGTAATGAAGTGGTTAAAAAGCAAAGAAAACGGTCTTGTCTGTGCCAAGCATTTTTGGAGTCCGCTATATACCAGGGAATTACAAATCAAATGCATAACCTACCCGCTTTCATCTCTTGCCTTGAGCCGGCTACTTAGAACTTCTGATTAAGTTAATGAAGTGTTAAAATGTTATTAAAATATTTCACTGAACCAGATGTCACAAAGGTTTCAGACTGCCAAATAGTATGCCACTTGGCACCCTAAACCTGAACTGTTTTTAGAATACATTTTAGTGAATGACATTCTTGGGGACAAAAATAACACAAGAACATTACAGTGGAAATCCCCCCAACAGAGGAAAGACAGGAACAGTTTTTGGAAGCGTTTATCCATGCCACAACTGCTATAACTGTGCTGTACCTTTGAAAATAAATAAATATTAATTAAAAAAAAGTGTATAATATATATATATATATATATATATATATATATATATATATATATATAAATACAGGGAGTGCAGAATTATTAGGCAAGTTGTATTTTTGAGGATTAATTTTATTATTGAACAACAACCATGTTCTCAATGAACCCAAAAAACTCATTAATATCAAAGCTGAATATTTTTGGAAGTAGTTTTTAGTTTTAGCTATTTTAGGGGTATATCTGTGTGTGCAGGTGACTATTACTGTGCATAATTATTAGGCAACTTAACAAAAAACAAATATATACCCATTTCAATTATTTATTTTTACCAGTGAAACCAATATAACATCTCAACATTCACAAATATAAATTTCTGACATTCAAAAACAAATCAGTGACCAATATAGCCACCTTTCCTTGCAAGGACACTCAAAAGCCTGCCATCCATGGATTCTGTCAGTGTTTTGATCTGTTCACCATCAACATTGCGTGCAGCAGCAACCACAGCCTCCCAGACACTGTTCAGAGAGGTGTACTGTTTTCCCTCCTTGTAAATCTCACATTTGATGATGGACCACAGGTTCTCAATGGGGTTCAGATCAGGTGAACAAGGAGGCCATGTCATTCGTTTTTCTTCTTTTATACCCTTTCTTGCCAGCCACGCTGTGGAGTACTTGGACGCGTGTGATGGAGCATTGTCCTGCATGAAAATCATGTTTTTCTTGAAGGATGCAGACTTCTTCCTGTACCACTGCTTGAAGAAGGTGTCTTCCAGAAACTGGCAGTAGGACTGGGAGTTGAGCTTGACTCCATCCTCAACCCGAAAAGGCCCCACAAGCTCATCTTTGATACCAGCCCAAACCAGTACTCCACCTCCACTCTGCTGGCGTCTGAGTCGGACTGGAGCTCTCTGCCCTTTACCAATCCAGCCACGGGCCCATCCATCTGGCCCATCAAGACTCACTCTCATTTCATCAGTCCATAAAACCTTAGAAAAATCAGTCTTGAGATATTTCTTGGCCCAGTCTTGACGTTTCAGCTTGTGTGTCTTGTTCAGTGGTGGTCGTCTTTCAGCCTTTCTTACCTTGGCCATGTCTCTGAGTATTGCACACCTTGTGCTTTTGGGCACTCCAGTGATGTAGCAGCTCTGAAATATGGCCAAACTGGTGGCAAGTGGAATCTTGGCAGCTGCACGCTTGACTTTTCTCAGTTCATGGGCAGTTATTTTGCGCCTTGGTTTTTCCACACGCTTCTTGCGACCCTGTTGACTATTTTGAATGAAACGCTTGATTGTTCGATGATCACGCTTCAGAAGCTTTTCAATTTTAAGAGTGCTGCATCCCTCTGCAAGATATCTCACTATTTTTGACTTTTCTGAGACTGTCAAGTCCTTCTTTTGACCCATTTTGTCAAAGGAAAGGAAGTTGCCTAATAATTATGCACACCTGATATAGGGTGTTGATGTCATTAGACCACACCCCTTCTCAATACAGAGATGCACATCACCTAATATGCTTAATTGGTAGTAGGCTTTCGAGCCTATACAGCTTGGAGTAAGACAACATGCATAAAGAGGATGATGTGGTCAAAATACTCGTTTGCCTAATAATTCTGCACTCCCTGTATATGTGTGTATATATATATATATATATATATATATATATATATATAAAAATAAATAAAATAAAAAAACATAAAAGACAGGATAAGGGTTGGAACCTTTGCCAGGCAATAATTGCTGCCTATGTCCCCCCTGGGGAGATATCTTTAAGTTTCCTGTCCAGAAAGTGAAGGGGAAGTGCCGTGGTTTTGAAGACTGAAGGTCTTTTATCTTAATGGGCTGAAGCAACTAATCAACATTAATAGATTATAAAAATAGTTGTCATTTCCATTATCAATTAGTTCAGGGGTGTCAAGCTCAATTTCACAGCAGGCAACATTACCTTTATGGTTGCTCTCAAATGGCCGGGTGTATCGGTGAGACTATATGAACGCCTGCACAACCTACCAACCACCTGCTGCTGAACCGCATCGAACACTGGGGAGGATCTTAAAGGGGCAATAAATACCAGGAGTGCGTTATGCACAGAGTGCAGGGTTGCCCTATGCACAGAGTTCAGGGTTGAGAAGTGTGCTACATACAGAGTGCAAGGTTTAGGGGTGTGCAGGGTTCAGGTCTCTTTCATAGGCTGTCCACATCTCACGTCGACCTCTCCTCAGCTCTTCCTTTACTCCCCATCTTACCTACCCTGCCCAGCTCTAGTACCTACCAGCAAGCTATGCCTCTCTCACTTGCAGGGAGATCAATGGTCGGTATCTGTGCATCCGGGCACAGATGGGGATCACAGTGCAGCTTACCACATGATGCCCCATCCCACACTGCACCTGTATCTCCCTTGTCCCTGCTAGAAGTGCAGGGAAGACAGGGATCTGTAAGAGCTACCGAGAAGAAAGCCATCTGTGTAAACACAGAAGGCTTCTGCGTTTACAAGTAAAAGTGGTGAGTGGGGAGCAGAGGGCGAGAGCCGGAGGCGGTGAAACACCGTTCCACCACAATCTGGCTATAAAAAAAAAGCCCTGTGTGCGAGGGCCACAGTAAAAGGTCTGTGGTGCTGGATTTGGCACGCGGGCCTTGTGTTTGACACCAACGTGTTTGTAAACCCTTACCACTCCACTTTTACCAATAGGTAAGCCTATGATAAGGCTTACCTGTAGGTACTGTGAATAGCTCCTAAAAACTTGCACAGTTTAGAAGATATTCACTGTACCAGCAAGTGCCGACGTGCCATTTCTTCCGCTCCTGTGCCATTACCGGCGGCTTCTGCGTGCATGTGCGGGAGTGACATCATCGCGGCTCCAGACAATCACAGTGCCAGAGCCCGTAATACCCGTAAATAACTTCGGGAGACATGTCGCCGACCACAGCGGTGTGCCAGGACCACTGCAGGGGCTTTGATCTAAGGTAAGTATTTTATAATGAGCTAGTATGCTATGCATACTAGCTCATTATGACTGACTTGCAGTTTTTTGTTTTTTTGGTGGGTTTACAACTACTTTAATACACAGTTTCAGCTGTAGTTTCATTTTAATAAGGTTGTGTACTTTAAGGATAAAAAAACACCTTTGAGATTCTGAATATACTGTAGATGAAAGTAACCACAAAGAACCATTCTACACTGATTTATATTTAGGAAAAATGGGCACATAAAAATAGACCTTACTTTTTTTCTGCTGTCACTCTTATGTTTCTATACATACTGTATGTCCATTTATGCACTTGCAATCTTTTACACAAGACACATGTACATAGGTTGGACAAATATGGAAACACCAGGTAAAAGAACAAAATAGTTACCTAATCTGGTGTTGGACTACCTTTGACATCCAAGACAGCCTGAATTCTCCTAGGAACTGACAAATACAAGTCTTGGATGACGGATAATGGAATCCGATACTACTCTTCATGTAAAAAAATCATTCCAGTTCTTGCAGAGATGCTGGAAGCGGAAAAGGAGCCCAAAACTTCCTTAAAAAATGACTGGCTCTATGATATTGAGATCTGTCGACTGCGGCGCCCAGGGAAAGTGCGGGACTTTGTCTGTATGACCCTGATTTGATAACACCTGCTGTGTGAATCAGTGTATTATCGGCTTGGTAAATGACACACCATGGGGTCGGCCAAAATGTGTACATAATCGCTGGGAGTGACTTTGCCTTTCAAGGTTGATGACGGGGCCTGCAGTATATTAAGATATGGCTGCCTAAACCATGATTGCGCTGCCACCCGGCTTTACCGTTGCCACAAGACAGTCCTGGTCGTAAGCCTGGGACAGTGTTAGTCACATGCCAACACGTCTGGTGGTTGGGAACAGCGTGAAGCTTGATTCATCGGACCATATTACAGTCTTCCATTGACAATCCAGGATTTATGGGCGTTTACTCCTACCTCTTCTAAACATTATAAAATAGTAAAAAATGGCAGTGCAATGTACAATAAAACACAATAGAATATAAAGTAACATAAAGTCCAGAAAAAGTCCTTAGTGAAATGAATGGACTACAAGTCTCAGAAATTTCAGAAAAGGCTTCACCGGTGAAAATCAAACAGCAGTAATATATGGTGACAGACCCTCTACCTCAGGTAGTATGTCTACGCTCACCTTACTGCATAGACTCCTGAGCTAACAGGCAGTCAATGGTGCTAGCAGATCCCACACAACCAAAGGTAGGTGGCTGGTGTAATTCTATGGGAACAGATGACATCATCCAAGCTTGGCTTCTAAACATTAATATCAGTCATACATGACTCCATATTACTAGCAGCGCACGCAGCAAATTACGAAAGTAAGGCTTCCCATCTGTTAGCTAGGTGTCTCATCACATCGCGGAAGAGTAAAAGGGGGCCCTTTCTTCACTCATGGGATGGTGGCGGTAGGAGTTTCAAGCCGGTAGGAGTTTTGAGGTAGGTCAAAAGAGGTCAGCGGATTTGGAATGTTCTGGAAGGTCTAGGGCAGGGTTCGAACAAACCCAGGGGACAGGTCGCAATTGTGACTATAATTGGCGACCTGGCGCGGCACAGCTGGGGTATCCTGTGTTGCCGTGCACCCCTGCCGCGTGATCGCGTCGGGCCACCCGGACCAGTAATTGAGGCCGCTGCAGTAACATTTTTTTTATATTGTGAAAGATAATGTTGCGCCGAGTAAATTGATACCAAACATGTCACGCTTCAAAATTGCGTCCGCTCAAAGAATGGCGACAAACTTTTACCCTAAATTCTACAGGTTGCATGTTTTGAGTTACAGAGAAGGTCTGAGGCTAGAATTATTGCTCTCGCTCTACCAATCGCGGCGATACCTTATATTTGTGGTTTGAACACCGCTTTCATATGCAGGCGCTACTCAGGTATGCGTTCGCTTCTGCGCGCAAGCTCGGCGTAACGGGGCTTGTTCCTGGCTCCTAACTTTTGTAGCTGGCTCCTAGATTCCAAGCAAATTTGTCAAGCCCTGGTCTAGGGGGTCCTCTAGGATAGATAATTTAAGGTCACCTGACCCCCACAGAACATTCTAGAAACTCCCAGGACCCCTATTTGAGCAAGAGGCCGAGTGGGGTCCTTTCCAGTCACCAGAGGGATATTTGAAGAGTGCAACACCGATTTTGTTTACAGTTTTAAAGTATTTATTGATTAAGAGTTGAATTTAATTGTTAATGGTTTATATTTGTGAAAACCAATACACAAGGTCGTGGCCGTTATTAACCCAATATGTTGGGTCTAGTGTTCCTTGTATGTTTGGAGTTTATGCCACCTACTGCCCCAGGTTACATCACTTCCACTTTCAACGCGAAACATGTCGTGACTCTCACCTGTAAATCATGTAGCGTTACCATATTTTTGTCCAACCCGTGTATATGCCAGGGGTCCCATATGGTTACACCACTACTGTCAGTATGATCTTAGGGCAACACCTCAAACCACTGAGGCAAAATACTGAAAAAAAAATCTGCCTACCGGTGACCAGGTTTACCCGGGTGTCACTTGAAGTGGCATGACTCGTATCAATTTCCTTTAACATTACGTTACTGCTCCGAGACAAATCCACCGACTGCCTTGTTACCTGTCTAAGCCTTGGTTTACTCAGCAGCTGGAGTCTTGTCGGAGAAGTGCAATTTATGATCTTTTACCTGTGCTGGGAGGTGTCACCAGGAATCTACATGACACATCTGCAGATATAAAAGGTACTTCTTCACAGTGAAATTTCCAACAAGAAGAAAGTCACCTGGCTAAAAATACCACATTATGAATCAACCACCGGAAGGTACTAAAACAGAAAATCACTCACTTTCCTGTTACGCAACAAAATACCACAATATGTAGGCAATAACTTCTAAACCATGCACACAAAAATGTACATTTAAATGTATTCCTCTAAAATCACAAGGGATATTAATCTGCTTTGTGTGCACTGAATGCCTTTACAACCCAAATATTACCTTGCAAAAGTAGTGAGGACATCATCACTGTATTGTAGAGTTGTGGCCAAATATTAGTTTTCACAAAGTTTGCTGCTAAACTGCTTTTAGATCTTTGTTTCAGTTGTTTCTGTTATGGTTGTCCCGATACCACTTTTTTAGAAACCGAGTACAAGTACAGATACTTTTTTTCCATGTACTCTCCGATACCGAATACCGATATTTTTTTTTAAATGTCATGTGACAGTTTTTAAACTACAATACAGACTAAGGGTATTTTTTTTAGAATTATGAAGAACTCTAACTCAAGACATTATAAAAGAATAAAAATGTTTTTTTTACTTGTCACGCAGTAGTAAAAAAACTCAAAGAATTTTCACAGAACATGTTGATAAATACAAAAAAAGTATCGGCAGAAGCATCGGGAGCATTTGCGCGAGTACAAGTACTCCTGCAAATACTCGGTATCGGTCCCGATACCAATACTAGTATCGGTATCGGGACAACCCTAGTTTCTGTGATGTAGTGAAATATAATTACACGCAGGTTTCAAAGGCTTTTATGGACAATTACATGACATTTATGCAAAGAGTCCGTATTTGCAGTGTTGGCCCTTCTTTTTCAGGACCTCTGCAATTCGACTGAGCATGCTCTCAATCAACTTCTGGGCCAATTCCTGACTGATGGCAGCCCATTCATTCATAATCACTTCTTGGAGTTTGTCAGAATTAGTGGGGTTTTGTTTGTCCACCCCTACAGGTGACCTGCTTCTAAGAGTGAGAGTGAGGCAGAGGATTAGCTACAGGAGCTCACACGGCACACGTTCTCCTAGGAGTAGGAGCGTGCGAGCTATAGCTCCAGGCAGGTGTAGTCCAGCAGGTAGTCAGGGTTCCCCTGTCCAGCCAGCCAGCCGCATCTTACCTGGATCCCGGATCTCCTCCACCTCTGGCCGCCTCCAGCCGCCTCCGGCACTCCTCCAGCACTCCTTCCCCCCCCTCTTTGGAGCATCTGAGCATCTGAGCTGTCACACAGCCTCACACAGGTAATCCAGCCTGTCCCCAGCCTGTCCCCCCCAGAATCAAGGTCGGCAGTCCTTTTCAGGATAACCGCCCAAACCAGGCCGCAATCGAGACCCCCCTGCCCGTACCCACATCCCCCCAGCTGTTTCCCCTGCCGTTTTTCGCCGGTCCGCGCCGGTCCGCGCCAACCACGCTAGGTCCGCGGGAGCCGCGGCTTAGGAAAGTCCGCGGCTTCAGCGGCGGCCTAGCGGCGCTCGGCCTCAGCTTGTTGGCCTCACCCCGGTGCTTTGGCCCCAGACTCAAGGTACCCCCAACCCATCCACACATCCCTCCCACTGCAGCCTGACTGTTTCTCGCCGGTCCGCGCCAGCCACGCTAGGAAAGTCCGCGGCTTCAACTGCGGCCTAGCGGAGCGCGGTTTACAGCAAGCTGTGTCTGCCCTAGGACTTTCACCCAACTCACCCCACCTACCCACAGGGGTCCCCATCCACCTCCCCAGCAGCCAACTACCCCCTCTCTGGGGTTATTTGCACCAGATTGGTGGACCAGCTTGGTGCACCCCCCAAGCAGGAATCTACTCCCTTCACATCACTCCCCTCACCAGTTCATTAGATTTGATCCAGGGCTCAACCGATCGCCTCTGAGGGATCAGGAAGGAATTTTTTTTCCCTGCCCAGCAGATTGGCTTAGCTGAACCAGGGTTTTTTTGCCTTCCTCTGGACCAAATAAAAATATCCAGGAGAAAGGATTCAAGGAATCTACTCCCCATCGCCACCCGACCACACTCCCCCCCCCCCCCCCCCTGCGGAATATGGCCGTCTGGCAATATTCGGCAGAAGTCATCAGGGGCTTGAGGCAATTTGCCACGAAGCTACCAGCCGTCACTAAAAAGGCCCTGAGTTTTGAGCAACTCTTGAGGATCGATCGTCGATCATCAGGAACAAAATTTAGCGACCCACCCCAAGCGAAGCACATATCATGTGCTTTGATCAATACAAGATCGGCAGTAAGGCACCGATTAGAAATCCATGATTTCATTCTACAGAACAACTTAGATTGTCTTTTTATTACAGAAAGCTGGCTTACAGCCGACTGTAACACCATTCTTGGAGAACTGGTGCCAGAACACTACCGGATTATCACTGAAAATAGAATAGGGCAAAGAGGTGGAGGACTGGCGGTGATTCATAAGACGCATCTTGTGATCTCTAAACCAGCCCTTCAGCACTCGCTTCCATTTATGGAAACCCTTACTCTGCAGCTGCAAACTAACCCCCAGGAGACCGTCCGTATTCTGCTCTGCTATAGGCCACCAGGGCCTAAATCGCAGTTTTTACCTCCATGGTCAGAGTTCATCTCCACTTATGCCATAACCAGCAAACACCTTTTGCTGCTCGGAGATTTCAATCTCTGGGCCAACTCCTCACAAGACCCCGTGGCCGACGCCTGTATCGACCATCTGGAAGGATTAGGCCTTCAGCAACTAGTACATGAGCCCACACATGCTTCAGGTCACACACTCGATCTTATCTTCAGACAAAATCTGAAGGTAAGTATTTTGGAAAATGAACCATTGCCATGGACAGATCACCATGCAATTAAATTCATAATTTCCAATACGGCCCTATTGATAAAAACACCCAAGCCAGTGACAACACACTGGTCTAGATCTCAGAAGAAGCTCCATTCGGAACTCTTCAAATCTACCTTGGAAAATAAAATTAAAACAATGCAACCAAGACAAACGGCCACAGATATTCTGGATGCCATAAATGCAGCCCTACTACAGTCAGCCGACGCAGTAGCGCCTGAACACAAAGTCCGTACCCGGAAAAACAAGGCAGGCTGGTTCAACAACCAGCTATCGCTACTGAAGCAAGAGCGTAGAAGGGCAGAAGCCGCCTGGAAAAGAAACGCCTCCGAGACGAACCTCGCCTTCTACAAAGCAGCAACTCGAAGATACCACATAGAAATCTTCGAAGCCAAGAAAAACTATTTTTCCATGGCTATCAACAGCGCTTTAAACCGCCCTCGGGATCTCTTCAAGCTGGTCTCACAGACCATGAATCCACACTGTCTTGAAGCCCCCAACACTGCCACCCAAGAATTTTGCGAAGAATTGTCGGATTTCTTCATCAAGAAAATTGAGGGAATCCGGGAAAGCATTTCGCAAAATAATGCCCCTAAGCTACCACACAGCTCTCAGAGGAACACACTACAACCAACAAAGTTCTCTTTGGAACCCGTTTCCATCGAGAACACAGAAAATATCATCGGCGCATTGCGGAACAGCACTTCGCCTAATGATATTATCCCCACTAAGCTGCTAAAGGAATGTGCCGATATCCTGGCGCCTCCCATTACGCAGCTTATAAACCAGTCATTTAAGGAAGGCATAGTGCCCTCCCTGCTGAAAGAGGGCACAATCCAGCCCATCTTGAAGAAACCTACCCTGGATCCCAAGGACCCAAATCACCGCCGTCCCATAACAATGCTAAACGTTTTCTCTAAGGTAATGGAGAAAGTGGTGGTACAACAGCTGCAACAGCATCTAGATACCCACAACTTACTCGATCCACTGCAATCGGGATTCCGTCCCGGACACGGGACGGAAACGGCACTGCTCAAAATATGGGACGACGTTCTGGAGGCCGCAGACGAAGGAGAATCTTCCCTCCTGGTTCTGCTGGACCTAAGCGCAGCCTTCGACACCGTAGATCACAAACTGTTACTGACTCGGCTGACTGAGGTAGCCGGAGTCACAGAGAATGATTTACCATGGTTTTCCTCTTTTTTGGGAAACCGATCTCAAACGGTGAAATTAGGACCGTTCATTTCTAGAAAACGCACGGTGTCATGTGGAGTCCCCCAAGGCTCACCTCTATCACCGGTGCTTTTCAACATCTATCTTCGACCTCTCTTTGAAGTCATCAGTAGTCAACAACTACTTTATCACTCATATGCAGACGATACACAACTGTATTTTCGCATCTGCAATAGAAAGGATCGTCATCTCAGCTTAGAGAATTGTCTCTCTTCAATAGAAAAGTGGATGACGATGAGTTATCTCAAACTCAACAATTCTAAAACAGAACTTCTTCTGTTTCAGGCCACTCGCAAGAGTCAACTCACAACAACCTGGACACCTCCGCCCATTCTGGGCCAGATCATCTCCCCGAGCGCCAAAGTCAAAAGTCTTGGGATCATTTTTGACACCCACATGACTATGGACGCACAAATAGGGTCTGTAGTCAGCGGATCTCACCATCTGCTGCGCCTACTCCGCAGACTGATCCCTTTTATTCCCAAAGAAGATGTGGCAGCCGTGGTGGGAACGATTGTGAACTCCAGACTGGATTATGCTAACGCTCTCTACCTCGGTCTCCCTAAGTACCAAATCGCTCGTCTGCAAGTCGTACAAAATACGGCCGCCAGACTGGTGACTGGGAAAAAACCCTGGGAATCAATCTCACCGTCGCTGAGATCCCTGCACTGGTTGCCGGTAAAAGACAGAATTGCTTTTAAAGCACTCTGTCTGACCCATAAATGCATCCATGGAAAAGCCCCGCAATATCTTTGCGATAAAATAAAACCCCACAACCCCAATCGCGCTCTGCGATCCAGTGACCAAAATTTGGTCAAAGTACCCAAAGCCAGATTCAAGTCCAAAGGAGAAAGAAGGTTTGCTGTCCAGGGTCCCAGACTCTGGAACGCTTTACCAACCAGCATTCGGTTGGAGGAAAACCACCTGACCTTCAGAAGACGGATTAAAACTCTGCTCTTCTGATGTCAAGAGAGACGGATACAACTAGCGCCCAGAGGCGATTTGGTTCGCATGTGCCGCGCTATATAAGTTTTTCATTCATTCATTCATTCACCCGCCTCTTGAGGATTGACCACAAGTTCTCAATGGGATTAAGATCTGGGGAGTTTCCAGGCCATGGACCCAAAATGTCAATGTTTTGGTCCCCGAGCCACTTAGTTATCACTTTTGCCTTATGGCACAGTGCTCCATCGTGCTGGAAAATGCATTGTTCTTCACCAAACTGTTGTTGGAAGAAGTTGCTGTTGGAGGGTGTTTTGGTACCATTCTTTATACATGGCTGTGTTTTTGGGCAAAATTGTGAGTGAGCCCACTCCCTTGGATGAGAAGCAACCCCACACATGACGGGTCTCAGGATGCTTTACTGTTGGCATGACACAGGACTGGTGGTAGCGCTCACCTTTTCTTCTCCGGACAAGCTTTTATCCTGATGCCCCAAACAATCGGAAAGAGGCTTCATCGGAGAATATGACTTTGCCCCAGTCCTCAGCGGTCCATTCACCATAGTTTCTGCAGAAGATCAATCTGTCCCTGATGTTTTTTTTTAAGGGAAGTGGCTTCTTTGCTGCCCTTCTTAACACCAGGCCATCTTCCAAAAGTCTTCACTGTGCGTACCAACGCGCTCACACCTGCCTGCTGCCATTCTTGAGCAAGCTCTGCACTGATGGCACTCCGATCTCGCAGCTGAATCCTCTTTAGGAGACGGTCCTGGCGCTTGCTGGACTTTTTTTGGGCGCCCTGAAGCCTTCTTCACAAACGCAGTGGAATTTTTTTTTATTTTTTTTATGGGATCAAGTTAATTTTCATGGCAAAGATGAACTTTGCAATTTGTCTGATCACTCTTCATAACATTCTGGAATATATGCAATTTCCCATTTCAAAAACTGAGGCAGCAGACTTTGTGAAAATTAGTATTTGTGTCATTCTCAAAACTTTTGGCCATGGCTGTATATAGACTGGGTAGAGAGCAGAACTGTGGAAGGGGCCAAGCAAACCCAGTCACTACAGGTTGCCTGCAGGAAACTACAGGAGTAGGGGGAGTCAAGACCTGTCACCCTGCACAAGGAGAGAGAGCGGAAGTGAGCGGTCTATATTACAGAAAGCTCTGCACAGAGGCAAAGATCACACAGGATTACTGCACAGATCTGGTAGAAATACACAAAGGACACCAATATTTAAGTAAGAATACACATGCATGTATTTAAATATATACTTATCCAGGAGTTAAAGTGTTACTAAACCCACAACAGTAAAATCAGTCTGTCTATGCAGTAAAGCATGCTCGTTATACTCATTGTATAACCCAAGGCAGTGATGGCGAACCCTGGCACCCCAGATATTTTGGAACTACATTTCCCATGATGCTCGGCTACACCGCAGAGTGCAGGAGCATCATGGGAAATGTAGTTCCAAAACATCAGGGGTGCCAAGGTTCGCCATCACTGACCTAAGGGGTTAATCCTCTGCATTCTGTAAAAAGGCTCTGGCCCCCCTTCACATTCCCCCACAGCACCATCACCCTTCACACCCAGCACGGTCCCCCTTCACATCCTCCCCTCCCACTATAGCACTGGCCCCCTATACATCCCCCCACAGCTAGGGCTGTGCAAAAAAAAAAAAAAAACGATTTGATTAAAAAATCGAGTTGGTAGGTCAAATCGATTCAGATTTTGACCAAATCGATTTTTTTCCCCCAGGACCCCAGTATTCGAATCGTAAATCAAGTTTTTTTATAAAAAAGATTGCCGATTTTTTTTTAGGGAGGAAAATAAATAAATTGCCCAGCTCTACCCACAGCACTGGCCCCCTTCACATCCCCCCTCCCCCACAGCACTGGCCCCCTTCACATCCCCCCTCCCCCACAGCACTGGCCCCCTTCACATCCCAGCTCCCCCACAGCACTGGCCCCCTTCACATCCCCCCTCCCCCACAGCACTGGCCCCCTTCACATCCCCCCTCCCCCACAGCACTGGCCCTCTTCACATCCCCTCCTCCCCCACAGCACTGGCCCCTTCACATCCCCCACAAAGCACTGGCTGTGGCCAGCGCCAAGGGGTTAAACTGCTGATTTTTATTTTCGGGATAAAGAGATAAAATGAACCCTGTAATAAATGTTACTAAGTGGATTTCCCCCTTTACACCCCTCAAACAACCCACTGTATTGTTATTACCCCTTTTGCATATAAAGTCAAGATACAGCAGAGACAGGAATGGAAGAAATGTGTGCCGAGTTCTTTGGCCTCAGAACTCCTCGGCCAGACTCATAGTGCTGAATCCTGTTTATAAAATCCTGGAGGAAATGGAATGCTTTGCTGATGCCGACTTGCCTAGACCTCTGAGCAGCTGTCTAAATATCTACCTTTACACTTTAGAGAAACTACTATGCACATTCAAATCTCTACGCGTCTGAAATGTGGCCTACTCATCTAGCTCTGCGGGCAATATTTACTCACTGCTTTGTGTCACATGCTTATTTTCATTTAGCTGTGTTACTACGGAGGAGTGAGAAAGAAAAATATGCATTCACAAGACAGAGGAAACATTGTCTGCTAGTAATTATTTTATTCTATAGACATACAGAGCTGTACACATGGCCAGTTTATCATTATAGATAAGTAAGGAGAGAAAGCTGCGCTCAGGATAGCCTAATCTGGGTTAAAGGAATGAAATTGTGGCTGCAGCCCCCCCTAAATAGGACTCCCCTAGCTTATCATTATAGGAAGACAGTTACAGTGTTACTAAACCCAGGACCCTGCATTCACTATATCTGATCTCCCACACTACACAGAGCATGGAAATGCAATTATTTTTAGTAAATATAAACTGCTATAACTTTTCTCATCAGCAGTATATAGCAGTCTTGTGACTTCTATCAGTGTCTTGTTAAAGCTTGTAGGATGAGTTTTCATTCTCGGAATGTCCCATAAGGCTTCAGGACCCCTGACCCTCTCTGTCTGGACAGTGCTGATTGGCCCTATGCTGATCACATGCACATACCTCCCAACCTGCACGGATTCTGCGGGACATTACCGCACAGACTGCATATTCCCGCAGTCCCGCGAATGGGTCAATTGTCCCGCACAGCTGTGCAAGAAGGGGGATGAGGTGAAGGTGGAGGAAATGATCTCAGGGGAGAGAGACAGAGAGACGTGCTGTGCACAGACAGGTGAGAGACAACCCCCCCCCCTCTCAACAACTTCAGTCGAGGCAGCCTGTCGTCCACAATCCCCACCCCCCCCCCCCCGCCCCCGCTCAACAACTTGTCCCGCAGTCTATTTTTCAAATGTTGGGAGGTATGCATGCACCCTCTCGAGAAAAAAACCCTCACACCAAACTGAGCATGTGCAGAGTGTTCTGTTCTATCAGGAGATAGATTGGGGACAGTGGAAGAAGGGGAGGTTATGAGAAGAAAAGAATCAAACAGCTTTTTACACATTGTGCAGGATTAACATATTATAACTGTATACCGTACTAACGTTTATAGATAAAGTTGATCCAGGAAATGTCCAATTGTCTCTTAGGGGGATCAGGAAGGCATTTTTCCCCCTGCTGGGGTAAACTGGGTCATGCTTTATTGGGGTAATTTTGCCTTCCTCTGCATCAACTGTGCGTATAGGATTGTATATATTTTTTTTACTTTTATTGGTTGAACTAGATGGTCTTTTTTTTTTCCAACCAAACTATGTAACCCCTTAGGTTCATGGCAGCACCTGTTAGTTGGCATCCACTCATCTGCTGCTGTCACGTTCCTCACTTTGTGTCACTTCCATATCACCAGCCATCCCATTAACTGCTTGCCGACCAGCCGCCGCAGTTATACGATGGCAGGTCGGCTCTGCTGGGAGAGAGCACGTAGCTATATGTCACCTCGCCCAACAGCCAAAAGGGGCTCACACACGCGCCCCCGACTCCCACGCCCGGCGGGATCGCCACCGGGCACACGCGATCGCTCGATACAGAGCGAGGACCGGGAGCTGTGTGTGTAAACACACAGCTCCCGGTCCTGTCAGGGGAGAAATGCCTGATCGTCTGTTCATACAATGTATGAACAGTGATCAGTCATTTCCCCTAGTGAGGCCACCCCCCCCCCCCACAGTTAGAACACACCCAGGAACATACTTAACCCCTTGCCTGCCCCTAGTGTTAACCCCTTCTCTGCTAGTGGCATTTTTATAGTAATCCAATGCATATTTATAGCACTGATCGCTATAAAATTGCCAATGGTCCCAAAAATGCATTGAGATAAAAAATAAAAAAAAATTCTCCCTTTAGGACCACTTTAATGTCCTGTACACACGATCATGTCCAACACGGTGACGTAAAACACAACATCGTGCAGAGAAAAATGAAATTCAATGCTTCCGAGCATGCGTCGACTTGATTCTGAGCATGTGTGGATTTTTGACCTATTGATTTCCCCACAGACGATCGCTTTTTTAATCATACGAACATTTTAAAACAGGTTCTATTTTTTTTCACCGATGGGACAAAAAAACTGATAGGGCCCACAAACGATCGGTTCGTCCGATGAAAACGGTCCAACGGTCCGTTTTCATCAGACAAAACGATCGTGTGTACAGGGCATAAGTATCCAGTCATATACAAATAAATTAAAGTGTTACTAAACCCACAGCATGCTTGTTATACTCACTGTGGAACCTAAGGGCTTAATCCTCTGCATTGTGTAAAAAGGCTGTTTGATCTTGTCTTCTCTGATCCTCCCATTCTTCCAGGGTCCCCAGTCCATCTGCTGATAGAACAGAGCCATGGGGGCAAGCTGCACATGCTCAGTTTGGTGTGAATTGCTAGAGAGCTTTTTTTTCTTGGAAGCGTGCACGTGATCAGCACAGGGCAAATCAGCACTGACCAGACAGAGGGCCAGGAGTCATGCAGCCTCATAGGACAGTCAGAGGAGAATAAAAACTCCTCCTACAAGCTTTAACCAGTGCTCAGCCAGACTGATCGAAGTCACAAGAATGCTATATACTGCTCATAAGAAAAAGGTATTTAGCAGTTTATATTTACTAAAAATCATTGAATTTCCATGTTCTGCGTACAGTGGGAGATCAGATATCGTGAATGCAGGCTCCTGGGTTTAGTAACACTTCAGCCCCGGAAGGATTTGCCCCCTTAATGACCAGCCCATTTTTTGCGATACGGTACTGTGTCACTTTAACTGACAATTGCACAAAAATTGCAAAACTGACATCCTTTTTTCCCCCCCACAAACAGAGCTTTCTTTTGATGGTGTCCAAAGACCAAGAATTTTGAGAAAAAAAAAATGTTTTTTTTTACTTTCTGCTATAATACATATCCAAATAAAAAAATTGTACCGGTATATTTATTCATCAGTTTAGGCCGATATATATTCTTCTACATATTTTTGGTAAACAAAAATTAAATAAAAATAAATCGCGATAGGCATATATTTATTGGTTTGCGCAAATGTTATCGCGTCTACAAACTACGAGATAGATTTAGAAACTTTTATTTATTTTTTAGCAATAGCGGCGATCTACAATTTTTATTTTAGATTGTGGCGGACAAATCAGACCCAAAATTACAGTTTTGGGGGACCAGTGACATTAATACATTGATCAGTGCTATAAAAAGGTAAAATCAATACAGAAATTACACTGGCTGGGAAGGGGTTAACACTTGGGGGCGATGAAGGGGTTAACACTAGGGGGCGATGAAGGGGTTAACACTAGGGGGCGATGAAGGGATTTAAAGCGGAGTTCCAGGCTTTTTTTGTTTATTAAAAGTCAGCAGCTACAAAAAGTTTAGCTGCTGACTTTTAATAAACAGACACTTACCTGTCCCACGGTCCATGCTCCTCTCCTTGGCACCGCCATTAAAACTGTGGGCACCCGGCCTTGACAGCTTGCAGCTGCACGCGCAAGACGCGCTGCGCTCTCCCAGTGGACAGGCAATCTTCTGGGACCTGTCACGTGTCCCAAAAGATTGCCGAGAGGGAGGGGCCGCCTAAGGGGAGAGAAGTCGCCTAGGTGACAGTAGGCGGAAGCAGGGACAGGGAGTCCCCTTCAAAACGAAGCACCCACGCTCCCCCAAAAAAAAAATGCCAAATGTACACGCTTTAAGTGTGTGTTCTAACTGCAGGGGGGATTGGCTGCCAGAAACATGACAGAGATCACTGGAGGCAGAAGATCTCTGACATGTCATTAGGCAAAACTGGGAATTGCCTTGTTTGCATAGGCAGTTCCCCTTTCTGTCTCTGTACCCTGCGATCGCGGGTCGCCTGCGGACATTGAGTCAGCGGGACCTGTGGGCACACTCCCACCTCCCACCCCCGCTATCCTCCTTGCACAGGTACGACGCAGGAGAGCCAACCTGCCACAGTAAATGTACGTGAGATGGTTGGCAAGTCGTTAAAGAGAAACTGCAGTTTGCTCACATAATTTGTAATAAAAACATATTTGCCATTCTGAAGCTTCCCTCCAACCACTTTGCATGTTATTTTATATATACTGTGATTCTGTACTTGTCAAATATGCTGCAGAAATCACCTTCCACTGAGTCTGGCTGTGTCTGTTTTAACTGTGGGCAGCTGAAGCTGCTGCCTGTTAACTTCCTGGATTTACACAGACACACACACCTGCAGCTCTCATTGGGCCCCTTATGACTCAGCCCCCCCCCCCCTCCCTTCCTGGCAAACTCTCACGAGAGCTGTGCAAGATGTCATAAGCCTAGGCATTTTACCAGACAAGAAAACAGAAAGTGGGCTGTATAAGGTATTTACTGGCCGAAATAATGTTTTACTATCAAAAAGGTAAAACAACAAGGGCTAAGGATTTAAAGTGGTTGTATACCCCCCTTTTTTTTTACCTAGAGGTAAGCCTATTATAAGGCTTACCTGTAGATAAAATGAATATCTCCTAAACCTGTACAGTTTAGGAGATATTCACTTTGCATGCAGCTGCTGGCGTCAGCGGCGCATGCGCTGTGAATGCCGGCTTTAGGTCTGGCAGATGCTGTAGGACCTTGCCGGGAAGAACACTCCTGCATGCATGCACATGAGTGACATAATTGTGGCTCCGGCCACTTACATCACCAGAGCCGCGAACCTGGAAGAGAAGCCGAGGGCAAAATGGCAGCTCCCTCTGCGTGGACCAGGATTAGATGCCGACGCCTCGTTCTAAGGTAAGTATTTCATAATGAGCTAGTATACGGTGCATACTAGCTCATTATGCCTTTGCCTTACAGGGTTTTTTTTGTCTATGCGGGTATACAACCGCTTTAATAGATGGAAAGATGAAAATGACTGAAGTTCCACTTTAAAGCGACACTAAAGTCAGGATTTTTTTTTTTAAAACAACAAACATGTGATACTTACCTCCACTGTGCAGTTCGTTTTGCACAGAGTGTCCCGGAAAGCTGTCTTCTGGGGTCCCTCGGCGGCTGTCTGGACTCCTCCTCGCAAAAGCTTTCCATCTTCATGTGAGGGGGCTCTAACGGTGGAAAGCTTTTGCGAGCGCGCTCCCGTGATACAGCGGCGGCCATAGCTCCGCCCCCCGGCGCGCCGCGTCATCCGCTGTGATTGACAGCAGCGCCAGCCAATGGCTGCGCTGCTATCAATCCGCCCAGCCTAGCCAATCAACGGCCAGGCTGGGAACCGAAGAGGACGACGTGGACGCGCCCGGGAGTTTCGAACAGTCAGGTAAGTAAAACGGGGACTCGAGGGGGGCGGTGCTGTGAGATGTTTTTTTATCTTAATGCATAAAGGTAAAAAAACGTTTACCTTTACAACCCCTTTAAGTAAACAGAGATTGGTTAACACATGATCGGGTAATTGACATGTCCATTAAAGCGGAGTTCCACCCAAAAATGGAGCTTCTGCTTTTCGGACTCCTCCCCCCCTCCGATGTCACATTTGGCAACTTTTCAGAGGGGGGCAGATACCTGTCTAATCCAGGTATTTGCTCCCACTTCCCGAAATAGATCACCGCAGTATCCGCGGCAATCTACACCATGTCCGGCCCCTCCTCCACCCCCCGTTTTCTGGGAGACACACAGGTCCCAGAAGACAGCAAGGACCAGTGAAATTGTGCAGTGCGACTCGCGCATGCATAGTAGGGAACCAGGAAGTGAAGCCACAAGGCTTCACTTCCTGATTTCCTTACCAAAGATAGCGGCGCCTCCACCCGAGAGCCAGATCGGCTTCGGAGGCCGACAACGCGGGCGCCCTGGACAGGTAAGTGTCCATATGTTAAAAGCCAGCAGCTGCAGCTGCAGCTGCTTACTTAAAAAAAAAAATTGGCAGAACTCCGCTTTAAGCTGCATAGATCAAGGGCACATAGATTTTTTTTTCTTTTTGCTCCATTCACATAAAACACATGAGGAGGTGCACATTTTTATGCAGTGCAACCGAACATGACCAATGTTGTGCCAACACACTACAGTGCATAGAGATGAATGAAATGTCATATTGGAACATCTCAATAACATAAAGAAAGAAAAAAGTAAACAGTGTAATGCATTGTAACAACGCGTGGCACCGCCCGTATACATTGTACATTAGTGTGCAAGTGTTTTGGCATGCAGACTTATGTGGACAAGTCCTATACAGAATATCCACCCCACTGTATTGTGTGAAGATTATCAGCCCTAAAGTAAATCAGCCTCATACTGAGGGGAAATTACTAAAACTGAAGTAACCAATCAGCTTCTAGCTTTAGCTTGTTCAGATAAACTTTTAAAATGAAAGCTAGAAGCTGATTGGTTGTCTAGTCTTCGTAAGCCCCCCTGATTACCGTGCTTATCAGAAATACAAAGCACAATCAATCCCATGCAGGTTTTTTAGGGTGAGCAAGCAGGTCAGTCTACACATCCATACGGATATTAGTAACACCTACATCCAGATGTGCAGTGTCATACACAGATCTGCACTGACACCTACTAATGAATGAATCTGCTGGAGGATCCCATGGAATCCCTATGACAGCAGAGCAGCACAGACACACACAATATCCAGGGATCAGAGAACAATGCCACCAGCAGCCTGTCACTATGACACGAGCTCAGCCGACTGCCCAGGCACTGCCAGGCACATAGCATGCTCATAGGGGAACTCAGCGGAGGAAGCCAGCTATTGTCACCAACCTCAAACACCACTTCTTCATCAAACTCCGCAGTCATTGCTGTCCGCCATGCCACCCTCCGCGGCACACTGGGAAATGGAGTCTGCAGCCCGTGACGTCACCGGCAGTGCCGCTGAGGGGGACAGGAGGACAGGACTACATCTCCCAGAGTTCCCCGCGGCTGCTATATCCAGGCCGAGAACAGCGGGAGAGTGCTCTGTGATGAGGGCAGTCCTGGGATCAGGACAGGAGTGCACGGCTGGGTGTACTGAGCACTGGACACTAATGGTGGCTCTACGGAAATAAGAGCATTTTCAATATACATGACAGCTCTCCCTGTCTAAGCCTAAGTTTAAGAAATTAAAAAAAATCAGCAAAAGGGATAATAAGTGTCAGTGTGAAGTGTTGCTGTTTCCTGGTTAAGTGGGAATATTATGCCTTGTACACACGATCAAAATTTTCGTCGGGATAAACTGTGACGGATTTTTCTGACGGAATTCCGCTCCAGCTGTCTTGCATACACACTGTAATGCCAAATGATGTACAACACAACGATGAGGCGAGAAAAATGAAGTTCAATGCTTCCAAGCATGTGTCGACTTGATTCTGAGCATGTGTGTTTTTTTCTCCAACGGAGTTTCATACAGATGAGCAGAATTTTCATCTGAGAAAAAGAGAACATGAGAACATTCATTCACTGTCCAATGCAGCTGAGGCTGCAGAGAAAGGCACGTGTGTGTTTGAGCTTTGGGGTTATGTGCAGGGCTGGATTCCAGACAAGGCCAGGCCTCGGGGCGGCAGTGGGTGCAGGGGCGGCACTGTGGCTGAGAGGAGAGGACACTTTCACCACTTTCACTTTCATTTTGTTTTGGGAGTTCCCCTCTGTCATGTCAATGCAATTTTCAGCAGCAGCACCCCTCCTGCTTCTGCCGAAAAAGTCCCCCGGTGGATAATTTCCCCCCTGTACTGCACAGGCGGGGGCGGCATTGAAGGACCCGGCCTTGGGGCGGCAAAGGAAGTAAATCCGGGCCTGGTTATGTGCTGCGCACACCTATGTCTGTACTGACATTTACTGACAGACGCAAACATTACAGATTTTACAAACTAAATTTACTGACAGTTGGCAACCCTGCCACCTACTCCCTGCCAGAATCTTCCAGTGCAGCGGATGTGAAAACAGCTGAGACCGTCACTTATAACGAGTGCCTGACTATGCCCACCCTATCCGCCCACCTCCTTCATTTATAGATGTTGAACTATGGCTTCTATGACTGAAACGTAATCTATAAATGGAGTAGGCAGACCTTTCATTCATCCACTTACTGTCCATTTAGAGAGCTCTTTTCACTCATAGAGGCTGTAGTATGAATGGAGGAGGTGGGTGGAAAGGGCAGGCAATGGCATAGTCAGGGCCACACTACCACACTAGTGTGAATCGGCCCTACAAGGGCTAAGACTGGCAATTATCAGGAGTGCCTGACAGTCAGGCATTCCTGATAATTGCCAGTCTTAGCCCTTGTAGGGCCAATTCCCACTAGTGTGGTAACCAGCAAATTACTGTACTGGTAGAATGCCGGTCACTGCTAGGACAGTGGGGAGCGAGGGCATAGACAAACTGTGCTGTGTGTGAGTCTATGGACCAGGGTTACCAACCGTCCGAAAAATTGACATTTTTAATATACGGGATTACAATAAAAGAAGGGACAGTACATTTACAACACAGTTCAATACAGAAGGAATAGGAGCAGGGCTTTTTTTCAGGGGGAACTTGGGGGAACTCAGTTCCACCACCTTTGGCTCAGACCCTTTGGTGCCTGCTCTATACAATCACTTGTGAACACAGAAGTCTGGTTTCTGTGTTTACAAGTGACAGCTCTGCATTTCTGGTATTTAATGCCACTTTAAGACCCTTCTACTGTTTTTGAAATCTGAACATGGTCGTGGTTGAGTTCCTGCACCTATTTTCTGAGAAAAAAAGCTCTGAATAGGAGGAACCTGCTCATGGAGCTTACAATCTAAAGGGAGGGGGGAGGTGGTAGAAAAGGTAATAGCAGCAGGGGATGATCTGATGGAGGTAACTCAAGAACAGTTTTAGGTGGAGGTGGAGTAGGCTTCCCAGAATAAGTGAGTTTGCAAGGATCGCCAAAGCAGACAGGGTAGGTGCTGACTGGTCATACTGTGGCAGGGAGTTCCAAAAAATGGGAGAGGCTCTGGAGAAGTCCTGGACAAGCTTGGATGAGCAGGTAGTCTTGGGAGGAGCGGATGATTTGGGTGATATCTGGAGATGAGGTTGGTGATTTAGCGGGGGGGCGATGTTGTGGATAGCATTGTATGTTGTGGTTAGTTTCTTAAATGATATATGATGGGGTAGGGGAAGCTAGTAAAGGAATTGGCAGAGAGGAGCAGCAGTCACAGATAGGTTAGTAAGGTGTATTAGTCTGGCAGCAACATTCAGAATAGACAGAAGGGGGGGGGGGGTAGCCTGTGTAAGGGTAGGCCAGGGAGGAGGGCAGTCCCAGTAGTCAAGGTGGAAAATAACCAAAGTGAATGAGTGAATCATTTATTTTGTGGTGTCGTTAGTCAGGAGGGGACGAATTCTGGAAATGTTGTGGAGATTAAGACTAGCTATGAAGGGTCCCAAAGATGTTGCTGTGCAATGGTGACCAGCAAATTTAGATAGAATGAGCAAGGTGCTTCCCAGTGAAATGTCTTTTCATGAATGGATGGGTAGGGTAAAGGTATCTGCATGCAGTGTCTCTGAATGTAAAATGAAGTATGGTCTTCTGCTGCCCGCTCACCAATCCTGGAGATACCAAGTCTCTAATAAGAGCCGGTTCACACAGGGGCAGCATGACTTTGGGGGCGACTCGGCAAGGCGATCTCAAGACAACTTCAGAGGTGACTTGCAAAATGACTTCTGTATTGAAGTCAATGCAAGTCGCCCCGAGTCACCACCAAAGCCGTACAAAAACCTTTTTTTAAGTCGGAGCGACTTGAGTCGCTCCTATTAAAACGGTTCCATTGAATAGAGCGGAGCGCGACTTGTCAAGCAGCTGAGTCGCCTTTCGAGTTGCCCCTGTGTGAACCGGCTCTTAGTGCATATATTTTGCTGTTTTATGTATCATTACAAATGTTGTATATGTTATTTTAGGAGATATTTACTGTATATAAAATAATGAAAAGCATAAATTTCATTTTTTACTTTATTTTAAGTAATCAAATACTTGTTGAATCTGAGAGGATTACAAGTCCCAGCATAAACCCCTGAGATCTAAGAATGTGACCCCTTAGACCTCACAGGTTCATCCTGGGACCTGTAGTCCTCCACAATTTGGGGGGGGGGGGGTTGTGTTTGTCACATACTCAGCTTTAAGGGACTCATGCTGGGACCTGAAGCCCTTCACTTTTGTGGGTCACATTACCCAAAAGTGAAGGACTACAAGTCCACAGCATGAACTACTCCTCTTCGTATGGGTCTCTGCAGTGCCTAGCTCCCTCATGACATACAATCTGCCTGTAAATGTTTGTTACAAACAGCGGCCACCAATGGCCTTGGGCCGACTATGGAACTGCGCTCTCATGGAAGTCAATGGGGCCAAAAAACGTCTACCCGGCTTCAAAATTAGTTCATGTTCCCCAATGCTCAAATGTGAACAGAGACGACTTAAAAGCATTGGGTTGGGCTTGTTGAGCATTTTGGAGCATTCAGATGCAAAGCACTCTGGTGTAAATGGGTGCTTATTCATCATATACCAAGAGAAGCATCAAGAAGCTCCCTCTGAGCGTCACACTGTTGCAACAATGTTATTGTTATCTATTGGTGATAAATTAACTATAAATTATGTCATCTTATTTGACATTGATAAATCTCGGTTTACAGAGCCCCAAGATAGTCTGTGGGGTCAACGTTTAACTAGATCAGCCCTCAAAATTTCTACTCAACTACTCTCATTTGGCAAGTGGAAATAAGCTGAGGGCGAGTGTTCTGGCTCGGCTTGGGCGGGTCTGCTCTGCCTGGGCGGGGAGGCTGGCCATCTCAGCTCAGGCGGGGTGATACGCTCGGCTCGGACGGGGAGGTGGGCCAGCTCAGCTCAGCTTAGATTAGGGGGGCGTCTCGGTCCGGTCCACTTAGCTCAGGCAGGAAGGGAGGGGGAGGCTGGCCTGGTTCAGTGGAAGAACTGGCCTACCTTCAATTCCCCAAAATTGTAGCAGCACCCATGCAATCACCACACAGTCCTTTGTTGTGTGGCTGGGAGCCATATTGCAACCATGCGTTTCCAGAATGGGACTCTACCCTGCACTTGATTTCACTGCAGCTATCCTGGATCAGGTACCTACATCTGCACAGGACACTAATAGCACACAACTGCAGATGAATCAGTACCATTAAAGATACACTTTCCTCTTTGCTATGGAAACTCATGCCACTAAGAGAGAACTGGTGGCTTGTAAGCAAATAATGGATGATCTTGATAATTGATTCAGATGTAATAGTTTGCATTTTATAGGATTTACAGAAAGTGCTGAGGGGAATAATCCAGAGCTATTCCTGGAGATCTGGTAAAGGAATTTTCTTGTTTTTTGGTTCCATAGACTTCAATGGATCAAAAACGTGTATTGAAAAACGCAAAATGCACCTGCAATAGGCAAACTGCAACCTGCATAGGTGTGAACCAGGCCTTAGGAGCGGGGCAGGGTAGGGGTTGGGTGGGGCAACTGATGGCGAGTAACTCTTAAAGGAGTTGTAAAAGTACATGTTTTTTTCACCTTAATGCATTCTATACAAGGATTAGCGGCCCCCAGCCCCCCCCCCCCCCCCCACTTACTTACCTGACCCCTTGAAAGTCTGTGTCATGAACATTCTGGCTTCTCGGCCAGGCTTCTCGGCTCATTCATTGGTTGATTGATAGCAGCGCAGTCATTAGCTCTTGCTGCTGTCAATCAAATCAATGACACGGCGTGTGGGGGGGCAGGGCCAAGAGATACGGCTGCTGGCTGTATCATGGGAGCACGCCCGCAAGCTAACCTCCTTGGGAGAGAGCTTCCCATGAAGGGGGTTAGCTGATGGGAGGAGGAGCCGAGACAGCCGCTGAGGGACCCCAGAAGACCAGGATTGGGGCCACTCTGTACAAAACGAGCTGCACAGTGGAGGTAATTATAACATGTTTGTTATTTTATTTATTTTTTAAACGGGAACCTTTATGGCCCATACACATGATCTGAATATCGGACAAAAACGATCGTCCGAGGAATAATCGTACGATTTTCGGATCGTGTGTACACTACTTTCGAGAGCCGATCACGACAGTTCATCCGATATTATTTTCCTTGTACGATGCCAGATCGTACGATTTCCGTATAGTCAGTTCAGTTGTCGTCCGAAAATACAATACGAATACATTACAACACATGACATCACTTTTTTTTTCTGTCGTACGAGAATTTTCGGGACTTTAATAACCTATTAAAGCGGAGGTTCACCCTCAAAATCAACTATTTACCATTAGATCCAGCATACTGCTGACATTTGCAGTATGCTGTTTGTTTTTTTCTGTACTTACCGTGTTATCCACAGTTCAGTTACGGCTACGAGCTGATACCCCGCGGGGAATAGGCTTTCCTAAAACAATGTGAAAAAAATGTCTAGTGAACTTAAAGGTGAAAATAAGTACAGATAGCACAAACAGCGCTAATGTGTAGTGAATCCACACAAGTGAACTAAATAAATGAACAATAAATAACACAAGAAGTGTATGAATATAAAGACCCGTGAATGAAAATGAGTCTAAAGGTAAACAGTTCATAAAGTGTCTGAAGAAATCTTCTGAATCTCTCCAACGAGTAGTCCTCCACCACACCAGTGTAACGAACACTCCTCCACCACTATGATTGGCCACTCACCAGAACTCGTAGCCTTACACTCACGTGTTTGGCATAAAGGCATGTAATACAATCCTCAAGTTAGTGTTCAGGAATCATATCCAAAAATGTAGAAGTGAGATCCACATACGTGAAAAAAAACAAAAAAGTATAATAGTGTGATATTGCTAAAACAATTTATTGACACACCACATGAACCTACAATGGTTGCACTCACAAAAGCAAACTCCAAAAACAACCGTGTAAAAATCCAAATAAACTTCCTTGATGTTCACAGGCTGATAAACTGTGGTCACGGCGGACCCAAAAAAGTAAACCAGGTGTATCTCACCGCTTCCCCTTCACTTGAACACCTCCTCCTTGTTGGGAAAAAATTGTGTGTATGTAGTATCCTCAAACGCTGGTCACTCGCATAGAGAATCTCATGCAGGTTATTTCACGTTGGTCAAAAGATCTTTAGTGTAGCCACGCCCCGACATGTTTCGTCATAGATTTGTCACTATGATGAGTGGCCAATCATAGTGGTGGAGGAGTGTTCGTTACACTGGTGTGGTGGAGGACTACTCGTTGGAGAGATTCAGAAGATTTCTTCAGACACTTTATGAACTGTTTACCTTTAGACTCATTTTCATTCACGGGTCTTTATATTCATACACTTCTTGTGTTATTTATTGTTCATTTATTTAGTTCACTTGTGTGGATTCACTACACATTAGCGCTGTTTGTGCTATCTGTACTTATTTTCACCTTTAAGTTCACTAGACATTTTTTCACAATTTCCTTTACTTAATACAGCTGCTGCGAACGTCCTTACACTTTACTCCTTAGCGCAGCGGCAGTAACCATTAAGGCGCATTCATTTTTGGTTACTATCCGTGTTCCTAAAACAATGCATAGATGATTGACGTGCGCGTACAGCGCGCCACGCCTTCCGGAAATAGCCGATGTGAGACTCGGCTGTTTACGGCGCTATACGGCGCCTGCGCCTGCAGTGTAGAGCAGACTGCGCAGGCGCCGTAAAAAGCCGAGTCCCACTTCGGGTATTTTGGGAAGGCGTGACGCGCTGAACGCACACGTCAATCATCTATGCATCATTTTAGGAACGCCTATTCCCCCGGGGCAGGGAGAACCCGGAAGCCGGATTAAAACTAGGATAATACAGTAAGTACAGGGAGGGGAAAAAAAAACACCAGCATACTGCAGATGTCAACAGTATGCTGGATCTAATGATATATATTTTGTATAGGGTGAACCCCCGCTTTAAATTTCTACTTGCGACTATTAAGCGAAAAAAGTCGTACGATATTTGGATCGTGTGTATGGGGCATTAGTGTCCCTTTAAAGTGATTGTAAAGTCTATTTTTATTTTTTGTATGAAAATAACAAACATGTTATACTTACCTGCTCTGTGAAATGGTTTTGCATAGAGCAGCCAAGATTCCCCTTTCTCAAATTGTTTTTAATAACTGATGTTTTATTGCAATTTTTCAATGAAATACAAAGTAACATTAAATGTCAAGTATACAAAACAATGCATCTTGTGAAGCAACAAGCGTATCAAAATTCATACTAAAATTTATCATGTGAGACTAAAATGTAAAAGAAGACCATAATGTCAAATTCCACAATGAATAAGAATACAATATGAAAGCAATGGCTTTTTTTTTTTTGGTATAATAAATCTCACTGCACATAATAAAATAGCATTATAGAAACCAGCGTTATCGAGCTAGTGGAAGCTATTGTAATATATCATCTGATTTACCTGACTTCTGGAATAAAGTCAGGAATGGAATAGATATAGAATAATAGAGAGTGAAATCTTCCCGAGGGAGGAAAAGAGGGAAGAGAGGAAAAAAAAAAAAAAATAATTGTGGACAAAGATGTACAATTCAATCAAAACTATCAAACTGGCAAACAATCAAAAGGCATAACTTTCATTCCAACCAATTTGCATTTGATGTGTAGATCATGTTGATGCTTGTTGTCCCTGTGCCTGCCTGGATTTCTTCCAGGTACTCCGGTTTCCTCCCACACTCCAAAGACACGCTGGTAGGTCAATTGGCCTTAGTATGTGTATGAATGTGAACTAGGGACCTTAGATTGTAAGCTCCTTGAGGGCAGAGATTGATGTAAATGAACTATACTATGTAAAGCGCTGTGTAAATTGACTGCGCTATATAAGTACCTGTAAAAAATTTAATAAATATAACAAAATAAATCAACTAGGACGCAAAATTATCAATCATGTTGCATCAATTAGCAACACTGAGATACTTTGTGTAAGGCCTCGTACACACAATCAAATCTGTCTGCTGGAAACGGTCAGCAGACAGATTCGATCGTGTGTACGGGCGAGCCGACGGATTTGGCCACCCGACAGATTTCAAAGCATGCTTTGAAATCTATTGGGTGGGAACCCGTCCGCCCGACATGTCTGCTGGTTAGTACACTTACCAGCAGACATGTCGTCTCGCACCGGCGCCGAATGATTTCGACGCATGCGCGGAAGTGTTTTACTTCCTGATGCGGTGACGTGGCGGCGTCAACGTCACCGCCACGTCACCGACACGTCAGTGCGCTGTCTGCTGGCGGGGATTTTGGTTTGCTCGTGTGTACACGCGAGGAAACCAAAATGACAGCAGACAGATTTGTTCAAATCGGTCGGACAGACCGTTTTGAACAAATCTATTGCCTCGTGTGTACGAGGCCTAAGAATTTGATTGTATTTTACTCAAGCAAATTATTTATTTATTTCAGGTACGTATATATTGCTATCAATTTACAGAGCACTTTACACATATAAATTATGCAGCAACATCAGTCCCTGCCCTCAAGGAGCTTACAATCTAAGGTCCCTAGTTCACACCATATATACACATACTAGGGCCAATTTAGACAGGAGCCAATTGGAGAAGGAAACCAAAGTACCCAGAGGAAACCCACGCAGGCACAGGAAGGACTTTCAGGTAGTGCCGGTGACTTGTCATACTCTGCTCCCTATAACAGAATGCTGCGGAAGTGATGTGGCAGCCAACTGCGCATGCGCCATGCGTTCCAAATGCATCTGCGATGCGTTCCAATGAATTTACGACAGTACACACCAGCAAAACCTTGTTCGGCATCCAGGCTCTTTCCTTAACATCCCCGTGGGTTGGAGGATGTTAAAAAAAGAGCCAGGAGGTCGAGCGAGCGGAGCGAGCCGTCCGAGCGAAGCAAGGATGTGAGGCCGACTGGCCACTTTCCCCTAAGTCCACGTCGCTCTGAATGACGGCTTCGCTGGTGTGTACTGTCGTAAATCCATTGGAACGCATCACAATTGCGTTTGGAACACATCGCGCATGCGCAGTTGGCCGCTACGTCACTTCCGGAGCATTGTATGATAGGGAGCCGAATATGACACATCACCGTGGTTGGGATTCAAACCAACGATTATAAGGCCTCATGCACAATGGGGTCAATTCACAAAGCTTTATTTTCAGATTGCGAGTGTTATTTTAACGATTTTGCACGTTATTGAAGCTAGTTCAATTCACTAAACGATTTAACGCTTTGAAAAATCATCAAATAACGTTTCCCTACACAGAACCGATATTTTAAGGTGTGGATCCTTATTAAAGAGTCAAATCGTTATTTTAAAGATTCAAAACGTTATTTTAAAGAGTCAAATCGTTAAATATGTACAGAAGTGCAATTCACAAACATTTTTTTGACAGTTATCAATCGTTAAGCAATCGTTAAATTAACACCTCCCTCAGGGTGTCGTTACGACATTTCCCAGGCGATATTTTGTTGTTAGAGGAAGCTTTTGGCGATTTTTGTAGTGTAGTGTAGTGTTGGGCAAGCTAGAACCGTGCTCTATTTGAACTTAAAATTATCCAGAGGCGAATAAGAACATGTTAGAATGTTGTTCAGATTTATAAACGTGTATTCCGTTCACATACTATTTTGGATGACTTTTCTGAAACCCAGGTGATAGCTAAATTCCGATTATCATCTCCCATGATTTATTCTCTGTATGAGGAAATACACATGGCTTTAGAAAAGCACACACTAGAAGTTTTGCACATCTTGTATTGCTTGTGTCTCTCTCTCTCTCTCTTTTCCACATGCAGCTGTTCTCCTCCCCTTCTGCTCCCAGAATGCATCTCTCCAGCATTATTTAACGATCTTAAGAGTTATTTTAACGTCCCAAATGTTAATAATAACGTCTGAGTAGTTAGCATAACGTTTGGATAAAGAGTCAGTTGAAAACCATAACGACTATGTTAAATAACGATTATAGCTTTCGTGAATACCATGTTTGCTAGCGCTAAATAAGGAGTGCTAATTTAACACCTGAAGAAAACCAATAACTTTTCTCTTTGTGAATTAACCCGAGTGTGTGCATGGACACATAGGATAACATGATAAAGAGTTTATTGACTGTAGAAAAAAAAACGTGTACTGCCAAAAACAGCTGCTGTAAAAAAGTAAAAAAACGTCCAACGCAAATGAGGCCTTATGATCGTTGGTTTGAATCCCAACCACGGCACTACCTGAAAGTTCTTCCTGTGTCTGCATGGGTTTAGAAATGTGATTCATAAATTACAAACCTGTTTTCAAATTATTGACTGAAATTCACATTCCGGTCTATGTCATATTGATTAAATGAATTATTGATTATAGTTTAATTATTCATAGGAATTGATTGGAAAAAAAGTCAATCATTTATCAAAGCGTGCATGGTGCCACCTTAGCCTATCCAGCCATACTTGTCACCTAACTAATGAGGAACCATTGAAGGACTAAATGCCGACCACTGGTGCCCTTTTCAGGTACATTAATGGACTGATCTATTCAATGGTAATCCTTGTTCTGGTTTTGTTACTTCTTTTGATTGTCACTTTGAACATTTCCCCATATTTCTTTTGCACTTTTTTGTCTACTATCATAACTTTATAAGTTTGTAGAACTAGCTAAAAAATGCAAAAATAAAATTTGTTCAACAAAGCGTGTATGGTCACTAGGGATGAGCTTCGAGTTCGAGTAGAACTCATGTTCGACTCGAACATTGCCTGTTCGCCGAACAGCGAACTATTTGGGGTGTTCGCGGCAAGTTCGTGTGAACTTTAGAACCCTGTTAAAGTATGGGACTTGAATGTGTGCTAATTTTAAAGGCTAATATGCAAGTTATTGTAATAAAAAAGTGTTTAAGGAACCAGGATCCTGCCCCAGGGGACATGTATCAATGCAAAAAAAACTTTTAAAAACTGCAGTTTTTTTTGCAGCAGTGATTTTAATAATTCCTTTAAGTGAAACAATAAAAGTGAAATATTCCTTTAAATTCCGTACCTAGGGGGGGGGGTATAGTTTGCCTGTAAAGTAGCGCTTGTTTCCAATGCTTAGAACTGTCCCTGCACAAAGTGTAATTTCTTAAGGAAAAAAAGTAATTTAAAATCACTCGCGGCTATAATGAATTGTCGGCTCGCGGCAATACAGAGAAAAGTCATTCATAAAAAAAAAATGTGTGGGGGTCCACGGCATTTTTTTTTTTAAATTTGGGGTTGAGTTCCCCTTAATATCCATACCAGACCCTAAGATGAGTGATTTTAAATGACTTTTTTCCTTCAGAAATTACATTTTGTGCAGGGACAGTTCTAAGCACAGAAAACAAGCGCTACTTCACAGGCATACTATACACCCCCTAGGTACGAAATTTAAAGGAATATTTAAATGTTATTGTTTCACTTTAAGCATTATTAAAATCACTGCTCCTGAAAAAACTGCCGTTTTTTAAAACTTTTTCCTGACGCCAGACATGGCAGCATACCTATGATATAGCCCCGCCCCTATATCCACCCACAGGACACGTGATAACTCTCTATAAAACTCTGACTGAGAGCTACCTCCCCCATTCTCCTTTTTTGTCCTCAAGATCAACCTACGGACCGTTTCATTCAGGATAATCCCTTACCTGCCGACTATGGGGAACCCCTTCTGGTGGTCTTCTGGGGTTGAGGTGTTCTCTAATCAGAGACGACAGTCCTCCTTTGGCATTGCCGGCGATGGAGTCTGATTTGAGCAAGCTGGGAATGCATGATGCCTTCTTTCCTATGGAAGCCCTTTTCCAGGTCTGTCAGTTTCTTTCTTGTTCTCATGTCTTTAAAGGCTCCATACACACTGCAACTTTTGTTGTCTGATTTCCTTTAGAATTGCCAGGACCATGTGGTGCCTGCCTGATTGCATACAGGTTGAGGCTTTAGGGTTTGGCCTCATGTTGTGTGGTTTTGATAAATCTGAAGGGTAAAATCTGCAGAAGATTGTATGGTGTGTAGCCAGCTTAAAGGTGTCCTTTTGTGTGGATGGGTGTTGGCCTTCCTAATTGTATTAGAGTAGAGGTGAGAGAGCACTGAGTCTCAGGTGATTCAATGGCAGGGAGCAGTTAAACAGCTAATAAATGTCTTTGCTTTTTAAGCATCTCCTTCTGAGGTAAGTCTTATCTATCCTAGTAATGGGGATATATGGGGGGCGAGAGGAGTAAGGAGCAAAGTTTTACTAGGGGGATGGGGGTTCTGCCTTATTATTTTATTTAAATTATTACTATTTGTTAAAAAAAAAAAAATGCTGAGATATATGTATACATTTTTCTCTTTCACTTCCTTTATTTCTGTGGTCATGCAGTCCCCCATGCACCTTTTAGTAACTCCCATCAGCACGAGCCTACTGCCACATAACAAAGACCACCCCCACTATCAGGTAGAGGGCCAACTTTTGGTAAGTAAGAAGACGCGGGAGAAAAGAGTGCATTGAGCCCTGACGAGCGTGCCTTCTTATCTGTTGCAACCCCGGCCGCTCACACCCGCTCAAGGAGGCTCAGAGGCCCTCTCTGGCTCATCAGGATTTTCAGGGCGGAAGATGTCTCCTCCAGTCCTGGCAAACCCCAGTACAAAGGGTGCAAATGTACGCTTAAGAGAACGCACACAGCTTCTCCTCTGAGGGCTCAGCGCCCGAAAGGCGAATGTTGGTCATGTGGAGATGACCCTATGCCTGGAATGCTACTTTGCAGCGACTGCTTCAGGCAGCTTGCCAGAGAGGAGTTTGAGAGTCAGCAGGTGTCACCTTGCTCAGCAAAATAGTCCCCAACCCCCTGGCTGAATTTTCCAGTCATCTCGGGCAGCCAGGGACAAAAGTGGATGGACAGTATGGGCACTACACCAGGTCTAAACCAAGCCATTCAACCCTCTCTAACTGGAGGGGTACCAGGCACTTCGGGGGTGACTCCAGCCCAGCAGATTAAGCAGGCTAGTTTCCCAAACCCAGTATTATAGCCAACCTTTCAGGCAGACGGAGATGATATTGCCTCCTCCTCAACAGAAGATCCTGAAGGTTGAGGATTTGTTTTATGCTAATATCCTCATTTGTTATGGCAGTAAAGCTGCACTGCAATGGGTGGATCCGGTACCTCCTCCAAAGAAGGAGAAAACCAGTTATTACACACCGTACAATCTGATTTAAAATTGTGTGACAATCGCTGTACAATATGCATTAGGTACCGTTATTCTTTCAGGGCACCCCAAATGCCATGCGATTCTGCTGTGATAGGTCACATTGGAGAACGCACCTTTCAAAACATTGTGCAAAGTTGGTCGCCCTCAAATAGGAGCAGGGGCTTCTATTTGCGCACATAGGGCAACCAAGTGAATGGGCCGCACCCATGCGATTTGCAACATTGTGTACAAATCGCTCTTTGAAAATCGCATTGCATACATTGGTCTACTCTAAGTGACAAATTCAAATACCTCTGAAAGGTGACCTAAGCACAGATTGCCTTTTAGAGCAATAGCAGATCCTGCTGCAAGTGTAAGCAAGCCTTTAGGTTCCATAGGAGGAATCTAAAGAAGCAGGTAAGCTACCTTTTTTCTCTTATGACAGAAATAGGAAGCCTGTTTTCAGGAGGAATGAGAAAAGGGAGAGAGAAAATCCTCCTCAACCAATAGGTTGCAGAAGTTGTTTCCACTAATGGGGAAGGATGCGACCTCTTTTATCTACCCTCCAACGGTGGATGCGGCAGTCACCAGACTGACCAAGAATGTGACACTTCCGATGGAAGGTTCTTCCTCCTTTCACGAGATCCTTGTGAGACGCATTGCTTTAACATCCATAGCAAGTGCTATGTGAGTATGTGGGCGCAGAACTTGGAGTATGCGATTAAACCCAGCTGCCAAAGAGAAGAGTCATCAAGGCTCTTGACGAGATAACTTTCAGCGGACTCTACAGGTGAGGCAGCTATAGACATCCTTCGATGGTCATCCAGAGCCATGCTTGGCTCAGTCGCAGCCAAAGGTGCACTGGGGCAAAATCCTGGGCGGCTGGCCCATCCTCAAAGCTGAATTGCTGTAAGCTGCCTTTTGATGGGAAGGCGCTGTTTTGTCAAAATACTGGAAACTATCTTCTCCAGGGTTATAGGAGGAAAATCAGATCTTCTGCCCCAGGATCGAAGAGCCAGAGGGGGCAACCATTCAGAGGAGCGCCAAACAGGTACTGCGATTTTGGAGGCTTTCGCCCATCCTAGGGCGTCAGAAGGCGTTAGAGGGGTACACATTCAACCTTCATAAGATCGCAGGAGGCCAAGACCCATGCGGCTCCCCAGGATACTCAGAAGCCCTTTTAACACCAGGCCTGCCCAGGAGGCAGTTGGAGCCAAGTGGCTCAAAGTGACCCAGTTCCGGTAAGACCACTACCGAAGAATGGTGGTTTCAGCCCTCAGTGGTGCAAGGCCATGTAAGAGAAGAAATGGCTGCGCATCCAGGAATTTCGATATTCCTTTTATTGTTCAAAGTGATGACACCAACACAAGGTCCCATAGATGCATTTCACACATTCATTTTGTGCTTAATCATTTCCAATGGCAAGGCCGTTATTGATTATTTAATCGGCAGCCTCCAGAACTACCTCAAGAGGCTGAATCAATTTATACAGATAGACTCAAGATGGAGTCTCTCCATGCCATAAATACAGGTCATTCAACAAGGTTACTGGAGGATTTCAGTGGACCTGCAGTATACCTATCAGCATGTCCTGATCCTTTAGTCATACCAACTGTTTTGAGTTGAGGGGCAAGCATTGCCAAAACTAGTTGGCGCCTATGCGGAATATGCTCTACCTAGGGGCCTGGTTTAGTACTCAGGCAGCCTCAGTTTCTTTGCCACCTCAAACTCCCCAAAATCAGGGAGATGTTCCAACAGGCGTTGGTTGCACCAGTGATGTCAGCATCCCAGTGCATGAGTCCTCTCGGGACAATGGCTTTTGTATTCCGATGATCCTCTGGGCTCACTGGAAACTCAGTTTTCCAACAAGGCTTCCTGACGCAATGGAAGCGTTTTGTCTAGCCAGAGGCACCAGAGTTCTGGTGATTGGAAAAAAAAAAAAACTGCTAAATGGCTTAGTCTATTAGGGCTGCAGCCATGGATCATTATTGCTACAGAGACCAGCACAGCAGGGTGGGACACCACCTGCGAGCATCTCAGGATTCAGGGCAGGTAGGAATTTCCCACTCAGGGCCTAGTTTCCATATTCTGGAACTCCTACCAGCATTGACATTGAACACTTTACTGCCACACACATAGGTCTGCCAGTCCTACTCTGTCTGGACCACATGGCAGCAGTCCCATATACAGCGACAAGGTGACATGGACAGCCAGTCCCTCCTGGGAGAGGTGGAACCAATCCTGACTTTGGCCCAGCCATATCTCCCAGATTTGAGGGCCATATATCTGCCATGTATCTTCCAGCCTATCAGAATTTGGAAGCGGATTGTCTATCTGGGCAATTCAAGGATCCCAACGAATGGTCCCTTCACCCTGAAGTGTTCCAAGGGATCTTCCACGAGTGGAGATTCGCACAACTGGATCTGTTTTGCCTCATCGGCCTGCTACAAGGGGAACCGGTTCCTCTCACGCTACCCTCATCCATTAGTGGAGGGGACAGATGCCTTTACCAAGCCTTGGGTTGGGCAACTGGCCTATACCTTCCCTCCAGGAATTTTAGGATTAAAAAAATTGTTGAGCTTTGACAGTCATCACAGGTTTTCCTTACTGGCCTCACAGACCATGGGTCTCTCTGGCAATGGGTATCAGCGTGTGCACACCGATAATTCTGCCTGTGACTTCTCATCTCCTCTTATCTGAGGGAGATGCACTACATCGGCAACCATCACGTCTAAATTTAGCAGCCTGGAAATTGTAAGGCAGAGGTTACAAGAGTTTTCCAGATGTTTTTCAGAGGGGATTAGAACTCTGCAGAGTTCTTTGAAAGGGATCAATCGATGCTATGACTCTTGTGACCCAAATTTATCTCAAATCCTGTCTTTTCTACAATCTGAATTGGATTTGGAGCTCAGTTTGCTTAAAGGGATACTAAAGTCAGGGCTTTTAAAAAAAAAAATAACAAACATGTTATACTTACCTCCACTGTGCAGTTCGTTTTGCACAGAGTGGCCCGGAAAGCTGTCTTCTGGGGTCCCTCGGCGGCTGTCTGGGCTCCTCCTCGCAAAAGCTTTCCCTCTTCATGCGAGGGCGCTCGCATGGAGGAAAGCTTTTGCGAGCGCGCTCCCGTGATACAGCGGCGGCCATAGCCGCCGACTGTATCACTCGGCTCCGCCCCCGGCGCGCCGCGTCATGCGCTCTGATTTACAGCAGCGCTAGGCAATGGCTGCGCTGCTATCAATCCGCCCAGCCTAGCCAATCAACGGCCAGGCTGGGAACCGAAGAGGACGACGTGGACGCGCCCGGGAGATTCGAACGGTCAGGTAAGTACAACGGGGGCTCGGGGGGGGGCGGTGCTGTGAGATGTTTTTTTACCTTAATGCATAGGATGCATTAAGGTAAAAAAACGTGTACCTTTACAACCCCTTTAAGGTGAAAATTTCTGCCATCTTGGCTTTTTTCCCCCAAAAAAAAAAAAAAATGGGCAGCAAACCTGCTGATGGATCACTTCATGAGAGGTACTTGGACTATGCCTTCCCAAGAGAAATAGGTTTCCATTCATGGGACCTGGCAGTAGTCCTCAATTTTCTAGCAAACCCTCATTGTACTCTTGACAGAAGACTGCTCTTTATGGGAGATCTCCTCCTTTAAAATCAGCTTTTTATTAGCCTTGATTTCGGGGGAAAGTGCGTCGACTCCAAAATCTGGGGCGGCAGAACCTCATTCCATGTTCTTCCGAGACAGGGTTGGGCTGAGATCTTTTTGTTCCAAAGCGTGACATCCAGGTTTTGTCTTTCCAGTGAATGGGTGCTTCCAGCCTTCCCAGTGCAATCAGATGCCGATCTGCTCAAGTTAGGCTTTGAGGACTTTGGAATGTCCATCTCAGGCTACTTCTACATTCAGAATGATTAAGATTTAAAGAGTAAGTGGCCTCGGCCCGAACCATCTCGGCCTGAATCGTGAAAATACTCACTGGGCATGTGGAGGCGGTAAGGATCCTTCAGATATGGTTAGAGCTCATCGCTCAACCAGGGTGATGTCATCTTCTTGGATAGCACAGGCAGGGTTGTCTCTGTAGACAGTCTGCAAAGAGGCTAGCTGGTCATCACATTATATGTTCTTAATACACCACAGGGTGGATCTAGCAGCTCTTACTACGGTAGAGTTTGGGAGGAAGTTTATTCAAGCTTCTTTGTCTTAAGTTACAGCATTAAACCCTCCCTCTAGAAAGCTCTTCATGTATCATAGGTATGCTGCCATGTCTGGCGTCAGGAAAATGGAAAATTGTATCAAATACTTACTTTAATTTTCCTTTCCTGATGCCAAGACATGGCAGCATACAAACCCTCCCTCTGATCTTTTGTACTTTATACGGAGAATGGGGGAGGTAGCTCTCAGTCAGAGTTTTATAGAGAGTTATCACGTGTCCTGTGGGTGGATATAGGGGCAGGGCTATATCATAGGTATGCTGCCATGTCTTGGCATCAGGAAAGGAAAATTACGGTAAGTATTTGATACAATTTTCCATTTTTTTGCATTGATACATGTCCCCTGGGGCAGGACCCGGGTCCCCAAACACTTTTTAGCACAATAACTTGCATATTAGCCTTTAAAATTAGTACTTTAGATTTCAGACGTTTGAGTCCCATAGACTTTAACAGGGTTCTAAAGTTCACACAAACTTTTGGTCTGTTCGCAGGTTCTGGTGCGAACCGAACCCAGGGGTGTTCGGCTCATCCCTAATTGTCACCATTAGTTTTTTGCTGATGGATCTATGGTGCTGTCTGTCTGATCTGTATTTCTTTTATATAAACCTTGGGTACTTTGAGCTTATAGCTACCACTCAAGGTATTTTTTACAAAGGGCAGGTAGCTGGATGTTATTTGCATGACAGAACATCCCTTGGAGTCCTACCTGCCCATGTGCCATGGTCTCTATTCGCTTCAATTGATGGCTCTTCTGTCAGCATGTTAGGGTGCAGACACTTGCCATTGAAGCCAACTGAGACACTGAACTGCAGATTAAAATCTTCCATTTTCCATCAGAATTCCATTCAAGCTGTCTTGCATACACACTGTCAGACCAAATTCCGACCGTCCAAAACGCGGTGCCGTAAAACACTACGACGAGGCGAGAAAAATTAAGTTCAATGCTTCCGAGCATGCGTCAACTTGATTCTGAGCATGCATGTTTTTTTCTCCGTCGGAGTTCCACACAGATGTTTGGAATTTCCGATAGGATTTTTTTTCATCGGAAAAAAATAAAACATGTTCTATTTCTAAACTCCGATGGAAAAAAGTCTGATGGGACCCACACAAGGTTGGAATATCCGATGAAAAAATTCTGTCTTTTTCATTTCATTCCTGGATGGGTTCACTACACGCTGAACTGTACAAAAAGGCAGTTGAGGATGATTGAAAAGAAATGATATGGTTTATTTTTCCATATTGCTGGATACACGTGCAAGCATCAAAACAGCATAACCAAAAAAATAAAATAAAATAAACCCTTGCCACTTGGGGCGTCTACCTTCCCAACACAGGAACCTACCTATGGAGTCTGGTACAGCCTACTGCTGGGCAGACACTGCTGGTCCTAAAGCAGAAAACAAAAAGTCTCTTTGATATTTCTCACACAGAAATATTCATCAGCACCTCCCCTTTTTTTAGTACTGTTTGTGACTGTTCCTTCACTCACACAGCCTCAGGATGCAGCAATCAGTCGTCACTCTTAGGCTATCTTTATAGGGGCTTTAATTGCTTCATTTTGAACAGCTGAAGGCTTCTAACGCCCCAAACCTCTCTGGCCATCTCTGCAGCCGACGCCTAATAGTAATTGGTGTATTGTCTAAACAAGGCAGAAATATATCTCCCGTCTGTGACAACACACACAGATTTACCTGACTTCCTGTCACATACCCCCCCCTCTTGTTTCAACCCTAGGGTTGGGACACAGGTTGCCAGGCACGCATGCACTCGGGACAAACCATCTGCATTCCCCATTTTAACACCGGGGCGAAGCGTTACGACAACACTAAATTCCTGAAGGGCCAGGAACCACCTATTTATTCTCCTATTGGTCTTTAAATTTTGGCTGAGGTACATAAGAGGGTGTTCCTTGCTCTGTAATATACTCATTTTCAGTTGTAAACCATGCAAAATCTTAATTGGTTTTTCAATGGACACAAAGGTTTCCCTCAATAGCTCAATCCCTGAAGAACTCAGCGAGTCATAACCAATACCAAGAGCTGATAACACTGTGCTCTGCAATGGATCATCCATGTGGATGCCTTCTTCAGATGTAAACACACTAAGACTGGAATCCTCCAAGACATGGTGACACTCAAAAAAATCTGTTCTTCTATGAACTGGACTAAAGTCTGACGCATATGACCGATGTACTAGGCGGTTTTTCTTCCCTTTGGTGCTGTAGACGGAAATCATTATTTGTCAATTCTGTATTTCCAAGTTTCTTACTTTGTGATAGTTCAGACTCACAAGTATGGTGAAAATCTACCAAACCCAATGTAAGGTTTGCAGAAACTGAATCCTCGTCACTTTCTTGAACCAACTGCTTACTCTGTGCATCACTTGTTCGCACATCCCTATTCTCACCAATAACTTGACAACTGCTATCGGACACATCATTAACTGAGCTAGACAAAATTTCTTGTCTAGCAGCTACAATCACTTTTGAAATTATGTTTATGGCTAGTTGTTCAGCTTTCTTTGCCTCATAGTTTCCCAAAAATGTTTTAGTATTTGTTTCTTTGAAACCATCGACTATTGGACACAAATTCTCATATTCTTCATTCCTTTCCAGACATTTGGAAAAAACATCCATTAAATTAGTACATTTAGCTTCTCTGACCACTTCAGTGATGGAGGTTTTACAACGTTCAGAGGGCTCACCTGCCATTACAGATTCTACACTTTGAAAAATAGATTTTACTTCCCGAGGAACCTTGGTAGTCAAGTCCAAAGTATTATCCTGCGTTACTTGCTCTGACAGAACACTTTTTAAAGACTGGGTTTCACAGGATGTGACACTACCTTTATATTCAAATCCGATTTCATTAACATAAAAATTAATACACTGCTTTTCAACATGCAAATAATTTACAGAGGCAAAAATAGCTTTAGTCTGGGTGTATGTATATTTCTTGCAATTCAGATTCCTCAATGACCCTGCTCTGCTGATCATCAATTATGGGAAAGTCATGAATATCACCTGCCTTACTACATTCACAAGGCTCAGTGGATATTGGACACACTTTTTCTACATCATTTAGTGCAGTGTCAGAATTAAGTTTTTCAGCTTTATTTCCATCAAGCAACTGACTGAGAACTGAAGATGTGCAAACCCCTACTTCCTGCACTTCAGCCACTTCATTTGCCCTGAAGCGGTCAGGGATTTCACTTTCAACATCACTTCCAGAAAGTTCAGCTTCATTTTCCAGAAAGTCCTTCAGATTTAGCTTTCTAAGAATTGCCCCCTCCTCATCGTCGTTATCTTCCACACATTCTTCATTATTTATTGTTAGTCCATTCTGAGTGTTGGCTGTTTCCGTAGGATAATCATCAACTTTAACATCTTCATGTTCCGTTTCTGCTTTGGTAATCTTGGTGACACCAGGAACTCCTAACTTGGCAGAGTAGGCCCAAAGGAATGAATAGTGATCCATACAGCCCTGGCACACCATCTCATGAAACTCAACGTGCTCCGATGGAACTGCCCCTAGGTGCCGACCATGAAACCAGTCCTCACACACCACACACTGGATCATCTCATCTGGGGTCTCATCCTCAGGATCGGGGTACGGTCTCTTACATGTGCAGTACATGCCAAAGAAATTGTCATTGTAATTATTAGCTAGGTTTTTCTTCTCTTTATCCGGATATAACTTGCACTCCAGCTGTTTAAATTTGGCATTTCCACAATCGCAGCAAAAGTTCCTCTTGGTGCAGAGCTCAAACAGGTCGTGGCCTTCATGACACTTTTATTCACAGCCCAGACATATCCCAGCAGGCTCCTCTTTATCCAGGGTGCAGGTACTGCAGGCGTACAGCGCTTGTCTCTTCACATAACCCAGGGGGTAGGAGCACTTTTCAGAATCGCTCCCCGCCAGCACAGCAGACGCCTCATCCTGCAGGGCGTCATCCTCCTTCACTGCCATTTCCACCTTTACTTCCTCCTTCACTTCCTCCTCTTCATCTTCTGCACCACTTTCAATTTCTGCAAGCTCTTTGCTGTCAGAATCATCACATGGTAGAAGATGGAAATCTTCAAGCCCGGCCTCATTTTCTTAATTTTCTCTGTTGGTGAAAGAACCGGAACAGGGAGCAACTGCTTCAGACATTAGGTCACTTTTCTCATTTTCAGCATGAGCCTTTGTACAACTAAAAGATTCTTGATTTGAACCATCATCTTGACAGACAAATTTTCCAGAGCAGAGGAGTCCCAGCAACTCATCCATAACCCCTATCTTGGAGCCATTTGCATCAGGCTGGCTGGTGTTGGATTGTGATTCCTTAAACTTTCCTGAGCAGAGATCTAACAGTTCGCCCATATTTGCATCCATAGCATTCTCATCCATACTGTCCATCACAAGTCTTTGCTTGGCAGAGCTGTACTTGCTCCTGTTGCGGTCAACATTTAGAAAACCATCAGCATGCGTGACAACGATCTCTTCGTTGTAATCCTCATCACTCCAAAGTAAGTTTTCTGTGCAAGAATCGCTGAGCGTCTCCTCATCACTTAGTCTTGTATATGTACGGCATCCATGATCGCTGCTTTTACCGGAACACGGAGCCTTATAATCACTGTTGAGCTTTGAAGGTTGGAATTTTTTTTGGTGAGAGCTCCTTAGAAACCTCTATGTTCTCTTCACTACCAGACAGCTCTGACTTTGCTTTCTTTTTCTTCTTTTATTTTCTTTAACTTCAGACTCAAGAAATCTTTGAACTTTTCTCTTACTTTTTCTTTAACACTTTCAGACAGCTTGTCTGGCTTGCGATGAGACTTCTGGATTAAGTTCTCCTTGCTTTTGTCTTTTAGGGACGGTCGGTGGGAATTTGAACTGTTTGTGGTGCGTCTTCTCTTTGAGCTTTGCTGACTGGCCTTTTGGTGAGCTAAAGAGCCTCTTGTCTGCATATGCCTCGTGACAGGACTCTGATCCTGCTCTGACTTGTCAACGCCAGGGAAATACTTCATATGGTAATGCAGCAATTTGGCTTTGTAAAAAGATCTGGAGCAATCCAAAATTTTGCCTTTAAACTTGTTGAGTTCCATTTCCAAGGTAACAGCTTTGGTAGCTGGATCATCAAGTTTCTTCAAAGTATTTGCTAAAGGTTCTCTACTGTATTTAGCAGAACTGTCTGACCGTCGATTCAGCTTCATAGGATCTGTTACTGCGGGGACAGCCGGGACCTCCTCAGCATCTTCTTGTACATGAGGGTCTTTCTCTTCTGGTTTGGTCTCGTCTGGTTTGACCTCTGGAACGCCATTCACAACATTGGATTCAACAGGCTCTACAGACTCTTCTACTACTAATGGCGGCTCCTTTACTTCGGGAGTTTCAGGCTCTGCCAGGGCACACTCCTCTGGCTCCACTTTGTGTTCCTCTGGTGAAGTACTACACTCCGGTGATGATTCCGTCTCAACAACAGATGTGGTAACCGCCATAGCATTATGGTCCTCTGGATTCTCAATCAGAGAGGGCTTGCTATCCTTTTCCTCTGTTCTCTCAAATAGTTTCGCGATGGCCTCCATTTGCTGCTGGTGTCTCTGTTTCCAACCTGACATTCTCTCTCGGTGAGCCTGTTGTTGAGCTGCAATGCTCTGTTGGTGAGATGCAAGGCTCTCTTGGTGAACCTGTTGTTGAGCTGCAAGGCTCCGCTGCAAACCTGCATTCATCTGCTGTTGATTTGCATTTGCTATAACCAGCTGTTTTAGCATCTCCTCCATTTTGGGTTTACTTTAACTGCCTGCATTCTCCACCATGTGTGAGGGATTCGCTCGGTAGCGGGTGTGTGTGACCCCCTGGATGGGTTCACTACATGCTGAACTGTACAAAAAGGCAGTTGAGGATGATTGAAAAGAAATGATATGGTTTATTTTTCCATATTGCTGGATACACAGCATCAAAACAGTATAACCAAAACAAAACATAAAATAAACCCTTGCCACTTGGGGCATCTACCTTTCCAACACAGGAACCTACCTATGGAGTCTGGCACAGCCTACTGCTGGGCAGACACTGCTGGTCCTACAGCAGAAAACAAAAAGTCTCTTTGATATTTCTCACACAGAAATATCCATCAGCACCTCACCTCTTCAGTACTGTTTGTGACTGCTCCTTCACTCACACAGCCTCAGGATGCAGCAATCAGTCGTCATCCTTAGGCTATCTTTATAGGGGCTTTAATTGCTTCATTTTGAACAGCTGAAGGCTTCTAACGCCCCAAACCTCTCTGGCCATCTCTGCAGCTGACGCCTAATAGTAATTGGTGTATTGTCTAAACAAGGCAGAAATATATCTCCCGTCTGTGACAACACACACAGATTTACCTGACTTCCTGTCACAATACGTGTTTGCAAAAATGGCCGGTCTGGATGAAGTCCAGGGCCAAATGTTTGTCACAGTTCAGCTCTGCTGAGATGTAAATCTGGCCCTGGCTTTATATGTCTATATATGATGGCAGGATTTTGTGTAATGAATTCAGGATTTTGTGTGATAAATTCAGGAATTTGTGTGATGAATTCAGGATTTTGTGTGATGAATTACTTGTGTGACGATTTTGAGTAATGAATTCAGACGATTTTGTGTAATGAATTCAGGATTTTGTGTGATGAATTCAGGATTCTGTGTGATACATTTTTTGTGTGATGAATTCTGGATTTTGTATAATGAAATCCGGATTTTGTTTAATGAATTCAGAGGATTTTGTGTAAATTAATTCATAGGATTTTGTGTAATGAATTCCGGATTTTGTGTAATGAATTTAGAAGATTTTGTTTAATGAATTTAGAGGATTTTGTTTAATGAATTTAGAGGATTTTGTTTAATGAATTTCGAGGATTTTGTGCGATGAATTCCGTATTTTTTTGTGATAAATTTCCGGATTTTGTGTAATGAATTCGAGGATTTTGTGTAATGAATTCCGAGGATTTTGTGTGATGAAATCAGGACTTTGTGTGATGAATTCAGGATTTTGTGTGTTTTCATAAAACTTTACAAATAGCAGAACACCCAGATACTGATCGCTAGCAATATGCAGTCAGTGTGCCGGTGACGTCACTCCTTGGGCACGCCCCTCCATTCCTCCCCGTTTCCCATAGTGGGAAGTGTCCTGAGACTCCGGCAGGCAGCTTCTTGTACGGACTGTGCTGGGACTCATCCTGCCCGCTCCGCTCATGTATACAGTCCGGATCACTACAATGGATTAAACGGCAACTTTGATGGAAGAAGTATCATGAGTTCTGGTGAGTGCGGGATCCGGGATCCGGGATGGGGATTTTCCACTCGCTGCTCATCAGTCCGGACTAAGGATGTGCGAGAGGCTTCCTGGGCAGCGCTATGGGAAGAAAGGGGGGCGGCAATCTGCTGTGCTGGGAGACACACTGACTGCTACTACCTAAATTCTAACTTCTTCACTGTGTGCACTGCACGAGAGATACAATCTACACTACTCATTACATATATTCTGACCTGCAGGACATAATGTCATCTACTACTGATCACTAAGTCTGGGCTAATGCATAGAATGTCATCTACTACTACTACTGATCACTGGACTACAGCATATAATGTGATCTACTACTACTGATCACTGGACCACAGTATATAACATTATCTACTACTACTGATCACTGGACTACAGTATATAATGTGATCTACTACTGATCACTGGACCACAGTATATAATGTGATCTACTACTACTGATCACTGGACCACAGTATATAATGTGATCTACTACTACTGATCACTGGACTACAGTATATAATGTGATCTACTACTGATCACTGGACTACAGTATATAATGTGATCTACTACTGATCACTGGACTACAGTATATAATGTGATCTACTACTGATCACTGGACTACAGTGTATAATGTGATCTACTACTACTAATCACTGGACTACAGTATATAATTTGATCTACTACTACTACTAAACAGTAAACTACAGTATATAATATGATCTACTACTGATCACAGACTACACTACAGTATACAATGTGATCTACTACTACTACTGAACACTGGACTACAGTATAACATGTGATCTACTACTACTGAACACAGAACTACAGTATAAAATGTGATCTACTACTACTGATCACTGACTACAGTATATAATGTGATCTACTACTGAACACTGGACTACAGTATATAATGTGATCTACTATTACTGATCACTGGACTACAGTATATAATGTGATCTACTACTAATATTACTGATCACTGGACTACAGTATATAATGTGATCTACTACTACTGATCACTGGACAACAGTATATAATGTGATCTACTACTGATCACCGGACTGCAGAATATAATGTAATCTACTACTACTACTGATCACTGGACTACAGTATATAATGTGATCTACTGATCACTGGACTACAGTATATAATGTGATCTACTGATCACTGGACTACAGTATATAATGTGATCTACAGTATATAATGGGATCTACTACTACTAATCACTAAGTCTGGACTACACTATATAATGTGATCTACTATTACTACTGATTGTTTAATCTGAATTACAGGATATAATGTGTACTACTACCGCTGATCACCTAGTCTGGACTGCAGGATAGAATGTGTACTACTAATCGCTTACTATAGACTACAGTATATAATGTGTACTATTGATCACAAAGCCAGAAAATGGCCATGCATGCGCAGTGCACACTCCATGACACCTCTGGGCACCCAGCGTGGAGGAAGGGGAACATGTACACGAGAGCATGTAGAGCACTCTCTGATCACCACCTTATTAGTTTTACTCTCTCCCTGTCTTCCACCTCCTCTCCCTCCAATCGCCTAAGGCCTCGTACACACGAGCAGACAGATTTGTTCAAATCTGTCTGTCCGACAGATTTGAACAAATTTGTCTGCTGGGATTTTGGTTTGCTCGCGTGTACACACGAGCAAACCAAAATCCCCGCCAGCAGACAGCGTGCTGACGTGTTGGTGACGTGGCGGTGACGTTGACGCCGCCACGTCACCGAACCAGGAAGTAAAACACTTCCGCGCATGCGTCGAAACCATTAGGCGCATGTGCGAGAAGACATGTCTGCTGGTTAGCGTACTAACCAGCAGACATGTCGGGCGGACGGGTTCCCAGCCGACAGATTTCAAAGCATGCTTTGAAATCTGTCGGGTGGCCAAATCCGTCTGTTTGCCCGTACACACGATCGAATCTGTCTGCTGAAACGGTCTAGCAGACCGTTTCCAGCAGACAGATTTGATCGTGTGTACGAGGCCTAAGAGTTACCCTAGCCACCTCAACCCTTCTCTTTTCTACAAAATCCCACCCCTGTCCTGCCCCAACCTAGCCACTCCCATCTATAACAGCTCACTGTCATCCTCCCTAGACAAGCTCACCTCTCTCACTACACGCCGAATCAGGCCGGCCACTACAACTCTGGGAAACAGAGGACAACAGAAGTCTCAGAAAACATAGCCACGCTCTAGGGCGCATGTGGCGTAAGACTAAGGCCTCTTTCACACGGAGCGGTCCATTTTTCGGTCCGCTCTGTGTGTGTCTGTCGGCTCAGCGGGGGGTCCCGCTCAGCTGTCGGCGGACAGGGCGGTCCCCGCATACTGTGCAGGGACCGCCCTGTCTCTCCTCCGCTATCCCCTATGGGGAATCGGATGAAAACGGACCGTCTGTCCGTTTGTATCCGATCCACCGGACGGAAGAAAAATAGGGTATCCACAGATACAATCCTTACTTCCCTCCTTCAACCTTGCTAGAAATAACGAGGTTGCTGAACTTCCTTCTAACACCCATTTAACCACCACCCCCCTGGATCCTGCTCTCTCACAAATGCTACGCTCACCCTCTGACTCTATTCCACACTCTCTAACTCGCATCTTCAATCTATCCCTTTCTTCTGCCATCTTCCCCAACTCTCTAAAACATGCTCTAGTTAGTCATCCCTAGCCTTAAAAAGCCCCCACCAATCTTCACAACTTACGCCCATTTCCTTAGTCACCTACTCCTCCAAACTGAAGGTTCGTTTCATCGGTCCAAACAGATCGTGTGTGGGCCCCTTCGGTCAAAAAAAAGAGAACTTGCTCTAAAATGTAACCAATGGACACCTAACCGATAGGTCAAAACCGATCGTTAGTATGCAAAAGCATTGGTTAAAAAGCCGCGCATGCTCAGAATCAAGTCGACGCATGCTTGGAAGCATTGAACTTCATTTTTTTCAGCACGTCGTTGTGTTTTACGTCACGCGTTCTGATACGATTGTTTTTTTAACCGATGGTGTGTAGGCACAACAGATTATCAGTGAGCTTCATCGGTTAACCAATGAAAAAACGGTCCTTCGGACCGTTCTCAACGGATGGACTGATCGTGTGTACGCGGCCTTACAACTGACTGAGCGACCATCTAATTAAGAACAAACTTCTTGATTGCCTCCCATGGTTTTAATATTATCTCTACGATGACGACACCCAAGTCTTTCTCTCCACCCCTCAGCTCAATCCCTCAGTCTCCTCAAGCATCACCAACTTACTATCAGACATATGAGCCTGGATGTTGCATCACTCCCTCAGTCTCCTCACGCATCACCAACTTACTATCAGACATATCAGCCTGGATGTGGGATCACTTCCTTAAACTCAACCTAGCCAAAACTGAGCTCATGATATTTCCTCCCCCATGTTGCTCTTCTCCTTATTTCTCTGTCAAAATCAACGGCTCAACTATCAATCAGTCCACCCATGGCAAGGTGTAATCCTGTACTCTGAATTAGTCTTTTGACCCCACATCCAGTCGCTGTCCAAAGCTTACTGCCTCGACCTCCGCAACATCTCCAAGATACTCCCCTTCTTAAACAACGACACCACAAAGCTTATTATCCACTCCCTGGTCATCTCTCGCTCCTCATTGGCTTGCCTTTAAATAGGCTATCCCCTCATGAACGCTGCTGCCAGGCTCATCCACCCCTCAAACTATACATCTGCTACCCTCTTTGCCAATTCCTCCATTGGCTGTCACTCAACCAACAAATTCAATTCAAGATACTAACCATAACTTACAAAACCATGCATAACTTGGCCCCCAGCTATATCACTAACCTGGTCTCAAAATACCAACCTAATCATTTTTTTCGCTCCTGCTTCTTAGCTCCCTTGTCACCTCATCCCATGCTTGTCTCCAGAACTTCTCCCGAGCCTCTTCCATCCTCTGTAATTTGCTCTACCCCAATCTGTCCGATTTATCTCCTACTTCTACTACTGTCCACTTTTAGAAAATCCCTGAAAACCCATCTTTTTAGAGAAGCCTATCTGGCCCCCACCTAACAACTATACGTTTATTTTCTCCATCAGCACATCCCCCCACGGTTATTACCTCTTGTATCTCTTCACTCTTCCTTTTAGATTGTAAACTCTAAGGAGCAGGGCTCTCTGACTCCTACTGTTTTAAAGTATATTGTAGTTGTACTGTCTACTCTCAAGTTGTAAAGCGCTGCATAAACTGCCGGCTCTATATAAATCCTGTATAGTAATAGGGTGGTGTGCCTAATTACATCAGGTGTTTGCAGCAAGGGAGGGAGACACAGTTCTGCATCTTTGTCCTTCTTGTTGAGAAAGCCTGTCCCAACACTGTTAACTGTACTGCGGTGTATAAGGTCAGCTATAGTTAGTATGGTGGCACAGTGACTTAGTGGTAAGTGCTTCTGCTTTACAGTAATGGGACAGGACAATATATGCATGGAGTTTGCATGTGTTCAGGTTGGTTTCCTCCAGGTACTCTGACATGATGGTAGGTTAATTGTCTCCTGTCTTAATTGGCCCTACTATATTTGTACAAATTGGCTTGTGCATATCTGTACCACATTCTGCATGCCAGTTCCAAGCTGGAGAGGGTTGAGGAAAGACCTGGCTACCTACCGTATTAAAAAAAAAAAAGCTATGGAAATGGTCTTCAAGCTTATTAGATATAATACGCAGAGAGCTGGCTCATTGAATGGCGAGAGTGGGACTGCATGAATAAAAAAAAAAAAAAAAATATATATATATATATATATATATATATATATATATATATATAATCACCTTTTAGGGCTAGTTTACACTTGCTTCAAAACTCGGACAGGCTTTGTTGAAGCGCTCTGAACGCCAGTCAAAGCTCCTGTCAATGAATAAAATGGTTAGCTTACAGTTCTGTTTACAGTTCTGCTTTTGCTTGATTTTTCGACGGGGTTATGGTGGGGCTTTGATGAGGCTTTGCCATAGACTTCTATGGAGGCTTTAAAGATGCTTTGAAGCACCACTAAAGCTATATGGGGTATAAGCAAAAGCAAGGTGTAATGCCGCGTACACACGGTCGTTTTTTGCGATGAAAAAAAACGACGTTTTTTAAAACGTCATTTAAATTGATCGTGTGTGGGCAAAACGTCGTTTTTTGTCTTCAAAAAAACGACCAAAAAAAAATTCCAACATGCTGGAATTTTTTGTGTCGTTTTTCAAAATGTCGTTTTTTGTTTCACAAAAAGTCACCGTGTGTAGCAAAAACGTCTTTCAAAACGACGTTTTTCAACCCGTGCATGCCCAGAAGCTAGTTATGAAGCGAGCTTCAATGGAAAAGAGTGGTGAACGTAACCTCGCTTTTTGTGAAAAAACGATGGTGTGTATGCAAAATTGTCTTTGAAAAGTGACGTTTCAAAAACGTCGTTTTTTACTTCACAGAAAACGTCGTTTTTTTTCATCGCAAAAAACGACCGTGTGTACGCGGCATAAGACTGTAAGCTAACCATTTTATTTAGTGACATGAGCTGTGACTAGCATTCAGAGATCTTTAACAAAGCCTGTCCGAAGCTTTGTTGAAGCCGAAGCAAGTGTAAATGAGCCCTTAGGCCCCTTTCACACTGACATGTTTTTCAGGCGGTTTAGCGCTAAAAATATCTTAAAATCAATGGGAAACTGCGGTAATATGCCTCTGCAGAGGCGCATTGTGGGTGGTATTAACACTTTTTGGCTGCTAGGGGGGGTTAAAACTGAACCGCTAGTGGCCGAATATTGCGGTAAATATGACAGTATAGAGGCGCTAAAAATCGTGCTGCTATACCGTCACTGCACCTCCACTCCCCCGTGTGAAAGGGGCTTTAGTGTGCTAACATTTCTGCAGTACAAATTCTTTAGTGATACATGATTGTGAAGATGAGCAGGCATTCTACCGCCAATAGGAAGGAAATGATTACTGTTATGGATGAAGGGGTCATATTTTGAGAAGGTGAAGTGTTTCGCTTTGTAGCCAAACTTCTGCTTCAGCAACAGGATGTTTATTTTTCATATTCCAGGCTGTAGTTTTCTACTTACAAGTCATTTCCACATGTTTGTGAAAAACATCTCAGAAGCATGCCCTGACTTTACATCAGTGTAACAGATGGCTGAAATCTTCTACCAAATACCGATGCTGGAAAAAGTAGGCTCCAATATTGCTGTCATTAGCGCTCTGATCACACTATGAACCGCACCACATTCCTGTGCAATTCACATGCGATTTAGCGTGGTGCAATTTTGAGCCCATTCACTTTGAATGGCCTTAAACTTAATTGCATCTCACCAAAGAAGTGCATGCAGCTTATTTTAAAACTGGATTGCGTGGTTGTTGTGTACCATGTGATCCAGTGCAGCCAAACGCACTGTGTTTGCGGCCTGTGTTTGGGGTGTCATTAAATTTGTATTGACACCCGCAGCAGATCGTAAGGGCAGTGAAATTTGCAAGCAGTGTGGGTAACTCACAAGGATCACAGCGTTTCCCGCCCCACATGAGTGTGAACCTAGCTTTATTTTTCTGAAGCACTGCATATCAGGTAATGTATGGAACAAGTAAAAAGGTGCAGGCTTTGGTGTCCTTGTATGTTTGCTTTGTGCTTAATTGGCTTTTTAATGCATTATTGCACAATAGTCTACCATCGATGGTCTGGTAAGAATACAGTGTAGCGCTTACCCCCACAGGAGCCGCTGGTTAGATTTGGGATGGCATTTTACCACATGGCTCTGGTCAAGTGTCTAGGGCAAACGGTGAACACAGTGGCAATGAAGGAATCTCCGCAAAATAGGAAGTCTCTTTATAAGTGCTCTTTATTACCCAGCCGGGTAAAAACATTCAAACAGGTAATGGGAAGGATAGACAAAGGTTGAGGGAAATAGCAGACTCAGGCCTTGGATATTGGAGCAATCCTGCTTCTGACAAATAATTAGTCTTTCTGCGCCACTCCAACTTGAGTGGGAACAGCGTACCTGGACAGGTCTCCCTCACAGACCTGGCAGCCAGAGTATCACTCGAACTTAAGAAGGATGCCTCTGCCACAGGCTCTTCTGAATGATCGTCAGGAAATCGCCTCTGCCATCGGCCTTCCCTGAGTGTTGAACTGGAGGTATTCCTCCTGAGTAAAGGTTCTCTCCAGTCTTCCCTTAATGTCGCCAGAGTACTGACTGAGAGAGGAAACAATCCCTCAGTGTCCAGTACCTCGATCCCGATGGGTTGTCTAGGCCAGTGATGGTGAACCTTGGCACCTCAGATGTTTTTGAACTACATTTCCCATGATGTTCCACTACACTGCAGAGTGCATGAGCATCATGGGAAATGTAGTTCCAAAACATCTGGGGTGCCAAGGTTCGCAATTACTGGTCTAGGCCCTATTGAATTGCCTGCCTCCGGGCTCTCCTCAGACTGACTCCCCACCGAACAGCATAACTCGCTTGGGATCTCCGATGGTGGGTCCCCATGGTGTTCAAAATGTTCCGGACCAGCTTGGCTCCGGAACCAGGAACTCCACGTAGCACCCACGCCCCGGCCAGGTAGGCCATAACGCACAGGATGCGGTGATGTGCGGTCACCCTAAAGGTGGGTGCCGCACCAGGAACCAGAAGACAAGGAAGACCCCACAAGATGGCGTCTGCCCCATAAGTACCCTCTCCCAGCATGCCCAGCGAGGCCCAAGCCTCCCGATTGGCTGGAAAAGAGCACCCGAACCTCAGCCTCCACTGCTGCCACCTGCTGTCTCGGGGTGTAATAACACCCCAAGCACAGCAGAGCGAGCCCACAGCACAGCCAAGCTGGAACAGAGAGCCCCAAACAATTATAATTGAGATCAGAGTAAGTTTACACTCCGATCTTTCCCACTAAATTTAAATAGCGTCCGTACTTGGAAGTACAGGGGCGCTACAACAGGTTTAGACAAAAATCACACAAAAAATGCAGGTGAAGGTCTGCACCTGTGTGGGTGATGTAAAGTTGACTGAACCTCCTTATTTACAAACTGAAATAACGCAGATCAGTGTTTCCCTCTTTTAACTGATATACATAACCAGGGATCATTTTCCAGACCCTAAAGTAGAACTATAGGGTTATAACTCCTGTCATATTCTTTTTTTCCGACATCTGTGTCCCATTGCGGAGATTTCCCTTCACTTCCTATCTCGTAGCCAAACAGGAAGTGAGAAGAATCCCCTGCAAAATAAGGGAATTCCCTGGGGACCTCCAGATCACCAGAACTAGTGTCCTCATTGGAATATTTCCCCTTTATCACTTTTTTTGGGCAAATCCCAAAATATGTGATTTTCTTTTACTTTCACTTTCAATATTAATGGTAAACAGGACACATAGAGAAGGCGAATCACCTTAACAGGGAGATAGATGGCAATAAAAACCTCTCCACTTTATCCAAAACTATAACAACAAAGTTTTGCCTTTTAGTTATACTTTAAAGACAAACTGAACTGTATCTGAGCACCACAAACTGAAAACGCTATTTAATAAATTTTTAATTTTCAGGCTGGGTTCACACCTATGCGAATTGAGTGCGGCCTAAACTGCATTTAATACGCAGAACATTTCTAAATACATTGTTTTCAATGAGGCTGGTTCACATATGTGCGATACATTCGCCCTGCGCATTGCAGAAAAAACGTGTGCAGATTTTATGCCTTGCGGTGCGGCTCAGGTGCGAATTCAGGCCCATTATCTTCAATGGGTACGCAGCTGATTCGCAGATGTGTTCAGTTCTCTTCAGGAATTTCTCTCATTCAGCTCAATACACTTCCCCCCCACTCTCCTCTCACCCGTAACTTCTCCCAGGTCTCCAAATTCGCAGCAAAAACGGAGCTAATCTGCTGAACACTTCCCTTATCTATCTGCAGAGATTACAGAGCTGAAATACGCACCGCACAAGTGTGAACCCAGCCTCAAAGTACACTCACCTATCCTTCCATGACTCCATGCTTTATTTTGTAGAGCACAGGTGTCAAACTGGTGGCCCTCCAGCTGTTGCAGAACTACAATTCCCATGAGGCTTTGCAGGGCTGACAGTTACAAGCATGGCTCCCACAGGCATGATGGGACTTGTAGTTCCACAACAGTTGAAGGGCCGCCAGTTGGACACCTCTGGTAGAGAAATCTCTTTGAAAAACGCCCACCTAGCATTTTTCGTCACAGCCATCTTGAGTAAGGACAGATGATTCATGTAGCATTTACTTCCTGGAGACCATTTGCCCTTAGCTTAGGCACGCGAGATAGGGACCTTATATTGTAAGCTCCTTGCGGGCAGGGGCTAATATGAAATGTCTATAGGAGCTTTTAGCGATAATATGCCAGTATTTACAACATATTTCCACTTCCCCTCCAGTGCTGCACTGTCGGTCACAGTCGCTTCCATCTCCTCCTGGTCTTCCTTCCAGGTTTGGACTCTTTGGTCATTTGCTTGTCCAGGCCGGGATGACTTTACTTGTGTGCGTGCACACGGGAATCACAATGTGTCAGAACAGAGCGCTGTGTGGGGCGCAGTGTACACATACACAGACAGACAAGATGTATTAATGTTATGAGAGGCCAGTAAGGTCAGCTTTTTTTAGTTGAATTCCACTTTAAAGCCTCTGTTGCTTCTAAAGCCACCTCCTGTGAGGAATCCTTTTTTTCCACATATCAAAAACCTTTGTGTTCATTCTGGTATTAGTGCAGCTCCTGCTGTACTTCCAGGCCACCAGGATGTAAGCTTCAGGTCTCCATAGATCCCTATGGCTGAGGTAATGTCTCTGCTTCCCTTTCCTCCTGGACATTCACAACAACACAACATGAGGAGGAGCTGAAGACATGACCATAGCAATGGGATCTATGAGACCTGCAGCTCTTGCATCCAAGGAGCCCTGAGGTACAATGTTCATCATGGTAGATGATAGAGCTGCACGATTAATCGTCAAGAATCGTTATCACGATTTTTTCCCCCATTGCGATCTAGACAAAGGATTTTCCGATCTTCCCGATCTTTGGTATGCAGAGAATTTTCCCTCTGCTCTCAGCCAAAGGTCAAAGTCTGGGCAGTCTGCCAAGTTTTAAAACATTCTGTGAAATGTTAGCTCTAAACATTGTATCAATTTGACTTTTACATCAAAGGGATACACCTCTGTATCTAAATTAGGAACTTTAACCACAATTTTTTTTTTCTGTTGCTAGAAAATTACTTGGAACCCTCAAACATATTATTATATGGATATATTTCCACAAATAACAGGTGCCGGGTCGCCATTGTGACTAGAATTGGCAACCTGGGGCAGCACAGCTGGGGTATTCTGTGTCCCTGTGCGCCGTGGCTTTGCGGCCTTCTGCAGGCCTATGCTTCCTTCTGTTATCTGGCGCCACCTTGTGGTGGCCATTGGTATGACAAGACAACCAGCAATGCTAATGGAGCTTCCCCTGTCTGTTTTCACTGCCATTTCCTTCCCTCTAATTAGAACCCCCAAACATTATATATATTTTTTATTCTAACACCCTAAAAAATAAAATGGCTGTCGTTGCAATACTTTCTGTCACACCGTATTTGCTCAGTGGTCTTACAAGCGCACTTTTTTGGTAAAAAAATACACTTTTTTTTAATTAAAAAATAAGACACCTGTAAAGTTAGCCGAGTAAATTGATACCCTACATGTCACTCTTAAAATTTGCGTCCGCAACCTGGAATGGCGACAAACGTTTACCCTTTAAAATCTCCGTAGGCAACGTTTAAAAAATTCTACAGGTTGCATGTTTTGAGTTACAGAATATGTCTAGGGCTAGAATTATTGGTACCGCTCTACCAATCGCGGCAATACCTCATATGTGTGGTTTGAACACCGCTTTCATATGCGGCCGCTACTCACATATGCGTTCGCTTCTGCGAGCAAGCTCGGCGGGACGGGGCGCATTCCTGGCTTCTAACTTTTTTAGCTGGCTCCTAAATTCCAAGCAAATATGAACAGAACTATTCTAGTTTTTTATTTTCTATATAGGTTCCTTTAAGCTAGTGCATTGTTGGTTCACTTACCTTTTCCTTTGATTTCCCTTCTAAATTATGTTTTTTTCTTTGTCTGAAATTTTCACTTCTTGTTTCTCCTCAGTAAGCTTGCCGCCATCATCCAAGCCGTTCTGGCTGGGGGTTAGTCAGCGTGCTCGCCCCCTCCCTTGGGACTACATCCCTTCGGGGAGACACTGTGAACACAACGGTGTGACATAAAGTACTGCAATGACCGCCATTTTATTCTCTAGGGTGTTAGGAAAAAAATGTATAATGTTTGGGGGTTCTAAGTAATTTTCTATCAAAAAAAAATATTTTTAACTTGTAAACATACCTGAAAAAAAGGCTCGGTCCTTAAGTGGTTAACCTGTTGAGTCATAAAAGTATTGGGACTAATAACAGTTCAAAGAGAAGGGACCTTGTGTCTGCAAGTATCTCTCTTGATTATTTTTTTTTTCTATGTTCCAAGGGAAATTTTGATTGTGGATGTGTGCTGTATATAGGTCTTGTCTCTGACATCATTTCAATAGTCTAGCCTACATTAACCGCACTGATCAAATTGTGTCTGTGATTCATTGCTGTTGGTGTCGTAGCCTAAGGTATTGTTGTCTGATGGTATCATGACAGTTCATGTGTTTTGTTATGGAAATCTGGGTGTAATTAAATCAAGGATCTTTAGGAGACAGAAGGTTTAGGATTGGAGATTTTTGAAAATACGTTCTTCAAGAAAAAAAATCCTGTGTTTTCTAACATTTAGGCTGCATTCACACCTAGGCGTAGGCGTTATGCGGCGTATTGCGGCGACATGAAATAGGCGTTTTGTCCCCACGATTTGCGGCGAAAAAAAGGTGCCTTGTCTTTTGCTGGAGGGGTGATTTTTTACATTGTCGGCTATGCCCGAACGCCCAAGACGCCTGAACCATCTCCATAGCCGACAATGTAAATTCGCCCCTCCAGTGTATTTCAGGCTGCTACAGCGTCGGGCGTAGGGCGACAAAACACCTAGGTGTGAATGCAGCCTTAAGGCCTCGTCCACACTGGTTTATCGTTAACGCGTTTCTCCTGACAGGAGAAAATCTGTGTTAAAAGCTCACCTAAGCTGCGTTTTTTTTCTAACCAGTTTAGGACAGTTTTTTTTATTTTTTTTTTATTAAGGTATTTCACAATATACAAGAGAAAAAACAGATCAACAATAGAAGACATACAATACTCAAGGGCGTATAACATACATCAATACATCAGATTCAATAAACATCAGTAGCAAATGTGCATTGACAAGGATGTGGCAGGGTGGGGGTGTATCAACTCTCCTTACTGTATCAACCACAGGGTGCCTCTAGGGCTGGTCAATAAGCACCGCTCTCAAGGACCATTGCAGTACGTGCTAACTCAAGCCATATGTATTCAGCCAGCAGTTCCAGACTCCGCCAGCCATGCACGCCAAACCTTGTCATATTTCAGTGGACAGCCACGGTTAATGTACGTGTCCCTGTACAGGGGAAGGCTGGCGTTCACCAGACGCCTCCACTGCACCAGAGAAGGGGGTGTGGGTTTCTTCCAATGCATGGCAATATTCTTGCGTGCATAGAAGAGCAGCAGACTGACCAACGTGCGCCCTGTGGGGGTTGGGACAATGTTCTCAATTATTCCCAGGAGGCACACCTCCATCGCTACCGGCAACTGGGTCGCTGCGACTGCATTGATCATGTCTAGTACCATTACCCAATACCGCTGAACCTCGGGGCACTGCCAGAAAATGTGGGAGAAGTCACCTGGTGAGGCTCTGCATCTCCAACACTCCGGAGAATGCGCCGGGTTCATCTTATGAAGCCTGTATGGAGTGTAGTATGCTCTGTGAACTATCTTGTATTGCACCATCCTGTCTCGAATAGAGACAAGTAAGCAGAAAGGGAGATCCCAGACCTCATCCCAGTTGTCCGTATCTAGCGTGGGGATATCACCTTGCCATCTGGACCGCAGCCCATCCAGAGGGGGGAGAGACACAAAGATCAGGTACGAGTACAAGTGCGATGTGGGTTTTACGTCACAATTAAACTTTAGTGTTCTCTCCAACTCCGACTGGGCCACGATGCAGGATGACAATGGGAACTGAGCCGCAAAGTCATGTAAGCCGCCGTACACACGGCCGAGGTTCTCGCTGAAAACCAGCGAGAACCTCGCTGGAATGCACATTCCAGCGAGGACCTCGGCCGTGTGTACGGTCTCGGCGAGCTTCCCGTCGGGAAGCCCGTCGAGCAGAAATAGAGAGCACGCTCTCTATTTCCTCGACGGCCCGCCCGGAAGAATGGCTGGTTGCCATTCCCGACGGGCGGGTCGCCGATTTCGACGGCCGGCAGGGAACCTCGACGGGCGGAACGATGTGTTCTGCCCGTCGAGATTCCCTGCCGTGTGTACGCCGCCTGACAGCTGGTGATATCTAAGGGCCAGATTCAGGTAGATGGGAGCATCTTTGCTCTGGAGTAACGTTTCTCATTTACGTTACTCTGCCGAAATTTTAGGAGCAAGTGCTGTTATTCATGAAGCACTTGCTCCTAAAGTTGCGGCAGCGCATCGCAAATGAGCCGGCGGAATTCAAATTGGGCGGGTACGGGGCGTGTATTATTTAAACTAAGCGCGATTCCGCGGCGAACGTACTGCGCATGCGTCGAGTGTCAATGCATCCCAGAGCGCATGCTCCAAATTCTGTCAGTGAACGTCAATGACTTCACATCCCCATTCATGAAAGTTTTACGCAAACGACGCGTTTTTTTTTTTCCGACGCGATGACGACGCCTATACTTAACATAGGATACTCCACTAGGGGGCTGCTTTATCTTTACGCCGCGTATCGCTTACGGAAACGTCGGAAAGTCACTGCGTCGCGCCCGAATACGATCGTGAATTGCCGATTCCCGCTGATTAACATATTTTTTCAGCGTAAATCAGCGGGAACGCCCCCGGCGCCATTTTTAAATTAAAGTTGCAATGCGATGGCGAAATTCAATTGCGCCGATCGCACCGGAACACCAACCCGGCGTTTCTTGTTTTCTGGTTACAGAAAACAGAAACGCCGGCTTAAAGTGACAGTTAGGCTGGAGTATCACAGATACTCCAGCCTAACTCTACCTGAATCTGGCCCTAAAAGCGTAGTGCTGGGGTAAGTTGAACATGGAAGAGAGGTCCGAGAATGGTATCAAAACGTTTTGGGAGACTATGTGCGAAACAAGCTTAATGCCATACTTCAGTTTAGGACAGTTTAGCGGCATTTGGTGTTTGGGTGTTTTATTTAAAGTGGTTGTAAAGGTTCATTTTTTTATTTTTTTTTTTAAATAACAAACGTCATACTTACCTCGTTTTGCACAGAGTGGCCCCGATCCTGCTGTTCTGGGGTCTCACGGCAGCTCTTCTCCCCGCAATAGCTAACCCCCCTCTGGGAAGCTCTCTCCCGAGGGGGTTACCTTGCAGGCGTGGATTCCGAGTGCACCAGTTTCAGTAAATCTCCACCATAGGCTTTTATAGAGGTGGGTTCAGGGGCTCGGGGCAAAAACCGCCAAAGCCCCAACAACGTCGGTTTAGGAGCAGCAGTGTGCATGAGGCCTTAGTGAGAAAGGTTGGCACTTAACAAAAATGCTGAATCTATGCCTTCCATGTAAAAATGTTTGTAAATGCATTTTAGGAAAGCCATTTGGCTTTAACTATAATAGTTAAGTGGTTCTGAAGCCTCAAGGGTTTTCACCCTAATGCATTCTATTGAAGGTTTTTTTTTTTAAACCCAAAAAAGATCAAGTATTGTATTGATATGTGGTCTTTTGGAGAAGGCAAAAGGAAGAGTTTCTTTAAGTCATTATGGCTTTTCAGTGGTACATTCACATTAGCCTGGGGCACAAAGAGAGGAAATGAGTGACCTTAGTTCAATGAGTAATGTTCTTTCCTGGGACCTTTTTCATTACAGCATACAAGTCTGCATTTATATTGTAAGCTGTAAAAAGGAATTATCCCGCAAATAGACTTCACTGAGCCATAATTGGGAAGCAGGTCCTTTCTTGCTTATCAGTTGTATTAGATTGTAGGATCACTCCCTTTGTGGAGGATAATGAATCAGGCAGCCACATTATTTGAGCAATTTTTGTATGTTTTAACTTTTACCTTTAATGTGATTTTTCATGTTTTTAAATGTTTTCTTTTACATTTTATGTTATTGCATAAAATATAAAGGTTTGTCAATTAACCACTATACAAATCTCTATAACTGTTGCAACCTCATTCTTCTTATTTTTGTAAAGCAGTGGTGGCTGCCTGGCTGGTGCTCAACAGGGGGGGAAGCAAACAAACAAACAAAAATGCAGCCACTGTGCCCATCAATTGCCGCTAATGTGCCCATCAAATGCAACCAGTGTGCATCCCCGCTCGTCCGGCACTTACCTATCTTGGTGGGGCTGCGTGTCATGGCAGCGATGTCTCCACACTCCTCAATGTCTTCTCCCATCCTCTCTTCCTGTACTCTGCTATGATTGGAGGCCTGATAGGCTTCCAATCACAGTGCCTGTCATTTCAGCCAATCAGGTGACAGGTAACAGACCCAAGCACCTGATTGGCTGGCTGAGAGGCGGTTCAGTGTTAGGAAAGCGAATATTCATTCGCTTTCCTAACACAACACTGAGTGAACTGCCAGCGCCCAGCATGGTGCCCGCTATTTACCTTTTTGGTGTGATTACCCATTGGCTTTAATCCAGGTGCTTCCAAAAAATACCCAGCCGCTGTAATTTAGGTGCCTGTTGCCCGAAAAGGGGCCGGGCACCTGAATAGGGGGTGGCAGTGGCAGCCATAGATGGATTCATGCATTGCATGAACCTATCTATGGTGATAGACAGGTGGAAGGAAAGAGGGGGCGGCGCCCATGCGCCCTTTATGGACGCATCGCCACTGTAATTGTAAAGGTTCAGTCTTTAAAAACATAAAAATAACAAACATGTTACTTACCTGCTCTGTGAAATGGATTTTAGCCCGGATCCTCCTCCTTCTGGCATGTCCCAGTGGCACTCTTGGCTCCTCCCCTCCATCGGGTGCGCTCTTGGATAGCCGCTCTTCCTGGTGGCACACAGGTCCCACTGCTGCGTCCATCGACACAGGCAGCAGGACTCGGCCCCACCCCCTGGTCCGGTGTCACTGCATTTGATTAACAGCAGCAGAAGCAAATAGTTCCTGCTGCTATCAATCTATCCAATGATCACAGCGGCTGAAGCCGTTGGGCTTGTGCTTGGCGCTGGAACGGATTGGGCACAGGTAAGTAAAAGGGAGGCGCTGCAGCAAAAAAGGTTAATTTACACCAAAGAATGCATTAAGGTGAAAAACCGTGAGACTTTACAACCCCTTTAGTGCATTCTCTACATTAGGGTTGAATATATTTTTATTACAATGTTTAAATTTACAAGACGGAAAAAAGACAGCACATACAGCCAATTATCACCACGTAACAGAGGCAAATGTCAAGATAAGTACGGTATAGTCATTCATTAGGTACAATGGGTGGAAAGAAGGTCAATCACCTCTCATTAGTGAGTGAGTGTCTGTGAAGACCAAACTGCATAAAATAAGGTCATATAATGTTATTATACCAAGTATATAGCATAGTCATAATTAATAATTTATGGATAAGTAAGTGTGAAGAGAGCGAGAGAGATAAGAGATATATGAGCAATATGTAGTGGTGAAAATGTCATAATCTCATTTCGCATTGTAAAAATGGGATAGAAAAAAAAAATAGAAAATAAGAAGGGAAAAGAGAGCAAGTTAAGGTAAACCAAGGAGTTACAGCCTATTTTTAAGGGCATCCGAATCCGAGTAAAGGATCCACTGTCCATAGGTAAGGCCAGAAATTCCTCCATCCTTCTAATATAATTTACTAGGGTTGTCCCGATACCAGTATCGGTATCGGGACCGATACCGAGTATTTGCGGGAGTACTTGTACTCCCGCAAATACCCCCGATACCAGAATAGAATACTTTTTCCGTCCCCCCCCCGCCGCTGCCGCCGAACGCTGCCGCCGCATCGAAACCCGCCGCCGCATGGTTAAACATCGTGCGGGAACATCACAGCATTCATTTGAATAGCTGTAGTGTTCCCGCCCGTATAGACACTCCCCCTTGCTCGGGATTGGACAGATCACGATTACCCATCCAATCCCGAGCAAGGGGGAGTGTCTATACGGGCGGGAACACTACAGCTATTCAAATGAATGCTGTGATGTTCCCGGGCGGCGGTGGCTAGGTAGGGTGGACATGGCTGCATATGTGGGGGGACATGGCTGCATATGTGGGGGGACATGGCTGCATATGTGGGGGGACATGGCTGCATATGTGGGGGGACATGGCTGCATATGTGGGGGGACATGGCTGCATTTGTGGGGTGACATGGCTGCATTTCGGGACAAATTTAAAAAAAGTATCGGTATTCGGTATCCGGTATCGGCGACTACTTGAAAAAAAGTATCGGTACTTGTACTCTGTCCTAAAAAAGTGGTATCGGGACAACCCTATAATTTACGACATTTTGACAAGGGAGGAGATTTTTGTTGTGTTGTGTGACCAACCCAGGGATTATAGAAAGTAACGCAATTTTATTTTTTGGGGTCGGAGAGAAGGAGTTAACATCTAAATCATTATGAATGGTGAAAATTGGTTGCCAAATGGGACACATTTTTGGTACACTTAAACAAGATATGCAAATAAGTATCTCTACACCTCAAACAGGTATCCAGGGAGGTGCATTCTCTACATTAAGGTAAAAAAACTTTTGCATGCAGCACCCCCCCCCCCCCCAGCTCACCTGAGACAGATCTCAATCCAGTGATGTGAACGAGAGCAAAGGCTTTCTCGGCTCTCTCCCTCCTCATTGGCTCATACAGCAGAAGGAGCCATTGGCTTCTGCGGATGTCAATCACAGCCAGTGAGGAGGGAGTGGAGGGTGTGGCTGAGCTGCACTCTGTGTGTCCAATGAGGGGGCAGTTGATGGGGGAGGATCACGGCTGTTCTGTGCAGAACCATTGCACAGAGCAGGTAAGTTTAAAAAAAAAAAAAAAACTGAACATTTACAATCGCTTAACAGCTGTTGAGATAAGGAGATATCAGCTTAACAGAAAATGTATTGCTTTAACCACTTGACCACGAGCCTGTTTTTCAGATTCGGTGTTTACGAGACTAAAACTTTTTTTTTTGCTAGAAAATTACTTAAAACCCCCAAACATTATATATATATATTTTTTTAACACCCTAGAGAATAACATGGCAGTCATTGCAATACTTTTTGTCACACCGTATTTGCGCAGCGGTCTTACAAGCGCACTTTTTTTGGAAAAAATTCACTTTTTTGAATTAAAAATTAAGACAACAATAAATTTGGCCCAATTTTTTTATATATTGTGAAAGATAATGTTACGCTGAGTAAAATGATACCACACATGTCACGCTTAAAAATTGCGCCCGCTTGTGGCATGGCGTCAAACTTTTACCCTTAAAAATCTCGATAGGCGACGTTTAAAAAATTCTACAGGTTGCATTTTTTTTAGATACAGAGGATGTCTAGGGCTAAAATTATTGCTCTCGCTCTAACGATCGCGGCGATACCTCACTTGTGTGGTTTGAACACAGTTTTCATATGCGGGTGCTACTCGCGTATGCGTTCGCTTCTGTGCACAAGCTCGTCGGGACGGGGCGTTTTAAACATTTTTTTTTTTGTTTTCTTTATTTTAATTTAGTTTAATTTTTTACACTGAAATAAAAAAAAAAAATTATTACTTTTATTACTATTACAAGGAATGTAAACCTCCCTTGTAATAGAAAAAAGCATGACAGGTCCTCTTAAATATAAGATCTGGGGTCAAAAAGACCTCAGATCTCATATTTAGGCTTAAATGCAAAAAAAATTAAAAATAAATTGAACTGCCATTTTTTCAAATCACAGAAAAAAAAAATGTTTCTTTAAGACGCTGGGCGGGACTGACGTTTTGACGTCACTTCCACCCAGCAGAGCTGTGGGGGCGATTTTTCCCTCACTCGTATCCCAACACAGCTGCCGACAGGACCCGACCGCCTCCGCCGCTACCGACGGCTCCGGTAAGCGGCGGAGGGCGCGGGAGAGCGGCGGGAGGGGGGGGCCCTCTCCCGCCACCGATCCACTGCGGAGACCGCCGTTATCGTGTACAGAACTGCCCACTGCAAAGATGGATACCTCGGTTGTGGCAGCAGCTCGGTTGTGGCAGATATACATCTTTAAATATAGGACGTACTTTCCCTATAGTGCGGTGGGCATGTGGTTAATGAAATGGCCATCTTCTAAATTTCATCTCAGAAACTTCATTTTTGAAATAATCAAGCGCAACCAATGTTCAGTACTGCTACGCTATACGCAGATAATATGGATGTAATTGGCCAGTATGGCTGCCCTCAGAGCAGTTTCACACTCCCGCGGCACGACTCCGGGGGCGGCTCTGCAAGTCGTCCTGAGAACGACTTCAGAGGCGACCTGCAAAATGACTTCTGTATAGAAGTCAATGCAGGTCGCGCCAAGCCGCCCCCGAAATCGTACAGGAACCTCTTTCTAAGACGGAGCGACTTGCGTCGCTAATATTAGAGCGGTCCCATTGCATTCAATGGGACGCGCGGTCGCCCCAGTGTGAACCGGCTCTTATACAAATATAGAATTTCTGACTGTACTTATAAATTAAAGTTTTTTTAAAAACATTGCAATACTCTAATATTGTTTAACATTTAATGCACAGATGCCCATGTATTCACTTGTTGGCACTGTGTGCTACCGTATTTTTTCCATTCGACAAACGGGCACGCTTTTGCTAGTTATCTAAAAGGAAGTTCAGATATGAGTTAACCGTACAGGAGCTGTTATCCAGCAACATGGCATTGATGTCATGCATGCAAATAATGCAAATATCGTTTAAATAAATACATTTTTAGTAACTTTTTTTTTTCTCCTTTTACAAGATAACTCTGAAATCTGAAATATGAATAGATGCTGGGAACTGATCTCAATGGAATTTGTATTTAAATTAAAGAGACTTGATGCAAGAAAATGGAGATATGTGAATACAGTATGTGTGTGTGTGTGTGTATATATATATATATATATATATATATATATATATATATAATAAAAAAAATATTTATAAATGCACTTATCAATTCCTGCGTAATCTACCCCACACGCCTCTGACCCCGATATACTAAAGGCAAATTGTTTTTTTTGTTTTTTTTTAACGTGATGTGGGTATTCTTTTAAAAAATTACATTTTATAGCGTTCACTAAGCAAGGGTAAATCCCCTTACAAAGTGCAATTCCCATGCAATGTGAACACCCTTTTTGTCTTTAGTAAATCAAGCCTTATACCGTAACTCCAATAGAAATAAAAGTGAAAAGACATTTTTTATTTATTTTTTAATATTCAGAATTCTCATTATTTTCGGCAATAGGATGTTGATGCAATAAACAGTTTTTAATCATGCAACAATGTTTTTACAATAGACATGAATATGTTACATTTCTTTGGTTAGCTGAAAACCAAGAAAGGACAACTCTAATGTTACAGTGGAAAATGGCTGCCTCTTGTAACCAACAGCTATAAATATAGGTTGACCCTTTCACCTAATGCAACCAGCTGCTTCCAGATAAAATTCTTTCTGGATATATCCTATCAGCAGAGCCCTTGGTTTAGAAAAATACGGAACAACCTATGGAAACTGTACTATTGGTCTTCCTGTGCTGAGCTCCTTAGTGTATCTATGGGCAAACGTTTGTTTTGTATAGAATAGGGAAGACGTACATCCTTTGTCAAGTTTTTATTGCTGTCTGGGTCCCCATTAAGGAATGTCACCTCTCCTATTTTTGTAGTGGTGATCATGGTCACCAAGAAAGAGAAAATCCAGCATTTTGTATTTGTAGAACAAGAAGTAAGGGAATCTTAGGCCGCGTACACACGATCGGATATGTCTGCTGAAACTGGCCTGTTGGACATGTCCACTGGTTAGTACGCCTAACCAGCGGACATAAATCTCCCGCATGCGTCGAATGGATTCGACACATGCGTGGAAGTATTTTACTTCCTGGAGTGGTGACGTGGCAGTGCCAACGTCACCGCTACGTCACCGCGTCCTCAGTCAGAGGGGATTTTCGTCCGATGGTGTGTACACACCATCGTACCAAAATCTGAGAAGATCCGTCGGACATGTTTCAGCGGACATCTCTCCCCGTGTGTACGCAGCCTTAGAGATCCCTGTTTTGGGGACAACTTTGTATGGGAGGATTCCTCTCACTTTTGAAAAAAATGTTCTAACTTCATGTTGCACAGGAAGTGCAGAATAATTTCCCCAGTGGTACAAAGTTTGCAAAAAAAATAAAAGCAGGGTTTTATCTAGGGGTGCAACGGATCAGAAAACTCACGGATCGGATCGATCCTCGGATCAGAGTCACGGATCGGATAATTTTTCGGATCATAAAAAAAAAAATCATAAATGTACACATCAGATTCCCCCATCAAAGCCCCCTTACATCAGAATCCCCCATACATCAGAGTCCCCTACTTTAGAATCCCCCCTACATCAGGACTCCCCCTACATCAGAATCCCCCTACATCAGAATCCCCCATCACAGCCACCATACATTGCATGCTATTGCTCAGTGCTCACCTAGGCCGCCGCTGGGTGGACCAAGATGGCCGCTGCTCCGGAGTTAGGTCGAAGCCGCGGCCTTTCCTATGGCCGAGGCAGCGGATTGCTCCGCGGATCGCTCTGCGGATCGCCTGGTGTGCTGATCTGAACAGGTTGACCCGTTCGGATCACGGATCGTTGACAATCCGTTGCACCACTAGTTTTATCTCTTCTCTTCTCAACCCAAAACTATAAAGTTTTGGCTATACATACACATTAAATTTTTGTAGCTTTAATTCCAAGAAACTGAGGTCAACTTTCTGCATTATCATGGTAACCTGTCGGTTTCATACTTTTGAGCTACTCTGGATAAATGACAAATGTAATCGCTAGAGGTAAAATAGACACCATTGCTCATATGAGACCCGCTTTCCACTGATGTCAATGCATTGATTATAGAATAAAGGCATGAGAAATGAAAAGCACTACCTTTTCAATATTTGCCTGTAAGATCTTGATATGTTGAGCGTTATGCCGCATACACACGATCATTTTTCGGCCTGAAAAAAACGTAGTTTTTCAAAAACGTCATTTAAAACGATTGTGTGTGGGCTTCACATCATTTTTCAGGTTCTGAAAAACGACAAAAAAAAAATTCGAACATTCTGCATTTTTTTAACGTCGTTTTAAATTATGTCGTTTTTCGGGTTGTAAAAAATTATCGTGTGTAGGCTAAAACTACTTAAAAACCTGTGCATGCTCAGAAGCAAGTTATGAGACGGGAGCGCTCGTTCTGGTAAAACCACCGTTCGTAATGGAGTAGGCACATTCATCACGCTGCAACAGACAGAAAAGCGCGAATCGTCTTTTACTAACACGGAATCAGCTAAAGCAGCCCAAAGGTGAATGGAACTTCCCCTTTATAGTGCCGTCTTACGCATTGTAAGTCACCGCGTTTTGCTAGATCCTTTTTTTAAAACGACGGTGTGTGGGCAACGTCGTTTTTTAATGATGAAGTTGGAAAAACGTTGTTTTTTGGACATGCTGAAAACAAAGTTTTTTTTTTTCATGCTGAAAAATGATCGTGTGTACTTGCGTCCCACCCACATAAGGTCTCATGTACACAGCCACCAATATGACTGCATTAGGCCGTACTTTTCTAAATACCCACGCATGTGCATATGGAGCATTTCTGAAAATGCACCACTTTTTTGAATTTGGAGAATACACTGTACAGGCATGCATGCTGATTACAAAGACAAAATAATTCCGCGCTATCTAAGATGGTAAGCGGCTACAAAAACCAATAGACAAGTGGAAAATAACAGACAAAACATATAAATTGTAGCACTAAACAATACACCAAGGACACACGGAAGGTCGCGACTCACGTGATGTGTCATGTGCTCTAGCTATGACGTGCGGAGGTTGGGCTCACCTGCATCTTTCCGTCAGACGCGAGGGAGCAGTGTTACGTCTCAGCTGTACTTTTGCTCCGGTCTCTGTCAATAAGGGATTGTTGGTTCTTTATTACATACCCACTGGGGCTTTGGGACCAATAATTTCCGGACTTTACTCGGCTCCATATGAAGGCTTGGAGTGCAGTCCTGTTGCCATTATGATGACCCGGACATGGTTACTCATTGAATGAACACCCTGGGGAGGATCCCCATGTTATGGGGTTCCATTGTATATTTAAATGTGGAGGAAAACCCCAGACGATGCACCATGTTGTGAAACGCGTCGCCCACAAGCACTTACATCTGAACACCCTGGGCATACCGGATTGATGTGTTGGATGTCGTATATTCATTGCACCTAAAGATTTGGTCCTAAAGGATATATATCCAGCTGTGTTGACCCTTTTGAACGTACGTTCCTCAGGGTTCAACACTTCCGGTAAGCTTTTTTACATTGGGTGTCCCGTTCAGATTGCGGGAACATCAGCATTCTTGCTTCTATTGGACTGCTCATTATTTTACATTGGAGATTTTTTTGTTTTTTCCTCATATATTTATTGACTGCTTATTATTTCACATTGGATATTATTTCGTCATATATTCATTGATATATGTCCAGTATATTTTTAGTATCACTTTATCAGTGTACACAGTGATTCACATCACTTGGTGTATTGTTTAGCGCTACAATTTATGTTTTGTCCGTGTTTATTTTTTTTTTTATGCATGCTGATTACATTGGGCCAGATTTCAAAAGAATTACATGAGTACGCCGGATTTACGCTAAGATCCATTCTTACACTGTGGATCTTAAATTAATGGCTAGGTGGCGTTTATGTCGATTTCTCATTTGCTTATGCAAATGAGCAAGATACGGCGATTCCCGAACGTTTTTACGCCGCCTTGTCGTTACGCCGGCGTGGGATGTACGAGAATCTGGCCCATTGTATTTACATGAGTATGCCCATTCACTTGTATTGGCTAATGTATATGGCACCTGTGACTTCCCCAAGAGCAGTAAAGCGCCAGGGATTTTGTGCTTGAGGACTTTGGAGCTAATGAACATCCATCTGCATGTGACCAAAAACTAAGACTAGCCATACATTGGCAGATGTGTTCTAGATGACCAAGGGGATAACAGTTCAGCCTGTTTATAGTAACCAATCAGCTTCCAGGTTTTAGCCCAGGTTCACACTGACTGCAGGTTACATTTCAAACCGGCAATGCAGTCCGACTTCAGGGGCAATTTGATGGACATCTGTGCGGGTTCATGCACAGGTGAGTCTTTAAATCGCCCCCAAATTCACCAAAAGTAGTACAGGAACTACTTTTGGGAATCTGTGCCACGTCACACTGATTCGGATGTTGCTATTGCCAGCAATAGCCGCCAATTTGGCATGCAATTCAACTAGCATGCCAAATTGGCCCAATGTGAATGTGGGCTTATTGTCAAAGTTTAATTGAACAAGCTAAAGTTAGAAGCTGATTGGCTATCATGTACAGCTGCACCAGGCTGGGTTCATACATATGCGAATTGGATGTGAATATTTCCTGTATTCAAGTTGCATGACATGTGAGTGTGACCAGCTCTCAATGGAGCTGGTTCACACCTCTCTGGGTTGGCTACAGTCCGGATAGAAAAAGGGTCCTAAGTGTGTTTTTGGGTCCGGTTCAGGCAAACATTCTGACCTGAATCACACCTGAACTAGAGCTGCACGAATAATTGTTAAGGATCGAGATTGCGATTCTTTTCCCCCTCGTGATCTTGACAAAGCATTTTCCTGATTCTATGCAGTTCTTCGGTCTGTAAATGAGGTCAAGTTTCAAGTTAAACCCATTATTTTGTTTCTAGAAAATTACTTAGAACCCCAAAACATTATGGGGTAGATTCACGTACATCAGCGCATCTTTTTGCGGGCATAGTGTATCTTCTTTACGCTACGCCGGCGCAACGTTGAGAGGCAAGCATGGTATGCGCTCTCAGCGCTCAACGTTGTGACGGCGTAGCGTACAGGGAGTGCAGAATTATTAGGCAAATGAGTATTTTGACCACATCATCCTCTGTATGCATGTTGTCTTACTCCAAGCTGTATAGGCTCGAAAGCCTACTACCAATTAAGCATATTAGGTGATGTGCATCTCTGTAATGAGAAGGGGTGTGGTCTAATGACATCAACACCCTATATCAGGTGTGCATAATTATTAGGCAACTTCCTTTCCTTTGGCAAAATGGGTCAAAAGAAGGACTTGCCAGGCTCAGAAAAGTCAAAAATAGTGAGATATCTTGCAGAGGGATGCAGCACTCTTAAAATTGCAAAGCTTCTGAAGCGTGATCATCGAACAATCAAGCGTTTCATTCAAAATAGTCAACAGGGTCGCAAGAAGCGTGTGGAAAAACCAAGGCGCAAAATAACTGCCCATGAACTGAGAAAAGTCAAGCGTGCAGCTGCCAAGATGCCACTTGCCACCAGTTTGGCCATATTTCAGAGCTGCTACATCACTGGAGTGCCCAAAAGCACAAGGTGTGCAATACTCAGAGACATGGCTAAGGTAAGAAAGGCTGAAAGACGACCACCACTGAACAAGACACAAAAGCTGAAACGTCAAGACTGGGCCAAGAAATATCTCAAGAATGATTTTTCTAAGGTTTTATGGACTGATGAAATGAGAGTGAGTCTTGATGGGCCAGATGGATGGGCCCGTGGCTGGATTGGTAAAGGGCAGAGAGCTCCAGTCCGACTCAGACGCCAGCAAGGTGGAGGTGGAGTACTGGTTTGGGCTGGTATCATCAAACATGAGCTTGTGGGGCCTTTTCGGGTTGAGGATGGAGTCAAGCTCAACTCCCAGTCCTACTGCCAGTTTCTGGAAGACACCTTCTTCAAGCAGTGGTACAGGAAGAAGTCTGCATCCTTCAAGAAAAACATGATTTTCATGCAGGACAATGCTCCATCACACGCGTCCAAGTACTCCACAGCGTGGCTGGCAAGAAAGGGTATAAAAGAAGAAAAACTAATGACATGGCCTCTTTGTTCACCTGATCTGAACCTCATTGAGAACCTGTGGTCCATCATCAAATGTGAGATTTACAAGGAGGGAAAACAGTACACCTCTCTGAACAGTGTCTGGGAGGCTGTGGTTGCTGCTGCACGCAATGTTGATGGTGAACAGATCAAAACACTGACAGAATCCATGGATGGCAGGCTGCATGAGTGTCCTTGCAAGGAAAGGTGGCTATATTGGTCACTGATTTGTTTTTGTTTTGTTTTTGAATGTCAGAAATGTATATTTGTGAATGTTGAGATGTTATATTGGTTTCACTGGTAAAAATAAATAATTGAAATGGGTATATATTTGTTTTTTGTTAAGTTGCCTAATAATTATGCACAGTAATAGTCACCTGCACACACAGATATCCCCCTAAAATAGCTAAAACTAAAAACAAACTGAAAACTACTTCCAAAAATATTCAGCTTTGATATTAATGAGTTTTTTGGGTTCATTGAGAACATGGTTGTTGTTCAATAATAAAATTAATCCTCAAAAATACAACTTGCCTAATAATTCTGCACTCCCTGTATAGTTGTCGGCGTAAGAAAGTAGGTGGAAGTGGTCTGAAAGTGGACGTGATATATTAAAATGAAGCGTGACCCCATGCAAATGATGGGCTGAGCTTCAAAAAATGAACTGCGCATGCGTCTCTTGGACGCATCCCAGTGCGCATGCTCACAGTCACATCGAAATAACTGCCTAAGATACGTCGAAACACTGCCAACGACGTGAACGTAACCTACGCCCAGCCCTATTCACGTACTATGTAAACGGCGTACACATACCTTTGCATGGCTTGCGCCTCCTATATGAGGAATAACTTTACGCCGGACGTAACCCTTACGCAAATCGCTTAAAACATGCACTTGGACGCATCTACGTTTGTGAATCGGCGTATCTCCCTCATTTGCATATCTGAATCGAAACTTCCATATGCATCCAGCGTAAATATGCGCCCACGATACGCCGGTGTAGGAAAGTTACGTTGGTCGGAAGAAGCCTATTTTTCAACATAACTTAGTTTGTGGGTCCGGCGCATAGATACGCCGGCGCACATTTGTACTTATGCGGCGTATCTGCTACGTGAATCCGGGCCTATGTGTGTATGTGTATAATATAATATAATTTGGCAGAGACCCGAGAGAATAAAATGGTGGTTGTTGCAATAATTTATGTCACACTGTATTTGCGCAGCAGTCTCTCAAATGCAACATTTTTGGGGAAAAAAATACACAAAACAGTAAAGTTGGCACAATTTTTTTGTATAATGTGAAAGATGTTGCGCCACGCGAATCGTGATTCTCATTTTTCACAGAATCGTGCCACTCTAACCTGAACCAGTAAACAGACCCGCGTCGGACCCCAGGCATGAACCTGCGGTCGCACATATGTGGACGTGCCTTAGTAAATCTCCTCCAGTAGCAACCTATCCTAAGCTACCCATGGGGTCATTGTGAACCAGTTTAGGGGGGTTTACACCTGTATTCATAATAAGCAGCTTATTTATCCATGGTACAGTTTGGAAGGTGGTTTCCAAAGTGTGTTTGTTTTTCTAGGATGCCTTCCGAGAAATGAGAATCTTCAGGTCATATTTTTCTAGTGCAAAGTTCTTCTAAGGTGACAGAAGGTATATTTTTTTTTTTAACATTAGCTTGTAAAATGAAGTGTTTTTTGCCCATTTGATGCAAACACAGATTAAACCCACATAGATTTACAAATGTGCTGCGTATAAATGTAATTTCCTGTGCTAAATTGTGTGTACAGAGCTCCTTTGTTGTGAGTCACTGTAGACCAGTGCAGGCTTGCTCCCAGTTATTTCTGTTCTAGCTTGCAGTATGTTTCCTTATTCGTCATCTGCACTACCTGTATTAATAATTAGGATTACGGGCTAGGTAGCAATGTCGGAGGGAAAGTTGTTTTTAGACTAAAAACAAAAAAAAAGAGGATTTTCTTCTAGAAATAGTAATAAATATAGTCAGCCCGCATTGTTGTAATATAAAACTGCTGGTCTTTGTGGGCGATAATTGATTTTCTGTTCTTTGATCCAGGACAGTAAGTCCCCCCCCCCCCCCCCCATTTTTAGGGCTACTATTGGCTTTGTACTTAAAAAAATAAAAAAAATAAGTCATAACTCATAGATACAAGCATTTCTTTATTCTCAACAGTGTGAAATACGAAGTTACCGCTGTAAATAAGTGGGTGTAGCAATTACGCTTTGGTCCTCAAGGGCCCGGATGGTAACCCCCTAAAAATGTTTTTTTTGTTTAGGGGTCCGGAGGTCCCCAGGGCCCCAGATGGCAACCCCCTCCTTTTTTTTATAAAAAAAAAAATATATTTTTGATATATTTTTATTTTTTAAGCGCCAACCCCCAGGGCCCCGGATGGCAACCCCCCTTTATTTATTTTTTATAAAAAAATATATTTAATACATTTTTATTTTATTTTTTTATTAAAGGATCATTTTTTTTTTTTTTTTTTTATAGGGGTCTGGAGGTCCCCGGGGCCCCAATTGACTACCCCCCTTTTTTTAAAGTTATAGTTTTAAATTCAGTTTAATATTTTATCCAATTTGCACCATATGGATATATTCTTCCCATAGAGTTTTCACCTGAAGGTTTATACCCCCATCCTGACCTGGGCATTCTTTGTTAATCGGCATTGTTCTACTTTAAAGTGGTTGTAAACCCTCCCTCTTTCACCTTGCACCTACAGGTAAGCCTAGATTAAAGGGTCACTAAAGGATTTTTTTTTAGCTAAGTAGCTTCCTTTACCCTAATGCAGTCCTGGTTTCGTGTCCTCATTGTTTGTTTTTGCTGTAATCCTTCTCTGTTATGCACATTTCCTGATTGTCTGTTTCCTTATGAAAAAAGTACTGGGAGCTTCTCTCTGTGGTCTCTAATCAAGGAGGTGTGATTACTGTGTGTCTAAAACCCCTCAGAACCAATCAGTTTCATTTTAAAAACACACTGCCCTGTATTGGCCCTGTGTCTCTGTACTTCACAGAAGCATCAAACTAGATGAAAAACGAAACTGAAACTGTAGGTACATTATATGATTGATTTTTATCTATTTTTAATCATTTTTAAAAGGAATCAGTTAACTATTATGTACCCTGTAAACAGTCATTTCTGCAAAACATGAGTGCCCATCAGTGCCGCATACCAGCGCCGCCTATCAGTGCCCATCAGTGCCACCTCATCGGTGCCCATCAGTACTACCTCATTGGTGTCCATCAGTGCCACCTCATCAAAGCCGCCATATAAGTGCCCGTAATTGAAAGAGAAAACGTACTTATTTACAAAAAAGTTAACAGAAAAAAATAAAAATGTATTTATTTTTTTCAAAATTGTCGCTCTATTTTTGTTTATAGCGCAAAAAATAAAAACCGCAGAGGTAATCAAATACCACCAAAAGAAAGCTCTAATTGTGGGGAAAAAAGGACACCAATTTTGTTTGGGTACAGTGTAGCATGACCGCGCAATTGTCATTCAAAGTGTGACAGTGCTGAAAGCTGAAAATTGGCTTGGGCGGGAAGGTGCGTAAGTGCCTGGTATGGAAGTGGTTAAGGCTCACCTTTTTAGGTGCAAGAAATATCTCCTTAACCTACACGGTTAAGGAGATATTTGCAATAAGGAATGCACCGATGTTTATGGCACATGCGCGCTGTGAATGGCATTACAGTGTTAATGCCGTATTCCTGCGAATGCGCAGGGATCTGCGCGGGAGTGACGTCATCGCCGCTCCGGCCAATCACAGCGCTGGAGCGGCGATAAGAAGAAGCTCCGAGGGGACATGGTGGCGGCGGTGGACGTGACCGAGGACGACTTCAGGGGCTTCGATCTCAAGTAAGTGCCTGATAATGAGCTAGTATGCTGTGCATACTAGCTCATTATACCTTTCTCTTGCAGGGTTTAAAAAAAAAAATTGAGAGGGTTTACTTCCTCTTTAATGGGCTAATCGTAGCGATCACGTGATACCCCAGCCGCTCATAGTACCGATCACTGTGTTCACTGGGCACAGCAGTCATGGGTTCACACTACTTTTTTAGCGGCGCTATACCGCCAGCGTGGCTCCCGCCGCAGTGTGAAAGAGGCCTTAAGCTTAACTTTTTATTTTTTTTGCAAGACAAAGGCATAATGAGCTAGTATGCATAGCATTATGAATTGCTTACCTGAGATCGAAGCCCCTGCAGCGGCCCTCGTTCGCCTCCTCTGACCAATGGTCATGCCGTTCCAATAAATATCGATCTATTTTTTGAAGCTAGGCCTATGCCATAATTGTTTGAGTAAGCTGTTCTGTATATTTTGGTTTCTGGTGAGACATTTGTCTGTTTGCCTTATTAGAAACCAGTCCACACACCTGCTGCTTAGTGCAAGACATTGACAGCTGGGAGCTGACCCTATTTTACTTTACATCCACCCACATCTTAATTTGACAGCCTGCCATGGAAGAGCATAGTGTAAATGAAGAAAAAAATAGGTGTCATAGACAAGGTCATAACATAGGTGCTGTAGACATGTATAGCATGGCCAATGATCAAGGACTCTAGTTTGCTGATTCTTCATTTGTATTATCGGAAGGACTACAGGTCTTAAAGTTAAACTTGTTGTTGGAAAAAAAGTCCCTCTAGGTAATAAATGCATCACAAGGATTTAAGCCGTATTTATTTGCAGATTCATTTCTTTATGTTCTAAATAAACCACCCGTCCCTCTTGAGAAAAGCTGAAATGTCTGCATCTCTTAGGCCTCGTACACACGATCAAATCTATCTGCTGGAAACGGTCGGCCCGACCATCCCAGCAGACAGATTCGATCGTGTGTACGGGCGAGCCGACAGATTTGGCCACCCGACAGATTTCAAAGCATGCTTTGAAATCTGTCGGCTGGGAACCCGTCCGCCCGACATGTCTGCTGGTTAGTATGCTAACCAGCAGACATGTCTTCTCGCACACGCGCCGAATGGTTTCGACGCATGCGCGGAAGTGTTTTACTTCCTGGTGACGGTGACGGCGTCAACGTCACCACCACGTCAGCGCGCTGTCTGCCGGCGGGGATTTTGGTTTGATCGTGTGTACAGCGATCAAACCAATACGTCCCCAGCAGACAGATTTGTTCAAATCGGTCTGTCTGACCGATTTGAACAAATGTGTCTTCTCGTGTGTACAAGGCGTTTTTAAAAAGACGAACCGGCTATAACTAGCCATATTGCAAGAAAGAAACATTTGATTTTATGGATGTTTTTTAAAAGCAGCTGAAGATTGAAGTGGAAATGTTTTTTTTAATAACTTTTAACCACTTCCATACCACGCCTATTCTGGCTCCTTCATGTAAAAATCATAATTTTTTTGATAGAAAAGTACCCAGAACCCCCAAACATATTTTTATATATATATATATATATATATATATATATATATATATATATATATATATATATATACCCTAGGGAATAAAATGATGGTCATTGCAACTTTGTATCTCGCACAGTATTTGCGCAATAATTAGCAATTTTTAGCCCAAAAGTTAGCCCAATTTTTTTGTATAATGTGAAAGACGATGATACTCCGAGAAAATAGATCCTTAACTTGTAACGCTTTAACACTCATGGAATGGCGCCAAACCTCGGGACTTAAAAATCTTTGTAGGCGACGCTTTAATTTTTTTTACAGGTTACCAGTTTAGAGTTACAGAGGAGCTACTGGGGACAGGGGCGTTTTTATTAATTTATTTGACTTTTTTTTTATTACTTTTATTCCTATTACAAGGAATGTCAGGTCCTCTTTATGGAGAGATGCGGGTCAATAAGACCCCACATCTCTCCTCCAGGCTGAAAGCATGAGATTGGGAAAAAAAATTCACCGATCTCATGCTTTCAGCCGCGATTGCAGCTTTGTTTAATTCAGGGTAAGCATTACGCCCGGTCCTCCGATAGTCATAGAGATGACCGGTGACCATCTGATCACCGGAAATCTTTATCCTCCCCATCTAGCGGCGGTCGATTCTTTCTCTGGGCCTCCGATGGCACGGGAGAGCCCGGAGAAGCACCGGATGGCGGTGGGAGGGGGGATGTCCCTTCCCGCCGCCTATGAGAACGATCAACAGTGGAACTGCCGCTATGATTTTTCTTATGGTGTGCAGAATCGCCGCCTGAAGATAAGGATATCTAAATGATGCCTGTAGCTGCAGGCATCGTTCAGATATCCCCCACTAAAGTCCAGGATTGTTATGACGTCCTATGGTACAGAAGTGGTTAAACTACAAAATAAATTTCCCAGAATTTATTAAAAGTTACAAAATGGCTTAGATAAACCATGCACTCATGGCTACTTTATTAAGTACACCTTGCTAATACCCGGTTAAAATGAGAATCGCAATTTTTTTTTTTTACTTAGAATAAAGATCACGATTCTCGCAGTGTAATATCGTTTTTTACATTACACAAAAATTGGGCTAACTTTACTGTTTTTTTTTTTTATTCATTCAAGTGGTGAAAAATGTGTTTAAAAAACCGCTGCGCAATTACATTGTGACATAAAATATTGCAACAACCACCATTTTATTCTCTAGGGTACCTGCTAAAAAAAATATATATATATATATCATGTTTTTTGTGTTCCAAGTAATTTTCAAGCAGAAAATAATGACAAATGTAAGAACAGGTTTGGTCTTTAAATGGTTAAACATACTTCCTCTCAAGTTGTTTCCTTTGATAAAAGAATGAAGAGATACTTTTCCACTTATTAGGTGTTGTTATAAAACTTCGCAGCTGTGAGAACTCTGCACTTGTTAGAAAGATTGTGACATGCTGATTCGAAGATCGGGAAGGAAAAAAGATTGCAATTTTGATTCTTAACGATTGATCGTGCAGCTCTAGTCCATAGTGACATGGTGGCATCACTCCGTTGCTGCAAATTTGTCGGTTGCACATCCATGATGCAAATCTCCCGTTCCACCATTCCAAAGGTGCTTTATTGGACTGAGATCTGGTGACTGTGAAGGTCATTGGAGTACAGGAAACTCATTGGGCCAGATTCAGGTAGAGCAGAGCATCTTTGCTCCAGAGTAACGCTTCTCATTTGCGTTACGCTGCAGAAATTTTAGGAGCAAGTGCTGTTATTCAAGAAGCACTTGCTCCTAAAGTTGCGGCAGCGCATCGCAAATGAGCCGGCGGAATTCAAATTGGGCGGGTACGGGGCGTGTAGTATTTAAACGAAGCGCGATCCCGCCGCGAACGTACTGCGCATGCGTCGAGTGTTAAAACATCCCCGTGCGCATGCTCCAAATTCTGTGAATGAACGTCAATGACGTCACATTCCCATTCATGAACTTTTTACGCAAGCGACGTGATTTTTTTTTTTCCCGACGCGATGACGACGCCTGTACCTAACATAGGATACTCCAACCCCATGTAGGTATATCTTCGCGCAGCGTATCCCGTCCGGAAACGTCGTACCGTCATTGCGTCGCGCCGGAATTCGCTCGTGAATTGCCGATTTCCGCTCATTAACATATTTTTTGAGCGGAAATCGGCGGGAACGCCCCCGGGGCCATTTTTAAGTTGAAGTAACGATGCGATGGCGAAACTCAGTTACGCTGATCGCATCGGAGCTTCAACCTGGCGTTTCTTGTTTTCTGGTTACAGAAAACAGAAACGCCGGCTCAAAGTCACAGTTAGGCTGGCGGATCACTGGATCCGCCAGCCTAACTGTTCCTGAATCTGGCCCATTGTCATGTCAAGAAACCAGTGGTGAGATGATGTGATCTTTGGAACATGATGCATTATCCTGCTGGAAGTAGTCATCAGAAGATGAGTACACTGTAGTCATAAAGGGATGGACATATACTCGCCGTGGAGTTTAAATGATGCTCAATTAGTACTAAGGAGCCCAAAGTTTACCAAGAAAATATCCCTCAACCCATTACACCACCAGCCTGAACCGTTGATACAAGGCAGGATAGATCCATGCTTTCATATTGTTTGTTCCAAATTCTGACCCTACCATTTGAATGTCACAGCTGAAGTTGAGACTCGTCAGACCAGGCAACTTTTTTTTTCCAGTCTTCTATTGTCCAATTTTGGTGAGTCTGTGCAAATTGTAGCCTAATTTTCCTGTTCTTAGCTGACAGGAGTGGCCCCTGGTGTGGTCTTCTGCTGCTGTAGCCCATCTGCTTCAAGTGTCAATGTGTTGTGCGTTCAGAGATGGTTATTTGAGTTACTGTTGCCTTTCTATCCTCTCAAACCAGTCTTCCCATTCTCCTCTGACCTCCAACATCAACAAGGCATGTTTATCTATACACGTTCACTAGATATTTTTTCTTTTTAGGTCCATTCTCTGTAAACCCTAGAGATGGTTGTGCGTGAAAATCCCAGTAGATCAGCAGTTTTTTAAATACTCAGACCAGCCCGCCTGGCACCAACAACCATGCCACATTCAAAGTCACGAGAGACCGGATTCACACTGGTATGACAAACGCTCCGACATTGGGAGTTCATGTCGCATGACGTGTGAAAATCAATGTTTCCCTATGAGAGCCGTCTTAACTGGTCCTACACAAGTCGGTCCGACTTTGAAAATGCTCCCTGCACTACTTTTATCCCACTTTGATCCTACTTCAGCCCATTGAATATTACTTAAAGTGGATGTAAACCCCCCATTTTTTTTTTTGATGTCACAATGTAGAGTATAAGATTTCCTATCATCTGTGCCCAGTCTTGCCACACAGAGTTAATCCAGCTCTGATCAATCCTCTTTTATTGTTCAGTGAAAATTAACAGACTTCCAGATAAAAACATGTCTAAATAAAAAGTCCGTTCCTCTCTCCTTGTTTTGAGTGACAGGTTATTTACATATCTAGCTTGGACATGTTTATCATATGCTATGTTATGTTTATCATAATATGAGGTGATCCACAGTTCATTGTATATTACCAGGATGTGGAGGAGGGGTGGATTTTTTCACTTTTTATACTGTGGATCACCTCATATTATGATTAACATAAACATGTCCAAGCTAGATATGTAAATAACCTGTCACTCAAAGCAAGAAGAGAGAAACCGACTTTTTCTTTAGACAGGTTTTTATCTAGAAGTCTGTTAATTTTCACTAAACAATAAAAGAGGATTGCTCAGAGCTGGATTTAACTCTGTGTGGCAAGACTGGGCACAGATAATAGGAAATCTTATAATCTACATTGTGACATAAAAAAAAAAAAAAGTCTGATTGCTGTCTTGACTGATCCAACTTTGGCATGTGACTTGTGCTCTGATGATCTTGAGGGGGAACTCCACGCCAAAAAAATAAAAAAAATAAAAAAAAAATGACACGGGTTCCCACTCTAAAAGCATACCAGGCCCTTCGGTCTGGTATTGATTTTAAGGGGAACCCCTACGCTAAAAAAACGACATGGGGGTCCCCCCAAAGTCCATACCAGACCCTTATCCGAGCACGCAGGATGGCCAGTCAGGAAAGCAAGCACCCCCCCCCCTCCTGAACCGTACCAGGCCGCATGCCCTCAATGTGGGGACCCTGCACCCCCCACCCCAAAGCACCTTGTCCCCATGTCGATGAGGACAAGGACCTGTACGTCTGCTCCTTTAAGCGAAATAGCAGGGGTGCCGATGCTCGTGCCCAGTGGTCAGACCTCAGCTGACAGCACGTTTCAGCCCGCCGTCTGCTGAAAACGGATCGCAGGAGTGCAGAGCGAACTGCACTCCCGTGATTCATAGGAGAAGTACAGCCAAACAAGCTTTGGCTGTACTTCTCCTTTTTAAATAAAAGTTTATATGCCCGTAGTTCAGTTTCAACTGCTCTCAAGCTTCAGTGCAGGGGTCAGCACAGGGCTAGTAATTTTATAAGGTGGGATAGCTCTTTTAGAACATGTTAGGTCTTTGCCCAGTAATTTTTCCTTTAATAGTGTGTGGGCCATTGGCAACATGGTGGATAACTGTAGACTGGTGCCAACAAGTGGGGGGTTTATTAGTTGTGAATCATAAGTGCAGGGATAGAGGTCTGCCTGCAAGTTGTTAGTTTTTCCAGGAACTGTTAAGCAAGCTATTGTGAGTTTATCTAAAAACTGTGATTTCTGTCCAGGGTCTGTTGACAGGTTGTTGAAATGATCTACGCTCTAAAGACCCATCAAGTGGCTCAAACTGTTATTTTCCATTATGCTGGCCTGAGAAAAATGTATGTTCTCTTCTGTCACAATATAACCTCTAAAGAAAAACCCTTTGCATGTCAGTTAGTGCTATAGGTTTGAAAAACGAACCAGTCGGGCTTGTTTATCGCTCAGAATATATCTCCATTTTTATATTAAGCACGGCTTTGAACAATCGATCTTACAGCTATGACATTTTCAGAACACTTCATTTTCTCACTTCGTCTTTCAGGACAGCACTTGGAGAGAGCGCAGCTCCACCCACTTCCCAGGAAACACTGCAGTCACTGCTATAACTTCCGCCTACCTCCACCATGGCCTCAGTTGTAGTGTTTCCTCCGGCCATGGTGGAAGCGCTGCAGGGAACCGGGAGGATGCTGGACTCTCTCCAGGGGGAGACGGATTAAAGGCATACCTGCGATCGGTTGTTTTCTTCAGGAGGCAGACCCTACCTCCCCCCTGACGCGTGGGGGACGTTTCGGTGCTCCCCTCTTCTCGAGCCCGGCGAGGGTAAAGGCTGCCGGGGGTTCCGCGCCAATAGGCTGGGCATTGCGGGCCAGGTTGGGGGCGGTTAGATGCCGGTCTCCTGGGGTCCGCGATGTCCCGGTACGGAGGGCGGGCGACGTCATTTCCGGTGGAGGCGGGACTTCCGGCGGTGCGTGGCGGCTTCCGGTTCCGGCCGCTGGAACGCAGAAGGGAGGGGCAGCCTCGGCGGTGCAATTTCCGGTTCCCACAGCGGTGGGGTTAACCGGGACTTTTCAAAAGGAGGCGCACAAACGATCGCCGCGTTCTGGGAGAATGGAGCCAGAAGACGCAGCGGAGGTGGCGGGAGCAGGAGCCACATGCACCAGCCCGGCCCAGGTAGGAAAACAGCGGTTTAAGTCTACCTGGTTCCTTGTTATGTCCCTCCTACTGCCCCTCTTGGGGAGAGGAGCCTGCCTCACTCACCCTAGTCACGTCCCTGGGAGAGTGTTGTTTGTTTGGTACAGCGGTGATGGGACCTGGTGTGTTTTTTGTTCACTGGCTGTTTTGTGGTGGTGGTGGTTTGGGTCTGAGACACAAAAAGTTAAACATGGGGTTGTTGTCTTTTGTGTTTTTCAGAAAGCTAAAGAGAAGCTAAAAATTGCAGTGCCCCCTCCTAAGAAACGGTGTGCTACCTGCAAAGCAACCCTTAAAGGGTCTTGGACTAAGCCGTTATGCAAGGCATGCATCGCGGACATAGTCAAAGGGGAAGCCTCTACTAGTGCAGCCTCCGAACAACCCAAAGAGATACTCTCTTCCTTTAGGAAAGAGCTAGAAGAGACCTTTCAGTCGTTCCGCTCCTACTTGGACAGAGGGGCGGCGTCAGGGTCAGCAGCTAAGGCCTCCACTAGTGCACCTTTGGATTATAGAGGGGCAGGTAGTGAGTCCGAGGAGGAAGAGCCTAGCAGCCTAGTCTCAGGGTCAGAGGCGGAAGAAGAAGATACAGGAGAATCTTCTTCTTCACGTTACAAGTTATCCTTAGAAGAGGTGGATGACTTACTAAAAACTATTCATTCCACCTTAAATATTAAGGTGGATAAGACGCATTTGTCTCTGCATGACAAGATGTACCAGGGTTTAGACGAAGTCAAGCATCGAAACTTTCCAGTACATAGAGTATTGTCAGATGCGGTCAGAAGGGAGTGGAAAGACCCAGAGAGGGCTCCTTTCTTTTCCCGATCACTTAAGAGGAGATTTCCTTTTGATGAGGATCCAGCGCAGGTATGGAATAAGAAACCTAAGCTGGATGCTGCGTTCTCAAAGGTATCCCGAAATACGGACTTGGCCTTTGAGGATACGGGCACCTTAAAAGATCCCCTAGATAAAAGAGCAGAGGCGCTCTTAAAAAAGGCTTGGGATGCCTCCCTGGCCAACCTCAAACCGGCTATGGCGTCCACAGTAGTGGCCAGGAACCTTGAGCATTGGTTGGAACAGCTGAAGGGTCACATTGAGTCTGGGACCTCACGCAGAGAGTTGCTAGAGTCCTTCCCGATTCTTCTGAAGGCAGTAGGCTACATGGCGGATGCCTCAGCCGAGTCAGTGAGAATATCAGCCCGTTCCTCGGCCCTAGTGAATTCGGCCAGGAGGGCTCTCTGGGTCAAAACCTGGACTGGGGACACGGCTTCGAAGGCTAAGTTATGTGAACTGCCCTTCGATGGAGATTTGGTATTTGGCGCCGGTCTGGACACTGTTCTGGATAGGACGGCGGATAGGAAAAAAGCCTTCCCCTTAAAGAAGGTAGTACCGCGGACCAGGAAAAATTTTCGTCCTTTTTTCCAGCCCCAAGATCTTAAAGAGATACAGAAAGGTCAGGGTGGAAGGTCCTGGCGGCCTCAGAGAGGTAGAGGGAGACCCGGGGTGTTGTTTCGCTCCCCTAGCCAGCCCGCTAAACCCCAGTGACGGTCGCCTGGCTGTGGGAGGACGTCTTCAGTCGTTCCTTCCACAGTGGGCAAAGACGACTTCCAGTGCATACATCCTCAAGGTTATTGCAGAGGGCTACGCACTGGAGTTCTCAGAGAAAGCACCGTCGCGTTTCTATGCGACCCAGCTGCCCAAGGATCAGGAGAAATCCAGGGCAATGACGTCGCTGTTAGAGGAATTTCTCCAACAGAGGGTGATCACCCCGGTACCCCAACAAGAACAGGGGGCGGGTTGCTACTCCCATGTTTTTCTAGTAAAAAAACCGGCAGGAAAATTTCGTTTGATTCTAAACTTAAAATTCCTGAATCGGTCAATGAAGTACAAGAGGTTCCGGATGAATACCATCTACTCGGTCAGAAGGCTCCTTCCTGCAGGTTGCTTTCTGGCTTCGATAGACCTAAGGGATGCTTATCTTCACATCCCGATAAAAGCCTCTTCTCAGCGTTTCCTGCGCCTAGCGATCAGGACAGGAAGCGAGATCAAACACTTTCAGTTCAGGGCCCTGCCGTTCGGTCTCTCCTCCTCTCCGAGGATCTTTTCGAAGGTGGTGGCGGAGGCCTTGGCACCTCTAAGGCTGGAAGGAGTTTCGGTAATTCCATACTTGGACGACCTCCTGTTGTTCGCCAAGACGGAAGATCAGCTTCTCAAAGACCTATGGAGGACCCAGGCCCATTTGGAGGGCCTAGGTTGGATTATGAACAGAGAGAAGTCAAATCTAGTCCCCTCTCAGGTCATAGTCTTTTTGGGGTACACAATAGACTCCATCCAGGAGAGGTTATTTCTACCAGAGGAGAAAATAATCAAGGTTCAGGCAGCAGTGAAGGCAGTGCAGACGAATCTGTCAGTGTCAGTTCGTGCAGCTATGTCCACCCTGGGACTTCTCACATCCTCCATTCCTGCGGTGCAGTGGGCCCGCCTGCATTCAAGGAGTCTCCAGCAGGCGATTCTACAGAATTGGACGCATGGAGAACCCCTAGAAAAGGAGATCAGGGTTCCAACCTCAGTAAAAAGGAAACTTTGGTGGTGGAGGGCTCACGCAAATCTGAGTCAGGGTCTAGTGTGGTCCTTCCCCGCTACAATGGTCCTAACTACGGATGCCAGCTCCTGGGGATGGGGTGCTCACCTCAGGGGTCAATTGACTCAGGGGTCCTGGTCCAGGGAAGAGTCCAAGAGATCCTCCAATTGGAGGGAACTCAAAGCCGTTTGCCTAGGGCTTTGGGCCTTCCAAGAGACGATACAGGGTCAGCATGTCCAGATACTGTCGGACAATGCTACAGCGGTAGCTTACGTCTCAAGGCAGGGGGGCACGAGGAGCAGGGTTCTCCTGAGCCTGGCTCTACACATGCTTTACTGGGCAGAGACAAACTTGGCATCTCTGTCTGCATTACACCTAAAGGGCAGTTTAAACCACCTGGCAGACTTCCTAAGCAGGAGGAGGGTTCTAGAATCCGAGTGGAGTCTAAATTCAGAGGTGTTCCAGAAAATAGCAGACAGTTGGGGAACCCCTCAGATAGACCTGTTCGCGTCCCAAGCCAACGCCAAGGTTCCGGTTTTCTTTTCCCTCAACAGACTGGATCAAGCGGAGGGTCTAGATGCGTTGGTTCAGCATTGGCCCTTCCGTTTGTGTTATGCTTTCCCCCCAGTACACATGATTCCATTAGTTCTGCGGAAACTTCAGGTAGAAAAGACGACTCTTATCCTGATAGCCCCATACTGGCCCAAAAGGCCTTGCTTTTCAACCCTGCTGAAACTGGCAATAGAACCTCATCAGCTACTTCCAGTCAGAAAGGACTTGTTATACCAGGGTCCTCTGCTCCATCCCAACGTGGATCGACTCAACCTGGCGGCCTGGTTACTGAAGAGTTAATCCTGAGTAGGAAGGGTTTATCTAAACGATTAGTGGATACACTACTTAGTAGCAGAAAGGAAGTTACCAGGGCGATTTATTTCAAGACCTGGAGGGTCTTTAATTCCTGGTGCAGTTCAAAGGATTGTTCCCCCAGGAATAATTTTTCGGTCCTGGAGTTTTTACAGGACGGGATGGACAAGGGTCTGGCAGCCAGCACCCTGAAAGCGCAGGTTGCTGCGCTATCAGTATTTCTAGAGAGACGGTTATCTCTAGATCCCTATGTCATCAGATTTTTTAAGGCATTGGCCAGGGCTAGGCCTTCCCCCTTTAAGTTTTTTCCCAAGTGGGACCTATCGGTGGTTTTGGGGGGTCTGACAAAAAGACCTTTCGAACCACTGTTAGAAGCATCTTTAAAATTTTGGACCCTGAAAGCGGTCCTTTTAGTAGCCGTCACCTCGGCTAGGAGAATTAGTGAGCTACAGGCTCTTTCTATTGTGGAACCCTTCTTGACCATCTTCCCAGATAGAGTCGTGTTCAGGACAGATCCTGGGTTCCTTCCTAAGGTGGTATCGGCCTTCGATAGGACACAAGAAATAGTGTTACCTACCTTTTGTCCGGCTCCTTCCGGTTCAAGGGAAGAAGAGTTTCATACCTTAGATGTCAGAAGGTGCATTATGCACTACCTGGAAGTCACCAGGGAAATTAGAAAATCCAATTCTCTGTTTGTGTTGTTCTCGGGTGCACGTAGGGGGTACGGTGCTTCCAAAAGTACACTAGCCAGATGGCTCCGTATGGCTATCCACGAGGCCTATAAGGCTAGGGGTATAGAACCTCCCCCAGGGGTGGTGGCACATTCTACAAGGGCAGTGGCAACTTCCTGGGCAGAACGGGCTGGAGCTTCACCAGAGCTTATCTGCAAGGCAGCTACGTGGACGAGTTTTTCCACTTTTACTCGCCACTACAGGATGGATCTGCTCTCAGCGGCGGAGCAGTCTTTTGGCAGGAAAGTCCTGCAAGCGGTGGTCCCACCCTAGAGTAAGTACTCGGTTATCATCTCCAAGTGCTGTCCTGAAAGACGAAGTGAGAAAACCTTAGTTACACTTACCGGTAACGGTATTTCTATGAGTCTTTCAGGACAGCACCGATAACCCACCCTTCTCTCTTCTGGTGTATATATGTGTATATATATATATATATATGTGTGTTGTACTAACATGTTTTAGTTGCTATGTTCTGCTTATCTCATTTCAGTATGGCCGGAGGTGCTCGTGTACAACTGAGGCCATGGTGGAGGTAGGCGGAAGTTATAGCAGTGACTGCAGTGTTTCCTGGGAAGTGGGTGGAGCTGCGCTCTCTCCAAGTGCTGTCCTGAAAGACTCATAGAAATACCGTTACCGGTAAGTGTAACTAAGGTTTTCTTTTCCTTCTGTCTTTGCGGAAAATTCTTTACACCTACACGGCAGGGCTGTGTTCTGTCTGCCCAAATCATTAGATCACAGCCCACACAGGTACAATGGTTCTCTATTAAAATACACCAGAAATGTAGAACATGTTTAGAACAGGAAACAGGTTTATACATGGTATACACAAGTTTTATGCAGCGAAAAACGTCTCCACTGGGTCCATGCCAACGTTGTGGATGGGGTTTACCTGCCGCCTAGATGGTGGCGTTCTATAAGATAAGCTAGTCAATATTCCATTCGCACAGGTTCCTGGAAAAATGACTCGTAGAGGAAAGGTGGGTGCTGAAACGATCACCAGCTGGGCACTGGAACCATCAAACAAACATATTCGCCAGCACACCATGGATCGTAGATTACGTCCAAAAATGTTATGCAAAACAAACATCACAATAGTGCAACGTTTCGAAGTCACACAGGACCTCTTCGTCGGGTGAGTGATAAAGCTTTATAAATTTATAAATTTTATGCAAAACAAACATCACAATAGTGCAACGTTTCGAAGTCACACAGGACCTCTTCATCAGGTGAGTGATAAAGCTTTATAAATTACTTTATCACTCGCCTGACGAAGAGGTCCTGTGTGACCTTGAAACGTTGCACTATTGTGATGTCCGAAAATGATATGCAAAACAAACATCACAATAGTGCAACGTTTCGAGGTCACACAGGACCTCTTCGTCAGGCGAGGGATAAAGTGATTTATAAAGCTTTATCACTCACCTGACGAAGAGGTCCTGTGTGACCTCGAAACGTTGCACTATTGTGATGTTTGTTTTGCATAACATTTTTAGACGTAATCAACGATCCATGGTGTGCTGGCGAATATGTTCGTCTATAAGATAAGCTGGTGGTTGTTGTTTGTCCAGGTATCACTATGCATGGGGTTAGGCACTGGCCACAACCTTCCCCATCTGGGTTATATTTTAAAGCTAAACTTCAGCCTTGCACAGCAGTAGATACTCCTCTCTTGTACTGATCATTATTAGTCTCATTTACCTGAACACTGTCGGCCCCTCTGTAGTTCATTAAGATGGGGCAACACTTATCTTAAGAAGTTCCAAACCTCCAGCCTTAACGACTTCCAGCTTAAAAATGACCTCTTGTAGACCACCATCGCAATGCCGGCTTGCCTCTTAAAGCCACTGGCTCTCATAATTAATCAGTCTTATCTGCCTGGCATCATGTAGTACTGGTTACAGGCATACCTCACTTTTAAGTACACAATAGGGTTTATTTAATATCGCTGGAGAATGCAAAATCAGGCTTACTTCTGCAAAGAAACCAATGAGATTCTAACCCCATGTGCCATTGATGCAGTGTACACTGCGCATGAGACCGCGATGCCATCAGCTGGAACAGATGTAAATACGGTGACTCCTAAATGGGGCAGGGTCAGGAGATATTCACAGTACCTACAGGTAAGGCTTACTATAAACTTTTCTGTAAGGAAAAGTTTAAAGTTAGTCTTTTAAAGGACAAGTATAGCCAAAGCTCATTTGGTTATACTTCTCCTGTGGTTCACAGTAGTGCAGTTGGTTCTGCACTCCTGTGACCTCTTTTCTGCAGACAGCGGGCTGACATTGCAGAGCAGGTTTGGGCTTGGGTAAGATCGCGACAATGAAGTTGGGATCCGCCCACATGCCCTGACCGACACCTGGCTTAGCCTCTCAACGAGCCTACAAAAGCCTGAGCCAGCCTCTTCCGTCCTCTCCACAGACCTGTGCTCTACTGAGAATGGGAAGGGCAGAGCAGACAACGGTGACTGACAGTCACCAGCTCTCTGTACAGCGAGCTCTGACTCGGCAGTGGACAGATGCAACATCGGACCGATGCCACATCCACCTAGGCACAGTGCCTTATAAAAGTATTCAAACCCTTTGACATTTTCCACGTTTTGTCATGTTGCGACCAAAAACGTGAATGTATTTTATTGGGATTTTATGTGATAGACCAACACAAAGTGGCACACAATTGTAAAGTGGAAGGAAATTGATAAATGGTTAAAATGATATACAAATAAATATGTGAAAAGTTTGGCGTGCATTTGTATTCAGCCCCCCCTGAGTCAACACTTTTGTAGAACCACCTTTTGCTGCAATTACAGCTGCAAGTCTTTTTTGCTGGGAGGTGAACCTCCGCCCCAGTCTCAAGTATTTTGCAGACTCACAACATGATGCTGCCACCATCATGTTTCACGGTGGGGATGGTGTGTTCAGGGTGATGTGCAGTGTTGGTTTCCCACCACAGAGCATTTTGCTTTTAGGCCAAAAAAAGTTTAATTTTGGCCCCATGTGATCACAGCACCTTTTTCCACATGTTTGCTGTGTTCTCCACATGGCTTCTCGCAAACTGCAAACAAGACTTCTTTATAGCTTTCTTCTTGCCACTCTTCCATAAAGGCATATTTGTGGAGTGCACGACTAATAGTTGTCCTGTGGACAGATCCTCCCACCTGAGCTGTGGATCTCTGCAGCTCCTCCAGTATTACAATGGGCCTCTTGGCTGCTTCTCTGATTATTGCTGTCCTTGCCCGGGCTGGTCAGTTTAGGTGGACTTCCGTGTCTCGGTGGGTTTGCAGTTGTGCCATACTCTTCATTTTTGGATGATGGATTGAACAGTGCTCCGTGAGATTTTCACAACTTGGGATATTTTTTTATAACCTACCCCTCCTTTAAACTCCTCCACAACTTTATCCTTAAACCTGTCTGGTGTGTTCCTTGACTTTTATGATGCTGTTTGTTCACTAAGGTTCTCTAGCAAACCTCTGAGGGCTTCATGGAACAGCTGTATTTTTATTGAGATTATATTACACCATGGTTCGACAAACCCAGAGGGCCAGGTCGCATTAGAATTAGCAACCTGGCGCGGCACAGCTGGGTTATTCTGTGTCTCCGTGCACCCCCCGCAGTGCAATCGTGCTGGACCGCGCTGGCCGGTAATTGCTTTGCAGCCTTCTGCAGGCCTATGCTTCCTTCTGTGATCTGGCACCATCTTGTCGTGGCCACTGGTATGACAAGAAGAAAATTAGCAATGCTAATACTTATGGGGCTTCCTGCCTGTTTTTACTGCCAGCCCATCTCCTTCCCAAAGTGGAAGTGTTTGCATCCGTCATCTGGCGCCTTTTGCCTAATGGTGAGTGTGGGGTGGCTGATTTTAAATAGCTTCATATAGCCTTTTTTTTTTTAATGGCTTTTATTTAAAAAAATTTAAGTAAAAACTGCTTATTTTTTTTTTTTCTTAATTAAAATTAATTTATTATTTTTTCTTTTTTCTTTAATTTGGATTAGGGTTGTCCCGATAGTGATACTAGTATCGGTATCGGCACTTCAACCCATACAAAAGTCAGCAGCTACAAATAGGGTAATCGGACACTCGCCTGTCCCAGGTTCCAGCGTTTCGGGCTCGCTCGTCTCCCCCCTCCTCTTTGGGGTGCTGGCATCGTGACTGTGAGTGCTGAGCGCCCGGCTTTTGATTCACAGTTGGGCACACACTGCGCATGCGCGAGCTACGCTGCGTGACGTGATTGACCGGGCAATCATGTGGGACCTCCCAGATGATTACAGAGAGAGAGGGGGAGCGGTGAACTTCCTTCCGGAGCCGCGGAGCTCCCGTAGAAAGTGGGAGCTGGAACCCTCTAAAACATAGGTGCTAAACACAAGGCCTGCGGGCCGAATCCGGCTCTCCAGGCCATTTCATGTGGCCTTCGCACCTCTTCTGCAGCTGCAGAAGTGCTCCAGCCCTTCTCTGGTTCTTGCTTCAGACCCTTACTTTCTGCTTTCAAGCAATGCATCCAGCTTCTTCCCAGCAGCAGTATAAGGAAAAGGGGGAGAACTGTGATGTAAGGGAGAGTGGGGGACTCAACTTCTGATGGTGGGGTGGCTCTTGACATCTAATTTAAGGGGAGGGGATGCGCTGGACATCTAATCTTAAAGCCTTGTACACACTACCGGGTTTCTCGGCAAAAACCAGCAAGAAAACTGCTGGCAGAGCTTTCTTGTCGAGAAAACCCATTCGTGTGTAAGACGCTTTCAGGTTTCTCGTCGGGAAATCTGGACAGAATCTCGATGAGAAAAATAGAGAACCTGCGCTCTATTTTCTCATCGAGTTTTTTGTCAGCCTGTTTCCAGACGAGAAACCCGAGTGTGTGTATGTATACTTGCCTGTTGCCGTGGAAACCCGCACATGCTCGAAATGACTTGGACGCATGCACCATAGCTTCCACGGCATAGGTAGGGTGAAGCAAGATGGCAGTGACGGCATTGAATGTGACAAACGCATGCTCGTTGTACGCAATGACGTCACCGCATTCTTGCCTTTCAAGAGAACCGCGGTTCTTTTGAAAGGTCAGTATGTACACTCTGGCGTCAAGAGTTTCTTGCCAAGAATGTCGTCGGGGAAAAACAACGTTTTTTTCCTGGCGAGATTCTTGCCCGCGTGTACGAGGCCTAACGGATACAACAGGCCCTTTTGAGGGCAATCGTAATGCTGATGGGGCCCATGATGAAATTGAGTTTGACACCCCTGCTCTAAAAAGCGGCCCCCCCCCCCCAAAAAAAAATAAAAAATTACATGCCAAATGTGGCATGTCAAGGGGTCACCTGATCTTAAAGCAGAAGTTCCATTATTGATTGGGTGGAACTCCGATTTGATGGGACATGTCTATGGCACAAATGATAGCAAGTTCTGGTACCAATTTAAGTGTTTCTTTTTTGGCAATGGCAATTTTCTGTTATAGATATTATTCGGTATCGTTCTTTTGAGGTAGGCTTAATGCTCCTGTACAGCATTGTAGTTTTACATACTTTTCTTCCGTAATCCAAGCCAATATGAAATTTTAGCATGCGTGTATATCATCTTCAATGTACCAAGGAAAATGATAATCTCTAAGGATTTCTTAAAAAGAGAAAACATAGCAAAACATTTCTGGTAACATTTATATTCTTCTGATCCAAGGCTAGCAATATACATTTACTTGAAATTGTTTTATTGCAAAGAATTGAAAGAATGTATGGCATTTGACATAGTATTAGCAATGTGAAGAGGGTTAATTGATAAAGTCTGTATAGCCTTAAGTGCATCGGGAAGAGTAAAGTTAATAGAAGCCAATGCTGGAAAGTGAGAGGAATTTTCTGTTTGAGTAATCCCTGTGCTAGGATTATGCTACAAATCTACACATCTTGGCCTATATGTGCGGAAGTCTTGAGTGATCAGTGGTCTATCTCCATGCCATCTGGATATCATCTGTTTGCCATTTAGTCTTGTTGGCCTGAGATAAAGGATGTTAAGGAAATGTATTTATATGTGTGTGTATGTATGCATATATTGTATGTATGTATGTATGTATGTATGTAGATGTGTATGTATCTATGCATATATTTTTCCTCATTTAGACAGACGTACTTATAGCCTAAGTTTAGCTAAACACAATCTGCAGTGAGGCAAGGGTTAAAGTAGAACGATAGACCAAACTTTTTTCTTTAATTTGGATTAGGGTTGTCCCGATAGTGATACTAGTATCGGTATCGGCACCGATGCCGAGTATTTGCGCGAGTACTTGTACTCGCGCAAATACTCCCGATGCTTTAATAGAATACTTCCCGCCGACGCCGCTGCCGCATACCGCCGCGATAATCGCCGTGCAATACAGCGGCATTACAAGTTTTCGCTTGTATACTTGTAATGCCCGCCACGCCATCTATAGACACTCCCCTTCTCTGGATTGGACGGATCTGTCCAATCGCGAGCAAGGGGGAGTGTCTATGCACGGATCCGTGTGTATAGACACTCCCCCTTGCTCGCGATTGGACGGATCCATCCAATCCAGAGAAGGGGAGTGTCTATAGATGGCGTGGCTTGTAATGCCCGCTGTATTTTGCACGAGGATTAACCCGCAGAATATGACACTGCACCGGCAGCAGCAGCGGTGGTGCCAGGTATGAGGGAAATGGCTGCAATATGTGGGGGACATGACATGGCTGCAATATGTGGGGGACATGACATGGCTGCAATATGTGGGGGACATGACATGGCTGCAATATGTGGGGGACATGACATGGCTGCAATATGTGGGGGACATGACATGGCTGCAACATGTGGGGGACATGACATGGCTGCAACATGTGGGGGACATGGCATGGCTGCAACATGTGGGGGACATGGCATGGCTGCAATATGTGGGGGACATGACATGGCTGCAATATGTGGGGGACATGACATGGCTGCAATATGTGGGGGACATGACATGGCTGCAATATGTGGGGGACATGACATGGCTGCAATATGTGGGGGACATGACATGGCTGCAATATGTGGGGGGACATGACATGGCTGCAATATGTGGGGAGACATGGCTGCAATATGTGGGGGGACATGGCTGCATTTGGGGACACATTAAAAAAAGTATCGGTATTCGGTATCGGCGACTACTTGAAAAAAAGTATCGGGACTTGTACTCGGTCCTAAAAAAGAGGGATCGGGACAACCCTACTTTGGATGCAGTAAGGGCAGGGTATGACACCTGTTATATTTTGTTTTTCTTTCGTTCATGGACGGACACAGCTTTAATCTGACAAAGTGGGTATAAGCCTTCATTCAGGAGTGACTAGGCAGAAAGTGTTAACAAGATCAAAGCTGAATAGTCCCAGGGGGCGGTCCTACTGGCTTTATCCCCTCAGCCTGCACTCAGCAGCTCAGTTTTTTTTCTGCCTAGCTAAGGGGAAGACATGGCTCCCTTCGGGCCCATAAGACTGGAGGTTTATTTCAAATTTGTATTTTATTTTTTTGTTTGTTGTTCCCACACCTCGCTTTGGGACCTCGTTTTTTGACACTGCTTTGGGACGTCCCACTTTGTCAAGTGTGTCCATCCATGAACGAAAGAGAAAATAGGATTTTTGTACTCACCGTAAAATCCTTTTCGCTGAGTTCATGGACGGACACAGCACCCGCCCCTCCTTTTTAAGTTTGTACTGCTTTTGACAAATTGAGCTGCTGAGGGGATATAGACAGTAGGACCGCCACCTGGGCAAGGCTTTTCAGCTTTGATGTTGTTAACATATTCTGCCCTAGTCACTCCTGAATGAAGGCTAATTCCCACTTTGTCAAGATTAAGGCGGTGTTCGTCCATGAACTCAGAGAAAATAATTTTTTTTTTTTTTTTAAATTTTTTATTTATATCAGGAAACCGGTCCCAACCGACCAACAACAGAGTAATGGAACATCACAGTGTGGTGCCACGCAGGGCACTGACATTCAATATACAGGGTAGTACAGATTATTCACATGATAGAGAAAAAAAAAAAAAAAAAGCAGAAAAAACATTCCACCTGTGCGTAGTTATGAGCATGTGACCGGTAAATATAGGGTAAGTCATGTTCCATCTACTGGACCCAAAGGGGTCCCACGTATATCTAACCTGCTGGCATGGCCCTTGACATCTTGTCCTCTGGTTCAGAACGGAGGGGCCCGGCTCCCAGTGTTTTACTTTTATATTAGAAAGGAAAAATAAATCAGAGAAAAGAATTTTACGGTGAGTACAAAAATCCTATTTTTTGGCCATCTGTGTCCATTTGCGGATATTTTCATTCTTTGAAATTGGCCCAGCCCTTGTTCAAATCCTATCCGAGGACAGACTTGGTCCAGGGACAGTGTCCTCAATCCGGGCAATGTCCCTGGAAATCGGGGCTGTCTGGTCACCATACGTAGTGCACAAATGCACATGACATGCATTTTCACGCATATCGCTAGTGTGGTGCAACAATGTGAACCCAACCTAATGGCTCAAATCAAAATACACACCTGAGGAGTGGCCCTACCCCCCCTTTCTGCATGATCTGTTCATATGGAGCTTCAATTAAAGCGCATCTATGATCAGAATGTAAAATCATATATTAATTTCCACATTGTATTTTACTTATTTGTAGACTACACCTATTGAGCTGATTGATCTTGAAGTTTTGTAAACTTTGAGAATAACCCCAGACATTTACTTCTTTGAACTCTGTTACACATATTAAAGGGGAGTTCCACCCACAATTTCACTTTTTAAATATAAATACCCCTGTAATACACAAGCTTAATGTATTCTAGTAAAGTTAGTCTGTAAACTAAGGTCCGTTTTGTTAGGTTGTTTACAGCATTTAGATCTAGATTTATAATCTAGAAATAGACCGTGGCCATCTTAAGTGTGGGCATCATGAAGCCAGACTGTATGACTTCGTGGATTTCAGCTTTGTATATCTCGCACATGCTCGGTGCTGCACAAGCAATGTAATAGGTTTCAGTCAGGTTTGCAAGGACTAATGGGAAACATGATGCCTATCCCAGAAACCCTTGCAAATAGCCATGTGACTTAATAGCCGAGGCTAATAAGGAGGAGGAAGTAATGAAGGACTACAAAATAAAGGTATTTACTGTACAAGCAACAAAATAAATAAAAATTGTCCATTCTGAACACTATGAGATTGGGGCATGCAGCACAGACAAACATAAAAAAATGGGTGGAACTCCACTTTAAAGTGGTTCTAAAGGCTCAACAAGTTTTTTTTTTTTTTTACCTTAATGCATTATATCATTCTATGTATGAAGATAAAAAAAACTTCTGCAGCCCACTTTAGAATCACTTTAACTATGCCCATTTCACAGAACCAGTGTTTTTATCAGATTAGGCGACCCGTCAGAATTTGTAACGGAAGTGATGTTACGGCGTGGCCATCTTGGTACACCCCGCACTCGGCCGCAGTAAGGATGTGACCTCACTTTGCGGTCCACGGGTGTCTAGGCAGCAGTCTGATTTCTATGCATTTTGCTGTGATTGTGTCATCAGGAAATGTATCCTTATTGTAATGCTCGTGTTATTAAATGAAATCACATGCTGTGACTATACAGCAGGGAAAATAATTATTAGATCCCCTGCAGATTTTGTATGTTTGCCCACTTACAAAGAAAGGGATGGTCTATAATTGTTATCATATGATGTGTATTTGAAATAATAGAGACAGAATATCAACCAAAAATCCAGAAAAAAAACATGATACAAATGTTATAAATTGAGGTGCAGTTCAGTAAGTAAAGTAAAGTAAATATTTGATCTGCCACCAACCAACAATTATTCTGGCTCCCACAGACTGGCTACAGTAGGTGCTCATATGGTACACCTATTAGTCCTGTCAATTTTAGAAGGGCTCCTAATGACAACTCGTTATGCGTATAAAAGACACTTGTCCACTGAATCTTTCTCTTTCTTCCATTCTTTAAACCTCACCATCATGGGCAAGAACAAGGAGCTGTCAAAAGACATAAGGAACAAGATTGTTGACCTGCACAAAGCTATGGGCTACATGACCATCAGCAAGAAGCTTGGTGTTAAAGCGATTATTCGCAAATGGAAGAAATACAAAAAATTCATCAGTCGCCCTCAGTATGGAGCTCAATGCAAGATTTTGCCTCATGGGGTAAGGATGATCATGAAAAAAGTGAGGGGTCAGCCCAGAGGAGGAGCTTGTGAATGATCTCAAGGCAGTTGGGACCACAGTCACCAAACAAACCATTGGTAACAATACGCCACCATGGATTGAAATCCTGTAGTGCCCACAAAGTCCCCCTCCCCAAGAAGGCACATGCAAAGGCCCCTCTGAAATTTGCCAATGAACATCTGCATCATTCAGAGAAGGCTTGGGAGAAAGTGCTGTGGTGACAAGGCCAAAATTGAGCTCTTAACTCGCCATGTTTGGAAGAAGAAAACTTCTGACTGTGACCCTAAGAAAACCACCCCTACAATAAAGCACAGAGGTTGAAACCTTAGGCTTTGGGGCAGTTTCTCTGCTAAATGTACAGGTTGACTTTGCTGCATTGAGGTCCAATGGATGGGGCCATGTATTGTAAAGTCTTGAATGAAAACCTTTTTGCCTCATCCAGAACACGGACGATGGGTCGTGGATGGATCTTCCAGTATGACAATGACCCAAAGCATACCACCAAGGAGTAGCTATGAAACAGTGGTTTTCAACTCCTGTCCTCAGGACCCACTAACAGGCCAGCTTTTTAAGATAACTGAAATGCATCACAGGTGATATAATTTGCTGCTCAGTGATTGCAGTATTCTAGTCTGCATCTCCCCAAGGTAATACTTAAAACCTAGCCTAATAGTGGGTGCTGAGAACACGAGTTGGGAAACCCTTCTCTAGAAGAAGCACATTTTGGTCATGGAGTGGCCTAGCCAGTCTCCAGACCTTAATCCTATAGAAAATGTATGTAGAGAGCTTGAGTAGCTAAGCGACAGCCAAGAAACCTTAAAGTGTAAGTTCACCTTTACAGAAAAATCTGTAAGGTGAACTTACACAGGATGCCCTCCTCACTCTCAGCTCCCCCCCCCCCCCAGTCCCGCTGACCTGTTGCGTGGAGTTCTCATATTCTGAGTATCTGGGTCTTAGAAATACCCTTGGCATTCACACATCTTATTCCCCACTGACGGGACAGGCTTTGCGGGTTCCAATTGGTCGGCGCCGCCCATGTGACATGCAGACCAATGAGAATGCTCCGAAACGTCTCTCCTGACAGGGTTTGTTTTGGAGATTCAGCTGCAGTTAATTCTAAGCCCTGGACCCCTAATGCGGCTATACCAGGGCTCGGAACGGGAAATCACTGCGATGCAGGTCAGCAGGACTCGGGGGAGGGGGGGGGGTCTGATGATGGGGTCCTGTGTAAGTTCACCTTACAGATTTTTCTGTAAAGGTGAACTTACCCTTTAAGGATTTAGAGAAGATCTGTAAAGAAGCTGAGATGTGTGCAAACCTGGTAACCAACTACAATAAACATCTTTCTTGCCAACAAGGGTTTCTCCTCCAAGTACTTCATGTTTTGCTTGGGGATTAAAAACATATTTTACTCACTGAACTGCAACTTAAAGCGGATGTCCGCTAAAAAAAAAAAATATTAAAAGCCAGCAGCTACAAATACTACAGCTGCTGACTTTTAATATTAGGACACTTACCTGTCCTGGAGTCCAGCGCCGCCCGCAGCAGAAGACGAGCGACCGCTCGTCACTCTGCTGCGCCCCGCCATCCACGGTGAGGGAACCAGGAAGTGAAGCGCTCCGGCTTCACTGCCCGGTTCCCTACGGTGCATGCGCGAGTCGCGATACCCCTGCCGATTGGCTCCCGCTGTGTTCTGGGAGCCGAGTGTTCCCAGAACACAACGGGGGAGGGGGGGGGTGACGTCATGCCCGCAGTTTACCCGAGACTGTGTGGCCGGAAGTGGGTGCAAATACCTGTACCCCCTCCTCCCTGAAAGGTGTCAAATGTGACACCGGAGGGGGGGAGGGTTCCGATCAGCAGAAGTTCCAATTTAGGGTGGAGCTCCGCTTTAATTTATAGCATTTGTATCATGTTTTTCTGGATTTTTGGTTGATATTATCTGTCTATCATTTAAAATGCACCTATGATAACAATTCTAGAGCCTTAAGGGTCCTTTCACACGGAGCGGACCGTTTTTTGGTCCGCTCCGCGTGTCAGTCGGCTCAGCGGGGGATCCCCGCTGAGCTGTCAGGCGGACAGGGCGGTCCCCGCACACTGTGCAGGGACCGCCCTGTCTCTCCTCCGCTCTCCCCTATGGGGAATCGGATGGAAACGGACTGTCTGTCCGTTTGCATCTGATCCGTTTGGCCGGACGGAAGAAAAATAGGACATTCAGAGTGTCCCGGAAAGCTGTCTTCTGGGGTCCCTCGGCGGCTGTCTCAGGTCCTGTTCACAAAAGTATTCCACCTTAATGCGAGGGAGCTCGCACGGTGGAAAGCTTTTGCGAGCACGCTCCCGTGATACAGCGGCGGCCATGGCCGCCGACTGTATCATTTGGCCCCGCCCCCTGGCGCACCGCGTCATCCGCTGTGATTGACGGCAGCGCCAGCCAATGGCTGCGCTGCTATCAATCCACCCAGCCTAGCCAATCAACGGCCAGGCTGGGAACCGAAGAGGATGACGTGGACGCGCCCGGGAATTTCGAACAGTCAGGTAAGTAAAACAGGGGCTGGGGGGGGGGGCGGTGCTGCCAGATGTTTTTTTTACCTTAATGCGTAGGATGCATTAAGGTAAAAAAACTTTTACCTTTACAACTCCTTTAATTTCTTTGCAAGTGGGCAAATTTACAAAATATGCAGGGGATTAAATAATAATTTTGCGCGCGCTGTGCATCCTGTATTATATGTTTATTACATAAAGATTTTATGGAAATAATAAAATATAATACAGCCGTTTTTTAAAACTCACAATCCTTCAAAAGTAAAATTTTTACTGACACTGTTGAATTTTTTCTTAAGAAAAAAAAATGGCATAAAACAATATACTATACATTATATTGATATCGCATACTACTAGGTTGTGTGATGTACATGAACTGTACGGATTGTATTAATTCCGGTCTGTAGCAGTCAGCAATGGTAAGGCTCCACTGAGGCTTGAAATATTCTTACTGGAATACCACAGTAGCTTTTAGCTAGCGGTAAATAAGGCATTTCTGATGACGAATGCAAAGTAATTATTATGTTTTGTCATGGTTTCTTTATTGCTCGTTGGGCACTTGCTCCGTATTAAGGAAGCACATGGTTGCAAAATACCTAAAAATGTGTCTGGATTGCAGATCTGATTTAGTTTCCAGATAAAGGTTACATTTTTTTTTTAAGCAAGTTATGTACCGTACATGTTTTTAGATATGAAATGCTGTAAAAAAAAAAAAAAAATCAGCAAAACTATAAAATGATCGTATAATACGTGATACAGCAATCACAATTTTAACGCGTATAATATGTAGGCTGTAGAAAGTGTTTAACAAACTGAGAAGACAATAGACGGCAGTTTTGTAATTGGGTTTAAGGGGTGCTGGCTTCAGTGTCATTAGAATTACTAATATGCTAACATCTGCTGTGGGGTGGGAACACTGAGAATCATTATATAAAGCTACACATCCCAAGAGCAGAAGCCCAGGTGTCTAGTGAAGTTTTCTGCCTGTGAGTGCCAAAATCAAGTCAAATGAAACCAGACCGACGTGCAAGCTATTCTGTTTTGGGTCAAGTCAAGAGCTTCTGTGTTTCTTCGGGGGACTTAGCCTTATGCCTAGTACACACTATTAATTGCTTTTTTTTTTTTTTTCATTTAACCCAGCGGTCTAAATGAAAAAACAACTGAGGAGCACGCTGTACTAACTATCTGATGTTGGTATAAGGATCTCCCCACTGAGCTATTGTGTTTTGACAGGGGGGCTCCCCCCACCGCCAGAACACACCAGTCAGCGCTTGCAACCATTGGCTGAGAGCACTGATTAGATGCCGATTGGCAGATGTTTTTTGGGCATGTCAGCCGGTTTCTGTTGAACCCGGCTGATATTTGACCTGTTTACCAAATTTGGCAGTTCTGGTAATCGTATGCTCAATGAGTCTAAACAAAGTTTCATCACAAATATAAGCAAATATGTATCAAGATTGTTTTAGTCCTAGTCAAGCATTGGGTAAAGTGTAGCGTGGACATTGGTCTATTCTACAGAGGAGGCAAAATTAATGCAGATGGTTATGTTGGCAGTGTAGACCCTGTTCACATCTACTCCTCCTGGGTGTGAGAGAGATGTGGATACTTAGGCCGCAAACACAATGCCTCCTGCACTTGGGAGAGTGCCCGCTCCAAGGATAAAGGCTACCTCTCCGCCTTGTTTCTAACTGGATAAACCAGGCTGCCCTCTAAGACTGGGGAGGTATGCAACACTGCAACTGCGTAAAAGAAACAAAGAGCGCACCGACCTAGTGCATTATCCTAAGATTACACTTTTTTTTTCTATCCAAAGTCTTTTATTGAGAACAAAGATGGTACATGAAAAATTGGGTTACACTAATACATGCAGTTGAAAAAGTTGCTATGGTAACGGTCACATCACAGTACAATGAAGTATGCAGATGAATGCGTACACAAAAAAAAAAGCCAGGAGCAGCGGAAGAACCCGTAGATATGTGACAAACCAACATGGAGTCCCGCCTCCCAGGGTGACCTCCCACCCCAACCCAACCCCTAGACCCCACCACAACTAACAGTATGACCTTCAGAATAATGGAGAATGGAAAGGACACTTTCCTTGAATGCATTGCGACTCATTATGTACAGGTATCAGAAGATTTCAACCATTTGTCCCAGACCTTTTCGAATTTGGATGGGCATCCCCTGTGTGCATACATTAGTTTCTTATACGGTAATACAGCATTGACCTCCGCTAACCAGTGCGATAGCAGCGGGGGATCAGGACGCATCCATCCCCTGGCAATCACTTTCCTAGCTGAGAAAAGTGTCTCGTGTAAGAACAGTTGTGTACACTTGTTACCATCTGGATTGGGGAAGATACCTAGTAGACATAGCTTTGGCTGGAGTGTTACAGGGGAGCCCATCTTGTCATGTAGAAATCTAACCACCTGCGACCAATAAGCCTGCAACTTGGGACAGGACCACAATAGATGAAAGAAATTGGCTGTCGGGTGAGCACACATGGGACAAGTAGAGGGACAATCCTGTTTATATTTTGAAATTCTTAGGGGCGTGAGATACGATCTGTGCAATATAAAAATCTGGGTAAGCCGATCTGACAGCTTGGGTGAGACCAACCTACATGCGTCCAGAGCATCACTCCACTCGTCATCCGCCACCGGGCCCAAATCATCCACCCACCTAGCCTTCACCGCATATGCTCCCACAGTTGCCGAGGGGAGCGACAGCATGGAGTAAAATTGTGAAATTAGTTTTTTAGGATCAGGGTATTTTATGGCCGCCATCAGCGGGTTAGAGTCCAGGGAGACATCCCCCAGAGGAAATTGTGTGTAGTAGGCATGTCGTAGCTGCAAGTAACGAAAATGCAGTGGATCGGGAAGGGCGAACTCTAGTTGTAAGCTGGACAGTGATTTAAGTCTCCCATTGGCCACAATGTGGGACAGATAGAGAATACCCCTGGAGCTCCACCAACCAGTGTCCGGGATGTGGGCGAATTCAGGCAAGGTTGAGTTATGCCATAAGGGAGTAAAGGCATTTATGAGCGGTATATGTAACATTTTGGAGGTTATGGTCCACACTTTCTTATACTGGTATAAAATCGTCTTACGGTCAGCAGGGCCACCCCTTCCCACCGTCCCCCCCGCGATCATCACCATGGGGTCTAACGACGTCTCGGCCCACTTCGGGCACAGAAGACACAAGAATCTGTCCCTATCCGTCTTGTCCACATGAAACAGCTGCGAGAGCTGTGCTGCCAGATAGTATAAATTGAAATCGGGAAGGGCAAGACCCGCCAGGTCCGTCGGGCGTTTAAGTTTGTGCCATGGGAGTTTGTGCCTGCTGGGTCCCCAGACAAAGGGTTTTAGAAGGGCCTCGAACGCCATAAAATGTCTAAGGATAAGATAAACAGGGGAGTGCCAGAGCATATATAGAATTTTGGGCAGTATGACCATTTTAATGAGGTTTACTCGGCCCATTACCCCCAATGGGAGACGGGCCCAAGTTTGTGTCTTCTGTTTGAGCATCCCAAACAGTGGGTCTATATTGAGAGAGACATAGTCCCCGGGATCTTTGGTCGTCCTAATTCCTAGATATTTGATAACACTGACTCTCAGTAGGGGAAGTGAACCCCTATCCTCTGTAGAAGGGTAACTATCCAGCGGGAGCACCTGAGACTTGTCCCAGTTAATCTTTAAGCCAGAAAATGTGCCAAATTTCTCTATGAGGTCCAAAGCCAGGGGTAGGGATTTAGTTGAGTCATCTAAATAGAGAAGCGTGTCATCTGCGTATGTACTGATCTTCTCCACCACCCCCCCTCTCTGCAGACCGACTATACCCGTATGGGCGCGAATTGCTATGGCGAGTGGCTCTGCCGCCAGCGCGTACAGCAGCGGCGACAGAGGACACCCCTGCCTAGTACCCCTGTGAAGAGAGAACCGGTCCGAGAGCCAGCCGTTAGCCAGGACCCTAGCCACCGGGTTTTGGTAAAGGAGTTGTACCCATTTGATGTATCTGGGCCCTATCCCGAACTTACCCAAACAGGGCCACAAATATCGCCATTCGACAGAATCGAAGGCCTTGGCAGTGTCCAGGGTTACAATTACCCTGGATCCTGGGTTATTATGAGGGGCCTGAAGGTTAATGAATAGTCTCCGAAGATTAAACGACGTGTTCCTGCCTGGCATGAACCCCGCCTGATCTCCATGAATTAATGAAAGAATAACTTTGTTCAGGCGGATGGCAAGCACCTTTGCCAGTATCTTGACATCCTAAGATTACACTTTATTAAAGTAAAACATGGTAAGTATCATACCCACCGAGTGTAAAAACACCAAAGCTCATAGTGAAAAATATATCCATTCATATTAAGAGCCAACAGGCTGACGCATTTCGAGGATGACCCTCTTCCTCAGAGCCATCCTCGAAATGCGTCAGCCTGTTAGATCTTCATACGAATGGATGTATTTTCCACTATGAGCTTTGGTATTTTTACACTCGGAGAGTATGATACTTGCCATGTTTTACTTTAATAAAATTTGATCTTAGGATAATGCACTAGGCCAGTGCGCACTTTCTTTCTCTTGTGTGGATACTTAAGCCAGTCTTACACGGTGCAAATTTGGTTGCAGGAAAGAAATGTGCTTGATTCCCCCATCAACATAGAAAGCGCTAACAGGGGAATCCTTCCTGCCAAGCTATTCTCTGCTCCTGGCGGGAGAGGATGGAAAGCCGTCCCCGTTTGGAGAAGATCGTGATTAGAGGCTATAGCAGCTCGCAATAATCGTAAGAGAATACAACAGGCTGGTTGTCTCCAAGTTGATCGATCGATCAACTTGGTACACTCAGCCTGCCGTTAACGGTTTGAATCTCGGCTGAACTGGCCAAGATTCAAACCATGTATGGCCAGCCTTCGTTTTACTCTGCGAAAAGAAGAGGAAGGCCAGTTGCTTTATAAGTGCATCGAAATGGAAATCGATGATTCTGCACATGCATAAAAAGCCTCAGGCAGATCATTGATGGCAACTCAGTACTTCTGGTATTCGGAAACTGTCCACAGCTGGCACAATGTTTCCCACCTCTGGTAGTGCCAGCATCTGCATTCCCTGAGCCTGGTTCAAAGAGTAACGTCAACTACCATATGAATTACCTAGCTAATAACAAACTTTTTTCTCAAATGACAGGTCCAATGGTGGCTCCGAATTTCAAGGCAAGTACCAGGAGGGAAGAGTAGAATGTTGGCACTAGGCAGTGTACATTTTGTTATATCTGGTTACATTGACGATGTGGAAGTGGAATGCCTTGGTTATCATGTCACTATAGGAACATGTTCTTACCGTGTTTGACAAGTCATTGCTTTGTTGTGTCCTTCTGGCCCTACTAACTTTGTTGATGATGTTGCGTGACATGGGTAACCTCTCCGCACAAGGATCCCTGTGTTTGTGGTTTGCTAGTATTACTCTCACATGCCTGTAATTTCAGTAATGTATAGTCGTCCCTCGGTGCAGGTCACATGAGGGGAAATGAACTGGCTGGATTTTTTTTAAGCTGAACTTCAGGCAGAAAATAACCTAATACAGCTCTGTATTCAGTAATACATTGTTAAATGTCTATTTTAAACCTGAAGACTAGGTATTTTGTTTAGTCACATTGGACCAGCTTGTAGGTAATACATGTGCCCTACCTGGCCTCTCCACCTTGTCTTCTCTCTCTCTTCTCTCTCTTCTCTTTTCGCTCTTTTCGCTCTTTTCTCTCTCTTTTCTCTCTTCTTCTCTCTCTCTCTCTCTCTCTCTCTCTCTCTCTGCCTTTAGAACCACTTTAATGCAGCTAGTGTATTAACCTAAATTTGAATTGATGTCTGCCTCTTCCAATCCCCTATATAGCAGCAGTTCAAGTGGATGCGGGGACGCCGTTGTGTGCTCTACCTGCATTCCACTGTGTGCGGAAGTGACGTTTCGCGCACGACCACACCAATTGCACTAATGTTCTATTCACCGTCATTTCTATGTTCACTATTTGCACTTTATAATTGTTTGCATTAGGGTTGTCCCGATACCAGTATCGGTATCGGGACCGATACCGAGTATTTGCGGGAGTACATGTACTCCCGCAAATACCCCCGATACCCAAATAGAATACTTACCCCTACCCCCCCCGCCATCGCCGTCGCCGCCAAAGCCGCCGCATGGAAAGCATGGGTTAAACGGGAACGTGTGGGAACATCACAGCTTTCATTTGAATAGCTGTAGTGTTCCCGCGCGTATAGACACTCCCCCTATCCCGACCAAGGGGGAGTGTCTATACGCGCAGGCAAAACAGCTATTCAAATGAATGCTGTGATGATCTCCGTGCGGCAGCGGCGGCTAGGTATGGACATGGCTGGAGGGACATGGCTGGAGGGACATGGCTGGAGGGACATGGCTGCATATGTGAGGGACATGGCTGGAGGGACATGGCTGCATATGTCGGGGACATGGCTGGAGGGACATGGCTGCATATGTGGGGGACATGGCTGCATATGTGGGGGACATGGCTGGAGGGACATGGCTGCATATGTGGGGGACATGGCTGGAGGGACATGGCTGCATATGTGGGGGACATGGCTGGAGGGACATGGCTGCATATGTGGGGGACATGGCCGGAGGGACATGGCTGGAGGGACATGGCTGCATATGTGGGGGACATGGCTGGAGGGACATGGCTGCATATGTGGGGGACATGGCTGGAGGGACATGGTTGCATATGTGGGGGACATGGCTGGAGGGACATGGCTGGAGGGACATGGCTGGAGGGGACATGGCTGCATTTGTGGGGGGACATGGCTGCATTTGTGGGGGGACATGGCTGCATTTGTGGGGGGACATGGCTGCATTTGGGATCACATTTTAAAAAAGTATCGGTATTCGGTATCGGCGACTACTTGAAAAAAAGTATCGGTACTTGTACTCGGTCCTAAAAAAGTGGTATCGGGACAACCCTAGTTTGCATAGTATCATTGCTATATCACTCACTGGGGACACCCAGCGGTTGTTCATGTTATTGCACTTTTGCACTTTATTGTACAATATATCTCAAGGGTGTGCGGTTCACCAATAATTTTGTCCATATTTATTTTACATTCTTGTGTATATTTGGTAAAGAATGTTCCCTATTTGTATAATAGATTTTTTTCCTCCATTAGCATGCCCCACAGGGTAAGCAATGAAATGAGGCTGATCTCTGAATTCTAATTGGGGATATTTGGAAATTATTCATCCCTGTTTTTTTTTTTTTTTAATTGAAGGGACTTTTGGTGTTCTAGCTGTCTAGTGGACAAACCTTTCCCAGCTATATTTAGTTAGTGGTCAGTTAAACTTCTATATCCTTCTGTTCTGATCCCAATGGGGTATATTGTCAGTCGCACTGATCTTTCCTATCATATTATAGTAGAAGCTGCAGAGTCATCATTAGTGTTGTAAATTTTAGAAAATCTTATTTAGAAGTATTGCCTAGGGGGAATGGTTATCCATTCCTGTAGCGGCACTGGGTATTTTGAGTCACATCCTTTCCACATATCCGCTGTTATTGTTAAATATGTTTAAAGCCTTTACAGTGCAAAAAGTTTATAAAAATGTTTGCTAATAATACTTACAAATTATGTTTAGATACATTTTTTTTGCACTTTAATCAGCAACAAATCTGATTTATAGTATAGCACCATTTTTTATGATTATTATGATTTTTTTTTATACAGCTTGTGCTGTACTTCACACTGTCAGCACAGTGCTGCAAGTACAATTGACATCAGGTGAGAAGATATTAACACGTCTAAGCATATTTACTGCTGCTGGTTAGCTCATACAGGCACAATCGTGTACCTGTACATTACTGCTTACTACTTGGTCCGCTCTTACATTCAGAAGCTTCAGCTGCCACTTACTGCAGCACAACCCAATCAGCGGGTCCCGGCCAAACAGTAAAGAAAATCAGACAGCACAAAACCAATCCTAACAGATGCAGCTGGAGGTCAATATAAAAAAGTCCTTAAGTAAAACACATATAAAAAAAGCAGTGCAGCGCTGAAAATAAACTAAAACTAAAATCGCATGAACAACTCCAAGGGTGTGGAATGCCGAGGCCAAGAGGTGTTGACAGTAAAAAGCAACAGAGAGAGGAAGAGGACTTCTTGGGCAGTGAACAGGGTGCTTGAAACAATCACTGTGCATCCATTTCAGTGTTTCCTCCACCAAAGTTACAGGCCGCTCATCTTAACGAATGGACCTCTGAACAAACAGAAGGTCATTCAAGCAGTTCCTTAAAGGCAATTGTAAAGATGATTGGGATGTGTTCATGTATGGTCCTTCACTCAATCTCCTCAGTCAGTCAATAGCCTCCAAACTCACTCTTAGACATGCATTTAATCATGTAAACATTCATGATCTATCTATCTTCATGTATGCTCTCTGTATGCATAAAAAACACTACTTTATTAAAAATTATTACTACTCACAAAAGCGGCACTGTATCCCAGTGCTCGGGTTTAAGTCATGTAGCATATGTAAAAAAAAAAAAACAGGTAGGTGGCTATCCTGACATCCCTCTGCACACGTATCGTCCGTGGGTAAGGACTTCCTCGGCGAATATATGACTGGCACCCACTGATTGGCTGAGTGAACGACAGAAGAGAGGAAGGAAAGACCGAGACATTAGTTAGTAAAAACAGCACTCAGTATACACACATTAACACTTGTTGAGCATGCAGTTAACCCTTTAATTGGCCTTGATGTTAACCCCTTTCCAGCCAGTTTCATTAGTACAGTGACTGTGTATATTATTAGCACTGATTACCATATTAGTGTCAACTGGTGAGTTGGTCAGTGGCAGTTGGCCAGACCCCCCCCCCTAGCGTCGGTTAGTGTCAGATTGCCTGCTGCACTATCGCAGTTCCCACTATGTCGCTGGTCAGCACCATTACTAATATAAAGTGAATTAATTAATTACAATTCCAGTATCTTTACCATAGTATGTAGATGCTTTAAATCAGCATTCTGCTGAAATTTTTTTATAAAAAAAGTCAGCAGCTACAAATAATGCAGTTGCTGACTTTTAAAATAAGGACACTTACCTGTCCAAGGCGCCTGTGATGTCCTCACTTGAAGCCGATCTGTCTTTCGGCTCCACGGTGCAGGCACCAGCATCTTCTGTAAGGAAATAAGGAAGTGAAGCCTTGTGGCTTCACAGCCTGGTTTCCTACTGCACAAGTCATGCTGCACATCCTGACTGGTCCCTGCTGTCTTCTGGGATTTTGTGTGTCTCCCAGAAGACAGCAGGGGGATGGAGGAGGGGCCAGACATGGCATAGTTCGCAGCAGATCCTGCAGTGATCTTTCGCCGGAAGTGGGAGCAAATACCTGTATTAGACAGGTATCTGCTCGCCTCCCCCCTCAAAGGGTACCGGATGTTCCATTTTTGAGTGGAACTCCGCTTTGGTTTGCATAAAAATTAATCAATATACACTTATTTTGATTTTTTTTTTTTTACCAAAGAAGTAGCAGAATACATTTTAGTCACAGATCTGTCACCCGCCTGCTCAGCGAAGAGATCTCCCGCTGAGCAGATGGACTCAGCCAGTGTAAAAGGGGCCTTACTGATAATGTATTAACATTAGTCATTCGTATTACCAAAGAGAGAAGGAGACAATCGTACACTAATTTTTTTATACAATTTCATTTGTAACACTGTTTTTTGCTTTTAAATGACTTCTCTGCTTTTATGGTGCTCTATGCCAGGGGTCTCCAAACTACGGCCCGAGGGCCAGATGTGGCCCTTTATTATCCTTTATAGGCCCTTGGGGCACTATTCCTTCCACTGACACCAACAAGGGGGCACTATTTCTTCTACTGATACCAATGATAGGATACTATTCCTCCTATTGATGGGGGGCCCTACTCCTCCTCCTACTGACCACCAACCCTGAGGTCACATTTATTCTCACTGGTGCTAGGCCCGGGACATTTTCTGCCCCCACTGGCCACAATCTGGCCCTTTCTAAAGTCTGAAGGACAATAAAGTGTCCCTTTGTTTGAAAAGTTTGGAGATCCCTGCTCTATGCTATACATCTTTGTTACAGTTAAAACAATTACGTTTATTATAAAATTAAGACTAAAGATTTTCTTATGTATTTTTAATTTATTAACAGATATCAAGAAGCCTCCAATTGCTCCAAAGCCGAAACATGCATCCATTCAGAAACCTAGCCCACCACCAGTTGCTCCCAAGCCAGATGTAGTTCAGGCCAAAGTGTCACCGGCTTTAAAGAAATTAAAGCCAACAATAGCTCCAAAGCCAAAGGTCCTTCAAAGCTCATCTGTCTCTGAAGAGTGGAGACAAAGTGACATTAGATCAAATGGTATTAACAATGATGAACACAAAGGTGCAGAATCTGAAAAGCTCAATTATAAGCATGAAACATTCGACCACGACGAAAGATCAAATGTGACGTATATAATTTCACCTTGTTCCTGCAGTTTTGACTGCAATCACAAGCTTGGCAATGGAGATTCTTTTCAGAAAGCCCAAAAGGTAATAGAACAGCTGGAAAACTTAGAAAATAAGAAAATGTGTGGGCAGCCAGTTCCCTGTGTAAGATCAAGATGGAAAACTTGCGCTCAACAGGACACGTTGGCTAAAGCAAACCAAGTCATTCTGAGGGCCAGCATTTTAGAAGACAAGGTTAAAGATGTTATAACTCATAATCTCTTTGCCAATGGACACACCTACAAGCAGGAGAACTCTGAAAAATGCATCAGGACAACAGGTCACAATGTTATTGCAAGTTCGACTGAATCGAGCGAATGTGAGATGCCTTTTACAAATATGGATAAACTTACTAGTAACACAAAAAAACTAAATTCATTAGTCAAAGAGCCTGTTGCTTCCTCTCAGGATGTTGTTCCATCTGATCTAGAGCATGAAGCCATTGATCATGTGAAAAAATGCAATGGTGTACCACTTGACAAAAGGCCTTTCTCAACAGAACACAGTGGAAGGTCCAAATGTCTACCACGAGCTCCACCTCCGCATAAGTCCCTTCCAGTTCCAAAACCAAGGAGGTTGCGAACACCGTGTCTTGTGCGACAAGATTGTGTGGATGGCATTGCAGAAAACAACGGTGATCATGGAACGTTCGGCGATAGTTCACCAGCAAACTATCAGCCAGGACAGAATGAAGTTGGACATTCTAATGATGAATACATCATACCTAACATTTTAGATCAAAAGTATAAAGATATTCAAAATTGTGAATCTAATGTTGGTCATTCAAGTACAGAACTGACTCCAAACGGTGTTGAAAATGAAATTAAATCTGTGGCTGAGGAAGATAGCAATTTTAAAAGGTGCAGCTCCCTGTCGATGAGCTTACCGAAACAATTGAAACTTATTTATGAACAACAGCTGCCTGTTAGGAATGCTGCCATGGAAAAGCACCTTGCTCCCAACACACCAGCTGCAAGTTCACCAAGAGTTGCTCCAAAAAAGCCTCAAAGATTTAGCCTACCGGCAGCTGGACTGCTCAAAAAGGCTGCTTCTGAGGAAAAACTTTACAGTTCCAATTGCAGCAGCTCTTATGCTACTTTGGGACATGAAGGGACTTTCCAAAATCGATCACAGACTTCGGAAAAACCATTGTGGAAGTTGGAGCACCCAATATTACCTTTTCTTGGAAGCCCAGAATCACTCAAAACCTCTTTAAGTAATGACCGTACCAATCCACTCACCAAACCCAGAGCCAAGTCTTTGTCTGCTGTGGATATGAATAGAATAGAAAGCCAAACAAACGAAAGTCCTAAAAAAAATGCATTAAAGAAGTTTCTTAACTTGAAACTGTCAGTTTGCGTAATAAAAAATGACTTTCAAAAATTCTTATCCCGTGGCAGTTTGTCGGGAGACGGCGGCACCTCTGATATCTTTTCCTGTACTGGACACTCGTCATCTCCAACTTTAGAGAGGAAGGTAAAACCATCAAAAGCACATTCCGCTGATTCCTTCAGTCCACTGTCTAAGAAAAAACAGAAAAACAAGAATGACTTCAGTCCTGTAAATAATCCCACCTCCAAGTCTTTGGATGATAGTTTGGTATCACTGCAGAGAACACAGGTGGCATCTTCAACAGACATGCCAGAGTCTGATATACCAGAGTATGAAAATGTATGTCACTATGAAGAAATCCCGGAATATGAAAATCTGCCATTCACCGTAGTTTCAGATATAAATGAATATGATGCAACTATCTATGAGGTCGAAGACCCAAATGAATCTGTTCATTTTTCTACGGGCCTGCCGGGTAACCACAGGTAGGTGCCACTCTTAATTCTTCCTTTTATCTGATCCTAGTATTTGTATGTGTTTAATTTGATTAGATATGCAGGTAGTTGTTCATTTTAGTCCAGATATCATAAATGTAATGTTGTTGCTCACGTCAAACTGATTCTACTTTTGCCTTGGACATTGTATCTCCACAGTAAACATTTTAAATCTGTTGTGAAGTTGCTTCAAGTTGGTCTTGCTCTTAAAGGGGAGGTTCACCTAAAAATAAACTTTTAACATTGCATTTATTGCGCACTGACGTTCGGCATCTCGTGACGCGCTGTATGCGTCGGTCGGATGCCTGTCAATCAATAAGGAAAGCCTCGACGATCATACCCAGAAGCGGCGATGAGAATACATATAGGAAAAGGTATGTACGGACGTATTTTTTTTTTTTAAAAAACAGCCGATTCTAATTGTCATTAATATCATAAATGCAATGTTAAAAGTTTATTTTTAGGTGAACCTCCACTTTAACAAAAGCTGCTCTCAAATCTCTGTTGGCACTAGATGCACATTATTTTTTACTGTAGTGCTTGAGATGGATGTTACAAGAAGTACTTCCCAGAAGGTGTTCATGTTTCCAAGTGATTAAAGTGGATCTGCACCTGCCCTCCCGCCCCGTTTTTTTTTTTTTTAAACCCCGCTAGGTGGTATTTGCATATTTCACATACTCCCCTTTCCAGCGTTGTCCTGCTGAGATCCCCTCATGCCCAGCCACAGCTCTCTCCCGTGCCACCATGTTCTTTCTGACATCATCGAGAGGCCCGCCAGCTCTTCCTGGCTCAGCGTGCGGACCTTCCCAATGATGCGCCAAAAGGCCCGCCGCTTCCTCCTTTTCTCCTGGGATATGTGGCACAGTGAGATATGTATAGAGGATGGATGGAGGGAAGTTAGTGGAAGAGGGCGAAGGTCTGCTTTAAGGGAGTACTGCATTGTATCTCTTTTCATTAGAACCTGTATAATCAGGATAAAGATTATTCTAGATTAAAATTTAGAACTTTGGCCTTCCATTATTAAAAATTATATGGGGTCCCATTTCTGCATAGCAGGGGGCATGTCACTCTAGGAAACAGGGTGATGTCACGCACAGATGAGGACGTACTCTGCCTGTGCACATAGAAGCAGCTGACAGTGGTTCCTGACTGGACTGGTTACAGGCATGGCAGTGGCTCCAAATGTAAAAATCCCTTTCTGAAAATTGTGACAAATGCTATGTAATCTACCACTGGGAAGTTTGGTCAGAGTCTCTTTATCTTCTTCCCATTTCCCATGGCTGCTGTATGAGTTGCTAGGGCTGTATAGTTTATATATTTCATTTCTTAGTCAAGACCATCTAAATTTGCTAGTGCATTCTAAACTACCCTCTCTCCAGATTGAAAAGAGCGGAGGTCCAACCAAAAAAACAAACATTAAAAGCCAACAGCTACAAATACTGCAGCTGCCGACTTTTAAAAAATGGACACTTACCTGTCAAGGGTGCCGCGATGTCGTTAGCTGAAGCCGAGCTATCGCTCGGCTCTCGGCTGCCCCATCCTTGGTGAGGAAATCATTGCAAACACTTGCCTTATATCCTCCAGCTCATGTTGTGGCTGTATCCATCATATGTGTGGGCATGTGAAGCCCAGTTCCCTTTTCTTCCTGGTTTTCAGGGAGAGGTGCATGCTGGGTGATTTATTTTTTATTTTTTAGGCACAGTAATACAATGGGGTCTTAGGACAGGAAGTTGATTCACCTAGGACCAGGAACTAGGCAGATTATGAAATCTGCCTAGCAACAAACAGAAGCGAGTAAACATTTTTTTTTAAGTATTTATTTATTTACATTAAAGGCAAGCTGTTAATAGAAAGTACATTTTTTAGGGTGGAACTCTGCTTTAAAGCGGAGGTCCGGTTAGAAAAAAAATATATACATTAAAAGTCAGAAGCTACTAACACTGTAGCTGCTGACTTTCAAAAGGAGACTTACCTGTCCAGGGTGCCCGCAATGACGGCAGCCGAAGCCAAGCAAATGCTCAGGTCTCGGCTGCCCCGTCGCCATCCTCGGTGAGGGAATTTAGGAAGTGAAGCCTTGCGCCTTCACCGCCCGATTCCGTACTGCGCATGCGCGAGCCTTGCAACGTGAATGGATGATGTTTCCTGGGACACACAAGGTCCCAGAAGACACCGCTCCACCATTCCACAGGAGGCAGCTGAGGAACAGAAGAAAGACAGACTGCGGATCAGGAAGTGGCAGACTAGGATGATCTGCTTAGCAACAGGCACTTTTTATTTTTTTGCAGCATTTAAAAGCTCTGCTTTAAGGATTGGTAAACATTTACACATTTTTTTTGTTTTTGGAATTAATACTGCATTCATTTTGTATTTGAAAAACTTTGAGCAATGATTAGCGTACTGAAAGTCCTAGAGAACGCTGCAGGAAATCTTCAGACTGCTGGAAAATTTGCACAAATTTCCTTCCACGAAAGGGAGTAATCTTTTAGTGGGCATACACTGTATTTTTAAAAATTGTTCTGTGGTGAAAGGAGAAGCCCTGGCTTTTGGCATTCATTTGCAAAATGGGCAATTTTATTGTTTGATGACCCCTCTATCTAGCTATATGACCAATATAACATTTTTATTTTATTCATAGTCAAGCCTGTACAGAGGAAATTAGTCACTGCTTTGTCACTTTTCAGATATCAGGATTTAGAAATACATCAAAGAAATGTAGATGTTTAATTCTCCTAAATCACTCTGGACTCCCAGGGTTTTATCTCTCTTTACCTCCCTCTTGCCTGATCGTCTTTCCTGTGTTTAACTTAAGACACATGTTTTATTGCAGTGCGTTTTGTACTGTAAGTCACCGCGGCCTGCCAGCTTGTGTTCTGTTATGCCATTTAGGAAGCTCAGTCAGCTGACACAGTTCCAAAGATAACTGTTTTCCACAGTCCTTAACTTGGGGAATTACATACTCCCTAGACTTCTAACTTCATTAACATCACATGGGGATTCATTGTATGTGTAGCTTTTTTAGGAAACCTATTTCATATAGTAACATAACCACAGTGTTGGCTATAGGGGTTGATTTACTAAAAGCAAATACTTTGCATATAGCTAAAGGCGAACACACTGTGCATACAGTGAGGGTGGAAAAAGGGCATTTGATTCCCTGCTGATTTTGTACCTTTGCTAACTGACAAAGAAATGATCAGTCTATAATTTTAATGGTAGGTGTAACGGAGCTATGTATTCTGCCTGTACATCTATAATAATCATGCAGTGGTATATTATGAGGTGTGAACATCCTCTGTCTGTAAAGATGTAGATTAGAACTGAATCAGCCTGTCTCTGGAAACCTCTCTTTAGTATGCTAATTCACCTCTCTATTCCCAAAGGTTAACCACTTCAGCCCCGGACCATATTGCTGTCCAAAGACCAGAGCACTTTTTGAGATTCGGCGCTGCGTCGCTTTAACTGACAATTGCGCGGTCGTGCGACGTGGCTCCCAAACAAAATTGGCGTCCTTTTTTTCCCACAAATAGAGCTTTCTTTTGGTGGTATTTGATCATCTCTGCGGTTTTTATTTTTTGCGCTATAAACAAAAACAGAGCGACTATTTTGAAAAAAATGCAATATTTTTTACATTTTTCTATAATAAATATCCCCAAAAATATATTAAAAAAAAATATTTTTCCCTCAGTTTAGGCCGATACGTATTCTTCTACATATTTTTCGTTAAAAAAAATCGCAATTAGCGTTTATTGATTGGTTTGCGCAAAAGTTATAGCGTTTACAAAATAGGGGGTAGTTTTATGGCATTTTTATTATTATTTTTTTTTTACTAGTAATGGCGGCGATCAGCGTTTTTTTTCGGTACTGCGATATTATGGCGGGCACTTCGGACACTTTTGACACATTTTTGGGACCATTGGCATTTTTTTAGCGATCAATGCTATAAAAATGCATTGGATTACTATAAAAATGCCATTGGCAGTGAAGGGGTTAACACTAGGGGGCAGGGAAGGGGTTAAGTGTGTTCCTAGTGTGTTCTAACTGTATGGGGGGGGGTGGACTCACTAGGGGAATCACTGATCTTCTGTTCATACATTGTATGAACAGAAAATCAGCGTTTCCCCCGCTGACAGGAACGAGCGCTGTGTGTTTTCACACACAGCTCCCGTTCCCCGCTCTGTAACGAGCGATCGCGTGTGCCCGGCGGCGATCGCGCCCGCCGGGCACACGCACGGGACTCGGGGGCGAGCGGGGGGCGCGCGCGCGGGCCGCCGGCGGCGCGCACGCGCCCCCTAGTGGCCGCGAAAGGCGCGACGTAGAGCTACGGGCTCTCGCGCACCCGTGCCGACCTGCCGCCGTATAACTGCGGCGGCTGGTCGGCAAGCGGTTAATTGATCTATTGTGTGTGTGAAAGACCTGTGTTTATCCTTAAGAGATTGTATATTGTATTCCAAATTAGCAGTATCCGGCCAGTTGTATTGAAATAGCATGTCACTTATGTTCAGAAGAACTGTCAGGCTTTGCGGAGCCGAAATGTTTAGCTATGGAGGGGATTATCTGTGATTGAATTGTATTTGAGAAAGGAATGTGGCTTCTTTAGCCTGGTGACAGTGTGTCTAACTTGAGGCCCCCCCTGTGGATGGAGGGGGCGGAGAGTTCCATTGTTCCTTGATTATTCACAAGTTTGTAACTAAGATATAAACCAAGAAATGTACCATTAAAGTTAGTCTACTGGACCCTTCAAACGTAGCCTGTCTCGTTTATGGAAGGGAATGCAATGGGATTTATTCTGTGCCTCTTACAACTGGACCTGACTCTCCCTCTGGATCTCGTAGATGGGCTTATACTGGACTTACTTATATAGCAACTTGCCAGGGAAAAGGACGTCGTCAGCGGCTGATACCCTCTCCCTACTTGGGTAGCCGTTACATTGGTTGGCAGTGGTGGGATGGTCCTTTTATCCAAGGAGCAAGTTCTCAATGGAGTCTCAGTATGCCAGGCTGAAAAGAACCACACTAAAAGATTTATTGGAGAGTCGTGGTAGGAGTGCCAGTAACAGACCACGGAGGGAGCTGATAGGTGACCTGCTGGAGCTGGACCAAATGGATGTATCCATGGAAGGAGCGGAGCCCCTAGCACCTGTCAGTGAGGAAGATGTAATTACGGATATTGTACAGCGGAGATTATCCTTGTATCCAGAAACGTCCACGGAACTAATAAACCAGCTGTTCCGGGAAGCAAGAGAAGAGATTCAAACCAAGAGGGGACAAGAACTGGAACTGGTAAGAGCTAGACAGCCCATTACACACGCAGCTCCTACTTCCCCACCCGCTGCTACAGGAAAGAAAATACCGTTCACTGCATTTAAAGCTTTTGTAGAAAGTGAGGAGGAAATAGATGGATATTTGGCGGATTTTGAGAGGCAGTGCTCACTACACCAGGTACCACCAGACCAATGGGTCACTATTTTGTCTGGAAAATTGTCGGGCAAAGCCAATGAAGCTTTTCGGGCTCTTGCTCCAGAGGATATTTTACAATATCAGCAAGTGAAAAAGGCGCTGTTAACCCGATATGCCGTAACTCCAGAAACCTACCGCCGCCGCTTCCGGGAATCCAAGAAGAAGGCTGTGGACTCCCACATGGAATGGGCCAACCAGTTACAAAGGGTGGCATCCCATTGGGTCCAAGGGTGCAAGGCCAACACCGGGAAGAAAGTATTGCAGCTATTCCTAATGGAACATTTCTTCCAAGACCTGGCCGCAGACATACAGGACTGGGTACGAGATCGCCGTCCCGCTAACTTAAACGAGGCGGCGCGGCTAGCAGATGAGTACACGGAAACAAGGAAAGTAAGCCAGGGTACTACACGCCTGGCTCATAAGGTAGAACCGTGTACTCCAACCGACACCCCACGCCCAGAGTTTCGCGCTCCAGTCCCACCAGGACCACCACGTCCTCAGGGGCCTAACAACTACCCCCGGGATTCGTCTAGGGTGACGTGCCATCACTGCAGCAACACGGGACATATTGCTCGTTTTTGTCCTTTGAGAGCTACAAATAACAACTGGAGACGCCCAACACCCAACACAGAGGTCACTCCATCACAGCCCTCTGCGGCCCACTGCCTAGAGACTGAGGTGGGCCCTGAGGAATGTCTGGGAATTTTGTATGAGGCAGACCCAATACAAGCGGCCTCTCCAGATAACCGTCAGCATCACCGTCAGGAGGTACGGGTGAATGGACAAGTAGCACAAGGCCTAAGAGATACCGAGGCTACTATCGCTCTGATTCAAAAGCAACCAGGGCACAAAAAGTCAGACTGTTCATTAAATGTACCCAGGCAGTCACAGTCATGGAGACAGCCAGAAAGGGGGAACCCCCACACATCCATGCCTGCGGCCCACGGCGTTGGGGAGGTAGAACATTGGGGTGTTCTGCATGAGGCAGATCCGATACAAGCAGCTAATCAGGACAACAGGCAGCAACACAGGCAGACTGTCTGGGTCAATGGAAAGGCAGCCAACGGGTTACGCGATACGGGGGCCACGATGACACTGCTACAGAAGAAACTCATCCCAGAGAGCCAGCACACCGGAGACACCGTAGCCGTAAGAGTAGCAGGAGGCACCGTCTTCCGGCTACCCGTTGCCCGGGTTCATCTGGATTGGGGGGTTGGTTCGGGACATGTGAAAGTGGGGGTGATGAAGGATTTGCCAGCAGATGTCCTACTGGGGAATGATTTGGCCCCCCTTGTTTCTGCGTACGAACCGATGTGCCCCGCTGAAGCCTACACAGTGACTAACTGTGCCCCAACCTGCGTTGCTGGAACCAACTTGCTTGCTGCTGAGACCCGGGTAAGACTACCTTCCCCGACATGTACTGTAGATCCGGCCCAATATCACAGTCTAAAATGGGAATGTGACAAGTTGGCCAGTGAGAAATCGGAGATGCAACGACACTACGTCATGTATTATGAGATGTCCCGTGGCTTGAACATTGAAATGCACAAACAGGCTGAAATTGTCAGAAGGTTAAATAGGATTTGCGCTCAGGTGGTGCCTTATCTCTCCCAAGAGCATCAGCAACAGGTCCTGGGAGCCATTGAGAGAGCAAAGCAAGTGACTGCTCCAGAACTGAATTCCATTATTCACCTTCACCATCAGCTACCGACCTGGCAGATTTAATGGCAATGCCGATGGACTGTCCAGGCAAACGGAACTTTTACCCTAACAGCAGACCGGACATCCCCAAGTTGACCCGAAAAGGATCAATCCGGGTCTGCCGGAGTGTTCCACAAAAGGGGAGCAGTGTAACGGAACTATGTATTCTGCCTGTACATCTATAATAATCATGCAGTGGTATATTATGAGGTGTGAACATCCTCTGTCTGTAAAGATGTAGATTAGAACTGAATCAGCCTGTCTCTGGAAACCTCTCTTTAGTATGCTAATTCACCTCTCTATTCCCAAAGGTTAATTGATCTATTGTGTGTGTGAAAGACCTGTGTTTATCCTTAAGAGATTGTATATTGTATTCCAAATTAGCAGTATCCGGCCAGTTGTATTGAAATAGCATGTCACTTATGTTCAGAAGAACTGTCAGGCTTTGCGGAGCCGAAATGTTTAGCTACGGAGGGGATTATCTGTGATTGAATTGTATTTGAGAAAGGAATGTGGCTTCTTTAGCCTGGTGACAGTGTGTCTAACTTGAGGCCCCCCCTGTGGATGGAGGGGGCGGAGAGTTCCATTGTTCCTTGATTATTCACAAGTTTGTAACTAAGATATAAACCAAGAAATGTACCATTAAAGTTAGTCTACTGGACCCTTCAAACGTAGCCTGTCTCGTTTATGGAAGGGAATGCAATGGGATTTATTCTGTGCCTCTTACAACTGGACCTGACTCTCCCTCTGGATCTCGTGGATGGGCTTATACTGGACTTACTTATATAGCAACTTGCCAGGGAAAAGGACGTCGTCAGCGGCTGATACCCTCTCCCTACTTGGGTAGCCGTTACAGTAGGTTTATTTTAACAGTGAGAGACAGAATAAGAACAAAAATATCCAGAAAAACGCATTTAAAAAAAACTTAAATTGATTTGCATTTTAGCGAGTATAAGAGCTCTTTCACACGGACGTTCCGTATGTCCGTTTTTCATACATCCGTTGTCGGATGAAAAACGGACATTCATGTATCCCTATGGGATTGCGAATGTCAGCGGAGACATGTCCGCTGACATCCGATCTGCTCCGATCCGCCAAAGTATGCCGGAGGAAAAACCTACTTTTCCTTCCGTCTGGCGGATCGGATGAACACGGACAGACGGTCCGTGTTCATCTATTTCCCCATAGGGGAGAGCGGAGAAAAGACAGGGCGGTCCCTGCACAGTGTGCGGGGACCGCCCTGTCATCCGGCAGCTCAGCGGAGATTAACGGAGCGATCCCCGCTGAGCAAACAGAGGTGCACGGGACGGATCATTACTGATCCGCCCTGTGTGAAAGAGCCCTTAGTATTTGATCCCCTATTGATCACCAAGGTACTATCTAAAAGGGAGTGCTTCTAATCTCAGATTGTTACCTGTATAAAAGATACCTGTCCACAGAAGCAATCGATTAATCAGATTCCAATCTCTCCACCATGATGAAAGATCTGTTCAAGGATGTCAGGGACAAGATTGTACACCTACACAAGGCGGGAATGGGCTACAAGACCATCTCCAAGCAGCTTGGTAAGAGGGTGACCAACAGTTGGTGTAATTACTCACAAATGGAAGAAACACAAAATAACTGTAAATCTCCCTCAGCCTGGGGCTCCATGCAAGATCTCACCTTGTGGAGTTTCAATGATCATGAGAATGATGAGGAATCGGACCAGAACTACACGGGAGAATCTTGCCAATGAGGCAGTTGGGACCATGGTCACCAAGAAAACAATTATCTACGTCGTGAAGGACTGAAATCCTGCAGTGCCCACAAGGTTTCTCTGCTCAAGAAAGCACATGCACAGGCCCTTCTGAAGTTTGCTAATGAACATCTGAACGATTTAGAGAACTGGGTGAAAGTGTTGTGGTTAGATGAACCCCGTGTTTGGAGGGGGAGGAATGCTGCCTTGTGACCCCAAGAACACCATCAAACATGGAGGTGGAAACATTATGCTTTGGAGGTGTTTTTCTGCTAAGGGGACAGGACAACTTCACTGCATCAAAGGGACGATGGACGGGGCCATGTACTGTTAAATCTTGGGTGAGAACTCCCTTCCCTCAGCCAGGGCATTAAAGTGGTTGTAAACCCACTAAGAAAAACCCTGCAAAACAAAGGCATATAAGCTTGTATGCATAACATAATAGCTCATTATAAACAATTTACCTTGGATCGAAGCCCCTGCAGCGGTCCCGCCCACTGCTCTTCCCGACGACATGTCTCCCGGAGTTATTTCCGGGTATCCCGGGCTCCGGCACTGTGATTGTCTGAAGCCGTGATGATGTCACTCCCATGCATGCGTATGGCAGCTGCCGGTAAGTGCAGTTAGCTGACGTCAATGGTGGCACAAACTAACCATTGCCTTATTGCGCATGTGCTGAAACCTACAGGGTTTAGGAGATATCCATGGTAGCTACAGGTAAGCCTTATAGGCTTGCCTGTAGTACTCCTCGTGGATGGGTATTTCAGCATGACAATAACCCAAAACACACAACCAAGGCAACAAAGGAGTGACTCGGAGTAACACATTAAGGTCCTGGAGTGGTCTAGCCTGTCTCCAGACCTTAATCCCATAGAAAATTTGTGAAGGGAGCTAAAGGTTCGAGTCGCCAAACATCAGTCTCAAAACCTTAATGACTTGGAGATGATCTGCAAAGAGGAGTGGGACAAATTCCCTCCTGAGATGTGTGAAAATCTGGTGGCCAACTACAAGAAATGTCTCATTAGTAAATCAACCTTATAGTGACCCTAACTAAAATGACAGGTGCCGCTCTAGGCTCCACCAGGTCCTCTTATGTAGCAACTGCTTGGGATGCAGACAGAGACAGAGCTCCTCTCAGCTCTAAATATCAAAGTGAAAAGTCCTGGAAGCAGGGCCGATCCTACCCGGGGTGCAGTGGGTGCCCCGCACCCAGCGCTGTCATGCGCGAGGCGCCGAGCGAGCCGCCGAGGAGGTTCTTTTTTTTTTTTTTTTTTTTTTTTTAATCCGAGCCGCCGAGGAGGTTGGTTTTTTTTTTTGTTATTCCTGAGCGGCTGAGCCGCCGAGCCGCCGAGCCGCCGAAGCAATCCGAGACCCGAGCGGGATGTGACGTCACACGGCCGCTCGGCTCCACCCACCGTGACCTCTGCCACAGCCATCTTGGATTGGATTGGATTGGATTAAATACTTATAGAGCGCCAAATGCAAGTTGTGATACTCGCGTCTAAGCGCTTACCAACAAGCTAAAAAACAAAACAAAAAAAACCCAGAAATATAAAAAGAAGGGGGGGGTGTCGGGGCACAGCAAGCCTATCCCTACTCCCTGACAATGGACCGCAGCCTAGGATTAAGGCAGCGTCCTGCTAAGGGCTTGGAAGGGCAGGTCTCTATCTATAGGCTTGTGAAAACAAAAGTGTCTTCAAGCCCTTACGGAAGGCCATCAAGGAGGTGGATGCTCGGAGCTGATGAGGGAGCTGGTTCCACAGAAAATTCCCCAGTGTTTGGAGCCGGCGGCCACCTTTCGAAGCTAATCGGCTAGATTTAATAATTGCTAACAGAGCGTCAGTCGAACGAAGCTCTCTGGGTGGACAGTAATGTTCTGTCATATTTGATAAATACATCGGACCTAGTTGCCAATAGGCCCGAAACACCAAACAGAGTGCCTTGAACTCAACCCGTTTTACTATCGGGAGCCAGTGTAAGTTCTTTAGTACCGGGGAGATGTGATTCCGCCTTGGGCAGTTTGTAACTAATCTTGCAGCATGGTTCTGTGTAATCTGCAATCGTTTTATCCACTTCTGTGGGAGCCCTAGGAAGAAAATGTTAGAACAATCCAACCTAGAGTGGATAAGTCCATGTACTAAGATCATACGGTTGTGCTGAGTGAAAAGATTCTTAATTTTCCGTAATAATTGCAGATGATAGTTGGCGGATTTTATGCAATATTTTGCGTGAGGTATGAAACTTAGTTCAGCATCAAAAATTATACCCAGATTTTTAACCTGCTTAGCTGGAATTGGGGCAGAGCCAAACGAGGATGGCCAGGCAGGTAAAAAGGTAGAGTTGGCCTGTGGGCCGATCAGCAATAGCTCCGTTTTGTCGGCGTTAAGGCCTAGCCTGTTTGTGTCCATCCATTGTTGGATGTTATATAGTCCCTTATTCAGCTGCTCAGGCATATTAGGTCCACTTGCAAGGTCTGCCAAGATCTGTGTGTCATCCGCATAGATCTGGCAGCCTAGACCATAGCTGGTAATGAGGTCGGCAAGTGGGCGCATATAGCAGTTAAAGAATAGGGGAGAGAGGGCAGAGCCCTGAGGTACCCCGCAGGTCAATGACAGGGTGTTTGAGTGATACGACGCCATTTTTATGGAGTGCGTTCTTTCTGACAAAAAGGATCTAATCCAATTTAACACTGCATCCTCACAGCCAAATAAGAATTGCATTCTAAAGAGAAGGATAGAATGGTCAATGGTGTCAAACGCCGCAGAGAGGTCCAGCAGCACCAAGGCTGCGGACCCCCCCGCGTCGCGGACACCCAGCAGACGTTCCCTCATATCTAGGGCAGACATCTTCAGATAGCGTGCGGGAGCGAGCGCCGAGCGGAGCTGCCGCCTGATTCAGCTGAGATTGAGCGCCTCTGCCTCAGCCTGCCATGTCCTGGGTGGGTCTGTACTAATGGGGGGTTATCCTAGGGGAGTATGTACTAATGGGGGGTTTGTCCTGGGTGGGTCTGTACTAATGGGTGGTTGTCCTGGGGGAGTCTGTACTAATGGGGGGTTGTCCTAGGGGAGTATGTACTAATGGGGGGTTTGTCCTGGGGGGGGTCTGTACTAATGGGGGGTTTGTCCTGGGGGGGGTCTGTACTAATGGGGGGTTGTCCTAGGGGAGTATGTACTAATGGGGGGTTGTCCTAGGGAAGTATGTATTAATGGGGGGTTTGTCCTGGGGGAGGTCTGTACTAATGGGGGGTTGTCCTGGGGGAGGTCTGTACTAATGGGGGGTTGTCCTGGGTGGGTCTGTACTAATGGGGGGTTGTCCTGGGGGAGTCTGTACTAATGGGGGGTTGTCCTAGGGGAGTATGTACTAATGGGGGGTTTGTCCTGGGGGGGGGGGTCTGTACTAATGGGGGGTTTGTCCTGGGGGGGTCTGTACTAATGGGGGTGGGTCTGTACTAATGGGGGGTTGTCCTGGGGGAGTCTGTACTAATGGGGGGTTGTCCTAGGGGAGTATGTATTAATGGGGGGTTTGTCCTGGGGGGGGTCTGTACTAATGGGGGGTTGTCCTGGGTGGGTCTGTACTAATGGGGGGTTGACCTGGGGGAGTCTGTACTAATGGGGGGTTGTCCTAGGGGAGTATGTACTAATGGGGGGTTTGTCCTGGGGGGGGTCTGTACTAATGGGGGGTTGTCCTGGGTGGGTCTGTACTAATGGGGGGTTGTCCCGGGGGAGTCTGTACTAATGGGGGGTTGTCCTAGGGGAGTATGTACTAATGGGGGGTTTGTCCTGGGGGGGGTCTGTACTAATGCGGGGTTTGTCCTGGGGGGGTCTGTACTAATGGGGGGTTGTCCTAGGGGAGTATGTACTAATGGGGGGTTGTCCTAGGGGAGTATGTATTAATGGGGGGTTTGTCCTGGGGGGGGTCTGTACTAATGGGGGGTTGTCCTGGGTGGGTCTGTACTAATGGGGGGTTGTCCTGGGGGAGTCTGTACTAATGGGGGGTTGTCCTAGGGGAGTATGTACTAATGGGGGGTTTGTCCTGGGGGGGGTCTGTACTAATGGGGGGTTTGTCCTGGGGGGGTCTGTACTAATGGGGGGTTGTCCTGGGTGGGTCTGTACTAATGGGGGGTTGTCCTGGGGGAGTCTGTACTAATGGGGGGTTGTCCTAGGGGAGTATGTATTAATGGGGGGTTTGTCCTGGGGGGGGGGGGGGGTCTGTACTAATGGGGGGTTGTCCTGGGTGGGTCTGTACTAATGGGGGGTTGACCTGGGGGAGTCTGTACTAATGGGGGGTTGTCCTAGGGGAGTATGTACTAATGGGGGGTTTGTCCTTGGGGGGGGTCTGTACTAATGGGGGGTTGTCATGGGTGGGTCTGTACTAATGGGGGGTTGTCCTGGGGGAGTCTGTACTAATGGGGGGTTGTCCTAGGGGAGTATGTACTAATGGGGGGTTTGTCCTGGGGGGGTCTGTACTAATGGGGGGTTGTCCTGGGTGGGTCTGTACTAATGGGGGGTTTGTCCTGGGGGAGTCTGTACTAATGGGGGGTTGTCTTGGGTGGGTCTGTACTAATGGGGGGTTTGTCCTTGGGGGGGGTCTGTACTAATGGGGGGTTGTCCTGGGTGGGTCTGTACTAATGGGGGGTTGTCCTGGGGGAGTCTGTACTAATGGGGGGTTGTCCTAGGGGAGTATGTACTAATGGGGGGTTTGTCCTGGGGGGGTCTGTACTAATGGGGGGTTGTCCTGGGTGGGTCTGTACTAATGGGGGGTTTGTCCTGGGGGAGTCTGTACTAATGGGGGGTTGTCTTGGGTGGGTCTGTACTAATGGGGGGTTGTCTTGGGTGGGTCTGTACTAATGGGGGGTTGTCCTGGGTGGGTCTGTACTAATGGGGGGTTGTCCTGAGGGAGTCTGTACTAATGGGGGGTTGTCCTGAGGGAGTCTGTACTAATGGGGGGTTGTCCTAGGGGAGTATGTACTAATGGGGGGTTTGTCCTGGGGGGGTCTGTACTAATGGGGGGTTGTCCTGGGTGGGTCTGTACTAATGGGGGGTTTGTCCTGGGGGAGTCTGTACTAATGGGGGGTTGTCCTAGGGGAGTATGTACTAATGGGGGGTTTGTCCTGGGGGGGGGTCTGTACTAATGGGGGGTTGTCTTGGGTGGGTCTGTACTAATGGGGGGTTGTCCTGGGTGGGTCTGTACTAATGGGGGGTTGTCCTGGGGGAGTCTGTACTAATGGGGGGTTGTCCTAGGGGAGTATGTACTAATGGGGGGTTTGTCCTGGGGGGGTCTGTACTAATGGGGGGTTGTCCTGAGTGGGTCTGTACTAAAGGGGGGTTGTCCTGGGGGGGTCTGTACTAATGGGGGGTTGTCCTGGGGGGTCTGTACTAATGGGGGGTTTGTCCTGGGGGTATCTGTACTAATGGGGGGTTTGTCCTGGGGGTGTCTGTACTCATGGGGGGTGGTTTGTCCTGGGGGGTCTGTACTGAGGGAGGGGGTTTATACTTAGTTAGGAGTCTGCACTGACGGAGGGGGTCTATACTTAGTGGAGGGGGTCTGTAGGGGCGACTATAGGTGGAGGAAGGGGGGCAACACCATGTTTTACCTCAACTGGTGACAACAACCCTAGTGACGCCACTGCAGCTGCGGGCTCTTCATTCCTCCTCCCACTCTCTCTCCTCCTTCTCTTCACGCGCAATGCTGTACTAGCGATGCTTGCCAGGGAAGAAATAGAATAGAAAAAGGAGCAGAGAAGAGGATTGTGGGACTTGTAGTTCGAGGACTGGCAGCCCCACTGTAAAAAAGAAACTGCAGCCCACACGGCTTCAGCTGAATGGGGGAGAGAGAGAGAGCAAGGACCCCAGGAAAGCTTTTAGGGAAGTGCACCCAGGACTCCAGAGGACAGTGCTGAGAGAACACCATCAGAGAAAGAACCCCGCTGCCGTGCGCCACCAGAGGGAAAGCCACACAGCCTAGTGCCATCCCTGGCGGAGAAAGGATTGGAGTCATTGCCAGAATACAGATCTGGGCTCTACCCAGTGGAGTATCCATGAGCAATTCAGATTGAGCTGACTCCTGATCAGAGGAACTGGTGTTGTTGGTCAGGTGAGAGCCGATCGGCCATTATCTACTTATGTCAATAGGAACTGCAGTCTCTGACCATCTCCTGTATTATATCTGCAGTGTCTGACTGTCTCCTGTATTATTTCTCCAGTCCCTGACCGCCTCCTGTAGTATGTCTGCAGTCTCTGACCATCTCTTGTAGTATGTCTGCAGTCCCTGACCGTCTCCTGTAGTATGTCTGCAGTCTCTGACCATCTCCTGTATTATATCTCCAGTCACCGACTGTCTCCTGTAATAGGTCTACACTCTCTGACCAGCTCCTGTACTATGATTGCAGTCTCTGACCATCTCTTGTATCATGTCTGCAGTCTCTGACCATCTCCTGTACTATGATTGCAGTCTCTGACCATCTCTTGTATTATATCTCCAGTCACTGACTGTCTCCTTTAATATGTCTACACTCTCTGACCATCTCCTGTACTATGATTGCAGTCTCTGACCATCTCTTGTATCATGTCTACAGTCTCTGACCATCTCCTGTACTATGTTTTGGGGCACTTTCTAACAGTATCAGAGAGGTTCCCCTCCAGGTCTCATTAGTGTACGCTCTTCCAGTATTTTCTTTATTGTTAAAAGATCATGGGAGGATCCCTAGGCAACAAAGACTTCTTAGAGGAGCATCTCTGTGTTTGAGTCATTGCCACAGAAACATTTGTAAAGGGGAGGAGTTGGTAAGATGACCACACCCCTTTGTGGGGGCTCCAGAAATATTTCTGCACCCAGGCGCCTGTGACCCTAGGATCGGCCCTGCCTGGAAGTCGCACATCTCTGCAAAACCTTGTAAGAAAACGTATGACAACCTCAGCCTGGGCTCCAACCAGGCCACATTTCCAATGCGTTTCACTCCGCCGTTGGAGCTTAGTCATGGGATGGGAAATGCATCGTCGGCTGCTATTTTAATTCAGAAAAAAAAAGTCCTGGAAGAATCGACCTGAGAATCATCTGAAATTTGAGCTGTTGGTGACCCTGCCAAAACCATCCGACTTGACAAAGTTAGTTTAAGAAATCAAAGGTGCCAGGCGGAAAAAATGAGTCTGAACAGTGCCTGCAGCTAATGAGCTGTAATAACTGTTTGGGTATTCTGACAATGCTGGTGCCAGCCATCAGAATACAATAGCCAGCAGTGGTAGACTTCTCCATCAATGCTGTCTAGCTTGGAACGGCGAATCTCTGAATTTCTCAATCTTGCTGGCAGAACTAGAGAAGTCTTTACATGTACGGTCAGCTTTAGCCCTCATTTTGTTTTCTTATAGTAGAGCCCAATAATTAATAAATTCTGGCAGATGTTACCTACTACAATCAAATGCTGTCTTTAGTACTAAAAAAAAAAAAGCACTTGAAATTAAAGGATCACTAAAGGAAACATTTTTTTTAGCTAAATAGCTTCCTTTACCTTAATGCAGTGCTGTTTTTATGTTCTCATTGTTCGTTTTTGCTTTGAAGTAGCTGTAATACTTCTCTGATCTACACACTTCCTGCTTGTCTGGCTCCTTATGAAAAATCTCATGGCAGATTTTCACTGTGGTCCAAGCTGTGTGTCTAAAACTCCTCAGAACCAATCAGATTCATTTTAAAAACAAAACACTGCCCTGGGATTCAATTTAAAAACAAAACACTGCCCTGGATTTGTTTGTTTTTGTTCTGTCTCTCTCTCTACCTTAAATAAACACAAAACCTTTTTAAAAACGAAAGTGAAACTAGAGGCATATTATATGATTGATTTTTATCTATTTTTAATCATTTTTAAAAGGAATCGGTTAACTTTTATGTCTCTATACCCTGTAAACAGTCATTTCAGCAAAAACATTTTTTTCCTTTAGTGATCCTTTAAGATTTTTTTTTTAAAACATAAGATTAGGGAGACAGCTAAATTCTAATTTGGCGTAATTGTCTTGCCTGTCAATTTTTTTTTTTTTCTGTTCAGATAGTAATATGCTCTCTATCATACATAATATGTAACAATAATGCTAAAATGTAATCCTTGCATTAGTGGTTTTATTAAGTACATACGTCTTGATTTGTATTCTAGCTTCTGACTTTTAATAAGGACACTTACCTGTCCTAGCCGCAGCGATGTCGGCCCCTGCCGTGGCGATCCTCGATCCTGGCAGCTCCAGGCGCCGCCGTCCACAGTAAGGGAATAGGCGGTGAAGCCGTGCGGCTTCACTGCCCGTTTCCTACTGCGCACGTGCGAGCGGCGCGGCGCTTTGTGAATGGGCAGGCTGCTTTCTGGGACACACACAGTTCCCAGAATGCAGCGCGCCCCATTCACAACAAGACACCGAGTGTAGGAGGAAGAAGAGAATCCACCGCGGAGGATAAAGAGGCAGTTTGGGCACTTGCGCATAGCAACAGCTCTTTAGGGTGAGTAAAATTCAATGATGCGACGCGCCAGGGGATGGGGCCGAGTGATACAGTGAGCAGCTATAGCCACTGGCTGTATCACGGGAGCACGCCTGCAAGAACTAACCACTATGCGAGAGAGCTCGCATGAAGGTGGTTAGATCTTGTGGGGAGGAGCCGAGACAGCCGCCGAGGGACCCCGGAAGACCAGGTTCGGGGCAAAACGAGCTGCACAGTGGAGGTAAGTATAACATGTTTGTTATTTAAAAAAAAAAATTGCCTTTACAACCCCTTTAAAGCGTAACTCCAGCCAAAACTCTTTTGGGGTGATTGGGCAAAGGTTAGGACTTAGGCATAATTCACACCTATGCAGGTTGCAGTTTGCATCTTGCAGGTGCATTTTGCGTTTTTCAATACACATCTTGAAGTCTATGGAACCAAAAACCAGAAAAAAATCCTGGCCCTTTCCACAAAATGCACAGATGTGAACTACCATTAGAATGGATTGTACGCTGCAAAACTGAATAATGCACTAAAAAAATGCATAGGTGTGAACCAGGCCTAAGTCAGCTTTAATTGCTATCTGAGGCTCCCTGTTTGGGAGATTTCTTCTCGCTTCCTGACTATATGATGGATGTCAAGCAGAACTAGGAATGAGGACAGAGAGAGTGCGAAAAGTTAGAACCCCTTTCGGGAATTTATTGACGATCTCTCCTCGTGAGGTAAATTTACACTCTCTACCTGTCCAGCAGATAGCTGTCAGCATACAAAGTGACAGCAAGTCTCCTCAACTGTGACACAAACCGTATTTAAAACATGATTGGGATAAACCACTGTGGTAAAGATGAATGCCTTTTTAATTTGAGTCATTTTGTAGTATTCATTCATATTTTTTTGTTAGTTTCTCATATATGACCTAATGCAGTGTTTTTCAACTCCAGTCCTCAAGGCACACCAACAGGTCAAGTTTTCAGGATTTCCCTCAGATGAAAAGGCTGTGGTGATTACTAAGGCCCCTTTCACATTGAGGCGTGGAGCCGCGGTGACGGTATAGCCGCGCTATTTGTAGCGCCGCTATACCGTCGTGTTTACCGCGATATTCGGGCGCTAGCGGTGAGGTTTTAACCCCCGCTAGCGGCCGAAAAAGGGTTAATACCGCCCGCGTTGCGGGCGGTATTACCGCGCTATTACCGCGGTTTCCCATTGATTCCAATGGGAAGGCGCGCTATAGGAGCGGTGAACACACCGCTCCTATACCGCGGTAAAGATGCGGCTAGCAGGACTTTTGGAGCGTTCCTGCTAGCGCACCGCTTCAGTGTGAAAGCCTTCGGGCTTTCACATTGAACACTACAGGGCATGATTTTTCATGCGGTATAGCAGCGCTATTTTTAGCGCTGTACCGCATGAAAAACGCCTCAATGTGAAAGGGGCCTAAGGCAGTGAAACTGATCAAATCACCTGTGCAAAATAATGGAAAGCCTGAAAACATGACCTGTTGGGGGGCCTTGAGGACTGGAGTTGAAAAACACTGACCTAATGAATGCCATTATATGACCTGTTTTGTGTCAGATGAGGCTATTGAGATTATAGCTCTGCCAGATGGTGATTTCTTTGTATTATTAAAAAAAAAAGTCAAATCTTCCATTATTCGACATCTAATTACACAATAGCAAAGTGGTTTTGTGGAAGCCATCTGCTATTTAAGGATGTTCTATGGTTTTACCAATAATTAGGTCCTGCTAAGGAGAATTTCATTATTTTTAGGACCCCTATTAGATTTTATTGGATGCACATACAAAGCATTTCCGCATTGTAACCGTGTTATGTGTAGTAAATCTAATGAACCAAATACACCACACTGTTTTGGGCTACAGGAGCTGTTTTCTATCCGGGATGTTTTTGAGTTATTTGGGATAAATCGTCTTGAGTTTTTATAAAAGTATATTTTTTGACAGTAAGATAAAGTACAAGTAGATTCAATTATTGCAGAGGGGATCACATGACCCACTTTTTTTTTTTTTTTTAAATGTGCCTTGTTTATATATGAGTACTAAAAAAGCCTACGTGGTGGATTTTCCTTAGACAGCTGCCTTTTTAACGATGTCATTAAAAGTCTCACTTACTAAGGTATTGACTGTTGGAATCCCTTGATGGCAACATTATTGAAGCCCAAAGTTCCAAACCAACAATATGTTACTATTTACTGAGGTATTACATGAATGCTCCTTCCAAGACAATCTTTCATTGTATTCTGGTTGTTCCATTTTCCTTTCACTTACAAAAGCCAATGACTGTCACACGGTCGTTTTTTTGTGATGAAATAAAGCGACGTTTTAAAAAAACGTCATTTAAAATGATCGTGTGTGGGCTTTACGTCGTTTTTTGTCTTCTGAAAAACGACCAAAAAAAATTCGAACCTGCTTCAATTTTTTTATGTCGTTTTTCAAAATGTCGTTTTTTGTGTCATAAAAAATGATCGCGTGTGGGCTAAAACGACGTTTAAAACAAAGTTTTTAAACCCGCACATGCTCAGAAGTAAGTTATGACGCAAGCTTGAATGGAACAGAGTGGCGTCGTACGTGTTGTACGTAACCGCGCTTTGCAAGAGCATTTTCAGAAAATGATGGTGTGTAGGCAACGTCGTTTTTTAAAATGACGTTTGAAAAACGTTGTTTTTTTTTCATGAGAAAAAACAACATTTTTTTACAAGACAAAAAAGCGACCGTGTGTACGCGGGATTAGTGTTCTATCACAGACTGAAATGGTCACACATTATTAAAATAGTCAATATCAAGGGAGCTGTGGTGGCTCAACGCGATTGGCACTGCGCTGACAAGCCATTCACCTCTGCAGCCAAGGGTTCGGATCCCGGTCTCGGCTACATGTGAATTGAGTTTGGTGGTCTCAGCCCAGCTCCCGGTGGGTGTGCTATGCAAGGTACGCCTGTGCTTAGTACGCCCCCCCCCCCCCCCCCCACACAAAAACCACCACACTTGCACGCACACGAAATTGGTTTAACACGCACGCACTTTAGCCATGCGGTCTCCTAAAAAAAGAGAGGCGAAGGACCTAGGGGGCTGGCTGGGTGGGCTAGACCCCCTCACTCCCGTTGGGCCCCAGTTGGGCTCCCAAGTGGAGCAGGTAGGGCGGGGTGAGTGGGAGGCCCCCCCTCACACCCGCCATTGCCACCGGGGGCATGGAGAAGGATGGCAGATTGCCTCCGGGGGGAGGGTCTGCCTACTCCCAACTCCTGCAGTTCGGCTCCTCTCTCTCGAGTTCACGCACAAAATACACTTTAAAAAAAAAAAAAAGTCAATATCAATGCATGCGGCTGTTCTATCCCCTATACGCATTTTTTTTTTTTTGCGATATGTGTCCCATTGCAGAGATTTCACTTCCTGTGAAGGGAAATCCCTGCAAATGAGGGGAATATTTTGGGGACCCTCTTTGGATGATTTCCCCTCTTACTTTTTTGGGGGACAACCCAAAATGTGATTATTTCATTTACTTTTACTTTCTATGATAATGGTAAACAGGACAAATAGTCAGGAGGAATCTCTCTAACGGGGGAACAGATCGCAATAAAACCTGACTAAAAAAAAAAAAAAACGCTTTGCCTTTAGTTATACTTTAAATTTATATGTAAGTTGGAACAGGTACAATTTTTAAGTATAACGCCAGCCAAAAAAAATATTTTTATGTTTTGGGTAGCATAGGGAAGAGTTAACTGGCCATGCAGTGATATGAGATTTGCGCACGGGTCCGCTGAACAGTAGGTGGCAACATGTGGGGGGCAGCAAAATGGCCGCCCCGGTGGTTTCAGGGAGCACTGTGTCATCACGCTGCCTCAGTTCTTAAGTGCAAGTGAGATGTTTGTAACTCAGGGACTCCTTTTAGTAGTTGAAGATGATATATAGTACAGACCAAAAGTTTGGACACGCCTCATTCCAAGAGTTTTCTTTATTTTCATGACCATGAAAATTGTAGATTCACACTGAAGGCATCACATGTGGAATTATATACATAACAAAAAAGTGTGAAACAACTGAAAATATGTCATATTCCAGGTTCTTTAAAGTAGCCACCTTCACTCTGCGGTCCAGCTCACCCCAAACCATCTCAATTGGGTTCAGGTCCGGTGACTGTGGAGGCCAGGTCATCTGGCGCAGCACCCCATAATTCGCCTTCTTGGTCAAATAGCCCTTACACAGCCTGGAGGTGTGTTTGGGGTTATTGTCCTGTTGAAAAATAAATGATGGTCCAACTAAACGCAAACCGGATGGAATAGCATGCCGCTGCAAGATGCTGTGGTAGCCATGCTGGTTCAGTATGCCTTCAATTTTGAATAAATCCCCAACAGTGTCACCAGCAAAGCACCCCCTCACCATCACAACTCCTCCTCCATGCTTCACGGTGCTAACCAGGCATGTAGAGTCCATCCGTTCACCTTTTCTGCGTCACACAAAGACATGGTGGTTGGAACCAAAGATCTCAAGTTTGGACTCATCAGACCAAAGCACAGATTTCCACTGGTCTAATGTCCATTCCTTGTGTTCTTTAGCCCAAACAAGTCTCTTCTGCTTGTTGCCTTTCTTTAGCAGTGGTTTCCTAGCAGATATTCTACCATGAAGGTCTGATTCACACAGTCTCCTCTTAACAGTTGTTCTAGAGATGTGTCTGCTGCAAAAGGTGGCTACTTTGAAGAACCTAGAATATGACATATATTTTCAGTTGTTTCACACTTTTTTGTTATGTATATAATTCCACACGTGTTAATTCATAGTTTTGATGCCTCCAGTGTTACTCTACAATTTTCATAATGAAAATAAAGAAAACTCTTGGAATGAGAAGGTGTGTCCAAACTTTTGGTCTGTACTATATATTCCCCTGGACGAATCGGATCGGAGGGCCCATAGAGTAGAGCGGGCTGTGTCCGTGTCTGCTCTGCATATAGACACAGACCTGTCATCTGCCCGCTCCACTCAATGTGGCCCATGACCGGTTACCAAGTTGCTAAAGTGGCCCTTGCTCTTCAAAAAATGGTTGGACACCCCTGCTCTAGGCAAACTGATTGAAACTTTGAAATGTGAACGGTCTTATCCGCTAAAGGATTTGCATCTCTGTGCATCCAATCCCGAAGTTTACACAGCCCTATCCATCATCTCATTTAGCCTGGTGACCTGACATTTTCTGAATTGCAGTTAAAAGCATAGTTCCAGTTTTGCAAAAATTGTATAAATTCACCCAGATTCATGAATGTGCCTTTTTATAAATTTGTTTTGCATTGAAGTTTGTAGAGCCTTACAACTGTGATCAGTAAATTGTTGATGCAGTACACGGGCTCCTGCAAATTCTTCCCCCAGCCCCATTGTACAGACCTTCTGTTATGGGTCTAGATGTACTAAGCACGAGACAACAAGTGCAATGGTGTTGTGACAGATGGGACTCGGTGTCTATTCATGATCTTTCAATGTATGACATGGTTGTGCAGGCAGAGAATGAAAACAGGATGCTTTAGGACAGGGTGGATTTGATTTAACCACTTGCTTACTGGGCACATATACCCCCCTCCTGCCCAGGTGAAATTTCAGCTTCCGGCACTGCGTCATTTTAACTGACAATTGCGCGGTCGTGCAAAGTGGCTCCCAAACAAAATTGACCTTCCTTTTTCCCCACAAGTAGAGCTTTTTTTTGGTGGTATTTGATCGCCTGTGCGGTTTTTATTTTTTGCGCTATAAACAAAAAAGGGCGACAATTTTGAAAAAAAATACAATATTTTTTACTTGTTGCTATAATAAATATCCCAATTAAAAAAAAAAAAAACACATTTTTTTTTCTCAGTTTAGGGCGATACGTATTCTTCTACATATTTTTGAAAAAAAAAAAAATCGCAATAAGCGACTGGTTTGCGCAAAAGTTATAGCGCCTACAAAATAGGGGACATAATTTATTATTATTTTTTTTTTTTTTTTACTAGAAATGGCGGCAATCTGCGTTTTTTTTTTTTGGGGTCTGCAACGTTATGGCGGACACATCGGACACTTTTGACACATTTTTGGCGCCATTCACATTTATACTGCGATCAGTGCTATAAATATGCACTAATTACTGTATAAATGTGACTGGCATTGAAGGGGTTAACACTAGGGGGTGAGGAAGGGGTTAAATGTATTCCCTACATAGTGTTCTAACTGTGGGGGGAGGGGGGTGACTGGGGGGGTGACCGATCTGTGTCCCTATGTACAAGGGACACAGATCGCTCTTCTCTCCAGAGACAGGACCCTGTCTCTGTGTAAAACGGCAATGAGAGATGATCTCATATGTTTACATATGAGATCATCTCTCATTGGCCGCACAGATCGCATCGCAAACAGCCACTCTGATTGGCCGTTCGCGGCGATCTGTAATTGGCTGTGTCCAAGGGACACGGCCAACACAGAATTTCCCCGCGGCGCGCTCTGTAGCGCGCGCGGGGAACGCACTAGTCAATTGACGGCATGTTGGCAATTTAGATCCGCGCTGAAGCCGTCATTCGGCTATAGCGCAGATCTCAAGCGGTTAAACCAAGTCAATTTAAATCGCAATTTAAATCATGATTTAAATCACTAGTAAAAAGGCTTGATCTAAATCGACTCGAATCAAATCATAATTTTTAAAGAGCAACTGTCAATTCTGTCCCATAGCGGCTCCTCCTCTTACTCGCTGTTGATCCGCCAACAGTCCCATTTACTTTAATGAGATGGCTGGTGATGCGGCAGTGACACAACAAGGGGAAGGGACATGGCGGCAGCAGATGAGTGGGTGCCCGCTAACAGGCACTTTAAATGTTAGGAATTATTCTTGCTGGTAGTTAGAATCTTTAATATTTGCAAACAAAATGAAGGTTTCCTTTCCCATTTACAATAATAAACTGTCAGGTTAGTAAAACAGCAAAATCTGAGCCGAGTTTAGGTTAATCACACATATCTGGAGAGCTACTCAAATTCTTTTATTTAATTAAAACAATAACCTTCAGTCTGTTTTCATTGGTTTTGACCGATCGTGTGTACGCGGCCTAAGTGCAGAACATTCAGTTGGCTTCAAGTACTACCCCTCACAATCTCCTTTTGCAGATAATTAAGAGAGGCTGATATCAAAATAAATTGAGGTATTTCTACTAGTTAGTTGCATTTTAATACATGCTTTAACCGCTTGAGGTCTGACTCCTGCACGTATACGTCGGCATAATGGCACGGACAGGCATATCAACGTACCTGTATGTCCCCTTCAAATGCCGTCTGTGTGGTCGCGCGCGCTCCGCCGGCAGTGTGCTCGCGACCCTGCCGCCATCCATGTGAGTCGGACCACGGGTCCCGCAGACTTGATCGCCGCAGGGATCCCCACAATCGTCTCACAGAAGTATAGAGCAGGGAGATGCTTGTGTAAACAAGCATCTCCCCGCTCTGACTAGTGACAATGGCACTGATCTCGGCTCAGTGTACTTGGAGCGGAGATCAGTGTCATGTGACACAGAGCCCATCCCCCTTACAGTAAGAAACTCAATACAGGGAATACTTAACCCCTACAGCACCACCTAGTGGTTAACAACCCCTTCACTGCCAGTGTAATCTTCAAAGTAAACCGTGCATTTTTATAGGACTGATCGCTGTGAAAATGACAATGGTCCCAAAAATGTGTCAAAAGTGTCTGATGTGTCCGCTCTAATGTCGCAGTCACGAAAACAATCACTGATTGCCACCACTACTAGTAAAAAAAAAAAAAGAATAATAAAAATGCCATAAAACTATTCCCTATTTTGTAAACCAATCAATAAACGCTTATTTTTTTTAAACAAAAATATGTAGAAGAATATGTATCGGCCTAAACAGAGGAAAATATATGTTTTTTTTATATATTTGTTGGGGATATTCATTATAGCAAAAAGTAAAAAGTAAAAAGTTAAAAATATTGAATTTTTTTTCAAAATGTACGCTCTGATTTTGTTTAGAGCGCAAAAAAATTAAAACCGCAGGGGTAATCAAATACCACCAAAAGACAGATCAATTTTGTTTGGGAGCCATGTCGCACGACCGTGCAATTGTCGGTTAAAGCGACGCAGTGCCGAATCACAAAAGTCGCCTGGTCCTTTTAGCTGCAAAATGGTCTGGGGCTTAAGTGGTTAATAAAAAAAAAAAGTTTTAATACACAGATGCATTAATTTCTGTCTTATTACTATTTGCCTGGAGTTTTACCTTTTTTGCTCTGACTGCACGGATGAAAGGTGAAATCTTACTGTTTAGCTTACTACTTTTTTTTTTTAACCTGGCATAGATGTTTCAACAGTACTTCTTTTGTATTCTAAAGAGTGGGTTTGCCTTAAAGTGGATGTAAATCCAAATTCATGAAATTTGAGCTGGGCACATACTGTATATCTGCAGTGTTTTATTATCTCTCTTCAAAGTCCTGTAGCTCTCTCCTGAACCGTTCCTCTGTTATCAACCTAATAACTCCTGACAAATTCTTGGACATGTCAGATAAAAGCAACCTGAAATTTCTGTCAGGGGAGGTTGTTATAGATTAGCAGGCAGCTGGCCCTGTTCCAAAACACCTCTGAGAGTCTCTGCCTATGATGAGAGGGGGTGTGTGCGCCTTTCCTCCAATCAGCAATTTTAGCTATCTTAGCTGTATGCCCAGACATCACACTCTGGGTTTAACTGGAAGAGAAGATTTCATAACATGATCTGAACTTTCTAAACGGTATATAAATATGAAGCCAGCAGATATGGATGTAAAACTTATGTAGGGAGATTTGTTTCATCTCTGTGTATCATCTGAGGCTGATCACTTCACTGGGAGTATGGAGGGTTCACATTTAAGTGATTAGCCTTCTACTAATTATTATGTGTGTTACAATCCTATATAAGCATTAGACGTGATAATGTACTGTATTAGAATATATAGACCCTTGGTGCCGGTTCATATCAGAACGCAGTGTGGGAAACCCATGTTCTTGTGTGTTTCCTGCACCACATTCAAACCGCACTGCCCTTGCGATCCTGCGATTTTGCGGTCTTATTCTGTCCATACATTATACAATTTTCTTATTCAGTTTACTTTTAAATTTACTTTTAACTATGTAGTGCAAGGGCCTCCCTGATTGTATTAAAATGTAAATTTTTTAGGTTTGACCTAATATTAGAAGATTTTGGTAAATCTAAGGCCGCGTACACCGGATCAGACCGGTCCGATGAAACTGGCCTGAAGACCAGTTTCATCGGACAAAATTGATCGTGTGTACGGCCCATCGAACCATTGTCCGTCGGACCAAAGTTTTAAAACTTGCTTTAAAACCTGTCCGACGGACACCTGTACGTCGGACCAAAACGATGGTTAGTACACAAAAGCATCGGACCAAAAACCTGCGCATGCTCAGAATCAAGTCGACGCATGCTTGGAAGCATTGAACTTCGTTTTTTCAGCACATCGTTGTGTTCTACGTCACCGCGTTCTGGCCCGATAGGATTTTGGACTGATGGTGTGTACGCACATCAGACCACTTCAGCGTGGTCCGATGAAAACGGTCCGTCAGTCTCATTGGACCGGTCTGATTGTGTGTACATGGCCTAAGAGCCCATTCACACAGGGGCAACACGACGTCCAGCATGACTTTGGGAGGCATCTTGGACATGACTTGACTATGAATCCTCAGGCAACTATAAGTCGCCTCCAGGACAGGAGGCTTTCCAGTGGCCAATCAAACAACAATCAGCTCTGTGGGTGGGAGGAGTTTGCCTGAGAAATGTATGTTATCTTCCTGTATTGTTGCTTCAGTTAAGACAGTGATCTGACTTCTGAGGTGACTTCCATTGAAATCAATGGGTACAAGTTGCCTAGAAGTCGGATTGAAGTAGTACAGGAACCTTTTCTGAAGTCGGAGCAACTGCAGTAGTGTACATTAAGATGGCTCACATTTACTTCCATTCATTTTCTCAACCGCGCGACTTGAATTCGGATCCCAGGTTGCCCCAGTGTGAACCGGCTCTTAAGGAAAATTGTATAATGTTTGACCAGTCTTAGTGTGTTCCTAATGACACAGCAAATGCAGATCTCAAATGCAGTGTAATTACCCGCAGAGGGTCACATGGTACCGAAATACCATGCAAACTGGATGTAGTGTGCTTTAAAAGTAGTGCATGCATTACTTTAGTGCGATGCAGTGCAATTTCAGCCTATTCAAATTAATGGACTGAAAATCGCACCGCACTGCATGGGAATCGCACAGGAACGTGGCCCAATCCATGTGTGATTAGTGTGAACCGGCCCGAAATGCTGCATAGAATTTTAAATTTACTTTTAAGCATACATATTTTTTTGTGTGCTTGGCTGTAGAGCAATGTTCTTTTTCAAGTACCTCCAAGTGTTCATGTACCCAGGATGCCCATCTGAATGTTAGGCTGATTCTTTAACAGTTTCTCTTGTGTCTATGAAGAATATAATGGCCACTTTGTTGCTTTAGTGCCAAGCAGTATCTGTCTACCATTCACCAACGTTAGTGTTGGATTCTGGCACTTAGAATGATCATTTTGTGTACATTTTTTTTTCAGTTGATTTTATATATAGTAAGTGGTTTCTAGTAAGATCATTTTGGCAAACAACTCACGTGATTTAGTTGCGGTGTTAAAGGGTCACTAAAGGAAAACATTTTTTTTTGCTGAAATGACTGTTTACAGGGTATAGAGACATAAAAGTTAACTGATTCCTTTTCAAAATGATTAAAAATAGATAAAAATCAATCATATAATGTGCCTGCAGGTTAGTTTCACTTTTGAACTGGCTTCATGTTTCTGTGAAGTAGAAATAGACACACAGAACAAAAACAAACAAATCCAGGGCAGTGTTTTGTTTTTAAAATGAATCTGATTGGTTCTGGGAAGTTTTAGACACACAGTAATGACAGCTTAGACCACCGTGAGAAAGCTCCCAGTATGGTGGTTATAAGGAAACAGACAAGCAGGAAGTGTGGAGAACAGAGCAGGATTACAGCAACTTCAAAGCAAAAACGAACAATAAGGACATGAAACCAGTACTGCAGTAACGTAAAGGAAGCTATTTAGCTAAAAAAAAAATTCCTTTAGTGATCCTTTAATTGATGTGTGTGTGATATGCAATGCAAACATTTTAAGTGATAGATGTACACTTCATTTTATCTTTTGATTTTAAGTAACATCAAAGTGTTTGATTTTCCTGACTGCCAAATTGTTATGTTGTGACCTACATTTTGAGTAAATTGCATTCATGTAGGACTAGACTGGAGAACATTGGTTGAGCTTTTTTTTTCTTTACCAATAATTCATTCAAATTTTCTGAGCTTTTTTTATTTTCTCCCTACCGCGGTGAATGGCGCAGCTATGGCGTGTCACGCCTTCCGAAAATAGCTGAACTAGGACTCGGCTCTTCCCGGCGCTATACGGCGCCCGCACACAGACCTAGGAGCTGACTGCGCAGGCGCCGTATATAGCCGAGTCCTATGGCTATGGCGCGTCACGCCCTCCGAAAAAAGCCAAAACAGGACTCGGCTATATACGGCGCCTGTGCGGTCAGCTCCTAGGTCTTTGCGCATGCGCCGTATAGCGACGGGAAGAGCCGAGTCCTAGTTTGGCTATTTTCGGAAGGCGTCACGCGCCATAGCCGCGCCATTTCCAGTGGTTGGGAGAAAATACAATTAGGCTTCGTACACACGATGAGATATGTCCGCTCAAACTTGTCCGACGGACAGTTTAGAACGGACATGTCTCATCGGATTTCGGTCCGATGGCGTGTACACACCATCGGATCAAAATCCCCGCCGGCAGACAGCGTGGTGACGCGGCGGTGACGTTGACGCCGACACGTCACCGCTACGTCACGCACCAGGAAGTAAACACTTCCGCGCGCATGCGTCGGATCCATTCACAGGATACGACGCATGTGCGGGAGGATATGTCCGCTGGTTTCCCGTACTAACCAGCGGACATATCCGACGGACAGGTTTGTAGCGGACAAATTTCAAAGCATGCTTTGAAATTTGTCCGATGGACAAACCTGTCCGCTAGCCCGTACACACGATCGGATTTGTCTGCTGAAACGGTCCATCGGACCGTTTTCAGCGGACAAATTCGATCGTGTGTACGCGGCCTTATTCATTACACAGTAAGTAGAGCAATTAAAAGAAAAACAGCATTCTGACGCTGACGCCAGTATGCTGGATAGGATGGGACAGAGTTGTTTTAGGGTGAACCTCCGCTTTAAGGCCAAAAATCTGGTCTGGTATGTCTAGATAGTTGCGAAAGAGAATTCTACAAACTTCTGTATATGTCGGCTCCAAATTATTACTGAACGTAATGTAGTCCGAGCAGGATAGAGTCACCTAGAGTTTCCTGCGCTGATTTATAAACATACAGTTCCTCATGGCCTTGCAGCTAGACTACAGTAAGCATAATATTAATCACCTATTCTAGCTTCAGTAAAACCCAGACACTGTTTACAGAATTCCAATATCTGGCTGTCCATTTTAGACTTGCATGGTGGTGAACCAGGATAACACATTGTCAAGATCTTTTAACTGTTTTACTTTATTGCTCCTAATATATTCCACTCTAAATTTACCTTTATCTCTATGTGCGTTTTACATGTGCTTTTAACGTAAATATTTTAATCAAATAGTGTTCTCTGAATGTCAGGGTTTACATTGAACATTGGTGATGTATTCTGCTGTTTAAAATATGGGGAACCTGCAGGAGACCTCTGGAGACCCACACTTCTCTGGGGTGAGCCCAGGCCCTCTCTAACCTTTATATGTGTTTAGTCTGCTGCTTTATAATTCTGTGGAGACCTAGCCCCTGATTATACAAGGGTGGGCCCAGACCTCATTTAAGCTTGCATTTTTGTGAAGCTTCTGCAAACCCAGTGATGATGTGTGAAATGCCTCTTTCATGAGGTGGGCTCTGGTTCAGTTATTCTCTTCATGTGTCTAATGAAGCTTCAAGTACAATCAGATCTGGTTATGACTCCATTTGTTTCATGTGGGGCCAGGTCTCATCTCGCCTTGCTTCAATTCTATGTTCAAGTATAGAAATAGTTCATGAAGACTCCAATTTCCTAGAAAGAGCCAAGGCCCCAGCTAACCCAGGCTGGGCCCAGGGCTCGCTCATCTAACCTTGCATGTGTTTTGTGAATTTCCTGAAAACCCAGTGAAGGTCTATAAAGGCCCCCCCATCCCTTCATGTGCCTAGAGAAGTGATCTATAAAGATCCCATTTGCATGTGTCTAGTGAGGCTTTTTCAAGCACAGGAATTATCAATTGTGAGGGTTTAGCATCAAGGGCGGAGCTTAAAGGACTCTCGCAAACTTTTTTTCAACCACACATCAAAGTAACAGTGTTTTATCCACACGGATGTTGTTCTGCATAATGAACACAAATATATTTTTGACTCCTTGCTATTTTTTCAGACAGTTCTGTCTATTCCTCCTTAGGGTAGAGCTTCCCCAGTTTTGGCCTTCCTGTTGATATTGTTCCTTCAGTCACCAGACTGGACCCGTGGTCTGCTGAAATACAGACTGCCACTTGCTTTGTTGTGACGGAAAACTAACACTGCATATCACCCTGAACACACCATTGTGAAACATAGTGGTGGCATTATCATGTTGTGGGGATGCTTTTCTTCAGCAGGGACACTGGAAGATAGATGGAAAATACAGGGCAATCTTGGAAGAAAACCTGTTATGTGATGGGCAATACTGTGTTGGGGGGAATATGTGATGGGGCAATACTGTGTTGGGGGGAATATGTGATGGGGCAATACTGTGTGGTGGGCATATGTGATTGGGCAATACTGTGTGGTGGGCATATGTGATTGGGCAATACTGTGTGGGGGGATATGTGATGGGGCAATACTGTGTGGGGGGATATGTGATGGGGCAATACTGTGTGGGGGATATGTGATGGGGCAATACTGTGTGGGGGGATATGTGATGGGGCAATTATGCATGAGGGGGATATGTGAAGGGGGTCATGTAATGGGGCAATACTGTGTGAGGGATATGTGATGGGGCAATACTGTGTGGGGGGGGGATATGTGATGGGGCAATACTGCATGGGGGGGATATGTGATTGGGGTCATGTAAAGGGGGCAATACTGTGTAGGGGGTATGTGATGGGGCAATACTGTGTAGGGGATATGTGATGGGGCAATACTGCATGGGGGGGATATGTGATTGGGGTCATTTAAAGGGGGCAATACTGTGTAGGGGGTATGTGATGGGGCAATACTGTGTGGGGGATATGTGATGGGGCAATACTGTGTGGGGGGGTTATGTGAAGGGGGTCATGTAAAGGGGGCAATACTGTGTGGGGGGTTATGTGATGGGACAATACTGTGTGTGGGGGGGTACGTGATGGGGCAATACTGTGTGGGGGGATATGTGATGGGGCAATACTTTGTGGGGGGGATATGTGAAGGGGGTCATGTAAAGGGGGCAATACTGTGTGGTGAAATATGTGATGGGCAATACTGTGTGGGGGGATATGTGATGGGGCAATACTGTGTGGGGGGATATGTGATGGGGCAATACTGTGTGGGGGATATGTGATGGGGCAATACTGTGTGGGGGGATATGTGATGGGGCAATACTGTGTGGGGGCATATGTGATGGGGCAATACTGTGTGGGGGGGATATGTGATGGGGCAATACTGTGTGGGGGATATGTGATGGGGCAATACTGTGTGGGGGGGTTATGTGAAGGGGGTCATGTAAAGGGGGCAATACTGTGTGGGGGGTTATGTGATGGGACAATACTGTGTGTGGGGGGGTACGTGATGGGGCAATACTGTGTGGGGGGATATGTGATGGGGCAATACTTTGTGGGGGGGATATGTGAAGGGGGTCATGTAAAGGGGGCAATACTGTGTGGTGAAATATGTGATGGGCAATACTGTGTGGGGGGATATGTGATGGGGCAATACTGTGTGGGGGGATATGTGATGGGGCAATACTGTGTGGGGGGATATGTGATGGGGCAATACTGTGTGGGGGCATATGTGATGGGGCAATACTGTGTGGGGGGGATATGTGATGGGGCAATACTGTGTGGGGGATATGTGATGGGGCAATACTCTGTGGGGGGATATGTGATGGGGCAATTATGCGTGGGGGGATATGTGATTGGGCAATTATGCGTGGGGGATATGTGATTGGGCAATTATGCGTGGGGGATATGTGATGGGGCAATACTGCGTGGGGGGGATATGTGAAGGGGGTCATGTAAAGGGGCAATACTGTGTGGGGGGATGTGATGGGGCAATATTGCGTGGGGGGGGATATGTGAAGGGGGTCATGTAAAGGGGGCAATACTGTGTGGTGGGATATGTGATGGGGCAATACTGTGTGGGGGGATATGTGATGGGGCAATACTGTGTGGGGGGATATGTGAGGGGGCAATACTGTGTGGGGGATATGTGATGGGGCAATACTGTGTGGGGGGATATGTGAGGGGGCAATACTGTGTGGGGGGATATGTGATGGGGCAATACTGTGTGGTGGGATATGTGATGGGGCAATACTGTGTGGGGGGATATGTGATGGGGCAATACTGTGTGGGGGGATATGTGATGGGGCAATACTGCGTTGGGGGGATATGTGAAGGGGGTCATGTAAAGGGGCAATACTGTGTAAGGGCATATGTGATGGGGGAGGGCTGTGGTGGGGAAGATGTGAAGGGGAAAAGCAGCTGCGCACAAAATGAGGTGCTGCACAAATGTGAAGGGGTACAATTGGCTCTTAAATGCACTGAAATGCAAGGTGCAATTTCCCGCACATGGAAATTGCATGGTACAAACACATCATGCAGTTTCCATGCGGCTGCATTTTTAAAAGATGCCAGGACCTTTTCCCAGCAGAAAACGCAGGCACAGCAGCCCATTCAAACGAATGGTGTGTCGTGCCTGCACGCCTGGGCTGTGATGTAAAGAATCTGAGTAATCGCACAAAACTGCGATTCGGACCTCGGCTGGTAGAATATTTTACTAATCGGACCTCCATGAATTTTAATTCAATACCCCTGGTTTGGATCAAAGAATATTCATGTGTAAGAATGGCCCAGTCAAAGTCCTGACCTAAATCCAATTGAGAATCTGTGGCAAGACTTGAAATATGCTGTTCACGGACGCTCTCTATCCAATCTGACAGAGCTTGAGCCATTTTGCAAAGAAGAATGGGCAAAAATTTCACTCTCTAGATGTGCAAAACTGGTAGAGACATCCCCAAAAAGGCTTGCAGCTGTAATTGCAGCGGAAGCTGGTTCTACAAAGTATTTACTCAAGGGGGCTGAATACAAATACACGTCACCCTTTTGAGATATTTGTAAAAAAAAATGAACATTTATAATTTTTCCTCCACTTCACAATTATGTGCCATTTTGTGTTGATCTATCACAGAAAATCCCAATAACATGCACTTACGGTTTTGGTTGTAACATGACAAAATGTGCAAAATTGAAAGGGGTATGAATACTTTTTCAAGGCAGTGTATATAGGTGGCTGTTGAACTAGTCCACTTAAATGCACATTGCCCTCCTAAGATCTTAAGTGCAAATAAGTACATTCTTAATCAGTACTCCAGCTGTTACCTCAGACAGTATATCATCTTGCATGAGACATTTTCTTATTGTTTTTTTTTCTTTAATAGGAATAAAAGGGTGACTAATTAGTCTCAATGCCTATATTCAGAAAGATGCCATGTGAGAGATTATATAAAAAGAATGCAAGCTTTTATACAGTTAGTATGTGAACTGACTTCTCAGAATTCATATAATCAACAGGCAGTTTCTTGTTAAAGCAGAGGTCCGGTAAAAAAATAAAAATAAATTAAAAGTCAGCAGCTTTAGCTGCTGACTTTTAATAAGGACACTTACCTGTCCTAGTCGCCAGCGATGTCGGCCCCCGCCGAGGCCGATCCCTCTATCCTGGCAGCTCCAGGCGCCGCCATCCACAGTAAGGGAAACAGTTTCCTACTGCACATGCGTGAGCTTTGTGAAGGGGCCGGCTGCTTTCTGGGATACACACAGTTCTCAGAAGGCAGCGCGCCCCGTTCATAAGAAGAAACCGAGTGTAGGAAGGAAAAGAAGATCCACTGCGGAGGATGAAGAGGCAGATTAGGGACTTCCGCCTAGCAACCGCTATTTCGGGTAAGTAAATTTTTTACTTTTTTTGGTGTAAACTTTTTTTTTCGGGGTGGAACTCCACTTTAAGTTTATAAAGAATATTTAAAATGAAACACTTCAACATTTCAATATACAGTGCGGAAAATAAGTATTTGAACACCCTGCTATTTTGCAAGTTCTCCCACTTGGAAATCATGGAGGGGTCTGAAATTGTCATCGTAGGTGCATGTCCACTGTGAGAGACATAATCCAAAAAAAAAAAATTCAGAAATCACAATTTATGATTTTTTAACTATTTATTTGTATGATACAGCTGCAAAGAAGTATTTGAACAGCTGTCTATCAGCTAGAATTCTGACCCTCAAAGACCTGTTAGTCTGCCTTTAAAATGTCCACCTCCACTCTATTATCCTAAATTAGATGCACCTGTTTGAGGTCATTAGCTGCATAAAGACACCTGTCCACCCCATACAATCAGTAAGAATCCAACTACTAACATGGCCAAGACCAAAGAGCTGTCCAAAGACACTAGAGACAAAATTGTACACCTCCACAAGGCTGGAAAGGGCTACGGGGAAATTGCCAAGCAGCTTGGTGAAAAAAGGTCCACTGTTGGAGCAATCATTAGAAAATGGAAGAAGCTAAACATGACTGTCAATCTCTCTCGGACTGGGGCTCCATGCAAAATCTCACCTCGTGGGGTCTCAATGATCCTAAGAAAGGTGAGAAATCAGCCCAGGACTACACGGGAGGAGCTGGTCAATGACCTGAAAAGAGCTGGGACCACCGTTTCCAAGGTTACTGTTGGTAATACACTAAGACGTCATGGTTTGAAATCATGCATGGCACGGAAGGTTCCCCTGCTTAAACCAGCACATGTCAAGGCCCGTCTTAAGTTTGCCAATGACCATTTGGATGATCCAGAGGAGTCATGGGAGAAAGTCATGTGGTCAGATGAGACCAAAATAGAACTTTTTGGTCATAATTCCACTAACCGTGTTTGGAGGAAGAAGAATGATGAGTACCATCCCAAGAACACCATCCCTACTGTGAAGCATGGGGGTGGTAGCATCATGCTTTGGGGGTGTTTTTCTGCACATGGGACAGGGCGACTGCACTGTATTAAGGAGAGGATGACCGGGGCCATGTATTGCGAGATTTTGGGCAACAACCTCCTTCCCTCAGAGCTTTGAAGATGGGCCGAGGCTGGGTCTTCCAACATGACAATGACCCGAAGCACACAGCCAGGATAACCAAGGAGTGGCTCTGTAAGAAGCATATCAAGGTTCTGGCGTGGCCTAGCCAGTCTCCAGACCTAAACCCAATAGAGAATCTTTGGAGGGAGCTCAAACTCTGTGTTTCTCAGCGACAGCCCAGAAACCTGACTGATCTAGAGAAGATCTGTGTGGAGGAGTGGGCCAAAATCCCTTCTCCAGTGTGTGCAAACCTGGTGAAAAACTACAAGAAACGTTTGACCTCTGTAATTGCAAACAAAGGCTACTGTACCAAATATTAACATTGATTTTCTCAGGTGTTCAAATACTTATTTGCAGCTGTATCATACAAATAAATAGTTAAAAAAATCATACATTGTGATTTCTGGAATTTTTTTTTTGATTATGTCTCTCACAGTGGACATGCACCTACGATAATAATTTCAGACCCCTCCATGATTTCCAAGTGGGAGAACTTGCAAAATAGCAGGGTGTTCAAATACTTATTTTCCGCACTGTATACTGGGGGAGATTTGCTAAAACTGGTGCACACAGAATCTTGTGCAGCTGTGCATATTAAATTAGATTCTAACTTCAGCTTGTTCAATTAGGCCGGGTTCACACTGGTAGGACAAATGCTCCGACATTGGGAGCTCATGTCTCATGACATGTGCAAATCAATGTTTCCATATGAGAGCCGTCATAACTGGTCGGACATAAGACGGTCCGACTTTGAAAATGCTCCCTGTACTACTTTGGTCCGACTTTGAAGTCGGACCAAAGTAGGATCCTTGTCCTAACTATCCGACTTGTGACATCCAACATGGTGATTGCAGCAGCAGTAAAAGGAATTTATGTCACACTGATGTTGTTTTTGATTGGTCAATAGACAAGTCAGACTATCACAAAGTTGGATCAAAGTAGTATCCTGTTAATACAAGTCAGATGGCTGTAGGACCGATGTCGCAGAGCAAAGTAGGATGACAGTCGTATGAACCCAGCCTGAAGCTTTGACGTGCCGGGTTCACACATGTATGACACGACAGTCCTACCACTATCATCCTACATTGCTCTGCGACATCGGTCCTGCATCCATCCAACTTCAATGAACAGGGATCCGACTTTACATCCTGTTTTAGGAAGGACATTTGTGCCCTCATCCCATCAATATGTGCAGTTAAGGTGGTTCTGCACGTGTGTATGGCTTCCATAATTTGTTTCAGGGAGGTCCCGACTTCCCCCTCTGCCCGTGCCATTTTCCCCACATGCTTGTGTGTTACTGGGGCCTTGCTCTGCTGCCTCATGGTCGCCACCATCTTGGGATCCCCAGGCAAAGCGAGAGAGACGGTCCACGGCAGATTCCATGGGTGCCGGCCCATATTTCACCATATCTCTACGTTCCGCCAGGTCCAGGTAGTGTACCAGTGCCGGTGCTGCAGAAGATCTGTGTCTCTGACACTCAGGATAGTCACAGAATAAATTGTCTCGGCTGGAGCTCCGTCACACCGCTGTTCACATATCAGCCGCGAGCTCCGCCCCGGGATCCGACTTTGATCCCCGACAGTACCAGGCACTGTGTCCGGTATCAATCTTTAGGGGGAGCCCCAAAAAAATGTTAAAAAACAAAAAACAAAACACGGCATGGGTTTCCCCTCAAAGAGCATACCAGGCCCTTTGCGCTAGTATGGATTTTAGGGGAACCCAAAATCCCATACCAGACCTTTTATCTGAGCACACAGCCCAGTAGGTCAGGAAAGGGGTTGGGAACGAGCGAGCACGCCCCCCCTCCTAAACTATATCAGACCACATGCCCTCAACATGGGGGGTGGGTGCTTTAAAGCAGGGGGGTCCTCCGCCCCACCCCAAAGCACCTTATCCCCATGTTAAAAGGGCCTCTTCCTGACAACCCTGGTTGTTGGGGTCTACAGGCAGGGGGCTTATCGAAATCTGGAAGCCCCTTTTAACACGGGGCCCCTAGATCCCGGCCCCTACCTAGTGGGAAAGAGTATGGGGTACATTGTACACCTACCCATTCACCTAAAAAAAAAAAAAACACCGTACCGAGGTTCTTAAAGTAATTTATTAAGACGGCTTCGGTGTCTCTTCTGACTTCCTCTCCGGCTCTTCTCCCTTTTCTGGCGACGTCTTCTGTCTCTGGCGGGTCTTCTAGCCCTCTCCGGTTGTTCTCCCTCTGTCCGCTGTCTTCTCCCTCTGCTGGGTCTGTTCTTCTTTCAATGTTGATGCAAAGCTCTCTCCCGCTCTAATGCTGGGTGCGTGGTGTGCCACTACTTATAGTGGCATTTGGGTTACCGGGTGACGTCATATGGAGGCCCTGCCCCCTTATGACATCACCCCATCGCAGCCCATTGATTTCAGTGGCACTCCTTTAAAGTAGTTCCTGCACTACTTTGATGTGATTTAAGTACTTGAGAGTGTCACATCAAAGTTGAACTCAAAATCGCACCACTTTACAGTCACACTAGTGCGAACGGAGGCTAAAAGAAGTTGATTGGTTACCATGCACAGGTGCACCAGTTTTTGTGTGCACCAATTTTAGTAAATCTCTACCAACTTGTTTGTCTGTAAAAGTTCAGTTTATTACAGTTTTTTCTCCAAAAACAGATCAGTACAATAAGTAATGTTTTTTGGCATAGGTAGGAAATGTCCTTTTTTTTTATTATTTTTATTTGTATTGAAGTTTACCACTTTTATTAGGATGACGCCTATTAAATGCATTGCACTTAGTTCAACTATTTAAATTTGTATTTTTTTAATAACTTTAAAAGCTTCAGCCAGTCATCAAATCCATTTCTCTGTGGTCATTTGTAGTGAAGCATCTCAAGAAGATCCCGAAGATGATATGGGTATGGTCCTCTCAGATGAAGAAGAAATACTCAATAGCTCAGATGAGGATGAATTTAGCTCGGACTCCAGCAAAGCAGATCTTGATAATCTGGAATGTAAATCGGTAGGTAAATGTGCCTGCATGTGATGCCGTTCTCTTCCTGGGTATATCTAGGTTGTTTTGGTTCCTCACTAGTACATTTGTATATATTATAATAACATTCGTATGGCATTGGTGAATCATTTTATATTCATACTGTATGTGTATCATGCACTGGAAATTTAGTGAGATCACATAATGAGAGATCTGCCGGACTCATTGAGATTTCTCCTCCACTTTGCTATCATTTCATCAACGTCATCGGCTTGTGTGCAAATGCACCTGAACTATGGCTTATTTCCTTTTCTTCAAAGCAAAGGTATGGATTTTCAGATGGTGATGCAGTGATTTTATAATACAGGGGAATATCAGGATAGGATATCTCTTTGCTCAGAAGCACCCTATTATTGCTCTGCTTTCCAAAAATATTTTCTTGCTAATCCTAATCCAAACCCCCCAAAAAAACAACTTTTGGCTGGTATTCGTGATTTATTTTACATGCTGTTTATTCTGAGGGATTCCGGAAATGAGGTGTCTCTTTAACAAATTTATGGTGTCAGGCATTTTGAGAGGTTTATATTTTTGCTTCTGCAATCTCCGATTATCTCACATTTCAGAGAATACAACAGCAGGAGCAGGGTTGCCAACTTTCAGTAAATTTACAAACAGTTTTTAAAATTCATAACTGTTGCACTTGTCCAGGAATGTTGGTTACCGGCATGCAGCCTACTTGTCCGTAATGGACATTCAAGGACAGGTGCAAAAAGTACGGATTTTACAAACTGTTTGTAGAATTACTGAAAGTTGGCAACCCTGAGCAGGAGTGAGATTCTCTTGTTTGAATTTGCAATGTCCCTAGTAGAAATGGGAGCTTTAGCAGGAAGATCTAATTGCTGACGTCCCTATTAAAAAAAAATGTAGCATACCCGTGAGCAATCCAATCTACCATTACCATCAGTTCAAAACTATTTTGACTTGACTTAACCTATTAACTAGTAAACCTAAGTTTCAGAGCAAATGCTCTCTATTTCCTTCAATATTTCCTTTTAATTTGTCCACATCTTATGCTTGCAAAATCGATTTTTCCTGTACAAAAATCATTATCAGTATAGTTTGGTCCATATAAAGCTGTGGGTTACATGCACCCATGATCTAGTAAAACATGGTCCAAAATGAGTTTAACACTACCTTGTGTATGTTTTTTAAGTTACCAGCAAGCAGTGATTTAAAGCAATTTTGATATTATTGTATTTTAACCACTTGCTTACTGGGCACATAAACCCCCTTCGTGCCCAGGCGAAATTTCAGCTTCCGGCACTGCGTTGCTTTAACTGACATTTGCGCGGTCGTGCGACGTGGCTCTCAAACAAGCTTTCTTTTGGTGGTATTTGATCACCCGTGCGGTTTTTATTTTTTGCGTTATAAACAAAAAAATAGCGACAATTTAAAAAAAAATATATATTTTTTACTTGTTGCTATAATAAATATCCCAATTTTGTTTTTAAAAAAACTATTTTTTTTCTCAGTTAAGGCCGATACGTATTCTTCTACGTATTTTTGTAAAAAAAAAAAAAAAATCGCAATAAGTGACTGCTTTGCACAAAAGTTATAGCGCCTACAAAATAGGGGACAGAATTGTGATATTTTTTTTTACCATTTTTTTTTTTTACTATTAATGGCAGCGATCTGCGATTTTTATTGGGACTGCGACATTACGGCGGACACATCGGACACTTTCGACACATTTTTGGGACCATTCACATTTATACAGCGACCAGTGCTATAAATATGCACTAATTACTGTATAAATGTGACTGGCATTTAAGGGGTTAACACTAGGGGGTGAGGAAGGGGTTAAATGTGTATCCTGGGTGTGTTCTAACTGTGTGGGGGGAGGGGGTGACTGGGGGAGGTGACCGATGCTGTGTCCCTATGTACAAGGGAAACAGCATCTGTCTCCTCTCCCTGACAGGACGTGGAGCTCTGTGTTTACACACAGAGCTCCACGTCCCTGCTCTGTCACCGCCGATCGCGTGTACCTGACGGACACCGCGACCGGCAAGTACACGCATCGCATCCTCAGTGATGCGACGGCACTGTTTTTCCCCGCTGCGCGCCACCCAGTGGCACGCGCGGAGAATTACCACAACATGACGTCCAAAGACGTGACCCCGGCACCTCAGGTCCGCGCTGTTGACGTCTTTTGTCAATAGCGCGGATCTGTAGTGGTTAAAATGTGTTTTTCCAGCTCCGTTTTCTTGCAGGTTTCCATTATACTACATCGATCGAATTACCCAAACAACAATTAAAAAGACTTAAAAGGGGTTTAAACCTATGTGTTTTTTTTACTTTAATGCATCCTATGCATTAAGGTGAAAAAACATCTGATGCTGCCATGGAGTGCTTGACAACGACTAGGAATTCAGGGAGCTGTGACCTCTCCCACAGCCAGCCATTGTCAGCGCTCCCTCCTCTCCCCTGCAGCTGCTGCTGCTGACTGCCCCCCCCCCCCCACCTATTCTACCTACATTGTGTAAAACAGATCTGTATACTTAATTTAATCTAGTCTGGTCACGTGATCCTGCAGCTCCGGCTCACCTGTGTTATGGAGTGCTTGACAAATGTTAGAAATTCCAGGGGCTGTGACATCTCGCATGGTCCAGCTGCTGTCAGTGCTCCCTCCTCTTCTCTGCAACTGCTGCTGACTGGCACAGGGCTGGAGGATAATGTGATTGGAACAGACATCAAAAAGGTACGTATACCCATCATATGCAGGATATGCAGGAAGAGGGGGTAAATAAACATTTTAAAAATAGTTGGCGATAGGCTGGAATTCCACTTTGAATTAATTTCTTAGAGGCTCGTTCAGGGCAAAGTAACGGGTTCGCTTTAAAAAAAAAAAAAAAAAAACACCCGCTTATGTTCACCTTCCCCATGCTCCCTCTCTGTTGCATTCCTCTGTAGCTGTAAATTGGAACACTGTATAAGCTCAATGTTGGTGCTTGTATGGGGTTATTAACATTCTCCTCTTGAAATGACTTTGCCATTGGCTGCTTAGGCCCAGGGCTGATCCTAGGCAGGGTGCACAGGGTGCATTGCACCCAGGCGCCTGCAGATGTGGGGGCGCCGAACATCTAACAGACCCTCTAACAGAAGCTTTCTCTGTGTCCATCACAGAGGCCCCCCTCCAGGTCCCAATAAAGTACTCTGCTTCTCTTCCTGTATTTTGTTAATTGTTAAGAGATCATGTAAGGATCCCAGGGCAATGAAGACTTTGTAGGGGAGGGGAGCATCTCTGTGGTTGAGTCATTGCCATAGAAACATTTGTAAAGGGGAGGAGTTAGTAAAATGACGACACCCATGTGGGGGCGCCAGAAATGTTTCTGCACCCAGGCGCCTATGACCCTAGGATCGGCCTTGCTTAGGCCCAGACTGTGTATCTTAAAAGAAAGTCCCATGCTTCTCCATACCTGCTCGGTAATACAGGATATTTACTGTGGTCTCTCAATAGAGTGGTAGGGGAGTACATTGAAGGTGAATGTAGGTGGCTGGGGGTTTCTCAGAATAGAAAAAGTGACAGATTCTGTTTAACATGCAGTCAGCCACTAAATGCGGACCAAAACGTTTATATGAAATAGCCTAATAAAAATAAAATATAAAAAATAAAAATGTATCACATGTACTATCATGCAAACTTTACAATAATTTATATGCATAATAATTATTATAATTTTTTCCAAAAGCTACAGTTAGTGTTATGTGGGTTTGCTGAAAATTCTCTTCCTAAAGCTAGCTTTGTAATAAACATACACAATAAAGAATATAACATGTAAATACAAATTGAATACATGTATTCAGACTTTTGTTCATAATTGTAGTTTCTTAATTATCTGCAAACATTGCCGTTCGCGGAATAATCTGCATCATAAAAACAAATCATTAGGGATATTCAAATTGAATTCATGTAGCAAACAAATTCTTGTGCAGCTGACAGCTGTGTCATCCATACCTTTGACCCAGCTCCAGACAACCCACACATTTTGTAAGATCACACCAAGGATTGTTCCCCATTTCAACATGTAACACTCAAATAGCATATTTTTTGTATCCTGCAACAATAAGTATTACTCAGTAAAATGAGAATGTGAAGTGTAAGCTTTTTGTTATCAGTTAAATTTTTTTATTTTTTTTAAGTTTGCTGTATGGCATAGATAATTTTGCAGTATGTTACATTCATTTCCATTGCATCCCTAAAACGAGACCACAATATTTGGTGGGGGGAGGGGCGAATGAGTATTTGCCTTGGACCCCCAGCTACCTGATGGAGGGGGGGGGGGGGCATGAAGCAAAAGAAGGCTTCCCCCCTCCCCTTCTCCTAATACACAGAGACATCTTAGACAGCTTTTGTAAGACAGCTGATGTTTTTGCTCTAACATCCCTTGGGGTGGATTTACTAAAGGAAAATATACTGTGTACTTTGCAAATGCAGTTGCGCTAATTTTCCCCAGAGCTTGGTGAATGTGGTAAAGCTTCACTTTGTAAAGAATTCCTAATCATGCTTGCACATGATTGGATGATGAAAGTCATGTTTACTCATCTCTGGGGGAAATTAGTACAACTACACTTTCTAAGAGGACAGTCTAATTATTTGCCTTAAGTAAATCCACCCCATTGTGTCCTTGGGCATTCTAGTATATAAGAGCATATGGCTTCTGGTTGTCAGTTGACAACACATGGATAGAGTAGGGAATGTTTACAACCTCTGGCACACTGTGCAGGGACCGCCCTGTCTCTCCTCCGCTCTCCCCTATGGGGAATCGGATGAAAACGGACCGTTTGCCATCGGATCCGATCCGCCGGGCGGAAGAAAAATAGGGGTTTCTTCCGTCCGAAAAACTGGATCCAGACGGACGCGGATCATTGCGGACGTTAGCGGATGCATCATCCACTAACGGACGCGACCCCATTGGCGTCCATTACAAGTCCGTAAACGGACTTGTAAAAACGGACGAACGGAGGTGGACATGTGAAAGGGGCCTTACCCTCATTTTGTGTCCTGATGCTACAGGGACAGAACAGGGATGGGGGTAGCATTCATCAGTAAAACATGACAGGTGTTCAAACCTTCCACCACCATATAAAACACTACAGCATAGTCATTATAAAGCAGCTTCTATTAAACCATACACATTTTTATATGCAGGAAAAGACACCAAGAAAGAAGACAAAAGTATACTACATTGCTAAAGAGATCATGAGCTCAGAGAAAGTGTAAGTATTACAGATTTCTCTTCTTTGATAAATGCTTAGGATAATTTGGATTCTCACTTTTTTTTTTTCTTCAATTAACAGGTTTGTTGATGTCCTTAAGCTGTTGCATATTGTAAGTACAGTACTCTTTTCTTATGAATAATTTATATATTTGTATCCACTTGTTTTTACATTATTCATTTATTTTATGACTATACGCAAACTCACTTTTGAAGTATAATCTGTAAACCTTAATTGGCGCCTACTGTGAGGAGAAAACTAGTATTTGATCCCCTGCTGATTTTGTGTGTTTCGCCCAAGATCTACTGTTTAGCCTGTTGAAATATGTTAAATTTACTGTTTGTTATAAAGTTATATCCGACTATGGTAGACACCTGGTATCTAGCGCCTCATGTATAATATATGATAGTGCAGCGCAAAACAATTCAATCACAGTGTAAAAACAATAAATTACATCATTATAACAAAAAGAGTCCATATAAGTGCTCTTGTGCAAAATAATCCAACGGTGAGATAAGTGCAAAGTGATCCAAGAGTGATGTCCAAGAAAGAACCTCCACCAAATGGAAAGGATGGCCTCTCACGTTACTACCAAGACCCACGAGAGGTCATTCAGCATGGAAAATGAACAGCAAACTTCCTGCTCTCAGAGATGTCAGCAATTTGCAAGGACTCGGTGGCACAACAGCAGACAGATAAACGGATGCGGTGGAACATCTAGCGCCTAATCCCAAGAAGTCAAATGTGCAAAAAAGAGTTGGAAGGGTATTAATACGGTGCTTACAGTTAATAATGGAAACCATACATATATAAATATCCCCTGATGAAGCCATAAGGTGAAACGTGTCGAGAAACGAATATCTAATCTTTGTTCAACTGGAACTCTTCTTACATGACCACCATAATAAGAGATGTTCAACAAAACTCAACTAATTGTTATGTTTGATTTTTAATCATGTTCATAATACATTTATATATTTTTATATACCGTATGTATGGTTTCCATTATTATCTGTAAGCACCGTAATAATCCCCTTCCAACCCTTATTGCGCATGTTACATTTAACAATATCCATGGGGTGCAGGCACTAGCTTGTCTGCTATGAGATTTGTTGTCCAGAATGGCTGCTGTGGCCCTACATTCAGCTTGTTCTATAAGGGCTTTACTTAACTGACCAGAAGTACATTTCACCCACCTATGGTGAGGGAAAAAAGTATTTGATCCCCTGCTGATTTTGTAGGTTTTCCTACTGACAAAGAAATGATCAGTCTATAATTTTAATGGTAGGTTTATTTTAACAGTGAGAGACAAAATAACAACAAAATATCCAGGAAAATGCATTTTAAAAAGTCATAAATTGATTTGCATTTTAATGAGTGAAACTATTTGATCTCCTATCAATTAGCAATATTTCTGGCTCCCAGGTGTCCTCTTTACAGGTAATGAGCTGAGATTAGGAGCACTCTTAGTAGCGTGACCACATTTCCAAACTACCATTCAGGGACACCCACCCTTCCTAAAAATCAGCTTGTGCTATAACACATTACAGCACAGTGATTGGACACAAGAGGCAGGGTTTATGATTTCTCCAATCACAAGCGGGGGGAGGGATTGTGCTCCTCCAGGCATTTCCAGCCAGGACAAGTACTTTAAAGCGGTGATGTGGTGGCCATTTTTGGGGGCATCATTTTGGCCTGGGGAGTGGCTGTGTCAGTTTCATTCCAGGACACTGTATTGTCCTGGAATGAAGGTGCCCGGGACAGACCTGCAAAATGCGGGACTGTCCCGGGCAATCTGGGACACGTGGTCACCCTATCTCTTAGGCCTGGTTCACACCTATGCATTTTTTTTTGTATTTTTTTTTTTGGGCGTTTTCAGTTTTGCAGACACACACACTACGATCCATTTAACATGGTTTCCTATGGATGCGGTTTACCTCTGTGCATTTCATGAAAAGGGCCAGGGATTGTTTTCTGGTTTTTGATTCCATAGACTTCATGGAATGAATGTGTATTGAAAAACTCAAAATGCACCTGGAATATGCAAACTGCAACCTGCATAGGTGTGAATCAGGCCTTAAAGGGAATGCTCAATGATCTCAAGGCAGCTGGGACCATAGTCGCCAAGAAAACAATTGGTAACACACTATGCCGTATAGGACTGAAATCCTGCAGTGCCTGCAAGGCTCCCCTGCTCAAGAAAGCACATATACAGGTCCGTCTGAAGTTTGCCAAGGAACATCTGAATAATTCAGAGGAGAACTGGATAAAATTGTTGCAGGCAGATGAGACCAAAATCGAGCTCTTGGGCATCAACTCAACTCGCTATGTTTAGAGGAGGAGGAATACTGGCTATGACCCCAAGAACACCATCCCCACCATCAAACATGGAGGTTGAAACATGTTTTGGGGGTATTTTTCTGCTAAAGGCACAGGACAACTTCACTGCATTAAAGGGACAATGGACAGGGCCATGTATCATCAAATCTTGGGTGAGAACCTCCTTGAGCCAGCCAGGGCATTAGAAATGGGTCATGGATGGATGTTCCAGCATGAAAATGAAGCAAAACACACGGCAAAGGCAACAAAGAAATGGCTCAAGAAGATGCACATTAAGGTCATGGAGTGGCCTAGCCAGTCTCCAGACCTTAATTCCATAGAAAATATGTGGAGGGAGCTGAAGGTTCGAGTTCCCAAACCTCAGCTTCGAAGCCTTAATGACTTGGAGAGGATCTGCAAGGAGGAGTCAAAATCTTTTCTGAGATGTGTGCAAACCTGGTGGCCAACTACAATAAACATCTGACCTCTGTGACAGTGCTGGGACAAGGCCATTTGGTGCCCAGGGCGAAGATGGCAAACTGCGCCCCCCCCCTGTTTTTTAAGAAAGAATCAATGCTGTTTCAAAACAAGAATGGCTGCTTTTGATGGGCACAGCTGAGTGGCTGCGTTTGATGGGCACAGCGGCTGCGTTTGATGGGCACAGTGGCTGCGTGTGATGGGCACAGTGGCTGCGTGTGATGGGCACAGTGGCTGCGTGTGATGGGCACAGCGGCTGCGTGTGATGGGCACAGCGGCTGCGTGTGATGGGCACAGCGGCTGCGTGTGATGGGCACAGCGGCTGCGTGTGATGGGCACAGTGGCTGCGTGTTATGGGCACAGTGGCTGCGTGTGATGGCCACAATGGCGTCAATTGATGGTGGCATAGTGGCTGCGTGTGTTGGCACAGTGGCTGCGTGTGTTGGCACAGTGGCTGCGTCTGATGGCACAGTGGCTGCATGTGATGGCACAGTGGCGACAATTGATGGCACAGTGGCTGTGTGTGTTGGCACAGTGGCTGCATGTGATGGCACAGTGGCTGCGTGTGATGGCACAGTGGCTGTGTGTGTTGGCACAGTGGCTGCATGTGATGGCACAGTGGCTGCGTTTAGTGGCAAAGTGGCTGCGTGTGATGGCACAGTGACTGCGTTTGATGGGCACAGTGGCTGCATTTGGTGGCACAGTGGCTGCGTGTGATAGGCACAGTGGCGACAATTGATGGCACAGTGGGTGCGTGTGTTGGCACAGTGGCTGCATGTGATGGCACAGTGGCTGCGTTTGGTGGCACAGTGGCTGCGTTTGATGGGCACAGTGGCTGCATGTGATGGCACAGTGGCTGCATGTGATGGCACAGTGGCTGTGTTTGGTGGCACAGTGGCTGCGTGTGATGGGCACAGTGGCGACAATTGATGGCACAGTGGCTGTGTTTGATGGGCACAGTGGTGACAACTGATGGCACAGTGGCGACAATTGATGGCACAGTGGCTGTGTGTGTTGGCACAGTAGCTGCATGTGATGGCACAGTGGCTGCGTTTGGTGGCAAAGTGGCTGCGTGTGATGGCACAGTGACTGCATTTGATGGGCACAGTGGCTGCGTGTGATGGGCACAGTGGCGACAATTGATGGCACAGTGGGTGCGTGTGTTGACACAGTGGCTGCATGTGATGGCACAGTGGCTGCGTTTGGTGGCACAGTGGCTGCGTTTGATGGGCACAGTGGCTGCATGTGATGGGCACAGTGGCTGCGTTTGATGGGCACAGTGGCTGCATGTGATGGCACAGTGGCTGCATTTGGTGGCACAGTGGCTGCGTGTGATGGGCACAGTGGCGACAATTGATGGCACAGTGGGTGCGTGTGTTGGCACAGTGGCTGCATGTGATGGCACAGTGGCTGCATGTGATGGCACAGTGGCTGCATGTGATGGAACAGTGGCTGCGTTTGGTGGCACAGTGGCTGCGTTTGGTGGCACAGTGGCTGCGTTTGATGGGCACAGTGGCTGCGTTTGATGGGCACAGTGGCTGCATGTGATGGCACAGTGGCTGCGTTTGGTGGCACAGTAAGGCTGCAATTAATGTTTTTTTTTTTTATTCAGAGAAGGCAATCTCAAAATAAAAAAAATTATGGTCATCTCAGTCCAACCCCCCCCCCCCCTCCCCAATACAAAGTCATTTCATTATTTTCTTACTTTTTACACAGATGTGTGTTCTTCTGTCCACTCCAGACAGTAGCACTAGGAACTGTAGGCACACCAGGCTCCTTGTGACTTGTCCTTCTTTCCTTGTCGATACAGCTCCCTGCACAAGTCCTCCCTCTCTGTCTCACCTACGCACGTCGGGAATCATCCAACTGAATCCTCCATGGGGGGGGGCGAGGAAACGCACAGGAGGAAAGGGAGCCAGGAGCGCAGTCGGCACACAGTTTGTAAAGTGCCACAGCGGCAGCCGCTGCCCGCGCTCAGTGACAGTGAGTGACAGACACATCCAACTGGTCTGGCGGCTGCGGCTGATTGCGCTCCTCCCCCTGTACAAAATGGTAGCGCTAGGGGCACTCGCCCCTCCCGCCCCTGCCTTGTACCGGCCCTGCTCTGTGATAGTACTTGGTGGCAAAGTCATGTTTTGCGAAGAGGTCAAATACGTATTTCACTCGTTTAAAGGCAAATCAATTTATAACTTTTTTGAAATGCGCTTTTCTGGGATTTTTTTGTTATTCTGTCTCTCACTGTTAAAAATAAACCTACCAATAAAAGTATAGACCAGGGATCCTCAAACTACGGCCCTCCAGCTGTTGCAGAACTACACATCCCATAAGGCATTGTAAAACTCTGACATTCACAGACATGACTAGGCATGGTGGGAATTGTAGTTCCTGAACAACTGGAGGGCCATAGTTTGAAGACCCATGGTATAGACTGATCATTTCTTTGTCAGTGGGCAACCGTACAAAATCAGCAGGGGATCAAATACTTTTTTCCCTCACTGTATGTCTCCTTTCTGTTAATCTGCTGTGAGTTATTACATTTCTTGAATTGTTTTAGCTATATTAATAATCTAATATTTCAACGCAAAGCAGGGTTCAGATTACCCTCGTCATCCATTATACTTTATATCTGACTCTCTTTTTGCTTATGGTCTAATTGCTCAAAAGCTGCCCATTGTTGACAAGTTAGTCTATAGACCAGTGATAGCAAGCCTTGGCACCCCAGATGTTTTGGAACTGTTTCCCATGATGCTCATGCAGTGTGGTTGAGCATTATGGGAAGGGTAGTTCCAAAACATCTGGGGTTCCAAGGTTCGCCATCACTGCTATAGACCAACTCCAGCAAAAAAAAAATATTTGTTGTGAATTGCGTGGGCAAGACTTCTTTCCGACTGGTTTTCTGTCCATCTGTCTGTCTATTTCCCTCACTTCCTATCCCTTTTAGACGGACAGCAAACTGTTCTAACTGTTCCTCACATAGCAAAAAAAAAAAAAAAAAGGTTTTTAATTGTATCTATGTCCCTGTTGCAGATTTCCCATCACTTCCTGCCCTTGACAGGAAGGGGAGGGAGGCTCTGTAATAGAGATGTAGATGCCAATACAATCTCACAGTGTCTCTATCCCTTACCTGCTCTAAAAATAGAGACCCTTAAAACATCACAAAGAATTGTCCTCTTGAATGAGCCAGTTAGAAGTATCCCCAGACACACTCAAAAACAAATCTATGTTCTATTTTTAACGGCCAACATTGCAATAGTTACAGCCTGGAAATGCCCTGTGACTTTTCCTTACTGAAACATAAACTTACTGAAAAAATAGTCAGCACTTTCCAAGATAGAAAAAAAATAGAGCCCTTTAGTTAGCCAGGTTACCAATGTCACAGCAGTGGAATCCCCTGTTTTGCTCTCATTATGTTTTAAAAAAAAATAAAAAATCCATGCAAAAAAAGCATGGTATAAACCGAGAGAGCCTTGACTGGCTTTAATTGCTGACTCCTCTTGTCCTAGTCTGAGTACAGGGTATTATAGGAAGCTGTTATCAAGACTGATCCCCGTACCTTGTGCTAGTTTTAGGTAAAGATGCATTTAATCTGAGCTTCAAGGATCCTTGGCCATAATGTTGAGTAAATGTCTGCAACAATACTATAGTGATAAAGTTTCAGTCAGCTCTTTGCTTGGTATGTAAGCAGACAGCTGCTGTTGAGTTTACTGTTGGCTTATCACTAGTATTACTTAAGGAGGAAATCCAGGACTGCTGAGGAAATCGAGTGCTTGTAAATATAGCAAAATCCTTTTTAATGCTTCAAATCCCTTAGAGCAGCTGCTATGGTGAAAGTCAACACTCATAGCCTAAACTGGTGTAGTCCAATGGCTCCTTTATGAAGAATTACTTTTTTTGGGGAGGCCCATGTAGGGCTCCAGCAAAGTCTTGGTCTGGACATGACTGTGCTTTGGTGACATGATACTGTCAGGCTCACCAAATCTAGTACACATGGGCCGAATGTTGGACAGCATAAGCCGGTTAAATGGAATTGCAGCCGGTCTGGCTGAAGTCGGCCAATCGGCGCTCTTATAAAATTCTTGTTTTGCTGCTTCAAGGACAGGAAGTGATGTCTCCTCAAAGGAGTCAAAGACAACAATAGACATTTCTATCAAAAATTAAAGAGGTTTTGGCTGTAGTTGGGCTTTGAATGATAATATTTGCAACTACAATAAATGTATATTATAATTTTAAATGCAATTACAAAAAAAGAAAAGCCTCTTTCCAGGCTCACCCTCTCTCCTGTAGACAGACATATCTTTACGTGGCCCATCTTCCTTTGCATATCATGAAGTTTAATCATGTATGGCCAGTACAACCATAGTCTCACTCCAGTTATAAATACTGTAGGTTAAAAGAAAAAACATGTGGGGGCGTGGCCTGGAGCGGCATGGAGTAGGACGCTGGTGACCTGAGCTCCGCCGGCCGAATATCCTGTATTGATATCCTGGGACCTTGAACGTACTTACCTACCGGGTACCGACACCCCTCGGATCGGGAGACACCTGTGACCATGTCCCCTTCGAAAAAGAATACGAATGCAGCGGCTAAATTGGCTCAATTTCGCCACGATGACTCGGACTTCCTGGAGCAAGATGGCGGCGCGGCCTTAGGGGAGGACTCGTCCCGGGGCAAGGATACGGTCAAGCTTCTGGAGGCTATCTCAGCTTGCCAAGAAGCAGTCACCTCTTGCCAGACCAACCTCACTGCCCGCATTGAAGAAGTCAAGGTAGACATTTCGCTGGTTCGCCAGGACTTTCAAAAGCTGCGGGAGCATGTCACGGAAGCAGAGACGCGCCTGGGCATGGTGGAGGACTCCACCCCCCCCCTCCAGGTATCATCCGACGCCATGCAGCTTCAAATCGCTCAGCTCCTCCAGAGGCAAGATGACACCGAAAATAGATTGCGCAGGTGTAACCTGCGGTTCATAGGCCTGCCGGAGGGTGTGGAGGGGAGAGACCCCCCAACGTTTCTGGAAGAACTACTAATCACTACATATGGCAGGGAGTCCTTCTCCCCCACGTTTGTTGTAGAGCGGGCTCACCGCATGTCGGGCAGGCTGCCGCCGGTCGGGGCACCCCCCCGCACCTTTATAGCTAAGCTTTTGAACTTTAGAGACCGGGACGCAGTCCTTCGCCTCAGCAGAGTGAAGGGTAACATCCCTTTTGAGAACCAAACGATTGCCGTCTTCCCAGACTTTTCGGCAGAAGTACAGAAGAAGCGCAAAACTTTCACGGAGGTAAAACGCCGTTTGCGGATCAAGAATGTGAAATATGCCATGCTGTTCCCCGCTCGCCTGCGTGTGGAGGGAGATGATAGAGTTTATTTCTTCGAAGATCCGGAGGCAGCTACGGCATGGTTGGAGCAGCGTGACGCGCACAATTGAGCTAAGTACTTCTGCACTTTTTCAGTCTGTAACACCGCCGTCTCCTGTCTGCCCCGTGTCCCTCTCCCATGCCCTCAGTTTGTCCTCCTACTGGTCTCCCCCCACGCTGCGTATGCTCCCCCTCTCCTGGCTTCCACTTTAATGGCTGATCTTCATGCCCCCTGGGCTCAGAGGGTACACTGTGACCGCATTATGACATTGCTTCCTGCTTCTGCACCCTCCCCACAGCACAGCACCCTGGAGTTTGCATCCCTACTGGCACCGGAGCACATTGTCCCCATTGGATTCTCCGGCGTGCTTTTCCCCCCTCCGGGGGGGGGGGGGAGCGGGTGGGAGACGTGTGTTCACTTTGCTCTTCCACGGGGGGGGGGAAGATTATTTTTTATTTTTATTTTTTCATTCCTCTCATGGCTGAACTCTATGGTCCCTAGCGCCCTCGCAGACTGTGTGACTCATCCTACCAGGAGACGACTCTGTTAAGCCATGCTGTCAATAGTACACGCAGTCATACCATTTTATGTGTTACAAATACCTGGATCAGAGTTCAATTCGCTGCTAAACCCCCCCCCCCTTTTTTCCCTTATTTTTAATTTTTTTTTGATGGTGTTACTGATCTATTGCCTTAGGTCCATCAGTCCCTATGGCCGGCGGGGTGCATTGCCCCGCCCGCAAGTCCACGTTGTATAGTGGGCAGTGTCCTGCTCTGTGTCCCTTAGCACAGCGAAGTTTCGCCCTATGTGCTGAAATGTGTAACCTGGGCGGGGCCCAGAGGAGCTCTGTTGCTGCTCTGGGTATAGAGGTATTTCTGTGCACTATACTATTATTTAACCTTTCCTTTTCAGGTTGGACATTACTTTCGCCCTGTTGACGGTTAGGGATAAATGCCCGCACCAGTTGGGGTTCGTGCAGGGCGGGGTGGGGAGGGTTTGTATTTTTACTGTTTAATAATATGACTGTACAGAACATGGAAGATTGCCCTGTTTGGTGCTGCGTTGCTTTATCTTGGTTGTTCCCGCCCGCTCCCGGCTGGGGGCGGACGTTTGGGGGGGCCGCATCCAGGGGCTCCCCGGGTCCTGAAGTTTCGTTCCGTCATCACTACCACCTATGGCCACACTAAAACTTCTCACATGGAATGTGAGGGGGCTGAGAGACCCCATCAAACGGGCAGCCGTGTTTGGGCAGCTTAAAAAATACCGAGCAGACGTGGTAGCCCTGGTGGAAACACACGCCGAGGGTCCGGTACTGAGGTCCCTCAAAAGACCTTGGATAGGCTGGGCTTAGCACGCCGTGCACACTACCCACTCCCGTGGAGTGTCCCTACTCATAGCAAAAAATACACACTTCGAACTTCAGGACTCAGTGATAGACCCATTGGGCAGGTATGTGTTCCTTAGGGCAAAACTGTATGGAGAAATGTTACTTATACTGGCCTTTTACATACCCCCACCGTTCCAGTTTGAGGTGCTAAATGAGGGACTTGCTTTCATGTCACTACACCCTGCTGTTCCGGCCATCTGGCTGGGTGACTTCAATAATGTCTTAGATTCATCACTTGACAGGATGACCGGTCTCCCACAGTCTCAGCCACCCGCCCACCCGACGAGATTTGCGCGCCTGCTCAGTGATTTTAACCTGACAGATACATGGAGGCATAGACACCCCGCGAAACGGGCATACTCTTGCTTTTCTGCATCTCACCACTCTGTCACGCATAGACCTTATACTGGTCTCTAAGACCCTTCTTCCCAGACTCATGACCGTAGGCTTTTCCCCGAGGTCCCTCTCCGACCATTGCCCCTATTGGGCTGAGCTCTCTCTGCCACACGCGCGTCCTCCTTCGAATTGGCGCCTGAATCCTTTTTGGTTAACTTTGTTGCCAGAGGATGATGATCTTGGGGCTGACTGGGAACAATTCTTTGCGAACAACGAGGACTCTGCGCCACCGCAGGTGGTGTGGGAGCCGTTCAAGCTCCACGCACGAATGACCCTTTCAGCCCGTATTAACAGACTGAAACGGACTTCCACTGTGGCTCTTGATGCGGCGACGGAGGCCTCGCTGACCGCGGAGAGGGAATTCCTTGATGATCCCACCCCTGACAGAGCGGGCAATCTTAAGATGTGCTCGAGGACCCTGAACCAGCTACTTTACGAAAAGTCCAAACAGAAGCTCTTTTTCCTCAGACAGAGGTCGTTTGAGCACGGTGAGAGGGCGGGGAAATTGCTCGCTTACATGGTCCATAGCGAGGAGAGACCCCCTGTGGTAATATCTCTCCGCTCCCCAGATGGCGTCCTCGTGTCTGAGCCTACTCGGGTCACGATGATGTTCCGGGATTTCTTTGCTGCCCTATACACCACCACTGTCTCAGATGACCCCTCCCTTATGGAAACATTTCTGGCTGGGCTTCAAATCCCTAGACTCTCGACTGACCAGGTGAAGGAATTGGAGGAACCTCTGTCACAGGAGGAGATATCGGCGGCGTTGGCCACTTTCCCCACATCTAAGGCCCCAGGATCTGATGGTCTCCCTGTGGAATTCTATTCCACATACTCGGACCTGTTGGTTCCCAGACTGCTAACCTTATACAACTCTATATTTGAACACTCTAACCTACCACCCATGATGAGAGAGGCTACTATAGTGCTCATACCCAAACCCGGGAAGGACACGCACCTACCAGAATCTTATCGTCCCATTTCCTTGCTTCAGGTGGATATCAAAATTCTTGCCAAAGTACTTGCTATCCGGTTGAACAAGGTTATTCTTTCATTAATACACGGTGACCAGGCAGGCTTCATGCCGGGTAGGAACACTTCCTTCAATCTTTGCAGACTGTTTATCAATCTCCAGACTACACACGACAACCCGTGCTCCAGGAAGATAGTTGCCTTGGACACTGCCAAGGCATTTGACTCCGTTGAGTGGAGATACCTGTGGACTTGCCTGGGGAGGTTCGGCCTGGGGCCCAAGTTCATAAAATGGGTTCAACTCCTGTACCAGAATCCAGTAGCCAGAGTCTTGGCAAATGGATGGCCCTCGGAGCAATTCTCTTTATCTAGGGGCACTAGACAGGGGTGTCCGCTGTCGCCGCTACTGTTTGTGCTTGCGGCGGAGCCCCTGGCCATAGCGATTCGGGCACATTCTGGGATTGTAGGATTAGGCAGAGAGGGGGTGGTGGAAAAGATTAGTACATATGCGGACGACACCCTTCTGTATCTCGACGACTCCGGCACCTCCTTGCCTCAGGCTCTGGCCCTAATAGAGCGGTTTGGCGCCTTCTCTGGCCTTAGAATAAACTGGAACAAGTCCCAGATACTTCCCTTGGACAGTTTTCCAGCACCGGGTGACAGAGCACTACTTCCCCTGCAGAGAGTTGACCGTATTAAATACCTTGGAATCCATACCACCAGGGACCCAGCTGACTACATAGCCCTTAATGTGACACCGCTATTTGACATGCTTAAGCACAGGACACAAGTGTGGGCACGTCTGCCCCTGGGTGTCATGGGCCGCATAGGTCTTATCAAAATTGTTCTGCTGCCTAAAATGTTATATGTGCTCTGGCACTTTCCTGTGTACCTGGTGCTCAGGCTTTTTAAATCTATAGATGCCCTTCTAAAACCATTTGTATGGGGCAGTGCCAGGCATAAACTCCCGTGGCACAAGCTCAAAACTCCCACTGACCTGGGGGGTATGGCCTTGCCTGACTTCGGTAACTACTACCTTGCGGCCCAACTCTCTCAAATTTTCCACATTGACAAAACCGACAGGGACAGGTTTTTGTGTTTTCTCTGTCCAAAATGGACACGACCAACAATGGACTCTATGGTGGCGATACTCGAGAGGGTGGGTGGACAGGCTGACCGTAAGACCCTCTTATACCAATATGGGAGAATTTGGGCTCTGACATCCAAAAAATTGCACATCCCGCCCTTGCACAACTTTACCCCATTGTGGCACAACGCTGCCCTCCCCGAATTCAATGCAATTCCGGATAGCGAACTATGGTATACAAGAGGCATTTTTTACCTTTCTCACATCACCGTGAACGGAGGACTGAAAACTTATGAACGGCTACGGGTGGAATTCTCGCTCCCAGACTTCATGTATTTCAGGTACCTGCAGCTTAGTCATGCTTTCCATGCACAATTCCCCCTAGGCAACCCCACTATAGAGACTAATCCCCTGATGGGGGCTGTAAAATACCCTGACCCCAAGAAACTTATCTCGAGCTTCTACACTATGCTCACGCTTCCAGCGGCAACTGTGGGGGCGTACGCCCTGAAATCTAGGTGGGAAGGGGACGTGGGCCCCATAGCAGACGATGAATGGAGTGATGCTTTAGGCACTTGCAAACTGGTCTCCCCTAAATTATCTGATCGGCTGACTCAGATATTTATAATGCACAGAGCGTATCTCACGCCATTACGAATATCAAAATACAAAAGTGACTCCTCGGCTACATGCCCGATGTGTTCCCGGGAGACGGGTACCTTCTTCCACCTCCTGTGGAGCTGCCCTAGGGTACAGGCCTTCTGGTCCCAGGTTGTAGAGTTCCTCCATGACACCATGGGGTCCCCTATAACCCTGGAGCCAAAATGGTGTCTCCTGGGAATCTTCCCTAACCCCGACGGTAATAAATTCTCTAAAATATTCCTACACGAAACACTCTTCTCTGCTCGCAAGGTGGTGGCTAGACTGTGGATGAGACCTGACCCGCCCGATGTTGCACACTGGATAGCGGAGGTTAATGCAACCCTACCTTACAAAAAATTGATATACTCTCACAGAGGTTGCCCATCTAAATACGAGAAAGTGTGGGGTGGGTGGCTCAAAGCTGCAGACACGTGTGTATAGATAGGTGGACCGTTGCCTGATACGGCGGACCCCTCCCTTGGCCGAGGAGGGGGTACAGTGGTTGACCGCGATATTGTGTCAATCTCGCTCCCTTTCTCGGCGAGATTGAGCACTTGCGAGCTCCATCGCGGGAAGCCAGCTCGGCAAAGCCGTCATAGAAGCGACGGGGATCCAACGCGGATTCCCGCCAATTCTACATGTGGGCGGAGTTTGTTATGGATCCTGAGAAGGAAGTCCCCGCCGGATTTTAAATAAAAATCCGGCATGGGTTCCCCCCTCAGGAGCATAACGGGCACTTAGGTCTGGTATGGGTTGTAAGGAGACCCCCCTACGCCGAAAAAACGGCGTGGGGGTCCCCCCACAATCCATACCAGACCCGTATCCAAAGCACGCCGGCCCCCCACCCCAGAGCACCCTGTCCCCATGTTGATGAGGACAGGGCCCCTTCCCGACAACCCTGGCCGTTGGTTGTCGGGGTATGCGGGCGGGAGGCTTATCGGAATCTGGAAGCCCCCTTTAATAAGGGGGCCCCCAGATACCGGCCCCGCACCCTAAGTGAATGAGTATGGGGTACATTGTACCCCTACCCATTCACCTGCAGGAAAAGTGTAAACACAAATAAACCACACAGTGTATTGAAATATTTTATTAGTTGGCCGCCGGGGGGGTGTGTATGATCGCTTTTATAAAAGCGCCCCCCTCTGGCGGGCTTCTGCGGGGGGGTGGGTGCCGCTGTTCTTCACCGCCGTCTGGTTCTCTTCCGCCGCCGGGGGGGGGGCTTTGATAAAAGCGCCCACCACCCGGCGGGCTTCCTTCGACATCTTCGGCGGCGGGGGGGTCTTCTCCCACTCTCCGGGGTCTTCTCCGGCTCTCCGGGGGTCTTCTCCGCTCTCCGGGGGTCTTCTTCTTCTTCAGGACTCGCCGCCGAAGATGGGAGCATGATGGGACTGCGACGTCACAAGACAGGCCTATATAACTCGCTGCGAGCCGCGCGCCAGCCATAACAGCGGAAGGAAGCGTCGCGTCAACATCTGGAGAAGAGAAGAAGAAGAAGACGTCACAGAAGAGGGGACACGCCGCCGCTAGTAATTGAGCTAACACGAAGATAGCGGCGGCGAGTCCTGAAGAAGACCCCCGCAGTGCGCCCCCTGCCCCAGAGCACCTGACCCCCCCATGTTGAGGGCATGCTGCCCGGTACGGCTCAGGAGGGGGGGGGCGCTCGCTCGCCCCCACTCCCCTCCTGACCGGCCGGCCGGCGTGCTTTGGATACGGGTCTGGTATGGATTGTGGGGGGACCCCCACGCCGTTTTTTCGGCGTAGGGGGGTCTCCTTACAACCCATACCAGACCTAAGGGCCAGTTATGCTCCTGAGGGGGGAACCCATGCCGGATTTTTATTTAAAATCCGGCGGGGACTTCCTTCTCAGGATTCATAACAAACTCCGCCCACGTGTAGAATTGGCGGGAATCCGCGTTGGATCCCCGTCGCTTCTATGACGCACTCGCTGGAATGTGCTTTTACTATTCCAGCGAGTGCGAGATGTCGGCAGCCTGTCGCCGAGAATCAGCGCGATGCTGTCGTGCTATAAACACATTCTCGGCGGCAGGCACTGTATATCTGTATTTATTATAGGGAACCGGGACCCTGAGCAACATGTGATGCTTAAATTCTATAAGGATGTACTGTTCTTGGCACCAACCGTGTGGTTTATTGACTCATGTTTCTGTCATTAGGGAAAGAAGACGTATTTAACTGTTAGGAGATACTGCTAGACGCTCTTGTTGGATTGTTATGGCACCCTTTTTTTATATGTACTGTATCTTCTTTTTTGTTTAATAAAAGATCTTTTGAGGAAAAAAAAAAGAAAAAACATGTCAAGAGCAGTACCCTGTGAAAAAAAACAACTTCATGCCTTGTCAATTGGGCGATAACTTTTCTCTGAAGCGGAGCTCCTGTCATTGATTGTATTTGCTGCAGGTACTTGCATAGCGCCATCAACTTATGCAGCAGTTCACATGTCTATTGTACATTCACATCAGTAACTGCCCTCAAGGAGCTTACAATCTAATGTCCCTAACTTACATACACATACTAGGGTAAAATTTAGACAGGAGTCAATTTACCTACCAGCAAGTCTTTGGGACGTAGGAGGAAACTGGAGTACCCAGAAGAAACCCACACAGGGACAGGGAGAACATGTAAACTCCAGGCAGGTAGTGCCGTGGTTGGGATTCGAACCGATAACCCTTGTCTGGCTGGTCAAATAATACGGCCCCCCCTTGCTGGCCCTTGTGATTCATCCTGTTGATCTCCAATAATTGCAGGGCACAAAAGTGACATTGGGGTTGTCGAGAGGAACCACAAAAGGCAATGGGGGCATGCTCTTCAACACACCCAATGAGTGGGATAGCATTAGTGCCAGGAGCTCTGCTAAAAAGGGAAGGTTCTTTAAACCAATTGATGGACATGTAAGGTTGATGCTGTTTTTTTCACAAGGCATGGCTTTTGGACTTTATCTAACCCCGTCGCAGGGCTGCTCTAACGGGATTGGCTAATGTGCAACTACATATTTGCAGCGTTCCTAACTTTTAGACACTGAGACAAACCTATTTTAGGCTATACAGTATTTATAGATCTGAACATCCTGGCCATGAAAAAGTGAAGAAAAGCTTATTTCACAACTTACATATTGTCACTGTTCTTTGCACTGCCTTATTGAAAAAGATGAAAGAGCTCAAAGTACCAGATTTAATCATGAATTAACAGTGCATCAAGCTACCCAAACCTTATGGGACTAAAATGTGAAGGTTCTGTGTAGAGTACTGTAAAATGATATAGATTATTGTATATACATTTATACAAAATTGTAACAAAATACTAGAATTGTTTGCAGGAGGCCTGTCCTGAAATGTGTCACGTTTGATCAGAAGCAATATACTTTGCAGGAAATGAGTACTATTGAGTACTTGGCCGTTTACTTTTCCTGTTTTTCAGGAAGCTGTGGACTGTTTTAGTTTTTCTTTTTCCCCACAAAACAATTACAGAGGCTTATTTTTAAACTTCTACTACCGAAACATTAAAGCAAGCCTAATGCAAGATTTGTGATGAAAAGTGTGTTAGGGGTGTGTGTCTTGGCTGCAATGAAAGTCTCTGTTTTGTAAGAGGGGAATTTCTGCATGCTCCAAACAAGAGTGTAGCACACAGGCAAGCCAAGACAAGGAAATAAGATTGTAGTATTCAGCATTCATGCCACACCTACATATCCGATTTTTGAAAAGAAATCTGTAGCTGAAATTCAGGTTGAAATGTTGAATTTCTTTTTCTACATATTGAAGAGATGCTAACCAATAGAAACTTTCTAATAGAATATAAGATTTTGAGCACTTGAACTTGAGTGTAGCCAGGTGATTTAGATTTTTTAGTTTTAGTTTTTCACGTGACTCATTATACAAGAGCAAAATTTTGAGTTTTTGGCATCATAGACTGCCTGAAAATGTCTATTGGGCCAAAAATTAAAAATTCTGCTCCAAGGAGGCTTGAGTATTTTTTAGAACTTCATGTAACAAGCGAAACAATGCTTGGGTATGAACAGGCCCATTGCGAATAATGGTATTCTTCACGCGAGATGTGAGTTGGGGGCTTTATATGTTAAATATTGATGTGTTCGCTATAGTGGGTATTGTACAGGCTAGATTACTCTGCTGTATCCTAATCTAAAAATAATCTCTTGGATTAAGTTTTAGTGCATATTACATCAGCTCTGGGGCTGTATGATTGGGAACAGGTGATCAAATATCTTATATGTGTTCTTTATCAAAACCATGCAGCGACTGTCCCTCTCCACAATACATTTTCATGGTATTATGGTTGGGAAGTGTTTGTACAAGTCACTGAGAGAGATTTCAGGATTTTCACTATTTTCACTTTCTCTATAAGGGGTTGAGATGAGGCTCACATCTCTGGTTAAGAAGGGGAGGCCTTGGTGCCGTCAGTTTCTTCCCATTCTTATTTTTTATCCAAGCCAATTGCATTATCATTTATTAACTTGTCAAAATCCATTTACTCTATTCCATTTATAAACTTGTCAAAATCTATTTACAAGTTCTGTACTTGAACTATGTAGCTGGGATTACTTTTACGATGCAAGTTCTGCTGCATGACAGTATTTGGGATTGCTTCCATTAGTTAATGTACAGTATTCTATATAACTTTTTTTTTAATACTATTTATTGAATTTTTGTGTGGAAAAAAAAAAAGAAAGAAAGAGTTACAAAATAAAGCCTCTGGGCATACCCCGGCTTAGACGAGATACAATGTAACTGTCCTATAAGTTCTAATACATCTATTGAAACAACTACAAACTTGGGTCCCTTTAACACGGGGCTGTCAGTGTGTGGGCTCCGCTTTAGCTCAGCGGGGATCGCGCCGTCGATCCCCACTGAGAAGTCAGATGATGGGTCTGTCTCTGCACACTGTCCAGGGGCCGAACCTCTCAGAGCACCGCTCTCCCCTATGGGGGATCTGATGACGACGGACCCCGGAGTCTGTTGTCATCCGATCTGATCTGCCATGGAAAAGTAGGGTTTTCCTCCGTCACACTTTGGCGGAGCGGATTTCAGCAGGCATCTCACCGCTGACATGCCTGGTTCTATAGAGGAGCACGGAGCCCCCGTTCAGGTCTGCCTAAAAAACTGGAAGGCAGACTTGAACGTTACGCCTAAGTGAAAGGGCCCTAAAACTGCTCGTGTCATCAAATGGGAGGGATACTGGGGAGGATAATGGATCATATACTTCAGATGACCACTTCAGGGAGGGAAGCTGAGGTTGAGGATAATGCATCTAGGTGTACCTTCAAATAACAGCAAATTTGGGTCTTCAACGTATTCTATATAACTTGGTATTGCATTTTGTGTTCTGTGTCTAATATGCCTGGTGTTAATTTCCTATTAGTGGAATATGTTTTGCCGCGGTCTACTGCACAGAGGCTGAAGGCAATTTAATTTTAGGTTTCCGGAGTCAGGTTACTTCATTGACTTTGGTTAGTTGTGAGACTACAAAGCAATTAAGAAGTGTAATTGTGATTAATGAGAACATCTGCTGCAACAAATGAACATTTGTATATGGATCATAAGCCAAGCACAGAATGCATGGCTTACACATTTAATAAGTGTGGCGGTATACTCTAGAAGCCTGCAAGGTTTAACTTTAAACCAACAAACCCACCTTGATTAATAAGCCAACATGTTTGAATTGGTTCAGTCAGAAGAGTCTCCCTTGATCATGTGTTGTGGAAAAGCATAATTAAAAAACTTGCCTGCACAAGCTTGCCATTGTTGGAGGTCAGATAAAGAATGCAACATGTACAGATCCATAAGGATCAGGGAATGGTCTCTGAAGGATCAGCCATGGATATAACATTACATGCAAGCCATTGACCAGATGCTTAAAGTGTATTTGTCTTATTGCAACAGCCATAGAGTTTACAGCTTCAGTCTCCAGGGCCAGTTCACACCACATGCAGTCCGGTGTGTTTTTTTTTTTTCTGCATCAAAAATGCACGGAAAGTAGGCTATATGGTTTCCAATGGCATTGTTCACACCAGTTCATCAGTTCCAGGGTGTTCCAATTCCAGAAAAAAGAACATGCTGCATTTTACCTGCACTGGACTGTACTGAAACACCATAAAATGCCTCAAAGACACATCAAAGATGCACTGGCCCCCAGTACAGTAAAAAGAAACAGGCAAAAAAGAAAAAAAACCCATCTGGAATGCCTTAAAAATGCATAAAAAAAAATGCATGCAGAAATGCATCCGGAACAGACATGGAGTGCATTTTTGTGGTGTGAACTGGCCCTCAGGACTGCATTCATATACCAGGAATGTTTAGGCATAAAACTGTAGCTAACCTAACTTGTGCCCATGAACAATGAGTGACATAAGTCTGATGCCGCGTACACATGACCGTTTTTAATGTCATGGAAAAAACTTAATTTTTCTCTGTGATTCTTGTCAAGCCTGCCTTGCATACACACAAAAGCGCGGTGTCATACAACACGTACAATGGCACTATAAAGGGGAGGTTCCATTTGGATGGCACCACCCTTTGGGCTGCTTTTGCTGATTTTGTGTTAGTAAAAGTTTGGTGAGAGACGTTTCGCGTTTTTCAGTCTTCGTGCTTTTCAGTCTGTTACAGCGTGACGAATGTGCTATCTCCATTACAAGCGCTAGTTTTACCAGAACAAGTGCTCCCGTCTCATAACTTGCTTCTGAGAATGCGCGTTTTTTCCAGTCGTTAAAGCCTACACACGACCTATTTTCACGACGTGAAAAACGACAACGTGAAAAACGATGACGTAAAAAATCGTCGCGAAAAATTAGAGCATGTTCTAAATTTTTAATGCCCATTTTTCACGTACAGAAAAATGCTCTGGAGCCTACACACGATCGTTTTTAATGACCAATTTAAAAAAAAAAAAAAAATTTCACGTCATGAAAAATGGTCATGTGTACGCGGCATAAGCCATTAAAAGCTGCTAAAACAGTGTCACTTTATCAGAGATGGCAAATGCTAATCCCATTGCATTGCAAAGATTAAAACAACTGTGTTTGATTTCCAGAGACCATCCTGGGATATGCAGGTATCAATGCCCTTATTTTATTTTCAAATTAAATAAAAAAAAATATGTTTCTAGCACTAAATCTAGCTTCCGAATCTGGTTTGTATGGCCGAAAGGAACGGTGCATTAAAACAGAACTAAAGACAGTAATAGTAACAGTAACCTCTGTCCCAACCGTCCGATGCATCAGGGTCCCTCAGCGGTCCCGGCATCTTTTCCCTAGCTTCTTTTGGACATCTTGATTGGTTGGTGTGCAATGACTTCACTTGCGTACATGTGCAGTCATTCCTTCACACAGGCAGCATGCTGGAATGCAAACTGCGCTATGCGTGCGCAGGTCAGTGCACATTCTACAGGGCATTGTGAACAGTCAAGTAGATGTATTTTACTGCAGAAGAGACACTACATCTCTCTTGTGCAATAAAAATCTTGCCTGTTCACAATTTTTATTTTTTACATTTTTCCAAGTAGAACTAAAGACAAAACTTTTTTTTTTTTTTTTTAGATAGAGTAAGGGAGGGTTCTAGCCCCGTAAGGATTTTTTTTTTACCATCTGTGTCCCATTGTGGAGATTTCCCTTCACTTCCTGTCCCATAGCCAAACGGGAAGTGAGAGGAAATCTCTACAAATTTAAGGGAATTTCTCGGGGACCCCTAGGTTGCTGGAAGATTACTTTTCTGGAAAAAAATTCTTTCAATGATAATAGTAAACGGGACACATAGAGAGGGGGAATCTCCTTTACGGGGGCACAGACAGCAATAAAAAGTGACTGTTCTAATCCATCCAATACTAAACAAAAAGTTTTGCCTTTAGTTATACTTTAAGTTCTTTCTATAAGATCACAACATTCATCATCTGAAATATTGAATGCTGAAGTGTAAATTGGTAGTCATGACTTGAGATAAGGTGACTAGGCTGACAAAGATATTTTGCTGGATGATGGGGAGAGGGTGAATTTGTTCATGGAAACATGGCTGCACAGTATGGATCATAGAGAAAGGTGATGAGGAATTTAACTTAAAGAGGAGTTCCAGCCTCAAAATATTTTTTTAATTTAATATAAGAACACTTACCTGTCCAGTTTTTTTTTTTATTCATTAAAGTGTCTTTTTCCCCAAAAAATTGTGTTTGAAAGACTGCTGCACTAATACAGTGTGACATTAAATATCACCATTTTATTCTCTAGGGCAAGGATGCCCAACCTTTTGAAGAGCGAGGGCCACATGAGCGACTTGGTAACTGGTCACGGGCCACAATAAGTGGAGCGGACGGAAGAATCCGTGTCTGCTCTGTATATGCAGAGCGGACACGGACACAACCCACTCTACTCTGTGGGCCATCCCATCCAACCAGATGGAAGGGGACAGATCCACTTCTGTTTTTTTTTGTTTTTTTTAGTGGATTGGATTGGAGGTAGGTGGGTGCAAATGGACACAAGTCTGTTTACATCTGCCTCTACATACAGATGAATGGACGGTCTGTGTGGGTTAAACAAATCGTGTGAAATGTGCCTAAGGCTGCTTTCACACAGGTCGGCAACCTGCGATCTGGGCCTTCTAACCTTCTATCCCAAAGCAGGAGGCCACGGGCCACTGGTTGGGCACCCCTGCTCTAGGGCCTCTGCTAAAAATATATATATAATATAAAATATGGATTTTAAATTGTAAGCAACAAATGGCAGAAATAAGCTTAGGCATGAAAGGGTTAAACCAGGGTTATAGATTGCAGAATGATCTCAGTATAACTGTATGAAGAGGGGACACGCATGTATACTTTACCCAAGGCTTATTTAATAAAGTAGTGTCAGAAGCAATAGTGCTGTAGAAGAAGCCATAGCGATGCAATAAGCTTTTCATTTACCAATGGCAGATTTCTGTGAAATGAACTTAGTTGCTATTGAGTTATTGAGATTTACATTTTGCTCTTTAGCCTACAAATATGTTGGTACTCAATTTTATTTAAAGAATTCAGTTTTTCACTCTGAAGTATTTTTTCTATGATCAATTTTTTCCAATATGAGCATTATTCGGTTTTGTTTACAGTACTTGTATAATCATGTATACTTGGCATCCATTTAAATACAGAGCATGTTGCTTAATGTAAATAGTGTGTATCAAGCTTTGCAGCTGAAATGTATGCACTTCTTCAGTAAATTGTCTTGGACTTTGCAAAGAATAAATTAACTCTATATGAAACAAGCATAGATTGGTATCACAAAGTTGCTGAATATGGATGCACTTCTGTGAGATGTAACCCAACTGGGTCTGTGCCACCCAAGAGACCAATTGAGATGACAGGTGGCACTTATAGAAGTACAGGGGGGGTGCAGCACAGAGGCTGAATTACCCATATTGGACCCTCTGTCCTTAGTGTATGTTCAACCTCTGGGCCACAAAGCGGCATTCATCCTCGGTACAGCCCCCAACATAATGATTATTTTGGGAATAAGTAAATTAAACTTTTTTATCCACTAATTAGAACAAATGTGCCACAGGTGAAGTTGGAACTCCCGATTATTATTCCTGTTTTGAGTCAGTGATTTAGCCAGGCAACTTGCATTTTCAGAAGACATAGTCAGCTGATGGGTGCACTTTAAACATACAGCCATATTAATAATATATGTTACCTTACAACAATGGAGCTATAGGGTGCTTTAAAGTAGAACTAAAGGCAAAACTGTTTAAGTTTTGGATGGAGTTGAGAGGAATTAGAACCTCTCTATAGTTTTATTGCTGTTTGTGCCCCCATTAGGGAGATTCACCCTCTCCATTTATCCTGTTTACTGCTATCGAACGTAAAAGTTTAAAAGGTCACCAGAACAGTAATAGAGGGAAAATCTTCCAATGGGGACACTAGTTCTGGTGATCTGGGGGGGGGGGGGGGATTTATTCCCTTCATTTCCAGGGATCTTTGCTCACTTCCTGTTGTGGTTATGGGACAGGAAGTGATGCAAAATCTCCTCAATGGGACAAACTGACAGGGTTCATAACCCTCCGTTACTCAAAAAAAAAAGTTTTGCCTTTAGTTCTACTTTAGCTATACAGCTTTTCGTTGGGGACAGGTATAGTAACCAAATTCCAGAGAAACAAAGACATCAACGTATGTGCCAACTCATTTGTGTATACTAAACTTTCTTTTGTTTTGGATGAATTTTGCATTCAAATGCTTTTTTCTAGTAACTTTGACCAGAGTATATATAGTTTTCATTTAACTTTGACCTATAGACCTATGAATTACTGCATTTCAGGCAAGTGTTGTTACTGTAGTGGCAATTTTTTCTATTCTATGTTATAGAAAGCACATACACAATTCTGTTAATGCTTAGCTTGCACTGTTTTCCCGTGAAGAGGAAGTGATTATGATCAGGCAACTTTCATTATCCTTAACTTTTGGCAGGATTTCCGCTATGCTGTGGCTCAAACATCCCAAAACCTCGGGAAGCCAGTGATTGAGGACAGGATCCTTAATCAAATCCTGTACTACCTGCCACAGCTGTATGAACTGAACCGTGACGTACTGCGGGAACTAAAGGAGAGGATGTCTCAATGGTACTGTGCAGCTGCTATGTGCATAATAGTATATCATCTTTACAGTGTATACACTTTTACATTAGACCTTTCATGGGATTTGGTATAACTGATCAGCATTTTATTGTTTTTATTTGTATAGCAATAAAACATTTTATGAGCTTTATAAAGATTCTTCTAATTGGCATCTTCTACACAACATAAAATATTATAGACTGGTTAAAAGACAAATGCACATTACTTCAGTCACACATTTACCTAATGAAGCACCTTCTTGTAATGTGCCCATGACATTTATATCTAAAGCTTCTCTCTTATGGCAGTCCCAACAGCAACATATTTTTATTTTGCTCACCTGATGCTCAGTTTAGCTGCTGGGAGCGGAAAAAAATACCTCCGGACTTCTGAGTATGAAGGAGCATGTGACTCCCTACCCTTTACTCCCACATGACCTCTTTTGTGCATGTTGATTGGCTGCTTGGGTATCCAGTGTATTCATTTCGGGGTGGGCAGATCGCTAGTAGCCCAATGTAAGCTTTGCGGTGGCGGTTAATGATGGGATGTGGGGTTCCAGCACCTTGTACCTCTGGACTCCTTTACATTACACAGCACCCTGCACCTCTATACCCCTTTACATTACACAGCACCCTGCACCTCTGTACCCCTTTACATTACACAGCACCTTGCACCTCTGGCCCCCTTTACATTACATAGCACCGCACCTCTGGACCCTTTTACATTACACAGCACCCTGCACCTCTGTACCCCTTTACATTACACAGCACCCTGCACCTCTGTACCCCTTTACATTACACAGCACCCTGCACCTCTGTACCCCTTTACATTACACAGCACCTTGCACCTCTGGCCCCCTTTACATTACATAGCACCGCACCTCTGGACCCTTTTACATTACACAGCACCCTGAACCTCTGGGCCCCTTTACATTACACAGCACCCTGCACCTCTGGGCCCCTTTACATTACACAGCACCCTGCACCTCTGGACTCTTTTACATTACACAGCACCCTGCACCTCTGGACCCTTTTACATTACACAGCACCCTGCACCCCTGGGCCTTTATTGTTTTACTGCAGTCTGTTGTCTTGCATATGCAAAATACTCGTCTAGTTTAGTGAAGAACCTACAAACTCTGTGCATTACCTCTGTGCCACAAAGCAGCAATGCTGACCATATTAATTTTGTTCTATGGTTTGTCAAAATTATCATTGGTTTGTAGGAATGAGCACCAGAAGATTGCTGATATTTTTGTCAAGAAGGGTCCTTACCTCAAGATGTATTCGACCTACATTCGTGAATTTGATCGGAATGTGGCACTATTGGATGAGCAGTGCAAGAAGAATTCTGCATTTGCTGGAGTTGTTAAAGACTTTGAGGTAATGACAAGTTGCCGTAAATGTTCTCTAATAATACAGTAATATTAATCTGGAATATTTAGTAAAATGGCTGTGTTTTGACTCCTGTGAACCTTTCTATTTGGGAATTCCTTGTTGTTAAAGTGTAGGACAAGACAAATCTTATTTTTGAGATTTGGATAGAGTGATGAAGGTTTGCAGATCCTGTTAGCTTTTACTGTTATATCCAGGGCTCTGTTAGAGAAATTTCTCCTAACTTCCTGTTCTGATAACAGTGGTTTCACAAGGCAAGAAGTGAGGGGAAATGCATCCAACGTGGACTAGTGTGTGTGTATGAATAATGATTGTAGATCTCTGCGCAAAAATTGATGTACTTAATTAGGGAAAATGTATTCATTCAGAGGGACCTGAGCTGTCCAAGTGTCAAAAGGGTGCCACCCCCCCCCCCCCCCCCCCAATGGATATTGGAACAGAAAAGAAAAATTGGAGGCACCAAAGGACACCTAGAATAATGACAATGGTAGTTAAATTAAAGGAATTTTATCGATGCAAACATTTTAAAATCCATGTAAAATTAAAACATGACACACACAAAGTAAGCAATACATGTGGAGATCAAAGAATTGCACATGTCATTCCTCAAAACAGTACTACAACACAAATATCCCTATGCTTTTCAACTAAAACAGTCTTCTTCAGGGAGTTTTTGTTGAGGACTACTTTGAATGGACAACAATATAAGTGGAAGAATCATATATGGACATCAGTTCCAGCTCCAAGTCAGGAGGCCAATCAAGAGAAGGGTGCTTATTAATCCACAATGGTCTAATATGACCCAAAGCGTGAGGTCCAAACATATACAGAGCAAAATGGAGGAAACTCCAGATATCAAGACTCGCTAACCGGGTAAATTCAAAAAGGAATATAGGGATTATTGACCAACAAAGGGATCTGGAATTGGCAGAAAACTAAATGGTGCTTAATAAATTATAAAAAATAAAACCAAAATGTGCTCAGTAATATCCTTATAAATGTTATAAACAATACATAAAACATTCATAAAAGCCCCAAATGTTCCTTAAATAAAATGCTTGCTGTTCAATCAAAGTGCTTGCTGTGCAATACCTTTAGGTGTTTAACAGATCCACCAAACAGTGCTCACCAGGTGACAACACCCCGTATTCATCAGAAAAATTTGACCCCCTTTTCTCAAAGGAAGTCAAACAGAGCTCACAGGTAAGTGGGTCTCCATTATTTCTTGGTTATCCAAGATGATCTTCTCCCTTTAAATTATTTCTCCACAGTCTCATTGGCAAGGGGGAAATGGATAACCTCATAGATTCGTAATTAAAAAATTATTTATTAAAGTGAAGTTCCAGCATCTAAAATATAAATAAATTAAAATTCAGCAGCTACAAATAATGTAGCTGCTGACTTTTAATATAAGGACACTTACCTGTCCAGGGATCCCACGATGTCGGCCCCTGAAGCTGATTCGTGCATCGGCGCTGGCATTGCAATTAAGGAAAACCGGCTGTGAAGTTTCCTACTGCACATGCGCGAGTCGTGCTGCGCTTTCTTAATGGTCCTGTTGTCTTCTGGGACACACACAGGTTCCAGAAGGCAGTGGGGGGGAGGGGCTGAAATGACATACCACGTTGAGGCAGAACAGAATTCTACCCGGAGAGAACAAAAAAAGGTACAAAATGACAAAAAAAAAGCGGTTTGCTCTAATGTTCGAGCAAGAGCAGAGATGTAATGGAGGCAATGAATTGGGTTCCTTGAAACCGTAAAAAAGCCCAACCCGAGGTGATTATATTCTAGACATAGTACTGACAAATGAGGATCAATTGTCTGAAGTCGAGGTGAGAGACATTTTGGATTCTAGTGACCACTAATGTCATTGGTTTGATGATGAAACAAGGACTGAAAAATCAGATATAAAAACGTTTAGATTTCAAAATGCCAAATTTTGCTGAAATGGGGGAGATTCTAAAAAAAAATCATTATAAGGTTGGAGTGAAACAGGAGTAAGTAATCAGTGGCCACTGTTAAAGTATACCATCATGGAGGCAACTAGATTATAGGTCAGACGAATTAGTAAGACTATACGGAAGGAAAAAACATGGTTGACTGAAGAGGTTAGTAGGGTAGTAAAGGTGAAATCGGCATATAAGAGATTCGAGGAAACAAGAGGTGTAGCTGATAGAGAAGAGTATAAAAATGGCCAAAAGGTGGCCAAACACATTAGTGTTGTCAAAGCACAGAAAGAGTAGGAAATAAATAAACTTTTTAGGTACATCAGTGACTAACAAATGCAATTGTGATCACTATAATGAAAACTGGACACAACACTTAAATGTTGAGGGGGACCCAGATGTAGCAAACCATTTAACTATCACTTCTGTTCAGTCTTCTCAGAAATAAATTGTTCTAACAGTAGCAAGTTGGGAGATCATGTTGGTCTTCTGGCACTTTCTAATTTTGCATTGCTGTATATGTGATGTACAAAATACAGCAAAATTTGTTCCAGAAACATGCTTGTAATCCAAAGCACTTGTATATCAAAGCATTTTTTTACAGGGTAGAAGCGAGGCACCTCTAAGTGTAGCAATAAGTTGCTAAATGTTGTACCTTCATTTAATGTAACCATATTGCTACACTTGGAGGCGCCTCTCTTCTTTTTTACACTCAGTTGTGACATGACGCTACTCTTATATCAAGACTTTGGTTGTATATAAAGGCAAAATTTATTAAAACATTTTGCTTGTCTTGCAAAACGCTCTCAAACCAAGTTACTCTCAAACCAAGGTTTTACTGTACTATAACATTTTGCTGTGAACTATAAAATACATAAGTGGTCTATAATTACAGATGTAGTAGTAACCTACCAGTAGACACACGGTAATGGAATACAAAGCTGTTTAAACACTGACCTCTTTTCCTTTCAGATCAGCCCTCGTTGTGCCAACTTGGCTCTGAAGCACTATTTACTCAAACCAGTTCAAAGGATTCCTCAGTACAGATTACTTTTAACAGGTACATAATGCAGCTTGTTAGTGTGAAGAATCTTTTTTTTTTGTGTGTGTGGCGTGACCTGTCTTTTTATAGTATCATGTATCATTTACTGATTTAAAGTGAATTTATTAAAGCGTTGATATGAATATTTAAATATGATAATTAATAAAAGAAAGATAAATAAAAAATTAACGCTGCAACCATAAAACTAGTGTTCGGATGCGGAGTGAGGAGGATATTCGCTATATGCATGTGATCGTTTGTAATACGCGCTGGTTGTTTGATCAAATGTGAGTCGAATCATTTGTATTCCAGGCCCAATATCAGTTTTTAAGCATTGCGCAATGATATATAATAGTAAATTATATCGCATATTTACTGCTTTGTAAATCAACATTCTGATTGTTGCATCTTGTATAAAGTGTAATGTTGAATAGTGTACTGCTAGTCCTATATGCACGATCAGAATGACATTCAACCTCTTTGGCTTTGGACCCTGCAAGTTAAAAAAAAAAAAATTTTTTATTAAACCCAAAAGCAAACATTTATTATGCTACAGCTTATCAATTCTTAGATGTGATGGCTGCATTTTTTTTTTTTTTTTTTTAGGCTTTTGTTCCCCCTGCTTTCTCCTGTATTGTAACGGTACTGTCTGTCCTCATGTTGTAAAGCGCTGCACAAACTGTTGGCGCTAAATAAATTCAGTATGATGATGATGATGATAATAATTTTTGCATCTGGTGATCTGGCCAGTAAGCCTGCCCTGCAGGTGTCAAACTATTTTCCACTGACGGGTGCTCACAATGATATGTTTTTGTTAATATTAATGGCAATAAAAAAATGAGACAAAGAGATAAATAATTTCAGAACTTTTTCCACCTTTTGATTTGCCCACTGTTCTTTGCAAAACACTCCAAATCGGTCAGATTGCAAGGGCATCTCCTGTGCACAGCCCTCTTCAGATCAGATTCAGGTCTGGGCTCTGGCTGGGCCATTCCAAAACCTTATTCTTCTGGTGAAGCCATTCCTTTGTTGACTTGGAAGTATGCTTTGGGTCATTGTCAGGCTGAAAGACAAAGTTCCTCTTCATGGTCAACTTTCCAGCAGAAGCCTGAAGGTTTTGTGCCAATATTGACTGGTCTTTGGAACTGTTTATTATTCCCTCTATCTTGACTAAGGCCCCTGTTCCAAAGCATGATGCTGCCACCACCATGCTTCACTGTGGGTATGGTGTTCTCTTGGTGATGTGCAGTGTTTTTGCACTAAACATCTGTTTTGAAAAGTTTCATCAGACCATAACACATTTTCCCAAATGGTTTTGGGAGACTTCAGATGTGTTTTTGCAATATTTAGCCAGGCTTGGATATTTTTCTTCATAAGAAAAGGCTTCCATCTACCCCATAGCCCAGATATATGAAGAATACAGGAGATTGTTGCCACATGTACCACACAGCCAGTACTTGCCAGATATTCCTGCAGCTCCTTTAATGTTGCTGTAGGCCTCTTGGCAGCCTCCCTGACCAGTTTCTTCTCTTCTTTTCATCAATTTTGGAGGGACATCCAGTTCTTGGTAATGTCTCTGTTGTGCCATATTTTCTCCACTTTATGATGACTGTCTTCACTTTGTTCCATGGTATATCTAATGCCTTGGAAATTCTTTTGTACCCTTCTCCTGACTGATATCTTCTAACAATGAGATCCCTCTGATGCTTTGGAAGTTCTCTGCAGATCATGGCTTTTGCTGTAGGATGTGACTAAGAAAAAGTCAGAAAAGACCTACTAGAACAGCTGAACTTTTTTGGGGGTTACCCAGAGGCACTTTAAATGATAGTGGGTGTGTACTGACTCCTATGAGTTTAAATGTGATTGCTTGATTCTGAACCCCAGAGGGTGTGCACACTTATGCAATGACATTATTTTTATTTTTTTATTTTTTACTTCTTCCCTCTAAAAGATTTCAGTTTGTTTTTTAATTGAGTTGTACAGTTTATAGGTCAAATCAAATGTGGATAAAGTTCTGAAATTATTTTACATCACATAAACCTGACATTTTAACAGAAGTGTGTAGACTTTTTATATCCACGGTATATCAGTTCTGGAACTTCTATTAGTGTCTGGTTAAAGTTTGTAGGAGGCGTTTTCATTCTACTCTGACTGTCCTATGAGGCTGCAGGACCCCTGACCCTGTGTCTGGACAGTGCTGATTGGCCCCTGTGCTGATCACATACATTCTCCCAAGAAAATAAATAAAACTCTAGCAATACACACTAAATTAATCATGAACAGAGTGCTCCCAAGGCTCTGCCTTACCAGGGGATGGTTAGGGCACAGTAGAAGAAGAAGAGGATCTGAGAAGACGGTATCAGTCTTTTTACACAATGTGGAGGATTAACCCATTAGGTTCCACAGCGAGTATAACAATCATGCATATACAGACGGATTTTACTGTTGTGGGTTTTATTAACACTTTAATAGAACAAGCTGATGTTAGATGCTGATTGGCTACCATGCATGGCTACACCAGAATTTTGCACACTTCAGTTTTTGTAAATCAGTCCCAATCAATGCGTCTGGGTGGAAGTCTTCCTCCATCCAACTCATTTGCATGCATTATGCTATCTGTTCGTTATTTCTCTTAGCCACTAAAAAAACAAAGCTTGTATGACCCACATTAGTAAAGCTCTTTTCACACCTAGGTGTTTTGGGCGTTTTTTGCTGTAAGCCTGAGTTCTAAAAATGCCCAACAAGACCAATCCAATTTATTTCAATGGCCCTTATTCACATCTGAGCATTCTGTCATCTGAAGCAAAATTTAGCAGATTACAGGCGTTTTACTACTTTTACATTGGTGACCTTTTAACCTTGAAAATGTCTGTACAAAAACTCTGCAAAAATGCCCAAAAAAAGCGATAAAAAATGCCGGAAAATGCCTGTAGAGTAAAGCCTAGATGTGAACAGAGCCTTACGGTTGGTTAAATAGGAAAAAATTGGAAGGGGCTCTGTTTGAAAGAGGGATGCCACTCAAAGAATTATATGCACTATTGTAGACACACTCTTTAAGTTCTTTATTGACAGGGAACACAAACGGTACTGAAGACACTACTATGTGTCCAGCAGAGCTGTATCTAGGCCTAGGGCAGCACTTTGCAGGGGGGCAGCACGAAAAGAGTCCCCGTCGTCTTGCGCTACACTGTTAGGAATATTAGTCTAGCGCCCATATAAAGCTGCCGCACTGCTTTGGGTATGCGTGCTTCCAATTTTGACTGTTTTATCATTCTGGACCACAAACCTTCCTCACTGTGCTATATGTTTCTGCTGCACCATCTACTTAAAGTAGAACTATAGGCAACACTTTTTTTTTCATTTTGGGTAGAGTAAGGGAGGGTTATAGCCCCTGTCAGTTTATTTTTTGCCATCCCTGTCCCATTGCAAAGATTTCCCTTCACTTCCTGCTCTAAGGGAAACCAGGAAGTAAGAGGAAATCTAAGTAAATTAAGGGAATCCATTGCCCAAAGCCCCCCCCCCCCCCCCCCAGGCCCTCAGAACAAGTGTCCTCACTCGAAAATTTCAGGGCGGGTTTTAAACACAGGGTGTGGCCATGACGGAAAGGGGTGTGTCATATTTAAATTAGGGGGTGCAAGAGTTTAGTCAGGCCTAGGGCAGCACAAAACCTAAATACACCTCTGGTGTCCAGTACTGGTTATACTACTCTCTGCCTTTCTGTAGGTGATAATAGAACATCACAACGGTCTAGATAACTAACTTTTGCAGCAGAAATCAGGAATAGTGCATGTGATCTGCTCATTTGAGAACGCACCTAATTGCATAGTGGCTGATTTGACATTTAAACATTGTCTAGTTTAGTTATGTGTAATTAACATAGGAAATGAAAAAGACTTCTTTTTTTTTTTTCCACCTTGTTCCTTTAGCGACACCACTGGTGTATTTTTTGTAAGTGCCTGTGAAATTGGAGATTCGTTTATTCAGCCTTCTTTTTAATTATTCTAGCCAAAACTCGACATCAAAGCAGAACAGTTCATTGGCTCGTAGGGGCAGAGGCCTCTCAGCTGGCTCTGAAGCCGTAGCCTCTCCGCTCAATGAGTATCCACTTTATGTGTTAATCTTTGTGCCACATCAAAGCCGGCATGTTCAGAAAAGGCATGAGCTTTGCATTAATATGAGAGCTTTGCATTTTGATGTGATGATAGATTTATTTGTTCTTCTCTTGCTCCTTATTTCCTGGCATTTCCTCTATTGAAAGTGGCAGTGGAGGTTCTAAGACTTCAGACACTTGTAGTACTTTGCAAACATCTTTACAATGTATTTTATTTTTGTTTGTGTTTTTTTTTTTTTTATTAAATTGCCTGGAGTTACAGTTTTGCAAGTTAAAGCGGAGGTCCACCCGATTTTTTTTTTAAAGCCAGCAGGTATAAATACTGCAGCTGTTGACTTTTAAAAAATTTACACTTACCGTTCCAGGCAGGCCGCGTTGTCGGTAACCAAAGCTGAGCAATTGCTCGTCTCTCGGCTGCCCCCACCGCCATCCTCAGTGAGGGAATTGGGAAGTGAAGCATTGTGGCTTCACTGCCCGGTTCTCTACTGCGCATGCATGAGTAGCGCGGCGTCCCCTCACTTGTTCCTCGCTCTCTCCTGGGACCAGTGTGTTCCACTGGGGGGGGGGGGGGGGAGCGCTTTGGGTTGTGGCCTGAATATTTTACCTAATGTCATGTGCCTGGGCACACCCTAATCACCGCATGCAGCACAGATTTCCCCTACTTCACAGCTCCCCTCCCCCCAACCAGAGCTCCCGGATTCCCTCTTTTCCTCCTCCACCGGCTACTGCTTCCAGCACATAGGAGGATGTTTCATGAAGAGTGGGGGACGAGGCTGGTAAATATGTAATTTACTGGCCCCTTCTTTTTCTGATTTAACAGTGAGTGATCGGCACCCATTCCTCACAGTGTTCATTAAATAACTGAATCATAGTAACGTGTTTACTATGCTTCAGTTTGCGAATGAACAGGAAACTGCTCAGCACAGAGCACATCCTATGCATTCACTGTCGAGTGCGGCTGGGGAATCTGTCTTCATGTCCTTTCTCTGTCTCATAAGTTATCTGAATTTACCACAGGTGAACTCCAATCAAGTTGTAGAAACATCTCAAGGATGATCAGTGGAAACAGGATGGACCTGTTTTTAGTGTCATGGCAAAGGCTGTGAATATTTATGTACATGTGATTTTTTTCGTTGTTTGTTTTATATAAATTTGCAAAGATTTCAAACAATCTCTCACGCCATTATGGGTTATTGTTTGTAGAATTGAAACGCTGCCAATACTTTCCAGGTGCACTGCAAGTACGTGTGTATGTATGTATGTATGTATATGTGTGTGTGTGTATATATATATATATATACAGTGCAGAAAATAAGTATTTGAACACCCTGCTATTTTGCAAGTTCTCCCACTTGGAAATCATGGAGGGGTCTGAAATTGTTATCGTAGGTGCATGTCCACTGTGAGAGACATAATCAAAAAAAAATATTCCAGAAATCACAATGTATGATTTTTTTAATTATTTATTTGTATGATACAGCTGCAAATAAGTATTTGAACACCTGAGAAAATCAATGTTAATATTTGGTACAGTAGCCTTTGTTTGCAATTACAGAGGTCAAACGTTTCTTGTAGTTTTTCACCAGGTTTGCACACACTGGAGGAGGGATTTTGGCCCACTCCTCCACACAGATCTTCTCTAGATCAGTCAGGTTTCTGGGCTGTCGCTGAGAAACACGGAGTTTGAGCTCCCTCCAAAGATTCTCTATTGGGTTTAGGTCTGAAGACTGGCTAGGCCACGCCAGAACCTTGATATGCTTCTTACAGAGCCACTCCTTGGTTATCCTGGCTGTGTGCTTCGGGTCATTGTCATGTTGGAAGACCCAGCCTCGACCCATCTTCAAAGCTCTAACTGAGGGAAGGAGGTTGTTGCCCAAAATCTCGCAACACATGGCCCCGGACATCCTCTCCTTAATACAGTGCAGTCGCCCTGTCCCATGTGCAGAAAAACACCCCCAAAGCATGATGCTACCACCCCCATGCTTCACAGTAGGGATGGTGTTCTTGGGATGATACTCATCATTCTTCTTCCTCCAAACACGGTTAGTGGAATTATGACCAAAAAGTTCTATTTTGGTCTCATCTGACCACATGACTTTCTCCCATGACTCCTCTGGATCATCCAAATGGTCATTGGCAAACTTAAGACGGGCCTTGACATGTGCTGATTTAAGCAGGGGAACCTTCCGTGCCATGCATGATTTCAAACCATGACGTCTTAGTGTATTACCAACAGTAACCTTGGAAACGGTGGTCCCAGCTCTTTTCAGGTCATTGACCAGCTCCTCCCGTGTAGTCCTGGGCTGATTTCTCACCTTTCTTAGGATCATTGAGACCCCACGAGGTGAGATTTTGCATGGAGCCCCAGTCCGAGGGAGATTGACAGTCATGTTTAGCTTCTTCCATTTTCTAATGATTGCTCCAACAGTGGACCTTTTTTCACCAAGCTGCTTGGCAATTTCCCCGTAGCCCTTTCCAGCCTTGTGGAGGTGTACAATTTTGTCTCTAGTGTCTTTGGACAGCTCTTTGGTCTTGGCCATGTTAGTAGTTGGATTCTTACTGATTGTATGGGGTGGACAGGTGTCTTTATGCAGCTAATGACCTCAAACAGGTGCATCTAATTTAGGATAATAAATGGAGTGGAGGTGGACATTTTAAAGGCAGACTAACAGGTCTTTGAGGGTCAGAATTCTAGCTGATAGACAGGTGTTCAAATACTTCTTTGCAGCTGTATCATACAAATAAATAGTTAAAAAATCATAAATTGTGATTTCTGGGGAAAAAAAATTGGATTATGTCTCTCACAGTGGACATGCACCTACGATGACAATTTCAGACCCCTCCATGATTTCCAAGTGGGAGAACTTGCAAAATAGCAGGGTGTTCAAATACTTATTTTCTGCACTGTATATCTATATCTATATTATAGTGTGTGTGTTTGAGCTTTGGGGTGCACAATCTAATGCGATAGGCTTTGCACACTCATGACTAAGGGGTCTATTTATAAAAGATGCGTACAGTATAGTTATTTGCCTCAAATCGGCTTGTGTGATGGTTACATTTGTAACTCCTCTCTAATGTTCTCTAGAATTGATACATTGTATCTCTTCTTACAAAGCTGTATGTATTTACTATGCTCCTCTGTGCCATCTACTGGTCATAATGTGGTATTTTACTACTGCCCACAATGAAAGAACAAATTGTTCAGAGGAGAAAATAGCATGAGAAACATTTTGCTTTGGCCAAATTCATACAGAATAAACGTACATGACATGTAGAAGAATGGATAATGTAACTTTGTTTTAGGGAGTACCATCCCTCCCCTTTTCTGAGCATGATTATAGATGGGTAATGTTGAGGGTAATCGCTTCAATGCTCAGCTGATCCTTCATTGTCCAACCAACAGGCAGGGATGGACTGTTGTTCAAGGTGTATTGCTTAACTGCAAAGGGATGTCACAGACTTAAAAGGTCACTAAAGGAAACATTTTTTTTTAGCTAAATAGCTTCCTTTACCTTACTGCAGTGCTGTTTTCATGTCCTCATTGTTCATTTTTTGCTTTGATGTTGCTGTAATTCTGCTCTGTTCTGGACACTTCCTGGTTGTCTGTTTCCTTATAACCACAGTGCTGGGAGCTTTCTCACTGTGGTCACTAATCAAGGAGGTGTGATTACTGTGTGTAAACTGAAACTAGATTGGGCTGAGGGGTTTTAGACCAACCATCACTGCCCTCTATTGGCTCTGTACATCAGAGAGACAGGAAACCACAGCAAAAACGAAACTAGAACTGTAGGTTGATTATATGATTGATTTTTATCTATTTTTAATCATTTTTTAAAGGAATCGGTTAACTTTTATGTGTCTATACCCTGTAAACAGTCATTTCAGCCCCAATTTTTTTTCCTTTAGTGACCCTTTAAAGTGGATCTAAATCCTGTCCCTAAAATCTCATATTAACCTAAACATAAATGTCATGAAGAATATATACATTTAACGTCTTTACAAAAAGGTCATGTCCATCCTCTTTTCTTTTCTTTTTTTTTTTTTTTAGCTTTAATTAGGTGTTTGGTGATACTTCTATGAAGGTCCATAATTGGGTCCCTTCTGTTATAGTGAAAAATGCTCTGTCCATCTCCCAAACTCTCTGCTACATTGTCACCATGTCACAGTCATTGCAGTGTGGAAATTATAAGTGTCTGTGACCATGTTATTTTGCACAAGCATGTTCTGCCATCGTCACAAGAGGAAGCCCGTCTGAGCAAAAACGTACAGTAACCACTGCAGCAAGTACATGTAGATAGAAAGTAGCAGAAAAAATTGACAAAAATTGTAAAAAAGGGGGGGAAAAAACATGGTGGCAGTTTGATATGTGGTGCTTTAGAAAGATAAATGGTCAGTAAAGCGCCTTTTACACCGGGACGGGAGGTGCGCTGACGGTGCTATACCGTTGGAATTGCGGCAGTATTTGGACGCTAGTGGTGCAGTTTTAACCCCCGCTACCGGCCAAAAAAGGATTAATACCGCCGGCAATGCACCTCTGCATTGCCGGCGGTTTCCCATTGCTTTCAATGGGAAGGAGCGGTAAACCCACCGATCCTTCACCGCTCCAAAGATGCTGCCGAGAGGACTTTTGGAGCAGTCCTGCTAGTGCACCGCTCCAGTGTGAAAGCCCTCGGGCATTCACACTGAGACTGCAGGGCAGGAGTTTTTCGGGCGGTATTTAGGCGCTATTTTTAGCACTAAAACGCCTGAAAAACTCTGCAGTGTGAAAGGGGGCTAATGATTTAGACCTACTTTAATTCTGCTGGTAGGAATGTCTAGATTACAAGACTGGCTGACCAGAAATATATATCGATATTTTGAAAAGCAAAATTGTTCTCGGATATTGACTTCAGGTGTGGATTTTTTTAACCAAATTAGGTATTGTAAACCCATTTTATTTTATTAATAATAAACATGTCATAATTATTTGCTCTGCGCAATGGTTTTGCACAGAGCAGCCCTGATCCTCCTCTTCTTGGGGCCCCCACTGGTGCTCAAGGGTCCCCCGGGGTACTCGTGCGGGTGTTTGAATTGACGTTTGTTAAGCTGGGTGATTCTGCAGGGCCACCAACAGCTCAAATTATTAGAGATTCCTGCTTTCAGCCATGTATGGCCAGCTTAAGAAACAAGGGTTTTTGGTCTGGATATACAGTTTAAGGTTAGTTTGAATATACTTTCATTTTTTTATTTTTTTTGAAAAGTGGAATTACGCCAAAGTGTTCTTAATGAAAATGCTTCATTTTTTTTTATGCTTGTCTTGGTAAAATGCACTGAATATGTCAACAGAAAGCTATTTATAGTCAAGGCCATGGTTATGCTTCAGTTTTCTGCTTTGATCGTCTGTTTGTTTGATTTAGGGCGGTCTTATTTAAACAACATAGTGTTATTTTTCATTAAGTTTTATAGATTGGGAAGGAAGGTTTTTACTCCCTGACGGCCCACAGTCAACGATGTAATGCCCAGTGTGCTATCTTTCTCTGTGCTAAGAAATGCTGGAGGAGATCTGGAGAGCTTGTAGTTTAGAGCCAGCAGAAGCAACCCCTTGCTAGTATTGCCCTCTAGTGGTCGAAAAGTAAATGTATGCTATTTTGGAACATTCATTTGTGCAGCCATTGTAGGCGTATATCAGGTGTGCCCAACCAGTGGCCCGGGGGCCACATGTGGCCCGCAGAGACCTCTGATGTAGCCCACAACCTCCTGCTCTGGGATGGAATGAAATAGAATAGAATACTGTATTAAAGGTATGTTTTTATTACTAAAATCACAGTGTATATATGGGCACATCTGTTCTGCAGTGTTTACTGGGCTGCTTTCAAACTGATCCACAGGTGCAGAGAAGTGCACCTATGGGTTACCCGCACTGAGCCCAAGACTTCTATTACCTGCGAGTTTGGTGAGCTGAGAGTAGAGTGGGCTCTATAGAGCTGAGTGGGCTGCCATCCACCCGCTCCACTCATTCTGGTCTACGACTAGTTACCAAGTCGCTTAAGTGGCCCTCGCTCTTCAAAAGGTTGGGCACCCCTGGCGTATATAGTTGGTCTACTTATAATCCCCGATACTGCTTGAATTGGAAGAATGAGCTGCCTCTCTCTAAACTTTGCCCTGACAAACGATCACAAAAAATAAAGTATAACTTACAAGGCTCAACTGTTTTATTTTAAAGGCCCCCTGCACATGGGACCGCCTAACTTCAGTGCGTTGTTCCTGGCATTTTGGTACAACCGCTAGGGACTGCAGCATCTAAGGCCGCATACAGATGAGGAGACATCTCCGCTGAAACATGTCCGACGGACCGTTTCCAGCGGACATGTCTCCTTCGGATATTTGGTCTGATGGCGTGTACACACCATCGGACCAAAATCCCCTCGGACGGATAACGCGGTGACGTGGCGGTGACGTTGACGCTGCCACGTCACCAATCCAGGAAGTAAAATACTTCCACGCATGCATTTTCGAATCCACTTGGGAGATTTATGTCCGCTGGTTAGGCGTACTGTCCGACGGACAGGTTTCCAGTGGACAAATTTCAAAGCATGCTTTGGAATTTGTCCGCTGGAAAAACCTGTCCGCTAGGTCGTACACACCATCGGATATGTCTGCTGAAACTGGTCGGCGGACCAGTTTCCGCAGACATGTTCGATCGTGTGTACGCGGCCTACCTCTACTGCCTGCAAAAAATCTGTAGCTGGAGGGCGCTGAATGCTTTACGGAGTGTGTTTAGGGCCCCATGTGATCAGTTTTAAAGACTGGTACTCAGGGCACTCATCCCTGAATGCATAAGGTCCTAAACATGGGTACCACTTGGTACAGCATTGAAGTGGAACCTGCCATAGACTTTTCCAGGCTGCAGGCAGGACTGGAAACTGCTGCCGTCCCTCCCAGACATTCTAAAACCCCAGGAGAGACAGACTGCAGCTAAATGGTGCCACTTGCACAGGGCCTAATACTTGTATGGGCAGGGATTTAATGTTTGTGGACTTCAGAAATATTGTATGTAAAAAAATATTGATAAGTCCAAAATCTGTTAAAGTGTTGGCGTTTTTTTAAATATCTCTACATCCCTAACTATCCCCAATTGGTATTGGTACTGGTTATTTTATCCCATAAAACACTAATCCCTTTTACTATAAAACAATTAAAAATGATTTCCACTCATCAAATCAAATCCGGCATATTGTAGTTTACATCATTTTCTCATATATAAATCTATCCCCTTTCCACCCAGAATTATCAACAAGATTGTAACATGACATTATTTTTATGATGAGCTCTATCGTGTATTCGTTATCTGGGGGGAACAGATCATTCCAAATAAACAAAGTCCAGCTGATGGGGACCGCACCCACTGGATGTTCTTCTTGAACAATTGTATTTTTTTTTATATGTGGATATCTCTTTTAACCACTTGCCTACTGTGCACCTAAACCCCCTTCCTGCACCTAAACCCCCTTTGCGCGTATTCAAGCTTATTTGCGCGTTTGCATACAGCGTCGTCCGACGTTTTTTTTTACTTCGTCGTTTTTTATTTTAGCCAATAGGAAAAATTATCATCTTTTCATCACTTGTTGCTATGTTGGTAGATTTTTTTTTATCTTCTGCCTGGGTGAAAAGTTCTATTGATTAGAGCGACAAAACGCCCGTAGCAAACGCTCGTTGTCGCGCAAGTCACTTGAATCGAGCGTTTCCATTACTTTCTATGGGAAATGGAAACGCTCAAATACGCCCAAACCGCCCGATACGCGCGACAAAAAAAGGTCCGGGACTTGTTTGAGCTTCACACGACCGGCGTTTGGCGTTAAGATGTGAACAGTCACTATAGACAATAATGTTATTTCATCCCTCCGGCGTATTGTAGCGTCGCGCTTCAGGCGTTAAAACGCCTAGGTGTGAATGCAGCCTAACTGACAAGTCGCGCGATGTGGCTCCACAAATAGACCTTTATTTTGGTGCTATTTGATCGCCCGTGCGGCTTTTATTTTTTGCGCTATAAACAAACAAAGAGCGACAATTTTGAAAAAATACACTATTTTTTGCTTTTTGCTATAATAAATATCCCATTTAAAAAAAAAAACAAACATTTTTTTTATCTCAGTTTAGACCGATACGTATTCTTCTACATATTTTTAATAATAAAAAAAAAATCGCAATAACCGTATAGTGACTGGTTTGCTCAAAAGTTATATTGGTTACAAAATAGGGGACATAATTTCATTTTTTATTTATTTTTTACTAGGAATGGCGGCGATCTGCGATTTTTTTTTTTTTCGGGACTGGGACATTATAGCGGACACATCGGATACTTATGACACATTTTTGGGACCATTTACATTTATACAGTGAACAATGCTATAAATATGCATTGATAACTGTATAAATGTAACTGGCAGGGAAGGGGTTAACCACTAGGGGGCGGGGAAGGGGTTAAATGTATGTCCTAGCCAGTGTTTTAACTGTAGGGGGAGGGGGGGTGACTGGGAGAGGTGACCGATTGTGTCCCTATATACAAGAGACACAGATCGGTCTCCTCTGTCCCTGACAGGGACGTGGAGCTCTGTGTTTACACACAGAGCTCCACGTCCCCGCTCAGTTACTGGGCAATCGCGTGTGCCCGGTGGCCATCACGGCCTCCGGGCACACGCACAGTGTTCTCAGTGACGCGACGGGTGCGCGCGCGCCCCTAGCGGCTTTAAATGACATCACGTCATATGACGTCGTGTCAGAACAATAGGGTATCCCGCCCGCCGTCATTTGACGGCGTGCGGTACCCTAGTGGTTAAGGAATTTACAATTAAATAATGTAAAATATTTTAACCTGGTGTTTGGAAAGATGAATGGGTAGCAATAGTCCTAACTAGGAGTATTTATGGATGTACATATAATTTGTGTATAGGGAGGTACATACTTGGGATTACACCATGCTCCCTGTATAGATCTCCCCTTTATTCCGTTTAGTATCATTAAATTGCCATTGTTCATTCTAAGAACACAATTTTATTTTTCGTGCATTTTTCATTTACAGATTATCTAAAGAACCTTTCAGAAGAATCATCAGACTACAGTGACACACAAGGTAAACTCACCAGCACATTTATGAAATATTGCGTGCATTTTTGTAATAGAGGATATCAAAAGCCGGTCTTGTGGTTGTACGGGAAGATCACTTCCTTTATGGTCTATGACAGCTATTTGAGGCTTCAAGAAATGCTGTTGTTTTTTTCTTTTGTAGGGCTTTATGGTAAGATACAACAGACCTGTTATTTGCATGTTGTTAGGGACCAACTGTCAGCTGTCAGTGATCTTATTTGAATGCTCCTTGAACGCTCCTTGTGAATATAAAATAAAACCTCCTAAGTGTTTCAATTATCTTTATTCAATCAAAAAGGATATAACAATACAAGACCATCAAAAAACACAGATAATAATATTCCTGAAATAAGCAAGAGAAAACAAGACCATAAAGGTTTTACATACGCCACAATATATAAATTGTTACAAACGTGTAATAGATATAAAATACAAGGTGTATCTCCTTGGAGCATCCATATATATCACATTCTTCACCAAAAAAGGAAGCAAGAAACCAGGGAGAGAAAGGGGAAATCTTCTTCAAGGAGTAGGTGCCCTTTCTGATCTTCTTCCCAACTATAGTTTAAGGCAGTGATGGCAAGTCTTGGCAACCCAGATGTTTTGGAACTACATTTCCCATGATGCTCATGCACTCTGCAGTGTAGTTGAGCATCATGGGAAATGTAGTTCCAAAACATCTGGGGTGCTAAGGTTCGCCATCACTGGTCTAGGGTCTACCTGGCCACTTTGCCTAGTCCCCGCTCCCCAGGTTCCTCCATCCCTTCCAGCCACCCACTGCTTCCTATGTTTGTGGGAAAGATAGGGAAAAAATAACCAAAAGCCCCCAAAAAACTATTACAAAACCAGAGCCAAACCAAAAAAATATATAAACTATTTATACTTATTTAGGGGGAAGAACCAGGGGGAGCTACTCATCGCTACCTCCCTGATTCTACCCTTCCCACACCTTGCTCCCATATCCAATTCCCCCTTTTCACCCCCCCTCCCACCTATTTACCTGTTTGGGTCCAAAAAAACAAGAACAAAGCAAAAGTCAAACCAAAAAATGATGTGAACTATTTATAATGATTTAGGAGGAGCTACTCTTATGTACACACGATAATTTTTTGTGATGAAAAAAAACGACGTTTTCAAAAACGTCATTTAAAATCACTGTGTGTGGGCAAAACGTCGTTTTATGTCTTCAAAAAAACGACCAAAAAAAAATTCGAACATGCTTGAATTTTTTGTGTCGTTTTTTGTGTCATAAAAAGTGATGGTGTGTGGGCAAAACGATGTTGAAAACGACGTTTTTAAAGCCGCGCATGCTCAGAGGCAAGTTATGAGACGGAGCTTCAATGGAACAGAGTGCCGTCGAACGTGGTGTACGTAACCGCGCTTTGCTAGAGCATTTTGGAAAAACGATGGTGTGTATGCAAGGTCGTTTTGGAAAATGAAGTTTGAAAAACGTTGTTTTGTTTCATCACAAAAAGTGATCGTGTGTACGCGGCATTAGGCCGGATTCACACTTGTGCGGTGCGAATTTCAGCTCTCTTATCTCTGCAGAGAGATAAGAGAACTGTTCAGCACAACAGCTTCATTTTAGATGCAAATTTGGAGACCTGGGAGAGGGGAGGGGGAGGGGGGAAGTGTATAGAGCTGAATGAAGACCCATACACACTATCAGTTTTCCTGACGGTTTTCTCTTCAGGTTTTCCAAAAACATCTAATATGAGGTCAAACCTCAAAACTTTCAATTTGTATGCAATCAGGCAGGCCCTTGTACTACATGGTTTTGGTAAACCTGATGAGAAAACCGTCAGGAAAACTGATAGTGTGTATGGGGCTTCAGAGAAATCCTGAAGAGAAATGAACACATGTGTGAATCAGATGCGTACCCATAGAAGATAATGGGCCTGAATTCGCACCTGAGCTGCACCGCAAAGCCTAGAAAACGCACAAGTTTTTTCAGCAATGCGCAGTGCGAATGCATCACACATATGTGAACCAGCCTCATTGAAATCAATGTATTTTATAATGTTATGCGAATTGGATGCGGTTAAGGCTGCAACCTATTCGCATAGGTGTGAACCCGACCTTTGTTACCTCCCCGATTCTACTCATCCCTTCCCCTACTATGCATCCCCCCCATTTCCATCCTCCCTCCCACATATTTACCCATTTAGGCCCAATATGGGCATTCTATCTCAGCGAGCATATTTACTCTTTCAAATTGCTGGGAGTACAAAAGAGATTAAAACTCCCATCAATTGACCCAGGAAAAAAAATAAAGGAGGGGCACCTTAGTCGAATCACAATTTGATACTATTACATTACTACTATATATATATATATATATATATATATATATATACACAGGGCCGCCATCAGGAATTTTGGGGCCCCTTACACAGCTTCAGGCATGGGCCCCCTGGAGAAGAGAACCGGGGGGGGGGGGTGCTGCCGCATGAAATTGAGAAGCGGGGGGGGGGGGGCTGCTGCCACGAATTGAGAATCGGGGGGGGGGGCCTTTACAAAAAGAAGAAATAAAGAAACATATATATAAAAAAGGGGGGTAGCCATCTGTGGCCTTTAATAAAAAGAGAATATATATATATTTTTTTTTTAAAAAGGGTGGTTGCCAACTGGGGCCCTGGGGACCTTATTTTTTTTTTTTATAAAAGGAAATTACAAAAAAAGGGGGCTTTCCATTCGGGACCTCTGGGCCCTTTAATTAAAAGAAACCTCTGGGCCCTTTAAAAAAAAATATATATATATATAAAAAAGAAATAAACATTTATATATATAAAAAAACAAGGGGGTTGCCTTCCAGGGCCCTGGGGACCTCTGGGCCCTTTAATAAAAAATAAAAAAATATATAAACAAAAATAAAAAATACAATTATAAAAAAAAGGGGGTTTGACACATGGGGCCCTGGGGACCTCTGAGCCCTTTAATAAAAATACATCTATATATTAAAAAAATATATATATATAAAAAAGTAAAAAAAATATATAAAAAAAGGAGGATTGTCATCCTAAAATAAAAGAAATAAAAAAATATATAAAAAATGTATTTTTTTTTATAAAAAAAGGGGGGTTGTCATCTTGGGCCCTGGGGATCTCCAGGTCCCTGTGGACCTCCGGACCTCAAAAAAAATAAAAATAAAAGAAAAAAAATTGTCCCTTTAATAAAAAATAAAAGAAAAATATATTAAAAAAATATATATTTTTTATAAATAAATAAAAAAGAGGGGGTTGCCATCTGGGGCCCTTGGTGGCCTACGGGCCCCTAGACACCTAAAAAAATGGCCCTTTAATAAAAAAAATAAAAATATATTAAAAAATAAATATATTTTTTTATAGAAAATAAATTAAAAAAAAGGGGGGTTGCCATCCAGTGCCCTGGTGGCCTCTGGGCCCCTGTGGACCTCCGGACCTCTAAAAAAAATAAAAGAAAAAAATTGGCCCTTTAATAAAAAATAAAAGAAAAATATATTAAAAAAATATATTTTCTTATAAAAAAAATATTTTTTTAAAAAAAAAAGAAAAAAAAGGGCTTGCCACCTGGGGCCCTGGTGGCCTCCGGGCCCCTGGGGACCTCCTGACCTCTAAAAAAAATAAAAGAAAAAAAATTGGCCCTTTAATAAATAATAAAATAAAAATATATTAAAAAATATATTTTTTTATAAAAAAATATATTTTTTTATTAAAAAAATATATATTTTTTTATAAAAAAAGGGCTTGCCATCTGGGGCCCTGGTGGCCTCCGGGCCCCTGGGGACCTCCTGACCTCTAAAAAAAATAAAAGAAAAAAAATTGGCCCTTTAATAAATAATAAAATAAAAATATATTAAAAAATATATTTTTTTTATAAAAAAATATATTTTTTTATTAAAAAAATATATATTTTTTTATAAAAAAAGGGCTTGCCATCTGGGGCCCTTGGTGGCCTCCGGGCCCCTGGGGACCTTCGGACCCCTAAAAAAAAAAAGGGTGGTTCCCATCCGGGCCCCTGGGGACCCCCGGGCCCCTTACAGGTGTAATGCCTGTACCCCCCTGATGGCGGCCCTGTATATATATATACACACACTTTTAATGCTAGCCACCAGGAAAGGATAACGTTGACATAAGATTCCAGTTTATCTGCTTGACCTTGATTATAGAAAAACCACCCACCTGACATAACTATGCAGATCTTTTTGATGCTTGTTGTTTTCTGGTAGGAGGAGTTGATAGCCTTTTAACTTTCTTTTTCAGCTGCCCTGAGTGTCGTGACTGAGGTTGCTAATCATGCCAATGACATCTTGAAGCAAGGGGTAGGTGGTGCCAAAAGGGTATATGAATGTAATGTTTGATAAAACAATTGATCCATTACCCTGACAATAACAAAGAAACATTGTACACCTATATATTGTGACCGCAAATCAAAAGCTATTGTGCAAGCAAATAATACATACTTCCATTTCACTTGAAATAATAATAAAAAATAAAAATAAATCCATCTCATTTGATAATATCCCATTCAACCTGATTGAAAATTCTCATCACATCTGATTTTAACCACTTAAGACCCGGACCAAAATGCAGGTAAATCACCAGGCCCCTTTTTGCGATTCGGCACTGCGTCGCTTTAACTGACAATTGCGCGGTCGTGGGACGTGGCTCCCAAACAAAATTTGCGTCCTTTTCTTCCCACAAATAGAGCTTTCTTTTGGTGGTATTTGATCGCCTCTGCGATTTTTATTTTTAGCGCTATATACAAAAATAGAGCGACATTTTTGAAAAAAAATCAATATTTTTTACTTTTTGTTATAAGAAAAATCAAATACATTTTAGTCAAACATTTAGGCCAAAATTTATTTAGCCACTTGTCTTTAGTAAAAAAAAAATCGCAATAAAAAGAAATTAGCTACCTAGCGGGAACAGCGACACTAATACAGCGATCAGAAAAATGATCGCTTAGTGACGCTGGCAATAGGCGGTGAAAGGGTTAACTATTAGGGGGGGGGGGGTACGGGGGCTACCCTGAACCTGACACTGACTGCCTGTCACAATTTGCAGTTAGAGAAAGGAGCTGTGTGTTAGTGGGCATCCTGAAACTCCTGCTTGTCCCCTCCCCCCCTCAAGAGGCTTTCTCCACACCAGGAAGAAAGCCTCACATTACTGTGTGTAGTCCCTGGGAGAGCAATAAAGTGGAAATCTTCCAATGTGGACACTAGTTCGGGTAACAACCAGGGATTCTCTCACCTTTCTGGGATTTCTTCTAACCTCCTGTTTTGGCTAACAGACAATGGGGCACAGATGGCAAAAAGAAAAACAGCAGGGGTTATAACCCTCCCTTACACTGTCCAAAATTGCCTTTTAGGTCTGCTTTAATAACCAGTACAGATGTTACCATGAACTATTTAAAGGATGCCTTCATATACAGTATAGGCGTGTAATTCAAATGCTATCCTGAAGTCCAGTGTTCACGTATCATACCATATTTACACACTGGGAGCTCCTTATTGTGCTACTGTGCACATGAAGGCATGTTGTACATTTTCTGGATTAATGATGAACAGTGAAAGACTCTTTTTATACAGCAACCATAAGAACAAGTTGGTGTGCTTTTCATGACAGCAGGAAAAGGAGCGTGCAGGTCTTGTGTGTATGTATGTGTGTGTATATGTGTATATATATATATATATATATATATATATATATATATATATATATATATAGGCTAATATGCAACAGAGCACTCTGCTACAACACTTTTACAGCTGGCCAAATCGTCATCCATTTCTGCACAGAATGCTTTTGTTTTGCCAATTCTCTTCATAGTGAGGATTTTACTGTTATTTACATATCGTTGATATTTTCTATGTTCTTTTTAGGACAATTTTCAAAAGCTGATGCAGATCCAGTATAGTTTAAATGGGCATCATGAGATTGTGCAGCCTGGAAGGGTATGTATAGAAAATAAGTTGGTACAATATAAACTATGCTTCCCTGTATTGCTTAGTATTAGGGCTTATACGCATTGGATGTTATAAAAAAAAGCCAGTAGCTTTAGCTGTAGAAGGCTGCGTTAAAACCGCAAGTTTTGCCGTGTTTTTGCATTCGCTTTTTTAGTGCAAAAGCTTATGGTTGAAAATTCTCATAAATGTCAAATAGCCGCATTTTTCAGAGTTAGATTGTTTCTCCAGCTCAAAAAATCCTCTCAAAACCCACTAGTTTTGGAGGGGTCTTCCGGCCAAAAAACACTGATAACAGCCTATGTGTGCATAGACACCTAGGATAACATGCTGGAGAATTTACTGGATGAAGCCAAAAACAAAACAGCAGCTGTAAAAACGTCCAGTGTGCATGAGACCTAAGGCTGCTTTCACACTGAGCAGCGCTAGATGGTGCTTTACCATCGTTTTTGTGGTGCTTTTCAGCCACTAGCAGGGTGCTTTTAATTTTAACGGCTGAAAAAGGGTTAAAACCACCCTCAAAGTGACGCTTTGCCGGCGGTTCGGCAGCGACGCCCTAGATTTATATGGGCAGGGGCGCTTTAAGAGTGGTGTATACACCGCTCCTACAGTGCTGCAAAGATGAAGCTAGCGGGCCTTCTTTTACCATCCTGCCAGTGCACCGCTCCAGTGTGAAAGCCCTCTAGCTCTCAAATTGGAGTGAAAGGAGAGGCTCTTTCAAGGCGCTTTGCAGGCACTATTTTTAGTGCTATAGCGCCTCAAGCCTCGTACACACAACAGTTTTTCTCAGCAAGAAAACTGCTGGCAGAGCTTTTGGCCGTGAAAACCATGCGTGTGTATGCTTTCTTGTCGAGAAACCTGCTCTCTATTTTCTCGTCTGGATTCTCGGCAGAGTGTTTCCTGTCGAGAAAACCATTTGTCAGTATGCTTACCTGTCCCCGGGTAAACCTGCGCATGCTCGATCAGACTTCGACTCATGAGTGGTAGCCATGGGCGTCCGCTCATAGGAGTAAGGGGGGGCCAGTGACCCCCCCTGGAATCGGCACGGGTCTGCCATGCTTGCATCTCTAGCTGTGCTGACTCTCTGTGTTTGTGCGAGTTGGCTCCACAGCTGTTGCAAGATCAGTGTCACTGAGTTACAGAGCTCTTTACTGCCACCTCTGGCTGCTTCCTGTATGTGCACCCTCGTGTTTGCTTTGCTGCCTGTAATGTATTTTCAAAGGGACATGTGGAAACAGGACTTGGGAGAAGGAAGACCACTGTGACCTTACAAGTGGGGACTGTGAGTACAAGTTAAGGGAGAAGGCTTTATGGGATAATGACTAAGCCCCTGCCCTTCATAACATTGTCAAAAAAGTGGAGCATAGGTGACCTTAAAATTATGCCCCCCCCTGGAAAAAGTTCAGCGGACGCCCATGGTGGTAGCATACAAGGGCAGTGTAGGGTGTAGCAAGATTTCGGCAACAGCATCGAATGTGACAAGCGCCGGCTCGTCGATGACGTCACCGCGTTCTTACCATTCAAAAGAACGGGCGTTCTTTTGAATGGCTGTCTGTATGCACGGCAAGCTTGCCAGGAATCCCCTCAAACCAAAGTTTTATTTGTGATGGGATTCCCAGCCATGTTTACAGGGCTTCAGTGTAAAAGCAGCCTAAATGTGATGCACCTACAGAAAATGTTCTATATAGTAAACAAATCCCTTATCACGTTGTGATGTAGTACATGAAGTATATTATGTAAGTAATCAGGTCAAGCTCCACAGACTGTTTTATTATTCATTCTGCTTGCTCAGGTTTTTCTAAAAGAGGGGACTTTGATGAAGCTTTCCCGGAAGGTTATGCAGCCACGAATGTTTTTCTTGGTAAGTTGCCAAATTAGTGCAGACATGTTTGAGGAAACCTCTAGTGACCATAACCGTCTATTTGTGCAGTCGAGTGCTTACCAAGAGCAGAAAGCAGTATGTCTTGTGTAGTTTTATGTAACTCTTTCAGTACCTTTTTAAATTTAGAAAATTGCCTCATGTATTGAGAGAAATATGGAGCTGCCATCCTCTTCTTCTAAAAATGCTAGTTGCTTGGCTGTGTCTGGTTTTATTTATTATTTATTATGTCAGATGTCTTAGGCCACGTACACACGATCGGTCAAAACCGATAAAAAACGGACTGAAAGCGGAGTTCCACCCTTAAAATCACTTTGTTTCATTACATCCAGCATACTGGCGTCAGCGCCAGTATGCTGTTTTTTTTTTTTTTTAATGCACGTACTTACTTTTTATAAAATCATTGAATTTCAGGTGCACCGCGGAATGTCGCCGCTATAAGGCGTCACGCCTTCCGGAAACAGCCGATTAGCATTCGGCTTTTCTCGGCGCTTGCGCACAGACCCAGGAGCTGACTGCGCAGGCGCCGTATATAGCCGCGTCACGCCCCCCGAAAAAACCCGAACTAGGACCGGCTATTTTCGGCGCCTGCGCAGTCAGCTCCTGGGTCTGTGCGCAGGCGCCGAGAAAAGCCGAATGCTAATCGGCTGTTTCCGGAAGGCGTGACGCCTTATAGCGGCGACATTCCGCGGTGCTTCTGAAATGCAATGATTTTATATAAAGTAAGTACGTGCATTAAAAAAAAAAAAACAGCATACTGGCGCTGACGCCAGTATGCTGGATGTAATGAAACAAAGTGATTTTAAGGGTGGAACTCCGCTTGAAGGTCCGTTTCATCGGTCCAAACCGATCGTGTGTGGGCCCCTTCGGTCAGTTATCCTTCGGTCAAAAAAAAGAGAACTTGCTTTAAAATTTAACCGATGGACGCCTGACCGATGGGTCAAAACCGATCGTTAGTAGGCACAACCATCGGTTAAAAATCCACGCATGCTCAGAATCAAGTCGATGCATGCTTGGAAGCATTGAACTTTTTTCAACATGCCGTTGTGTTTTACGTCACCGCATTCTGACACGATCGGTTATTTAATCGATGGTGTGTAGGCACATCAGACCATCAGTCAGCTTCATCGGTGAACCGATGAAAACGGTCCATCGGACCGCTCTCATCGGATGGACTGATGGTGTGTACGCGGCCTTGGTCGGCCTCAATAAAGCATGCAGCAAAGGAAATTTAAACTTCTGTTCTGCATACTTGTTTGGATATCGGTGACTCATGAAATGCATAAGTCAGCGGATCAACATTACAGTCAAGCAGTTGGCACTGTTAAAAGAAGAGCTCACTGTAGGCAGCCTACATATTTCTCAAAGTACAGGCTTCCATGGATTCAAAGATACTCCTTTATTGACAATAAAAAATGGAAGAAGCTTATGCGTTAGTTTTGGATAGGGGTAGAACACAAGCGAATGATTTCATAAGGGCCCTATCACACTGATCAGTTTTTCTTTTGTTTGCCTTACCAAAAGTGGAAGAAAAATACATGATCAATAAATCCTAAGGAACTCTACACCAGTCAGTTGCGTTTTTTTATCGCACCAAACATACAGTATTTAGGACTTTTAAAACGCATCTCCCTATTGACTTTCATCAATAACATTTAAAAACCGCATCAGAAAAGCACCAGTGGGTGCATTTTTTGTCCTCGGGTGCCAAACACATGTGGCAAAAACGCATATATGTTTTTACCATGCTCTTGCAATGAAGCAGTGTGAAAGCAGCCCTGGGCACTTTTCGCCAGCTGTCAGTTTGGTGATAAGATTAGTAACTCGCAAATGTTTGCACGGCTATACATGTAGAAAAGTGAACATGGAAAACAAAAAAAAATACCTTAATTTGTCGGTTTTTTCTTTAGGCTCGGTTCACACTGGTGCGATGCAGTAACTAACCTGATTCCTGCATTGCACTTTAATCACAGGCAGTTCACACTGACATCTGATAACTGCTGCGGGTCTTATGATAAAGTTAATGACACCCCCAAATTGGTTCTTAAATCACAGTGCGAACTGTGAAATTGTACAGGAATCTGATTACATGGGTGTAAACATCTATGCTATCCTATTCCCGTGTGGACCAATAAAAGGGGCCTGCACCATTTTGGTGCAAATGTGATGCGATTTCAGCCATAAGTTTGCATTGCACAGACATCGCATGTGCACAGCAATGTGGTGCGAATCGTATCGCACTAGTGTCAACCCAGCCTTGGTGCTGCACAATATGTGCACATTGAAGAAAACCATTACTGATAGAAATATGGGGCTACCATTGCTAACTTTCTGGAAATGATAGCTCCCTGGCTGTCTGATTTCAGTATGAAGAAGTCAGGATTGAAATCACAACTGCTAATTTGCATATTTGTTTATGGATTTAGGACGTAGGTACTGGGTCACCATGACAGCTTGAAGATTAGCATTACCACGTGCCTTAGAACATTTTATGTTTTCATAAATTTTATCAGAACAGTGAGATATTTGTTACAAATAAATGGACATATTTGTAATAAACAATAACTGATGTTTTTTTCCTTTAGTTCAATGATGCCTTGCTGTATACGACCCTAGTTCAGTCGGGGATGTTTAAACTTAACAACATGCTCTCTTTGGCTGGAATGAAGGTAGGAAGTTCTCACTTGTCAATGATGTCAACATTGTTAGACTTCTTGTTTTAATGTAGATATCCAGGCAAACCGCTAAATACATAAACTATATTATTATTTGTAATTATGTTCAGCCAGTTTGGTGATTAAAGTGACACAAAATTTTGTTTAAAAAAATAAAATATTTTCAAGTATGTATTGTATTTTATAAGTCAAAAATGACATTCTACTGCTCTCACCCTCCTCCAAACGCCTTTTTTTTGCTGCTGTGATCCAACTTCCTGTTAGAGCAGTGGTCCCCAAATACTGGCCCGGTGGCCAACTGCGGCCCTTTGCTTGCTTTTCACAGGTCCTTGGGTCACATATTTCATCCACTTATGACAATCCCCCCCCCCCCCCCCCACTGCGACCAGTAAGGGGGGCACCATTTCTCCCAATTACACCAACGATGGGGCACAATTCCATTCAAGTACACCAACGATGGGGCACAATTCCTCCTAGTTACACCAACGATGGGCCACAATTCCTCCCAATTACACCAGCAATTGGGAAAAATTACACAAATGATGGGGCACAACTGCTCCCACCGACATCAACGGAGTTGCACAATTTTTCCTGATAACGCTAACAAATGGGCCCAATGACACAAATGATGAGGTACAATTCCTCCCAATGACACCAATGATGGAGCACAATTCCTCCCATTGACACTAAAGATGGGACATTGTTTATTCCCCACTGATGTTGGGACCTTTTCTACTTCCAGTCGCCACAGTCCTGCTTCCTTAAAGTTCAAGGGACAGTACACTGGCCCCCTGTTTAGAAACTTTGGAGACACCTGTGTTAGAGGCTGGCTATGTTGATTCTCAATGGTACCGCTGTAACCAAGAACGTAGCCACCACCACTTGATCGCTCCCAAGTTGGACTAGGGATTATAAACTATGAGATTTGTAGTATGTAGAGAGCAGTGTGCATGGCCACAACTAATACTTCTAAAACAAAAAACACAGGTAAAGTGTAAAAGGAGAGGTTTGGAAGCTCCATAGAGGATGTTACAAGGAGGCAGGAGAACTTGGCAAGAGACGATTGCATGAAAAATAGATGACAGGAACACATAGATGTTTATTATTTTTCGGAGGAAACCCCCCTCCCTCCTGAAAGGTGTCAAATGTGACACCGGAGGGGGTGAGGGTTCCGATCAGCGGAACTTCACTTTAGGGTGGAGATCCGCTTTAAGAGTGTTATTTTATTATTGATCCAAAATAAGAAAAGGACTGGAGAAGGGGTGTAACCTAAGGGAAGGTTACTTAGAAAGAGGTTACCTTTAGCAATAAATGATTAATGATCTTCACCAAGAAATAAATCCAATTTAATTTAATTCTAGTATCATAAAATCTTAGAAAAGTGCAGAATAGAAACTCAATAATACAAAAATGTCTTTATTATTAACTTTCTATTCTGCACTTTCCTAAGATTTTTTGATACTAGAATTATATTAAATTGTATAATTTCTTGGTGAAGATCATTAATCATTTATTGCTAAAGGTAACCTCTTTCTAAGTAACCTTCCCTTAGGTTACTCCCCTTCCCCAGTCCTTTTCTTATTTTAGACGCATATAACGGTTACAGCAATAAAACCCAACAGGGTATATGATCTACAGGTCCCTCTAGAGACCACCTAAAAAAAAAAAAACCTTTGCTACTCCCCTTCCCCCATATCCCTCTTAAACTTTATTTATTATTGAACATATTTATTTTAAAATGTACTTTGTATTTCTAGGTGAGAAAACCAACGCAAGAGGCTTACCAGAATGAACTAAACATAGAAAGTGTGGAGAGGTCCTTCATTTTGTCAGCCAGGTATTGAACTTGGGCTTTTCATGTGGAGTTCGGTTTCTGAAGTTTGTAAATTGATTTGCATTTTAATTAATGAAATAAGTATTTGATCCCCTATCAATCTGCAAGATTTCTAGTTACCAGGTGTCTTCTATACAGGTAACAAACTGAGATTAAGAGCACCCCCTAAAGGGAGTGGTCCTAATCTTAGCTTGTTATCTGTATAAAAGACATCTCTCCACAGAGGCAATCGATCCGATTCCAATCTCTCCACCATGGCCAAGACCAAAGAGCTTTCCAACAATGTCGGGGACAAGATTGTAGACCTATACAAGGCTGGAATGGGCTACAAGTCCATCGCCGAGCAGCTTGGTTAGAGGGTGACAACAGTAGATGCGATTATCCGCAAATGGAAGAAACACAAAATTACTGTCAATCTGTACAAAATCAGCAGGGGATCAAATACTTTTTTCCCTCACTGTATATAGAGCTCACAGCAGATGCATCTGTTAGTGAGGGTAATAGTTAGTTTGGACAAACGTGGTCCAAACAAACTACATTTTAAAGTAATAGAAAGCTGAAGCTAGGATTTATGTAAAGAAAGCTAAACCAGTGGTCTCCAAACTGCGGCCCGAGTGCCAGATGCGGCCCTTTGCTTGCCTTTATCTGGCCCTTGGGCCACTATCTGTCCCACTGATACGAGACACTATTCTGCCATTTGACACCGACAGTGGAGCACCATTTCTACCACTAACACTACTAATGGGGCACTATTCCTCCCTATGATACCAACGATGGTGCACTATTCCTCCCCCAAATACCAGGGGCCAGATTCAGAGAGCCATTACGCCTGTCTAACTGGTGTTAGACTGGAGTAATTTCAAATTACGCGCGTTTTTTAGCTAGTCGAAAACCTCAAACCATGAATAGACGGCTGCGGGCTTCAATTCGACTGGATTACGTGTTTGTACGCCTTCGGATCTACGCTGCAATAAAATTGCGGCCACTGGGTGGACTTCCCGTCGTTTTCCGCGTCGGGGTATGCAAATGAGCTTTTGCCAGCGATCCCCTGAAATTACGATCTTCAATCGCAATCTCTTACGGCACCTTTAGTCATCTTTTATTTGCGTAACACTATACCAGCTTTTTGCTGCTCTAATATTAGACAGCCCATGTTAAGTATGGCCGTCGTTCCCGCGCCGAATTTCTACGTTTTCCGACGTCCTTTATTATTTTTCACGTAAGTCGTCCGGGAATAGGAATGTTCGTAAACGACGCTACTCAAACAACGAAAAAACGTAACGACGTGATTTCACGCAATGCACGGCGGGAAATTTCTGAACGGAGCATGCGCAGTTCGATCGCCACGGGGACGCTCTTAATTTAAATGCTTCACGCCCCCTAATCGCGTATTTCGATTACGCGGCGAGAAATAGACTATGCCGCCGTAGCGTACGGCAAAAATCTACCAGGATTCGGTGTAGAGCCTGGTAAAATACGGCAGCGTAGAGTATTTCGATTACGCAGCGCAATATTAAGTGTATGTGAATCTGGCCCCAGATGTTTAGTCCACTGATGCCACGAAAAAATTTCCACCCCCACTGGGCAAAGTCTGGCCCTCCAAGTGTCTGAAGGACAATAAACCGGCCCTTTGTTTAGAATGTTTGTAGACCCCCTGATCTAAACCATGCCTTCTACTGTGTATTTGCTGGGCAGAAATGTATCACATTAGCAGTCATTCTGCATAATAATTGGATAACAAGTGGTGGAAATCTAGTTATGGAATGTAGTCCAAACTGAAGCTTTCTTTACATACATTCTCTTTTAAAGTTTAAAATACAGGCAAAGATTATCATGAACATCAAGCTGTGTTTATAGAAGCCTTAAAGCCCACCTTGTAATTCTGATTCAACATCCTTTACGATTCCCACAATCTGATACTGTTCATAGCCAGAATTACTCTTGTTTCCTGTTTGTTTTACTGCTGGCCTGGATCATAAGTCTGGTCACTAAATTGAAGGCAGCCAAAAAGCATTGATATTAAAGCGGAGCTCCGCTGTAAAAAAAAAATATTAAAAGCCAGCAGCTACAAATACTGCAGCTGCTGACTTTTAATATTCGGACTCTTGCCTGTCCTGAAATCCAGCGACGTTGGCAGCAGAAGACGAGCAATCACTCGTCACTCTGCTGTCCCACCACCATCCTCGATGAGGTAATCAGGAAGTGAAGCGCTCCGGCTTCACTGCCCGATTCCCTACGGCGCATGCGCAAGTTGCACAGCGCTGTCCTCACTGGTTCCCGCTGTGTTCTGGGAGCCGAGTGTTTCCCAGAACACAACGGGCGGGAAGTGACGCACAACCCGCAGGTCTCCGCAGAGAAGACTCCCAGAAGTGGGTGCAAATACCTGCACCCCGCTCCCCCTGAAAGGTGTCGATGAGCGGGAGTTCCACTTTAGGGTGGAGCTTCGCTTTGAGGTTGAACTAAACTCAAAAAGTGAAGATTTGCTATGTTATTGGGAAAATGTGTTCATTGTGCCGAAGCGGTGCCCAGGAAAATGTATCTTTTGTATTGATTTGCCCCTGAAAAGTAACGGTGCACTTGGTTTTGTCAGGATGCTCAGACACCCCTATACCAATAGCCTCATAGCTTTACAGTATATCTACAGTGTAAACTAAAATTACTCTGCTAGTTCTAGGAAATATGGAGATATCACTACTGTACTGCTCACATGTCTGGAGATCTGAGAGAAGGAGGCAAAGCCCTGACTCTTACCGGAATGGTCACCTCCAAGCAAAGACAGTGTAGAACAAGGCATAGTAAAGATCAGCTGTAGGGAGACCACGGGCAATACTGGTGAATCGTCTTTTACTTTCTTCTTTCTTTTTTTTTGGACACAGCTTCCAAAGTTTAGTTCCTCTTTAGACAACTATTTATTTATTTCTTTTTTTAAGTAATCAATGACTATGCACTTTGAGACTTTGACACCCTTGGCGCCTTTTTATTTTTGTATCTGCATTTTGCTAGGACATTTGATGCTGACTAAATGAAGTATTTATAGTTAATGCATAGAATGAATATTACAAGTGAGGTCTTTTTCTTGCAGAAATGTTTTATATTTAGATCATGGTGGATGGAATGTGCAGGTAAAGCATTGATTTCTTTCATTACAGTTCTGCTACTGAAAGGGATGATTGGCTCGAAGCAATTTCCATGGCAATTGAAGAATATGCCAAAAAGAAAACAACCTTTAACCCAACAAAGAGTCAAGAAGAGGTAAGTCCTAAATATATGTTTTCAGTACAGTAATGTTTTATTGGAAAACAGTGAACATAGTACATCAAAACAATGCCAAGCAAATTACAACCATAGGAATACAACAGACTACATTTCCGTTAACCATAAATAGTTTGTACAGTATACCTATATTGCACGTAAGATGATAACCCGTCCGGGTCATACAATCTTGTCCGATTCAGTAAATTTGCTTCGAAAAAGAGAAAATATATTGCAACGTAACACTGTTATGGCTATTTTATTTGAATTTAGAACAGGCATATCAATTTTTAAGAGAAGATATAGAATAGAAATGGAATATATAAAGTATAGAAAAAAGGTAAGTAATAAAGAGATAAGTTTTGGATATATCATGTGATTGTCAGACGTTCACTCAGTCCTAAATATATGTCAGATGTTCACTCAGTCCTAAATATATGGTAAGGTTTATTGACAGATTTGCTTAGTGGTTGTAAACCTCAGACGTGAAATATTAACAAAGCATATCCTCTAGTGCAGTGGTTCTCAACCCTCTAGTCTTGTGACCCCTTGATAAAAATTTCCCAAGTTGTGGGGACCCCTAACATTAAAGCTATTTTCTTAGCACGGGTTGTCAGCACCCAAGGCAAGACAAGTTATACGCGCCGCTAATCCACAGATATTTAGCGCTCCCTGAGTCCTTTTAATGGCAACTATTATCACAGGTAGTGTCACTCACTGTGCCTCTGGCTTGACTGTGTTTCCGACTTCCTGGTGTCTCGTAGCAGTGCCATAGGCGCTATGTGTAGGGGGCGCTCGTGAGTGGCTGGGCAGTAAGGCACTTATTAATACTTGTCAGCAACAGTTACAATTTTGTTGGGACATTCCTGGGTTTTGGACCTGTGGCTGCCCCAGGTAGCTTCCAGAAAAATCGTTTTTAGGCATGGATGAACTAGGCTGAGGTGTCTGATCCCCCCCCCCCCTACAAAAACTTGAACGGTTCCGCTCTCACTGGGCGCCACCCACACAGTAGGCTGAGATAGCAGAGGCATCCTAGCCAATCGACGCCCTCAGAAGTGTCAGCTGACTGCCGACTGCCATCACATGACAAGTGAGATGGCTGCCCCCTGTTGCTGCTAATGGTGTTGGTTTCCTCAGTCCTGGGGGCGCAGAGCTCAGAGGTGTCTGTCACCCACTCTCTGGGAGCCTCAGCACCATGCCTGGGAGGAGGGGGGACGCTGTGACCTGGGCTGCATTGAAGAACACCATCAAGCAGAACGGTGGGTGATACAGGCTGACTGGGGGAGAGATCATAGAGAAGGCGAGGACAGGAGAAAGTGGAAGCTCATTACAGAGCTGATACCAGTAGGACCTCCTGTTGTTTATGTGACATGTAATGAGGATGAAGTGCTCATGGCAAAGGTGATACCAGGAGGTGAGTCTCTCACACTGTGTCACAGCTGCAGAAGTTTAAGCAGCAGCTCAGCCAGCACTCAAAGTGGTTAGGAAATGATTCCCTGCCCTTCTCTTTATCTATTTACACTGCACACAGGACAGGGGAGCACACTGGTGATCAGACTTCTGGAAGAGGCTGCAAGAGTGGGACACAGTATTCCTGTTGATTTGCAGCTGTTTCTGGAATGCTCTTGGTGCCAGAATCCTGGGTGCTCTGCATGATTTTTTTGTTTTTATATGGTCTTTCTGGATTTAGGCTGGTCAGGCTTGGACTTTTTACCATTTATTGTCTTACTAACTGTGCTTGGAAAATAGACTGTTGGTAAGCCAGAAACTGCAGTGTTTGATCTCCTGTACCATGCCCACAGTCTCTGACCCTCTCCTGTACCATGCCCGCAGTCTGACCCTCTCCTGTACCATGCCCACAGTCTCTGACCCTCTCCTGTACCATGCCCACAGTCTCTGACCCTCTCCTGTACCATGCCCGCAGTCTCTGACCCTCTCCTGTACCATGCCCGCAGTCTCTGACCCTCTCCTGTACCATGCCCGCAGTCTCTGACCCTCTCCTGTACCATGCCCGCAGTCTCTGACCCTCTCCTGTACCATGCCCGCAGTCTGACCCTCTCCTGTACCATGCCCGCAGTTTCTGACCCTCTCCTGTACCATGCCCGCAGTCTGACCCTCTCCTGTACCATGCCCGCAGTCTCTGACCCTCTCCTGTACCATGCCCGCAGTCTCTGACCCTCTCCTGTACAATCCCTGCAGTCTCTGACCCTCTCCTGTACAATCCCTGCAGTCTCTGACCCTCTCCTGTACAATCCCTGCAGTCTCTGACCCTCTCCTGTACAATCCCTGCAGTCTCTGACCCTCTCCTGTACAATCCCTGCAGTCTCTGACCCTCTCCTGTACAATCCCTGCAGTCTCTGACCCTCTCCTGTACCATTCCTGCAGTCTCTGACCCTCTCCTGTACCATGCCCGCAGTCTGACCCTCTCCTGTACCATCCCTGCAGTCTCTGACCCTCTCCTGTACCATCCCTGCAGTCTCTGACCCTCTCCTGTACCATCCCTGCAGTCTCTGACCCTCTCCTGTACCATCCCTGCAGTCTCTGACCCTCTCCTGTACCATCCCTGCAGTCACTGACCCTCTCCTATACCATCCCTGCAGTCTCTGACCCTCTCCTGTATTATCCCTGCAGTCTCTGACCCTCTCCTGTACAATCCCTGCAGTCTCTGACCCTCTCCTGTACAATCCCTGCAGTCTCTGACCCTCTCCTGTACAATCCCTGCAGTCTCTGACCCTTTCCTGTACAATCCCTGCAGTCTCTGACCCTCTCCTGTACAATCCCTGCAGTCTCTGACCCTCTCCTGTACAATCCCTGCAGTCTCTGACCCTCTCCTGTACAATCCCTGCAGTCTCGGACCCTCTCCTGTACCATCCCTGCAGTCTCTGACCCTCTCCTGTACCATGCCCGCAGTCTGACCCTCTCCTGTACAGTGCCCGCAGTCTGACCCTCTCCTGTACAGTGCCCGCAGTCTGACCCTCTCCTGTACCATTCCCGCAGTCTGACCCTCTCCTGTACCATTCCCGCAGTCTGACCCTCTCCTGTACCATTCCCGCAGTCAGACCCTCTCCTGTACCATGCCCGCAGTCTGACCCTCTCCTGTACCATGCCCGCAGTCTATGACCCTCTCCTGTACTATGCCCGCAGTCTATGACCCTCTCCTGTACCATCCCTGCAGTCTCTGACCCTCTCCTGTACCATCCCTGCAGTCTCTGACCCTCTCCTGTACCATCCCTGCAGTCTCTGACCCTCTCCTGTACCATCCCTGCAGTCTCTGACCCTCTCCTGTACCATCCCTGCAGTCACTGACCCTCTCCTGTACCATCCCTGCAGTCTCTGACCCTCTCCTGTACCATCCCTGCTGTCTCTGACCCTCTCCTGTACCATCCCTGCAGTCTCTGACCCTCTCCTGTACCATCCCTGCAGTCTCTGAACCTCTCCTGTACCATCCCTGCAGTCTCTGACCCTCTCCTGTACCATCCCTGCAGTCTCTGACCCTCTCCTGTACCATCCCTGCAGTCTCTGACCCTCTCCTGTATTATCCCTGCAGTCTCTGACCCTCTCCTGTACCATGCCCCCAGTCTCTGACCCTCTCCTGTACCATCCCTGCAGTCTGACCCTCTCCTGTACCATGCCCCCAGTCTTTGACCCTCTCCTGTACCATGCCCCCAGTCTTTGACCCTCTCCTGTACCATGCCCCCAGTCTTTGACCCTCTCCTGTAATTATATACACACACAAAGACATACAGTTACACTGACATCATATAGGTATGCATGTCAGTGTATGTTAACGATTATGTGTGTGCATTGAGTGTGCTACATTGTTTACTACTGTGTGCACCAATGTATTTTAATGACTGTGAGTGCCAGTGTTGGCATCAGCAGTGATTTTTGTATCAGTGTGTGCCTGCGGACCATTGTGTGCGTGTGTGTTCAGTGAAAAACAGAAAAATATGACTTTGAGCACATCATAGACCAGTTTGCATTAGTGAAAGCAAGGAAGGTGCAGTTGTAATTTTTATGTAGTGCCAATCCATAATTTGTTAATTGGAAAATTAAAGAGCTTGACTTGTTGTTTTGTTAGCTGTTTTTTTGTTAAGGTTCTGAAAGATGGGTTTCAAATGTTTTGACAGGGGCACAGTTTCAGTGCTTGCCATAGGCGCCATTTTCACTAGATACGCCTCTGGTGACACCTATGCTGAAATAAAGAGATGGGGTCTCCTCCAGCCCCTCCCACTTCACATTCCTCAACAGCTGACCTCTAGTCTTTGCCCCCCAGCCATGCCGTGAACTGAAGGAGAGGCTGAGGGTTCCAGGAACAGCCCAGCTGGGTGGCCGCAGGCTCCAGGGATAACAAAAAGGTTGGGAGAGTGATGCAGGCTTCAGGAACAGACCAGGATTTGGTGACCCCTGGCAAATCCTCATTCGACCCCCAGGTCGACAACCACTGCTCTAGTGTGTACTTGTCCCAATTACGAATACTAAATGTAATTTCTGTCTGCTGCTTCTTTTCTCTGCGATCAGCATGACTTCTGACCTGTTTTGCCGACACCAAAAGAAAAATAGTGACAGGGAAGGGACCTCCAGCAGATTGACAACCTCAGCCCTGTTCTTATGTGCTGTGTGTCCCTTTCCTCTAATCAGCTGTTAGAGCTTTCCTCACTGAGCTTTGTAGAGTGTAATTTCAGCTCTCTGACAGCTCAAATTTTTTTTTTTCATTCGTTCTTTGAATTAATGTGGAGAAAAGAAGACTTTAGATAATTAGGTACAACTTATGTAAAAGGATTTGTTTTATCTCTGTGTATCACCTGAGGCCAGTCAATTCACTGGGTATTTGAAAGGCCCCTTTAACACTGACAGACCGATCTTGTCCGCCTGTCAATTTTTTCAGGTGGGTCCAAATCGAACATCAATTGCTCTCTCTAGACCAATAAATGTCAAAAAGACATGTGTCCGTTTCCCATCCATCCGGTGGATCGGATGATAGTCAGATGGAAATAGACAGATAACAGCCCATAGAAGACAGCAGGCTGTGTCTGCTCTGCATCAGCAGAGTGGACAGGGACCTGTCATCCACCTGTTTAGCGAGCAGGTGGTTCTGCTGGTGGACTGTGCCAGTGTGAAAGGGGCCTTTGGGTTTAAATTAAAATGGCATCCTGGAATGCAACACTGTGAGGTAGTAAAGGATAAGGGAATAAAAAGGTATAAAGCGCAGTGGTTATTGGTGGGTCATTAAGTAGTTTATATAGATATACAGCTGAAATAGATATAGCTTCCTGAAAGAGTTAAAGAGGACCAATACTGAAAATCATAAAACACACTCTAACCTAGTAAGGTTAACATATGGTGCATTAAAGTGGTAGTAAAGTCTTTTTTTTTTTTTTTTCACTTGTACCTACAGGTAAGCCTATAATAAAGCTTACCTGTACGTACAGTGAATATCTCCTAAACTTGCACCGCTTAGGAGATATTCACACTACATGCAGACGGTGACATCACCAGTGCATGCGCTCTGAAGGGATGGCATACTCGTGACATCCCTTCAGAGCTCGGTGCTGCTCCATGCATGGGAGTGATGTAATTGCGGCTCAGCCAATCAGATGGGCAGAGCACAAAAGGATCGGGTGAAGATGGCAGCCCTGTCAGTGGTCACCGCTGGAGGGCTTCATTCTAAGGTGAGTATTTGTGTATAATGTGCTTTATATAATGCAATGTATACTAGCACATTATGCCATTGTCTTGCAGTTTTTTTTTAAAGTCTGAGGTTTACTACCACTTTAGCTTTAGTGATAATGGTAAAATTCCTACAACTCGTGGGAAAAGATGATCCGATATCTCTGGCCCACATTATCGTACATGCAATAGTGTAGGTCTGTGGGTATACATACTGTATGTGTGTGAGCTCTGTCACTTTGTAAAGAGACGGATTTTGCAGCATGCAAAGAGTCCCTGAGCAGTCGGAGGACTGATTGTCACGTAGATATAGACCCACAAAAGGCACTCTGGCTAGGCAGGGCCTCCAGAGGGGACAGTCATTTGCAGTAAGGGGGCAGGGAGCAGTGTATGTTCCAGCCTGTCTGACCTCAAAGATAGACAGGCACCTTACCCAGACCGACGTCTGAGGGAAAGTGAGCGGGTTACTGTTAAGCTCTGAGAGACGGTGCTTGAGTGGGCTTAGAGCCTATACAGCCCAACTTGGACAATCCAATAGCCAGGAAGCTGTAAGGTGCTAAGAAACCCTGGAAGGGAAACCCCTGTGTAAATGTGCTTTTGTTGATAAATAAAATGGGCAGGAGCCCTTAGGTGCATATTTAGAGTGACTTCATTGCCTATAAACACTACCAGTTGGAGGAATCTCACAATCATTTGTGTAGGGTGCCCACATTTCCCCACATTTTAGATTAAAGTGGCTCTAAATTCAAAACTACTGCTTTATTTTTTTAAACCTTTATGCATTGCTTGCATTAAAGTAAATAAAAACATACCAGAACCTATTGTTCCCCCTTCCCTCCCTGAACACTTACCTGGTTTCCACTTACCTGGTTACCCATCCGCAGTGCCGCTGCTCTCTCTTTTTGGTCTCTTTCAGCAGGGGGAGCCATAGCCTCCTGCTGCGGTTAGTCAAATCCTTTAAGGAGGGAACAGGGGATGTGGCTGAGCCAAACCGTGCGTGTTTAGGGATTCACACAGCCTGGCTTGGGAGCACACTTGCCCACTTAGCACACAGCTTGCTGAGGGGGCACTTATAAGAAGGAGCAGTGATGGGGGACTCGAGGAAACTGGGTAAGGGACTGCCCTGTGCAATACCATTGCACAGGACAGGTAAAAAAAAGGATTTTTAATAACAGCTTACCTGTAAAATCCTTTTCTTGAAGTACATCACGGGACACAGAGCGCATAGTCATTACATATGGGTTATATGGGTACCTTCAGGTGTGGACACTGGTGTAATCAACTTCACAGGAAGTTCCTCCCTATATAACCCCCTCCCACTGAGAGTGCTTCAGTTTTGTAGCAAGCAATTTCTCCGAGGTTACACAATGTTCCCCAAATGAGGGGTGGGAGCTCTGTGTCCCGTGATGTACTTCAAGAAAAGGATTTTACAGGTAAGCTGTTATTAAAAATCCTTTTTTCTTTATCGTACATCACGGGACACAGAGCGCATAGTCATTACATATGGGATGTCCCAAAGCAATGCTCCATGAAGGGAGGGAGACCGTAAGGCCAAAATTAGCGAAACAGAAAATATATCAGGAGGTAAAAAATAGCTCCACCAACAGAAAAACAAGGGGGCGTGAACCGGGACAGAGGATTCTATACTGCTGCCCGTAGGACCGCCTGCCCAAAAGCTGCGTCCGTAGCTTTTGTGACGTCCAGCTTATAAAATTTAGTAAACGTGTGTACGGAAGACCAGGTTGCCGCTTTGCAAACCTGTGCCATAGAGATCTGATGGTGTGCCGCCCAAGAGGCACTCATGGCCCTCGTAGAATGGGCCTTAACTGATAAGGGAGGTGGAACGCGCTTCAGACCATAGGCCTGAAAAATCAGCTGCTTAATCCACCTAGCCAAGGAAGACTTGGCAGCCGGCTGACCCTTCTTGGGGCCATCCGGGAGAACGAAAAGCACATCTGTTTTCCGAATCTTTTCTGTAGCCTTGAGATAAACCCTCATGGCTCGGACCACGTCCAAAGTATGAAGCAATCTTTCCTCTCTGGACTGGGGAGTAGGAAAGAAGGATGGTAGGACTAGGTCCTGATTCCAGTGAAAACTGGATATGAACCTTAGGAAGGAAAGAAGGCTGAGGCCGCAGAACCACTCTGTCCTTATGCAGAATCAGGTACGGTTCCCTGCAAGACAAGGCTGCCAGCTCGGAGACCCTTCTGGCCGAAGCCATAGCCACCAAGAAAACCAACTTTCGGGTTAGCAGCACAAGAGGGATTTCTGTCAGAGGTTCAAACGGCTGCCTTTGTAAAGCTGACAAGACCAGATTTAAATTCCAGGGGCAGAGGGGAGCTCTAATAGGGGGATTCCCAAGCGAATGCGTGGCCAAAGGCCTTTGAAACCATATCGATAAGGCAGACACCTGCCCCTTTAGAGTACTAAGAGCCAACCCCTTGTCAACGCCAACCTGGAGGAATCGCAAGATCCTGTCAATAAAAAACTTGCGAGGATGCCCTCCTTGGGACTCGCACCACTCCACATAGGTCCTCCAGACTCTGTAATAGATATTTCTAGAGACTGGCTTTCTAGCCTGAATTAACGTAGATATGACCTGGGCTGAGAGGCCTCTGCCCTTAAGAATTAGGGATTCAGCTGCCAAGCCATCAAATTTAGCTGCTGTGAAGCAGGGTGGTAGATCGGGCCCTGAGACAGCAGATCTGGGCGCAGGGGGAGTGGCCACGGTGCCCCTACTGACATCCTCACGATGAGTACGTACCAAGCCCTTCTGGGCCAGGCTGGGGCCACCAGGATCACCGGCCTGCGCTCCACCCTGATCCTTCGTAGAAGGCGGGGAATCATCTGTAGTGGAGGGAACGCATACAGGAGAGAAAACTGGTGCCAGGGGCAAACCAACGCATCGGTCCCGTAGGCCGAGGGGTCCCTGGCTCGGGATACGAATTTGTCCAATTTCTTGTTGAATCTTGTTGCCATGACGTCCACATCGGGAACTCCGAATCTTTGGCAAATCTCTTGGAATACCTGGGGGTGAAGAGACCACTCTCCCGGGAGTACCTGTTGATGACTCAAAAAATCTGCTTGAGAATTGTCTATCCCTGGGATGAACACTGCTGAGATGCAGGGTACATGGGCTTCGGCCCATGAAAAAATCAGGTTTACTTCCCTTTGAGCCGCTAGGCTCCTTGTGCCCCCCTGGTGGTTTATGTATGCCACCGGCGTGGCATTGTCGGACTGTATCCTTACTGGCAGACCCTGCAGGGGGAGAGTCCAGGCGACCAGGGCCAACCGAGCAGCTCTGATCTCTAGGACATTGATGGGAAGCAGACTTTCTGCCTCTGACCACTGTCCCTGCTGGGTCCGTTTTCCTAAGATTGCCCCCCAACCTGTTAGGCTGGCATCTGTGGTTACTATTTTCCACGTGATGGGGCAAAAGGTTTTCCCTTTTGACAATTTTGAGGGATCAGCCACCAGTACAGGCTGCGCTTGACCCCTGGGGAAAGAACTAATGGACGGTCTAATGCCTGTATGGACTTGTTCCAAGCAGAGAGAATAGCTGCCTGAAGAACTCTGGTATGGATCTGGGCATAGGGCGCTGCTTCGAAGGCGGCCACCATCTTTCCCAGCAGTCGCATGCATAGGCGAATAGTCGGCTTCTTTTTGCCTAAGACTATTTGAATCGTTTGAATCAACGACCTGATCTTCCCTTGAGGTAAAAATACCCTCTGGCATTCTGTATCTAACCGAAAGCCTAGATATTCCAACTGTCTTGTGGGTTGTAACCTTGATTTTTCTTGGTTCACAATCCCCCAAATTCTTCTAGATGCCGCACTGTGCGGACTACTGCATGATTGAGGTTGGAAGCTGATCTGTCGATAACCAGGAGATCGTCCAGGTATGCCAGGACCAAGATGCCTTCTGTCCTTAGGACGGCTAGCACCGGGGCTAACACCTTTGTGAATACCCGCGGAGCTGTTGCCAACCCGAAAGGGAGGGCTACGAACTGGAAATGACTTTGATCTATCATAAAACGAAGAAACTTGTGATGTGCTGGGTAGATCGGCACATGCAGATATGCATCCTTTATGTCTATAGATGCTAGAAAGTCGCCTTGATGCAGGCTGGCTGTCACTGAACGTATGGAATCCATACGAAAGGTCTGAATCTTTAGAAAGCGATTTAGGCGTTTGAGGTCTAGGATAGGCCTGACGTCGCCACTGGGTTTTGGTATAATAAAAAGGTTGGAGTAGAATCCCAGACCCCCTTCTTGGGTTGGTACTACAATTACTCCTTGGAGCAAGAGGCGGTCCAACGCCTTTACGAGAGAGGCCCTCTTTAACGGGTCGCTTGGAAGACTTGACCCCTGAAAATGAGGAGGGGGGGATTTCTCGAAACTCTAGTTTGTAGCCTGTGGCTACCACGGACCGAACCCAAGAGTCGGGATTCTGGCCTTCCAGACTTCGGAGAAAAACTGAAGTGTTCCCCCCACCCAAGAGAGTGGGGGCGCCCCTTCATGAATCTGACTTGATGACTGGTTTAGCCGGCTTGCGAGACCAGGGCCTCTTGTTTGCCGCGGCTTGTCCCTGTGGGCGGCTATTAACTGCTGAACGCCCGGGAGGCCGTCGATACTGACGGGAAGTCGAAGGGGCCGAGCCTGCAAGGGCCTGTCGTTTAAACGCGGGCCCACGCGGTCTTTTCTTGACCGGTAAGGAAGAACTTTTACCACTTGATATGGCCCCCATGAAAGGGAAACCCTGCTAAAAGCTTTTTGCAGGGTGCCTCTGCTGACCAGTTCTTTAGCCACGAAAGACGACGCATGTGAACCACCAGCAGAGATAACCGGGATGCCTGTTGAATAGAGTCCTTAATAGCATCTACTGCAAAGCAGAGAGCCCTAGGGAAATCTGCTAATTCACGAGTTTGCTGAGCCGGCATGTCCTTTAATATCTGTTTTGCCTGATCCTTTAAGGCCTGACAAACGCCAATGGCTGCCACCCCTGGCTGAACCATGGCACCTACTGTGGTGAAAGAAGCCTTTAGTAGGGTCTCTAATTTTTTGTCGACCGGATCCTTGAACATCTGGACATTTTCAACCGGACAGGTCAGGGATTTATTCACGCAGGAAATGGCCGCGTCCACTGTGGGGAGCCCATTTCTTTAAAAAATCCTCTTCCATAGGATAGAGAATAGAGAACCTCTTAGGAGGGATAAAGATCCTATCAGGTCGAGCCCAATCCTGGTAAATCACGCCCCACAGAAGGGGGTGAATCGGAAAAGACACACAAGTTAATGGAGCCTTTAAAGAACCCAATGAGGATACCACAGGGGCTACTAGTTCTGGCACTGGAAGTTTAAAAGCAGTGCGAACTATATCGGTCAAAGACTGGATCCACAGGCTCTCCGCTTGAGAGGCCGAAAAATATTCATCTACAGTGGAACCCTCCATGTCTGAACCTTCGGGACTTGGGTCTGCTTGATCCCCTTGTGGGTCCCGTTCCTCCGAAGAGGAGACCTCCGCATCTGAAAACACCAAACTAGGTGAGGGGGATCTAGCCCGTTTGCTGCTTGGCAAAGGGCGGGCAAACAAAGCAGTTAACCTTTTCTCTAGCCCACCCAGGGTGGTCGCTAGCATTTCTTCCGTTACGTAAACGGGAATGGGTGGATCGGGGGCCGCCTCTACCCCCAGCATCCCCAATGGCTCTTGTACTATGCTACTCGGTGGTCTAACTGGTGAGGGTGGGGCCGTTGAAACCTGGCCCAAATCCTCTGACCCCGATGGAGGCCCCTTTTGTTTCTTGGCACCTTTTGCAGCCTTGGCTGGTCCTGATGCCTTTGGAGCCATTGCACAACCTTGAGTCACCCCTCTAGCCAACACCTGACTGTTGTAGCTAGGAGTAATTAATATGAGAACAGGCTGAGGAAAAATGAAAACATTTTTTTTTTTTTTTACCCGCCTGGGAGGTGGCAATACTGAGGAAAACCTGTGAGTATTGCAACCCCAATGCCCATTAGCCGGAGTCCAAGGTTGACTCAGATACTGCTGGATCTAAGGCTGAGTCCCTTTAAGGAAAAAACTCTTTTTTTTTTTTTTTCTGGTCAATAGTGGAACTAAGTCCTAGACCTGAAGATCCACAAACCGCCACTGGGTGTCACTGTGGCCAAAAGACCCAGCTGCGCGCTCTGTGTCCTTCTTCCTCTGCCTCCAGGAGGGAAAGACCAGCCAGAGAAAAAGTTTTACTTTTAAAACAGACCCTGACGCTGCTGGCCCGCCCCCCCAACGCACGCCGACGCTATAAAAGGCGGCGTGCACGCGTGCGCGCACCCCCCGCACACGCGCGCGCACCCCCCCCGCTGAAAACAACATGGAGGAAGCGGAGCAGAGGAAAAACATGGACCAGCGCCAGGCAGCACCAACAGACACCAGGTAAGCACTAATCTTATTGTAGTGCACAGAGAGAGGAAGCTGTCCCCATGGACTTCCTAAGAAACAGGAGTTTTCACCAGCAATTTTCCTCTTTAAAACATGTGGGGTTGCAGTATCAATGCTAACAGGCAGACCTGGGGTGAGTAGCAAATATATATCTTACACAAGTATACATATATCTACATGTTATCTGGGTAAACATTAGTATCCCATCCTGCCCACACAGACATAGTGGAGATAGTGGCTGATGCACAAGCATACCATTAGCCAACCCAGAACCCCCAGGGGGATACCTACTGTTGAACCAAGTCCCGCAGGTTCCCTCTTACCTGCTCCACGCCGCAGGGTATTGCAAACTGCAAGAGGCCCAATCTTCCCCCATCTCCGTGGGTATTGTCTCGGACCTTCAGGGACCGGGGTCCTGTGTTAAGGAACCCACACCCCTGGACCTATATAGCATCCTGGCATCAGTAGCGTTTAGTCCTAGGAGAGACCAAGGCACTGGAGCCCAGAATCCAGCCCTCCAAGGAGAGGCATTATAGGCAACACCCCACGCAGGCAGGGCCCGGGTACCGTACACCTTGGCTTTGAAGCACTTCGGACGGATCCGGCTAGCTATCCTGGGTCCCGAGACCTCCGAGGGACAGCTAGACGTGACCAACACCTAAGACACTGGCGAAAAAACTGAAGCACTCTCAGTGGGAGGGGGTTATATAGGGAGGAACTTCCTGTGAAGTTGATTACACCAGTGTCCACACCTGAAGGTACCCATATAACCCATATGTAATGACTATGCGCTCTGTGTCCCGTGATGTACGATAAAGAAATAATATTTTTTATTGTAACTAAAAAATATAACATTTAATATCACTTTAATTCCTGTAATTGTCAGCTCAATCTAGTGGCCAAAATGCTATATATTTTCTCATTGAGGTATTTCATAAAACTGAATTTTGACCATTAGATGGAGCTGGCGATCATAGAAATGTATTACAGAAAATATGTAAAAAATTGTGCAGACAGCATGAATGCTTTTGACATTTTTTTTTCCAACAAATCTTTTATAAATGGACCCCTTAAACTCTTAGTAATGAGGGGCCATATAAATATACTTTGTATTTCAATATATGCCTACAAAATATGACAAACACCAGTATTAATATCAAGTAATATGTCTTTCAGACTGACCCCGAAGAGGAAGGAGATAATACACTTGGCACAAAAGCACCCATTTGGATTCCTGATGGCAGAGCTACCATGTGTATGATTTGTACCAGTGAATTTACACTGACCTACAGAAGACATCACTGCAGAGCATGTGGCAAGGTTTGTTAATACTGGATAGTAACTGTTGCCTACAAATTGGATATAAATACTGCTGAGAAATAGAGGAAGTAAAGAAAAGGATGCAAAAAAAAAACTTGCTGTAATGCAGAATATTGCAGGTATTTGCATTCCAATATGAAGCGTTACAACCAACAATACCAATATTTTTTAAATTAATTAAAGCGGAGTTCCACCCAAAAATGGAACTTCCGCTTGTTCCACTCCACACCCCCTTACATGCCACATTTGGCATGTAATTTTTTTGGGGGGGGGAGTGGGGGCTTGAGTAGGAGTGGGACTTCCTGTCCCACTTCCTGCTTCCGCCGAGGGGCTGGTAAGGCGATTAGGCCTAATCGCCTTACTGCAGCCCCTCCCTTTGGCGATCGTCTAGGACACTGACTGGTCCTAGGCGATCCCCCGTCCAATCAGCGGCGAGCCGCGTGCGAAGGCTGTCACGGCTGGGTGCCCACAGTCGCAATGAGGATGCCGGCCGGGGAGGGGGGGGGGGAGAGGAGCGGAGCCCCAGTCGGCGCGTCGCTGGAACGTGGAGAAGGTAAGTGTCTGTTTATTAAAAGCCAGCAGCTACACTTTTTGTAGCTGCTGACTTTTAATAAACACTAAATTTGGGTGGAACACCCCTTTAAGGAAGTGTGCCATAGTTTGGTAAAAACGTACTACAATCACCTTTTCAAAGATGGAGAGTACTGATAGAGGCAGTACTAAGTTATACTATTTTATAAATGCCTAAAATAAATTTTGGTTTAGTTTGCCATCTGTTGTGTTTGTAAGGCAAGGATTATACAAATTCGGTACAAAGTCACCCAAATAATGCACTAATAAGGAATGTTTGAAATTTGATGGATTCACTGAGTATTTTTGTTCTTATCTTGTTTTCAGATTGTATGTCAAGCATGTTCAACTAACAAGTACAGCTTGGAGTATCTCAAGTATCATTTAGCCCGAGTATGTGACCTGTGTTTTCAGGAACTGCAGAAACAAGGTATTTATTTGTCTTACCATGGTTTTGCAAAACCTTTTTTTGATAGGTTATTAATCGCTTAAAATGGTTGTAAAAGGCAGAATTTATCATAATGCATTTAATGCAGTTAAAAAAAACCTTCTGCATGCAGCCTCCACCAAGTCCTCCCGTATACTTACCTGAGCCCCCTCCTCTTATACAGCTCAGCAAAGCTGGCCCCCCTACAATTAGCACAAATAAAAACTCAAGGGTGTTTCTTTAGTGCTACGTTTGTGCTGTTTTGTGCCGCAAAAAATTACGTTTGTGCTGCTTTTATTTTGAAGATATTAGCAATTGTTTTTTCCAGACTATGACATCATCTAGCCCCCCTACAACGCCCAAATGACACAAAACTGGTCTTATTAGTTAGTGCTACGTTTGTGCTGTTTTGTGCTGCTAATATTTCCGTTCTATTTTTTATAGTTTTTGCGTTATTAATGATTTATTAAAGGTCAAAGGTCACACAGCCCCCCTACAACGCCCAAATGACACGAAACTGGTCTCGTTGGTTAGTGCTACGTTTGTGCTGCTAATATTTTTATTTGTGCTGTTATGGTTTTAAAGTTATAACAGTTTATTATTATTTTTTCAAACCCCACTCACTTTGCCCACCTTAAAATCAGCACAAATAAAAACTCAAGTGTGTTTCTTTAGTGCTATGTTTGTGCTGTTTAAATTTCCATTCTATCTTTTATCGTTTTTGTGTTATTAATGATTTATCAAAGGTCACCAAAGATCACACAGCCCCCCTACAATGCCCAAATGACATGAAACTGGTCTCATTGGTTAGTGCTACGTTTGTGCTGCTAACATTTTTATTTGTGCTGTTATGGTTTTAAAGTTATAACAGTTTATTTATTTTTTTCAAACTTAAAAACCATAACAGCACAAATACATTTTTTAGCAGCACAAACGTAGCACTAACCAACGAGACCAGATTTGTGTCATTTGGGCGTTGTGGGGGGGGGGGGGGGGGGCTGTGTGACCTTTAATAAATCATAAATAACGCAAAAACGATAAAAGATAGAACGGAAATATTAGCAGCACAAACGTAGCACTAACCAATAAGACCAGTTTCATGTCATTTGGGCATTGTAGGGGGGCTGTGTGATCTTTGGTGACTTTTGATAAATCATTAATAACACAAAAACGATAAAAAATAGAATGGAAATTTAAACGGCACAAAACAGCACAAACATAGCACTAAAGAAACACACTTGAGTTTTTATTTGTGCTGATTGTAAGGTGGGCAAAGTGAGTGGGGTTTGAAAAAAATAAATAAACTGTTATAACTTTAAAAGCATAACAGCACAAATAAAAATATTAGCAGCACAAAACAGCACAAACGTAGCACTAACCAATGAGACCAGTTTCGTGTCATTTGGGCGTTGTAGGGGGGCTGTGCGACCTTTGGTGACCTTTAATAAATCATTAATAACGCAAAAACGATAAAAAATAGAACGGAAATATTAGCAGCACAAAACAGCACAAACGTAGCACTAACCAACGAGACCAGTTTCGTGTCATTTGGGCATTGTAGGGGGGCTGTGTGACCTTTGGTGACCTTCAATAAATCATTAATAATGCAAAAACGATGAAAGATAGAACGGAAATATTAGCAGCACAAAACAGCACAACCGTAGCACTAACCAATGAGACCAGTTTTGTGTCATTTGGGCGTTGTAGGGGGGCTAGATGATGTCATAGTCTGGAAAAAACAATTGCTAATATCTTCAAAATAAAAGCAGCACAAACGTAGCACTAAAGAAACACACTTGAGTTTTTATTTGTGCTGATTGTAGGGGGGCCAGCTTCACTGAGCTCTCTTATACTTACCTGAGCCCAAACTCATTCCAGCGGTGTGCACGAGAGCAGAGGCTCTCCTGGCTCTCTCTCTTCTCAGTGGCTCAGATACAGCAGCGGGAGTCATTGAGGAGGGGGTAGAGCAAGCCTTACTATGTGTTGTATGGCCCCCAAGAGCAGTTTTTGGGAGCCAGCATGCCCAGGTGCCCCCATAGTAAGTGGCTTGCTATAAGGGCACTTGGCAGGGAGAAAGAAACCAGAGGCGCTAGCAGGGACCCAAGAAGAGGACTGGGGCAAAGCCATTTCACAGAGCAGGTAATTAGAACATATTTGTTATTTAAAAAAAAAAAAAAAAAAAATCTAGCATTTACAATCCCTTTAGTTAGGTGGAGACGTTTCTAGATTCACTCAGGTACAAGGACTTAAGCAAATATGCACATTCTAAGTTGCATTTCCTTCTGAGCAGAGTGAAAGCTTACAATGAAATTATTCATATTAATTTTATTCAAACTGAATGTAAATACCTAAGTGGCGTCTCCATAAACTAGAAAATGTCTGTCTGGTTGAGACTCCTTTGTTTAGTATAATAGTTCATGACTATAAAAAGGTCATCAAGCCAAATACTTGACTGGGAAGCTTCTCATATTGTTTGCCATGTCTGCACCGCAAACCCTATGGCCATCAGAGGCAATCGCCCATTCCATCAAAAAAACCTTCCAGACAGAAAGCTAGCTTGATCCATTTGAAATACAATCATTTCTTAGTGGTTTGGCTTTTGTCTACCATACTGTTTCACAGATGGACTTTCTATTTAAATAAGAAATGTTGGGATGTAGAGCTAAAAGGGGGCAGTTCTTGGCTAGCTCTTGTTCTCCCATGAGGTTTGTACCTCCAAACACTTAGGTAATCCTAAACGGAGGGAGACAACAGGAAGTGAGAGGAAATCTACCCCTAGGAAGGGAAATTCTCTTCTGTAAGAGTTATTTTGAGCAACCAAGCAGGTTCTCGATTTTTCCCGGCAGACTTTTGACCACCATGAAAACCGATAGTGTGTACTAGACATTAGCATCCACTACAGATTTTAATGTTCTGAATACATTTCTGTGTGTCATGTGTACTGCCTTTCAGTTAATATCTTTCCAATACGATTACCTTTTTCCAAACAGATAGTCCAAGCACAGCCAAATCAAGTTCTCCTGCAAACCATAAGTCCCCCTCCAATGCCCTTTCTTCGGTGCTACATAGCATTCCATCTGGAAGGAAACACAAGAAAATCCCAGCAGCTCTTAAAGTAAGTTGTGGATGTTAGCAGAACTGTCAATGATTTTAGTCGTCGTCATCATTTATAGATTGGCAAAAGTATATTTGAAAATGCTAACGTTTTGGAAATGTATATGAACTTTGCCACTTACTATCCTCTAGTAACTGAAATAGGCATGTTTGAATTTGGTTTTTCTTTTCTGTGTCAGACATACTCTAAGAACCTGCACCCTATAGCAGTGGTCATCAACCCTGTCCTCAGAGCCCACTAACAGGCCAGGTTTTAATGTATTACCTTGGGGAGATGCAGACTAGAATACTGCAATCACTGAGCAGCAAATGATATCACCTGTGATGCATTTCAGTTATCTTGCAAACCTGGCCTGTTGGTGGAACCTGAGGACAGAGTTGATGACCACTGCCCTATAGGCTTCATCTCAATGAAATAAAGTCTAATGTATGGACTGTTATGATTTGCTTTCAGGTATGTGCCAGTACAGAAGACTCATCTATGAGTGGTTACTTACAAAGATCAAAGGGTAGCAAAAAGCCCTGGAAGCAGATGTGGTTTGTGATAAAGAACAAAGTCCTATATACATATGCTGCTAGTGAGGTAAGAAACTATTTGTAGTGCATGTACATATATAAGCAACAGTAAACCAAATGGGTGCTTTTAATTTTGTGCTACTAGGAGATCCCACAGGCAGCCAGACTCACCTTTAGGAGAGACTTCTGCTTGTCATTTGTAGTGATGAGACTCATCTAGTGCCATATGCTCAGTTCAATAAGGCCTCTTGCACATGATGCTTCTGTTTGAGCATCTACTTTTTCAGTCTTTTTTGTTTTTTTGTATGTATTTGCGCACATTTTTTGTGTATATGCATTTGCGCATTTTCACACGCAACTGCGCAAAAACTTTTTTCTCGCGTTCTGCATATTATGTAAATATCGTATTTGCGCACATGAGGTGTAAATTACTGACCAAAAAAAGCTGATTTTTGTATTTTTTATTTTCTTACTCAAGGCGCTTGTTTACGCACCTGTGTGCATTGGCACATTACTGTATTTTAGCTCAGTAGAAAAAAAAAAAAAAGATGTACTCAGTTTTCTTACGCTGCAGTGTGCAAGATGCCTAAAACATATGCAGCTGGCACTTCCTTTCCCCTTCACTTTGAGAAGAGAATTGGCCAAAACACACACACACAGATTTTCCAACAAGTAAAAAGCGATTCCGACATTGGCCTTATTAGTGCACCCCCGAGTCTAAAGCAGGCCATACATTATGCAGTAATCTTTTGTTGAAGGAAATTTAAATAAATTAATACTCCATTCCCTGATCAACACAGTCATTGTCGATGGGGGCATCCCGCTGTTGTATTCTGACAGTGGGAGGTTTCTCAGCCATCAATACTATGATTACTCCCGGCTGGCTATAACCGCTGTCCGTAAACAAACAAACAAAAAAAAAGACTTGTACGTTCATTGATCGACTACAGTAAAACCAGCATTATTTATATATATATATATATATATATATATATATACACACACACATTTCAGCCATTTCTTGTATTTGTAATTTTGTTTAATACAGAATGATTATACTGGTGTTCTAAAGGGAAAGTAGATTTATAAATAATGGTCTGACACTTGTCATTTTTTAAACTTTCTTGGAGGTTTTGGTTAACTGATTTATTTATTATATGGGGTAAACGTATTCACTTTATAAACTTGTAGAGGAATATTACTGCTGGCGAATATAGTGCTGGTGCAACAGAATTCCTATAGTTATATGTGGATACTACATATTGATTTGTATGCATTAAAATTGTGTTATTCCTACCCTATAATCATGTTTATAAATCCAATTAAATTTATAAATATTTATAAAAACACATTTCTAAAAAAATAAAAATGTAAGGTGTGGTTTAACCCTGAAGTCAAAATCAATCCAATACATTTTGGACCTGAAGACGGAACACCTCCCCATTGTAAAAAAACCCTACAAATTGATGCTGTAGAGACTTTACACAATTGTGTGTCTACAAACTTTATAAAACCGGCACTAACTTGTGTTTTGGTATATCCTTTCAGGATATTGCAGCCTTGGAAAGTCAGCCTCTACTGGGATTCACAGTCAAAGTCGTACAGGATGAGAGCACCGAACTGAAAGCCATTCATCTGCTGCACAAAAACACTTTATTTTACATCTTCAGAGCTGATGATGCAAACACAACAGAAAGGTAAGTTCCAACTGTGGGTCAGTTAGGATAGGTGGGAAAGTGCTCTTTGTATTAAAGTGCACCTAGCCTTTAGGGCAACCCAGCCCCCAGGCTGCGGAATGGTACCAGTCCATGGCCTGTTGTTAAGCAGACCACCATTACAGCAGGAGGTGAGTGCTGTCATGAACAGTGGTCCATTTAGCAGCCTGTGTGTGTATTTGCTCAGTCTGCTGACTGGCTGCCTATTAGCAAGACAGGGGAGGGGTTGCAGAGCAAGAGAGCTGGAGACTTTCCATAACAATCGGGTGATCACCCGCTTGTTAATATAAGTTTGGCAGTTCCCACTCTCTGTCCTGATTTGTAGCCTCCCATCTGCCTGCCCCGCCCCTGCCTTGCTAATAGGCTGACATGAGAGAATATACACAGGCTGCTAAATGCCTCTGCCCTGCCAAAGGTGAGACAGATTAAAATGGGCACTGTGCAGGGAGGACTGTGATTAGGGGGGCCATGACTGCAGGGAGGACTGTGATGGGGGGCACATTAATCAAGAGAGAACTGTGATGGGGAGCATGACTGCAGTCAGGACTGTGATTGGAGAGGGGCAAGACTGCAGGCAGGACTGTGATTCAAGAGGGGGGCATGACTGTGATTGGAGAGGGGGCATGACTGCAGGCAGGACTGTGATGAGGGGGCATGACTGCATTGAAGACTGTGATAGGGGGGGGGCATAAATGCAGGGAAGACTGATGGGGGGAGCCATAAATGCAGGGAAGACTGATGGGGGGGGGCATTACTGCACAGAGGACTGTGATGGGGGCCATGACTGCAGGGAGGGAGGACTCTTATGGGGGGGGGGCATGACTGCAAGGAGGGAGGACTGTGATGGGGGGGTGCATGACCGATAGGGGGGCCATGACTGCATTGAGGATTGTGATGGGGGGGGGGGCATGACTGCAGGCAGAAAATGGGGGTATGACTGCACAGAGTACTGTAATGGGGGGGCCATGACTGTAGGGAGGGAGGAATGTGATGGGGGGGGGCAATAATGCAGGAAGGACTGTAATTGGGGGCCATGACTGCAGGGAGGACTGTGATGGGGGGGCGCATGACTGCAAGGAGGACTGTGATGGGGGGCGCATGACTGCAAGGAGGACTGTGATGGGGGGGCGCATGACTGCAAGGAGGACTGTGATGGGGGGCCCTGACTGCAATGAGGGCTGTGATGGGGGGCGCATGACTGCAAGGAGGACTGTGATGGGGGGCCCTGACTGCAATGAGGGCTGTGATGGGGGGGCATGACAAAAATGACCAACTTCTTCTAAATATCCGTTTATTAGCTACTGTGTACATGAAGCCTTAAAGCAATCAAACTTTATTTTGAATGTTGATGTGTTGGCTACATATACAGCAGGCTAATGGGAAAGCGGGCACCAGCAGATAGAACGTGAGCTTTTGGGGGTTGCACAACCAGGCAGTATAACAATGGGTGAGCCCAAATAACTGGCCATCGCTGCTATGCTATTGTGACTGGTCAGGGTATTTAAAGGAAAAGCCAAAAAGCCAACTTTATAAATGTAATTACTTGTATATTTTTTTTTGTTAGTCTAACATGTGCTAACTTGTTGTTGGTAAATACAAATGCACCCGCTCATTTGACTGACGTATGAATGTTTAAATTGTAATATGAATTCAGATAACGTTGGCGAGATGGTGCAGTGATGGGCCCAACATTTCCTCCTGGGTACTGTGTCTTAAACAGGCTCATGAAAAGACTACCACAATTACTATAGTAGTTTGTACTGTTGTATGCACTAGCTTCATGACTAGTTGAAATGACAACTTTTTTTTCCGGTTTCTTTTCTCCAAGGTGGATTGAAGCTTTTCAAGAAGGAACAGTATTGTAACAACACTTGGAGACCTGCTAGTTATATGGACACTACATACTGCCATAGCATTTTTATATATAATTTCATATTTTTGGATATTCATGTTTTTTTGATCTTTTATACATTTGTAAATTAGTTTGTTCCAACTTCTGTACAGATTATTTATTAAATACAGATTTCAACCTGGTTAAATATGTATTCAATGTGTTCAGACTTTTTGTGTTAAGTATCTGTGTATTAATTTGGAATTGAAATGTAAGTGCTATTATGTAATGCAAGGGGCGGACCGACAACTCATGGGGCCCCTGGGCAATAGGAGTTAATGGGGGCCCCAGGCTTACAGAAGCCCGCCACGTTTTTAATGCAACATTAATATGGGCATACCCATGTGGAGGGGCTCCAAGCTCAGGGACATGCAGAGTGGCATGAGACCTAAAGCTGGTGATCCAGTAAACGCACCAGGAGCCTCTCATGGGCAGTGCCACCTTACGAGCATCATGGGCCCCTGGGCAAAATAATGCACTGGGACCCCTACCAGGGAGATGATGACCTGCGGCATGCATAGCTCACAATGGCGAACAATGGACATGGCCAGTAGGAGAGTCTTGAACGAAGATTGAACATAATATGCATCTGCTGTATACAATGCAAACATACCACAGTCCTTTTGCCCATAAAATTCTAATTACTGTGTCGCTACCGATAATCTCGCAGACACAAATAAATCTCAGTCAAAGGATCATTTGTTTTTAAAATAATTTTCTTTCTCGTACATCACGGGACACAGAGCGGCATATTCATTACTATATGGGTTATATGGAGTACCTTCAGGTGTGGACACTGGCAATCTCAAACAGGAAGTCCTCAGTTTTTTCGCCAGTGTCTTAGGTGTTGGTCACGGAATAGCTTTGCTCCACATCCTTGGGATTAAGGGCGGGCTAACCGGATCTGTCCAAGGAGCCTCAGTGCCAAAGTGGACAGTACCCGGGCCCCAAACCGTGGGGTTTTGCCTATAATGCTCCTCTTTGGAGGGCTGGACCCTGGGCCCAGGACTTGGAGTTCGTAAAGACCATAAGTTCCTGTTTGCCAGGGTGCTATATAGGTCCAGGACAGTGGGTACCTTCATAGGACCCCAGGGCCTGAAGGTCTATTACGCTACCCATGGAGATGGGAGAAGATTGGATCGTTTTGCTAGACAAACATCCTGCAGCATGGAGCAGGTAAGAGGGGAGCCTGCGGGACTTGGTTCGACAGCAGGCTCTCCGGGGTAACCTAAAAGGGGGGTAGCCTAAGTATGCTCTGCATTGGCAACCTTGCTCACTATGTCTGAGAAGACAGGATGATCCCATTTCCCCCATCACTAGGTTCCCCTGTCTAAGAATTGTGTTTGCTAGCTACCTGCTGCTTTCTTCCTAGGGCTAGTAAGGATCCCTATGGGGCCTTTTGGAGAGTCCTACCTGGCCGGGGGTTTGAATCTGCCGCCTGGTACTGCAGTCCTGGGTCTCCAGCAGCGCGGCTCCTCCATGTTCTTCCTGCTCCGGCATACGCGTGCGCGCGCACGTCTTATAGACGTTTTTCACGCCGTTCGGAGGGGAGGGCGGGGGGGGCGTGCCTGCAGCGTCATCAGGGGCGCGCCTTGTGCTGTTATAGATCAGCAGGCATAGTCAGTGCTCAGTCTGAGGCTGATCTCAAAGGGAGAGGACGCAGAGCGGCAGAACAGTGACTCCCGGTGGCGGAAGAGGGGTAGTACATGCTGGACTTTGTTCCAATGCCTTTCTGTTAAGCCAAAAAATCCCCCTTTTTGCAACAGGTTGGAGGCTGGCAAACTAAGTTTGGGGTCGCTGTATGTTTGAAAAAAAAAAAAAAAAAAAAAGAAAGAGACTTATATATTTAAAAAAATAAAAATAAAAAAAAAAAAACATACGGGGCCCCATCAGTTTTTGGGCATTAGTGAGCTATTGTCCCCTATGCTCTAGTTTTGTACTCCTGGCCACTACAGTCTGTTGTTGTTGGCGGAGTCCCTCGATTTTGTATTATGGCTTCCAAAGGTTCGGGGTCAAAGGGTACAAAAAAGACCAAAAAACAAAGGGGTTCCCCCTCTGATTCTGATGATATGCCGATACTTTCCCCGCAGCTTATTCCCATAAAGGTCGCCTTGGATGAGCCATTAGGGGGGTCTGGTGCGGAGGCTGGCCCAGATCAGCCCAGCCCTGTGTTTATCACAGAGGAGATGCTAGCTGTATCCCTAGGGGGGCTAGAAGAGAGAATAGCAGCATTGATCGCTAGAGCTATTCCTGGCAAGAAACGGGTTAGATCCCCATCACCAAGAGGTGTATCCTCAGATGCTGAAATTCTCTCTCCGGAGGAATTGGAATCGCAGGAGGATCAACTAGACCTGAACCAAGAGGGTTCAGGGGTTGAGGGATCTACCTCTGAGGAACCATTTTCAGACTCCCAGACAGAGAGACTGTGGGTACAGTCTTTGACGGACATGGTCCGCTCGGCATTTAATTTACCATTGCCAGAGCCTCAGGTTCCTCCGGTATCCTCTCTGGGCTCTTTGAAAGCTCCGTTAAGCAACGCAGTTTTTCCGGTCCATCCTCTCTTGGAGGAATTGATCTTTCGGGATTGGGTACGGCCGGACAGGATTTTTCTGCCACCGAAGAGATTTGCGGTCATTTACCCTATGGAGGAAAAATTCTCCAAGAGGTGGAAGCTCCCAGTGGTGGATGCAGCCATCTCATGTGTGAATAAATCACTAACTTGCCCGGTGGAAAACATACAAATGTTTAAAGATCCGGTTGATAAACGGTTAGAGACACTTTTAAAAGCCTCCTTTGCTACGGCAGGAGCAGTGGTACAGCCAGCTGTGGCTGCAATTGGAGTTTGTCAGGCGTTAAAGGACCAGACAAAAGAAATGCTAAAGGACATGCCTACCCAACAGGCAGAAGAGTTTTCTGACATTCCCAGAGCTCTGTGTTTTGCGGTAGATGCTATAAAGGATTCCATCCAGCAGGCCTCTCGTTTATCACTATTTTTGGTGCACATGAGAAGGCTCTTATGGTTGAAGAACTGGGCGGCGGAGCCCCCATGCAAAAAGCTTCTGGCAGGGTTTCCCTTCCATGGAGGACGACTCTTCGGGGAGGATCTGGATAAATACATTCAGACTATTTCAAGTGGCAAAAGTACCCTTTTACCGGTCAAAAAGACATTCCGGGGTCCTACATTTAAGAGGCAGCTCTTTCCTGTCTCAGGGCCCTCAAATTCCAGGCAGTATCGACGGCCGCCTGCACGATCCAACGTTAACAGTAGATCGCAGGGACAGGCCCCTGGGGGTAAGAGACCATGGTATCGCAAGCCGACAAAGACAGCCCCTAAGTCTGCCTTGTGAAGGGGCGCCCCCACTCTCGCGGGTGGGGGGAAGGCTTTGTTTCTTCTCAGAAGTTTGGGAAGCCAAGATCCCCGACAAATGGGTCCGGGCGTCTGTAACCGCAGGCTACAGACTGGAGTTTCTAAACTTTCCTCCGCCTCATTTTCAAGAGTCAAGGCTACCAAAGAAGGCCTCGATGCTGGCAGCTTTGGCTCACCTGCTTTGCCAGGACGTAATAATAGAGGTGCCAGCCCAAGAGCAAGGGCTAGGTTTCTATTCCAATCTCTTTGTCATACCAAAGCCCAACGGCGACGTCAGGCCAATCTTGGACCTAAAGAGTTTAAACGGTTACCTAAGGGTTCGTTCCTTCCGGATGGAATCCATCCGGTCAGCAGTCGCCACGCTCCAGAGGGACGATTTTCTGGCTTCCATAGACATAAAGGATGCTTACCTTCATGTACCAATCTTTCAGTCGCATCAAAGATTTTTACGCTTCGCGGTGGGGCAGCGACACTTCCAATTCAGGGAGCTCCCCTTCGGGCTAGCCACGGCCCCCCGGGTATTCACGAAGATCCTAGCCCCAGTTTTAGCCAATCTAAGGATCCAAGGGGTCACAGTCCTAGCATACTTGGACGAACTTTTAATCATAGATCACTCACGGCCGTGTCTGCAACAGGCAGTAAACCTCACGGTTCAGTACCTCGAAGGGTTCGGCTGGGTCCTAAACCGGGAAAAGTCAGCGTTCCAGCCTACAAAGCAGTTGGAATACCTCGGCATGAGGTTAGACACAGAACAGCAAAGGGTGTTCCTGCCCCTTGTAAAGATCGAGGCTATCAAGGGGTTGGTTCAGTTGGTTCTAAGCAAGAAAAAAACAACTATTCGCCTGTGTATGCGATTACTAGGCAAGCTAGTGGCCACGTTCGAGGCAGTACCATACGCTCAGATCCACACTCGCGTCCTACAGGCAGCCATTCTAGTAGCCTGGGGCAAGAGAGCACATGCCTTAGAGTCCCCTTTGACGCTATCATCAAGGGTCCGACAAAGCCTGGCCTGGTGGTTGAACCCTCAGAATCTTCTAAAGGGAAGATCCTTCAGCCCTCTTGTCTGGAAGGTAGTTACCACAGACGCCAGCCTGGCAGGCTGGGGGGCGGTCTTCGAGGGGTTCTCTCGCCAGGGAACTTGGGTGGAAACAGAGAGGCAGCTCCCCATCAATATCTTGGAGATCAGAGCTGCTCGCCTAGCCCTCCTGGCATGGACCTCCAGATTACAGGGGTCCCCGGTGAGAATCCAGTCAGACAATGCCACAGCGGTGGCATACATAAACCACCAAGGGGGAACCAGGAGTCAGGCCGCTCAAAGGGAGGTGAGCTTGATTTTTCAGTGGGCAGAGGTTCATGTACCCTGCATTTCGGCGATATTCATTCCCGGAGTGGACAACCTGCAGGCAGACTTCTTAAGTCGCCAGATTCTGTCGCCAGGGGAGTGGTCTCTGCATCCCCAGGTCTTTCAGACAATCTGCCAGAAGTGGGGAATGCCAAACGTAGATATAATGGCATCCAGGTTCAACAAGAAACTAGACAGGTTCATGTCTCGAGCGAGGGACCCTATGGCCTGCGGAACCGATGCGTTGGTTTGCCCTTGGCATCAATTCAAACTTCTATATGCATTCCCTCCGCTACAGTTACTTCCTCGCCTGTTGCGCAGGATCAGAGTGGAGCACAAGCCAGTCATTCTAGTAGCTCCAGCTTGGCCCCGGAGGACATGGTACTCACTAGTCCTGAAGATGGCAGTGGGAGACCCTTGGACTCTTCCTCTACGACCAGACCTACTCTCACAAGGCCCGATCCTCCACCCTACATTACAGCGTCTAAATTTGACGGCCTGGAGGCTGAATCCCTGATTCTCAGGGGTAGAGGTCTGTCTAGGCAGGTAATTCCTACCCCGATTAGGGCTAGAAAGCCGGCCTCCAGGGTGATTTATTACAGGGTGTGGAGGAACTACGTAGGCTGGTGTGAATCCAAAAGATGGAATTCCCGCAAATATACCATTGATAGGGTGTTAAGTTTTCTCCAGCTAGGAGTGGATAAAGGCCTGGCATTAAGCACAATTAAGGGACAGATTTCAGCTCTGTCAGTGTGGTTTCAGAGGCCGCTGGCCACCCACTCGCTGGTAAAGACCTTCATACAGGGGGTCTTGCGTATTAATCCTCCTGTCAAGTCACCAATTTGTCCATGGGACTTAAATCTTGTCCTGTCCACTCTACAGAAACAACCCTTTGAGCCGTTGGCCGAGATTCCTTTAGTTTTACTGACAAGAAAGTTGGTATTCTTGGTCGCCATAGTTTCGGCCAGGAGAGTGTCAGAGTTAGCAGCCTTATCGTGTAAGGAACCATATCTCGTTCTACATAAGGACAGGGCAGTTCTCCGGCCCCATCCTTCCTTTCTACCAAAGGTTATATCCAATTTTCACTTGAACCAGGATTTGGTACTTCCATCCTTCTTTCCGAAACCCACATCTAGAAAGGAGGGGTTGCTGCATACCTTGGATATTGTCCGGGCCATGAAGGCCTATCTTAAAGCTACAGAAAAGATCCGGAAAACAGATGTGTTGTTCGTTCTACCAGATGGCCCCAAGAAGGGGCAGGCAGCTGCAAAATCCACCATCTCGAGATGGATTAGACAATTAATCATTCAGGCCTACGGTTTGAAGAGGTTGCCTCCTCCTTTGTCGGTAAAGGCCCATTCTACCAGGGCCATGGGCGCCTCCTGGGCAGCACACCATCAGATCTCTATGGCTCAGATATGCAAGGCGGCGACGTGGTCATCAGTCCACACGTTTACGAAGTTTTATCAACTAGACGTGAGAAGGAATGCGGATTCTGCCTTTGGACAGGCAGTACTACAGGCTGCAGTTTAAGATCCTCGGGATCAGGGGCACCCTTGGTTGTAAAAAAGAGAAAAAAAAAAAAAAATGTTTTTTCTTGACTAAGTTGGATTTATTATTATTATTTGAGTATACCTCTAAATTAAATCTCGTTTGAGAAGATGTCTCCCTCCCCTCATTAAAGCATTGCTTTCGGACATCCCATATAGTAATGAATATGCCGCTCTGTGTCCCGTGATGTACGAGAAAGAAAAAGGGATTTTTAAATACAGCTTACCTGTAAAATCCTTTTCTTGGAGTACATCACGGGACACAGAGCTCCCACCCCTCTTTTGGGAAACATTTTGGGAGGCATACTGCTTGCTACAAAACTGAGGGACTCCCTCTAGGGGAGGGGGTTATATAGGGAGGGGACTTCCTGTTTGAGATTGCCAGTGTCCACACCTGAAGGTACTCCATATAACCCATATAGTAATGAATATGCCGCTCTGTGTCCCGTGATGTACTCCAAGAAAAGGATTTTACAGGTAAGCTGTATTTAAAAATCCCTTTTTTCCATTATATATGTTTTTATGCAGGGGGAAAAAAAAGGATATTTTTGTTTTACTGAGGCTAGAACTTAATTAAAACCAGCAACTCTTGAGACAATGAACACCTTGGTTAGGTCTGTGTACAATATAATGTATAGAGTACAGGGGTCAGGAGTAACAAACAAAACATATACTGTAGAGCAGTGGTCCCCAACCTTTTTGGCACCGAGGACCGGTGTTGTGGCATAGAATCGGGCCAAGGCCCGGGGGGGTTGGGGTATTGTGTAGCTTTTTGCAGGCAATTTGTTGGGGAAATGGCTGGTGTTAGCGCTACAACCATTACAGAACAATGGCTAATATGGTGTTGGGATGATTAAAGTGCATTATTTCTGTCATTGCATTGTAATATAAAATGAAATGGTTCAAACTCACCATAATGCAGAATCTGCCACCAGATGCTGTTTGTCACTTGCCACATCACCTGCCACCAGGTGTGGATTGCCACGTCACCTGATGTGGTTTGCCACCTGCCATTAGTTTTTGTTTTTTTTTGTCACCTGCCATGGTGGTAGCACAGGCCAGTGAAGGAGAATAGCATTAATGCGGGGCGGGCTGTGAGTGCTGTTTGGGCGGAAGTGCCTTGATCCGGCGGGGGTAAGAGATGTCATATTTTGGCTTGCCCGCTGCCGCATCTCACACAGTGCAGCCTTCGCGGCCCGGCTGCAAATTGGTCATGGCCCGGCAGTGGGCCGCGGACTGGGGAACCCTGCTGTAGAGAACAGCAGTCAGGATGAGCGCCATGCTCACATCAGAGTTCTCCCTTACATCAAAGTCCTCAACATTCTCCCTATACATCACAGTCCGCAGAGCCCCACCATACAGCAGAGCCCCCAGAGTGGCACCCTACACACACACACACATTTTTACATTAGTGCTTGATGTGGTAAACAATATGAGGTCATATCTTGACGGTTTCAATTTGCATGCAATCAGGCAGGCCCTTGCACTACATGGTTTTGGTAAATCTAAAAGGAAATCGGACAATAACAGTCGAACAACAATAGTGTGTATGGGGGTCTAAGACTTTAAACACTTTTTAATTTTAATGCATCTAGAATAGCTCAGAATGCTTTCCTCAGTTTTAACAAATATTTCATCTGCTTAGTCATAGGTCACTGATGGTGAACCTTGGAACCCTAAATGTTTTGTAACTACATTGCCTATCAGGCGCCACTGCACTGAAGAGTGCATGAGCATCGTGGAAAATGTAGTTCCAAACCATCTGGGGTGCCAAGGTTTACCATCACTGGCATAGGTGGTCTGAAAGAAAACACTCAAGGCCCATACACACAGTAGGACATCCAACAAAATTTCCCTTGGATTTTTGTCCTAATTGATTTGTCCGGTCACACCCATAGCATACACACAGTCAGACTTTTCTGCAAACTTTTCTAAAACTTTCCCATCATCACGTGGTTTTTCTGCTCTTTACCGCCACCCTTTGGTTAACTTCTGCTATTGTTGGTTGATTTTAACATTGGTTCTGAGCATGCGTATTTGCACTTTGCACAAAAGTTGGTTGGATTGCTGTACACACGGGTCACACAAAGCACCATCAGACTTTTGTTGCTGAAAAGTTGGTCCGTTCGCAGACCCAACTTTTTGTCAGATGAAACCTGAAAAAGTTGGTCCGATGGAGCGTACACACGATCAGACAAATTTGAAAAGTTGCAGATTTTGAAGTTGGTTGGCCAAAAGTCTGACCGTGTGTATGGGGCTTTACTGGTAGTACAGATGGGCATACTTCAGTGCCGACTCATTAATGTGAGAAAAGTTTGAACATATGGAATTTCCCCATGGAATTTTAACAAAGTTTTTTTTTCCCCATTAGGTGATCACTTTAGTGTATGTATAGTAAAAAACCTTTTTTTTTTATGGTTAAAAAAAAAATATATATATCATCCTGAACTTTTAAATCCTGCCCCAGGTAAACAGTGTATAGAATCCCTTCTACACTTCCCAGAATCTAGCGGGTGGCTTTCTTGTTTACATCGCCAGATACAGCACTATATTGGGTAAGGTACCCTTTATGTTAATGCACACATCAACCTCTTCACTACAACTGCAAATATGAATTGTAGTCAATGAACGGTCTGTGTCACAGCAGAGATATTGATTTGTAGCTCAGCCACTGAGCCATCAACCTTTTACAGCATTTGGAGCTATCTACGGAATTCTCAGCTTCTGTAGCTACTCGTTATCCAGCACAGCTGCTGAAAATCATAGAAATATAGGCAGCTGCAAGTATCCAAAGAAATGATAGCTGCTTCATTCTCTGTGGGAAAATTAAAACCGTACTGCATTTAAAAAAAAAAAAACACTGGCGGTGGAGTAAAACATTCCACAATGCATTATTTTACCTGTACATACACTATATTGCCAAAAGTATTGGGGCCCCTCCAAATCATTGAATTCAGGTGTTCCAATCACCAACATGGTCACAGGTGTATAAAACCAAGCACATACTGCTTCTACAAACATTTGTGAGAGAATGAGTCGCCCCCAGGAGCTCAGTGAATTCAAGCGTGGTTCTGTGATAGGTTCGTCCATATGGGAAATTTCCTTGCTACTAAATATTCCATGGTCAACTGTGGTATTATAACAAAGTGGGAACAACAGCAACTCAGGCACAAAGTGGTAGGCCACGAAAAATGATAGAGTGGGGTCAGCGCATTCTGAAGCCGCCGGTTCGCAGAAGTCAGCAACTGTCTGCAGAGTCAATAGCTATAGACTCCCAAATTTCGTGTGGCCTTCAGATTAGCACAACAGTGAATAGAGAGCTTCATGGAATGGGTTTTCATGGCCGAGCAGCAGCATCCGTGCCTTACATCAGTGTTTTTCAACTCCAGTCCTCAAGGCACACCAACAGGTCATGTTTTCAGGCTTTGCATTATTTTGCACAGGTGATTTGATCAGTTTCACTGCCTTAGTAATCACCACAGCCATTTCATCTGAGGGACATCCTGAAAACTTGACCTGTTGGTGTGCCTTGAGGACTGGAGTTGAAAAACACTGCCTTACATCACCAAGTGCAATGCAAAGCGTCTGATGCAGTGGTGTAAAACATACCACCACTGGACAGGACACTAGAGATGCATTCTCTGGAGTCACGAATCACGCTTCTCTGTCTGGCAATCCGATGAACATGTCTGGGTTTGGCGATTGCAGGAGAACGGTAATTGCCTAATTGCATTGTGCCAAGTGTAAAGTTGGATGGAGTGGTGAATATGACATGGGGTGGTTTTCAGGGGTTGGGCCTGGCCCCTTAGTTCTAGTGAAGTGAACTCTTAAGGCGTCAGCATACCAAGACATTTTGAACAATTTCATGCTCCCAACTTTGTGGGAACAGTTTGGGGATGGCGCTTTCCTGTTCCAACATGACTGTGCACAAAGCAAGGTCCAAATTCCAAAGAATTGGATAAGAGCCAGAGGCTTTCTGGAGTGTCGCAGCTCTTGAACCTCTCCTCCCCTTCTTCCACCGATAATGTACAGGCAGGGTTTAAGTACCTAAGCCATGGTGGTTATTTCCACAAGTGGTGCTCTGATCACGTTGCTTGTCCACTGTGCTGTATGTATGCTCTCTCACCGCACCCAGCATGTAGTCCCGTATGTCTGCACGGATCACAAATGCAGATTCACTGGGTGTCCTAATGGAGCATACGTGGGGGGTATGCAAAACATGTTAACATAGGCAGCGCAGTGGGGCCCTGCGTTCCATGTGGTCCACCCTGTGAATCTGGATTTGTGATCCGTGCAGACATACTATACGTGACTACATGCTGGGTGCAGTGAGCGAGCATGAATACAGCACGGCATGCTCCACAAGGCAAACAATGTGATCAAAGCACCACTTGTGGGATAAACCACCACGGCTTATGGTACTTATACCCCACCTATACACTATCGGAGGAGAGGTTTGAGCGCTGCGAAGTGGTGAAAGCCTCAAGGCAGCCCCTGTCTCTTATCCAATTTCTTGTAGCTTCAAATGTAACCACTGGGCACCTAAACCCCCTTAATAACCAGACCAATTTTCAGCTTTTGGTGCTCTCACATTTTGAATGACAATAACTCGGTCATACAACACTGTAGCCAAATGAAATTTGTCTTTTTTTTTTCCATAAATAGAGCTTTCTTTTGGTGGTATTTGATCACCTCTGCGGTTTTTATTTTTTTCGCTATTAATGAAAAAAGAACGAAAATGTTGTAAAAAAAATGAATCAAGCACTGATGGGCACAGGCGGCACTGGTGTGGCTCAGATGACGCTGGTGCAGCACAGGCGGCACTCGTGTGGCACAGGCGGCACTGGTGTAGCACAGGTGGGTCACAGATGGTGCTGGTGGGTCACTTACGGTTTGTCACTAATCTCTCTCCTCTTCTCTCACTCAGCAATGGTGTGAGGAGAGGAGAGAGATGACCTGCAGGTTACCCATGAGCCCAGGTTTGTTTACATTTGTGATTGCGCCGTCATTGGACGGCGCAATCACGTGGTAAGGAGCTGCTTCCATTGGCTCCTTACCGCGATCCTTGTTGCTGCGGGTCCCGTGGACCCGGCGAGCGCCGGTGATCGCGTGTGCGCGCCCGCGGATCTGACTATGGGAGGACGTCTATGGACGTCCGGTTAGAGTTAGGGAACCGCCTTATGAACGTATTTCGTCTATAGGGCGGTTACTAAGTGGTTAAATAGCTTCTGAATATACAGTGCCTTCAAAGTGTTCATACCCCTTTTCCACATTTTGTTAGGTTACAACCAAAAACTTAAATGTCATTTATTGAGATTTGATGTGATAGACCAACACAAAGTGGCACATAATTGTGAAGTGGAAGTAAAATGATAAATGGTTTCCAACATTTTTTACAAATATCTGAAGTGTGGCATGTATTTGTATTTAGCCCCCTTTACTCTGATACCCCTAAAACTAAAATCTAGTGAAACCAATTGTCTTCAGAAATCACCTAATTAGTAAATAGAGTCCACCTGTGTGTAATTTAATCTCAGTATAGATACAGCTGCTCTGTGAAGCCCTCAGGAGGTTTGTTAGAGAACCTTAAATGAACAAGCAGCATTACAAAGACCGAGGAACATACCAGACAGATCAGGGATAAAGTTGTGGAGAAGTTTAAAGCAGGGTTAGGTTGTAAATAGAAAATATCCCAAGCTTTGAACATCTCAGGGAGCACTGTTCAATCCATCATCCAAAAATAGGAGTATGGCACAACTGCAAACCTACCAAGACATGGCCGTTCACCTAAACTGACAGGCCGGGCAAGGAGAGCATTAATGAGTGAAGCAGACAAGAGGCCCATGGTAACTCTGGAGGAGATTCACAGCTCAGATGGGAGAATCTGTCCACAGACCAACGATTAGTTGTGCACTTCATAAATCTGGCCTTCATGGAAGAGTGGCAAAAAGAAAGCCATTGTTGAAAGAAAGCCATAAAAAGTACCGTTTTCAGTTTGCTAGAAGCATGTGGGGGACACAGCAAATATGTGGAAGAAAGTGGTCTGGTCAGATGAGACCAAAATGTAACTTTTTGTCCTAAAAGCAAAACGCTATGTGTGGTGGAAAACTAACACTGTACATCACCCTGAACACACTATCCCCACCGTGAAACATGGTGGTGGCAAAGTCATGTTGTGGTGCTTTTATTCAGCAGGGACAGAGAAGCTGGTCAGAGTTGATGTTGATCAAATACAGGGCAATCTTAAAAGAAATCCTGTCTGCAAAAGACTTGCGGGGTGGACAACAATTATAAACAGCCAGAGCTACAATGGAATGTTTTACTGTGGATCAAAGCATTTTCAAGTGTTAGAATGACCCAGTCAAAGTCCAGACTTAAATCTAATTGAAAATATGTTGCAAGACTTGAAAACTGCTGTTCACCGACGCTCTCCATCCAATCTGACTGAGCTTGACCTATTTTGCAAAAAAGTAATTCTAGAAGACATACCCAAAAGAGACTTGCAGTTGTTATTGCAGTGAAAAGTGGCTCTACAAAGTATTGACTGGGGGGGGGGGGGATTTCGATGGGTATGAATACACTTTTTTTGGGACCAGTGACCTTTATACAGCAATCGGTGCTATAAAAATGCACAGATTACTGTATAAATGATGCTGGCAGGGAAGGCGTTAGCACTAGAGGGTGATCAAGGGGTTAAATGTGTTACCTGGGAAGTGTTTCTAACTGTGGGAATCACTAGGAACAGTCAATTTTCTTTACTGCCCTAACAGAAAGTGGATCTGTTGGTTTACATTGACAGTCCCTGTTCTGCTACCCCCCACATATTGTATTTCAAAATGTGTCACCTTGGCTTCCCCAATTTGTATCAGGGCTGTAGGGAATGGGGGACTCTCCTCCATACTTTGTAGTCTTGCCCCAAAGCCACCTGATTCTGGACATGGGTATACACTATAAAAATCAGTCTTGAACATCACTCTAGCCTGCAATCCCTGGGAAGCTCTGCTGTATAAACCAAATCCGACCCACTCTTCTACTCAGAGAAAGCTGGTGGATTTTGTGTTGCCGGCAGCTTGCCAAACTTAGAGAAACATTTCTCAACTTTGCTGAGGTACAGAAAAGTTGACTGGGGACCACTCCCTTGGCCTTTGCGACTCTACTCTTTCCTGGTTCTACTCTTACATATCTCAGCACACATACAACACCATCTCCTCCACTCTGTTGGGGTACCCCAAGGCTCTGTCCTATTCTCTATCTCTACACTTCCGCTCTGGGTCAGTTGATAACCTCCCATAGCTTCCAACACCACCTCTACGCCGACGACACTGATCTATTTCTCCATTCCCCAGCTCGCTCCCCTCACGTATCACAAATTTACAGAGCAACATCTCAGTATAGACATCACACCACTTCCTCAAACTTAATCTTTCTAAAACTAAGCTTGTAATATTTCCTCCTCCACCCCATTGTTACCACTGAGATCAACAGCAAATGACAGGGTGCTAGGTGTAATCCTTTGGGGCCCCCCACATCCAAACACTGGATAAATCCTACCACTTTAACCTCTGCAACATTTCCAGAATTTGCCCCTTTTTCACTAACACCACAAAACGTATTCATTCCTTGGTTATATCCCTGCCTTGACTTCTGCAACTCCCTCCTCACTGGCCTACCTTTACACAGGCTATCCCCCATCCAGTCTATTATAAATGCTGCTGCTATACTTATAACCAATCCATGGCTGCTGCCCCTCTCTGCCAATCCCTTCACTGGCTTCCACTAGCCCAACATATAAAAAATATTACATTTGTACCACCCCCCTTTAGATTGTATGTTCCATGAGCAGGGCCCTTCTATTCCTTCTGTATTGAACTGTATTGTAATTGTACCCCCCCCCCCCTCTATATTGTAAAGCACAAACGCAGACTGTTGGCGCTATATAAATCCTATATAATAATATTATACCATAGTTTGAAGACTCTAGAATTTTCACACAGACTATATAATATACACTGATGAGTTTTTATTTTTTTTACCAAAGAATTGTAGCAAATACTATTTGGACTAAATTTATGAAGACATTTTTTATTTGCAAAATTGTATAACAAAAGTTAAGAAAAACATTTGTTTAATTTTCAGTCTTTTTTGCTTTTTATAGACCCCAAAACAAAAATAATAAATTGCAGCTTACCAATTCTTTGTTGTGATGGCTGCATCAGCATTTTGAAAGACGAGCAACTTTTTTTTTTATCCTGGCTTGGTTTGCGAGTGTTGTCTCGCAAATTGAGCAGAATTCAAGCCAACGGGGTGTGCAGTACCGCATTTGGCAAGAGGTGTGGGGGCGTCGGTGACACTTTGAATGGTTTGGAGCCGTTCGGAAATACTCGTTCCTGGGTGTTTGAGTCTTCCCGAGGTCAGCTGAGCCGAGCCACTCTGGCACCCCCCACCTCTGGCCACATGCAGTATTGCATGCATAAGAAGTCAATGTGGAACAAATTATTTTCATTTCCATTGACTTCTATGGGGACACTCGCTCTGATATGCGAGTGCTTTGGATTACAAGCATTCTCCAGGAATGGAATATGCTCGTAATCCAAAGTTCCACTGTATGTCTTATTTTTCAAACTCATTTAACAGACCAAGCTGTCCAAAGTGGCAGTCAGATGTTTGAGACAAACTATTAAAAGCTGAACTAAACTCAATTTAACCGTTTCAGCCTGGGTTCACACCAATGCAAGAACCAACGCCGTTTCCCGCATCGCTCCTCTTCCGCAAGCAGTTCACACTGCCTTGTGCGAACTGCTGCGGGTGTCATTAACAAAGTTAATGACATCCCCAGTTTTGTTCACAGATCGCAGTGCAGGTCCGAATCACATGCGATCTCTAATGGCCCATACACGCGATCCGAATATCGGCCGACGGATCGTACGACTTTTTTCGCTTAATAATCGCGAGTAAAATAAAATAGGTTTTTAAACTCACGAAAATTCTCGTACGATAGAAAAAAACGATCGGAAGTGATGTCACATGTTGTAATGTATTTGTATTGTATTGTCGGACGACGGCTGTACTGACTAAACGAAAATCGGACGATCGGACGAGAAAAATTTTCGCGCTTGTCCGATCGAATTTAATCGGATGAACGGTCGTGATCGGCTGTCGAAAGTAGTGTACACGCGATCCGAAAATCGTACGATCCATCATCGGACGATTGTTTTCGTCCGATATTCGGATCGTGTGTATGGGCCATTAGATCGCATCAATGTGAACCCAGGCTCAAAAAACAGTTACATTGCTGGCATTGCTAACTGTCATATTTGCCAAGGCTCTCAACCAAACTGTCAAACCATCAAATGGCTTGTGTTACATGTGCAGCACCATGACAGTTACAGATCCAACAGAGGCTAGGATTACAGATTCCTTGGCTGAAAATGATTAGGAGGGTTTAGTTCCACTTTAAGACAAAACTAAACCCATAAATTTAACAGTTTCCCAAAAACAAGGCATGTTGTAAGGGTTAGCCAGCGAGGGAGTTGCAGAAGTCAATCTGGACCATGGTTAAAAAAAACAAAAAAAAACACCCTTATGCCACATACGTACGATCGGCTTTTGCCCAGCCAAATCACATCGGAGAAAAATAGAACATGTTCTATATGTAAACTCAGATGGAATTTATCGGAATTTCCGATTAAAAAAACTCAGATGGGGCTACACACGATCGGAATATCCAATGGTAAAAGTCCATCTGACTTTTTCCATCGGAAATTCCAATTGTGTGTACGCGGCATTAAGCTGGATTCGCACCTATGCATTTTTAGAGCTTTCTGCATTTTGCACTACAGAACGTGTTCCATAGGAAACCATGTTAAATGGACTGTACTGCAAATCAGCAAAAATCACTAAAAAATGCATAGGTGTGAATCCAGCTTTAAGGCCGGGTTCACACTATTGCAAATTGGATGCGGTAATCCCCACATCCTATTCGCAAAAGCATGAGAATGTGACTGGCTCTCTATGGAGCCAGTTCACATATCTCCGATGCAAATTTGCACAGGAGCCCTGTGCGTCTTTTGGCTTGTTTCAGGTCCGAATTTAGCCCACAATTTGGACCTGAAACGGTGAACGGGGACATACAGGACCCCTGTATCGCCATCCAGTGTGAACGGAGCCTGAAGAAATTATGCATCCATCACCTTTAAAGCAGACAAAGTTAAAAAAATATATAAAAATCAACAGGTAGGGTCTTTATTGGAAAAGAAACATGTATGGTCTCTTCTGCAATAAAATACACACCTGCTTGTTTGCAATATCCTGCAGAATGTACACTACACTCGCACATGTGCAGTTCAGTTTTTATTTCTGGTGTCTGTAGCCCAAGATGAAGGACTCCTGGATGTGCATAGGAGGGATGTCATCAATGCCAATCAACACATCCACAGACTGGAACCCGGAAGAAGCAGATCATTTTTACTTTAGTTCTGCTTTATGAATTGAGAAAAGAAAGAAAATCTCACGCCAAAATAAATATCTAGGTGAAGCTGCCCCCCAAAAAAATGAGAGATCTGAGTTCGCGTGATATGTGATGGTGGGTAGGGGGCGCTAAATAGTAATAAATGCAAAAGGTGTAATAGATAAACAATAATAATGATTATTGTTTATTACACCTTTTGCATTTATTACTATTTAGCGCCCCCTACCCACCGCTTTATGAATTGGTAATTTGCACCATTTCACATTTTAAGCCTTACAATGCATGCAGCAGCCCCACTGCACAGGGACATTCCTACTCCCCCCACAGTCCAGGTGTCACACATGACTCACATGTTGTACAGGCACTACACCTTGAAGTTGGTTTCATGGATTACAATGGAGCTACCCAAGCCCACGAATGCTCCTCCATACACCTCCTCCTTTCAGAAAGGGCTAGAATTATCTCACATAAGGACCTATGTAAGAAACAAAGCCTCTCTATCCATAGCACATTGTTCCTTCCATTCACTATGCAGAGCCCCCACTCTGCAGCCATTCCCTCAGCCCTCTTCCTTAGTGCGTCATCCCGCACAGGGCGCCCGCTGACGTCAGCGCGCCTTCAGCTACGCACCGGTCACGGGGAGGAGCTGCGCATTCGGCGGAGCTGAGGGAGGGTCACGAACTCTGACCCGCCGGGAACCGGGTGCGGTAGTTTACCGAGAACACGTCCTCTGCCAGGGGTGCGGCCTACCGCAGAGGCCAGGCCCGTTTCCCGGGACGCAGGTAAGAGGCGGGCGAACGCCTGAGGATACTACAAAGGCGGGGACTGCGGCTGTGTATGCGCGCCACTATGTACCGGCCATTCTAATGTAACGCGGAACCCCCCTTATCTCCGCACAGCCTCACTCGTGACTGCGTCCGGAGCGTCGTGCCCGAGTGACGCTTTAACCCTGTCACTGTGACCTCTGACCTCCACCCGACAGGAACAGCTTCCCGGACACGCAGCTTCCTCCCCCCTTCGCGCCTATGCACGCTCTGTGTGCCCTCCCTCTGTGCGCGCGCCTTAGGCGGGAGGGGAAGCGAGCATGGCGGAGTGTGAATCTATGACAGGCTCGTGTACGGCGGCGGCACATGGCGCCTATACCTGGACAGAGCCAAGGCCTTCCGTCCGCATTACACACCATAATCACTGTCTGGGCTGTGTGTATGTGTAAAGCCCAGCCTTCCCCTCTCGTGTCCTGAGTGACACTGAGCTGTATGGGGGCTTCCCTCCCCCACCTTATACTTGTATCTTCATAACCACTCATTTTATTACACAATTAGCCTTAGATTGAGAATAAAACTGCTCATACACTAGTAGGATTTCCTTAGAAAATTTCAGATCATGCATTCAAGTTTCTAATTGTTAGTGGGGTCACATCAACTTCTGTTTTGACCGGTGAGGTTATAAATGCACAAGATTTGCTGCGTTTTCCGCATTGCACTCCAAAGCAATCACACAAAACACATGCGATCTGCTGCGGGTGTCAATGCTATCTCAAAGCGGAGTTCCGCAAAAAAAAAAAAAAAAATCGGCTACAAATACTGCAGCTGCTGAATTTTATTATTATTATACAGGATTTATATAGCACCAACAGTTTGCGCAGAGCTTTACAACATCAGGGAACACAGTACAGTTACAATTCAATTCAATACCGGAGGGATCAGAGGGCCCTGCTCGTTAGAGCTTGCAATCTAGAAGACACTTAACTGGCCCAGGCGCCTTCAATGTCCTCATCCAAAGCCGATCTATCCCTCGGCTCCGGGTAGAGGTCCCAGCATCTTCCGTAAGAGAATCAGGAAGTGAAGCCTTGCGACTTCACAGCCTGGTTCCCTACTGGGCTGCGCTTCCTCACTGTTCCCTGTTGTGGGACCTGTGTGTCTCCCAGAAGACAGCATGGGGGGGGGGGCAGACATGGCGCAGATCGCCGTGGATACTGCAGCGATCTATGCCCAGAAGTATGAACAAATACGTGGATTAGACGGGGGGAGCAATCCGAAAAGTGGAAGTTCCATTTTTCCAGCCTGGGTAAAAATAATTAAGTCAGGAGCTACAAATACTGTAGTTTCTGACTTTTAATATTGGCACTTGCCTGTCCAAGGAGCCCGTGATGTCCACACCCAAGCCGATCTTCAGATCGACAACCAGGTGCTGCTGCCGCCGCCATTCCAGGTAAGGGAACATGGTAGTGAAGCCTTTCGGCTTCACAGCGGGTTCCCCATTGCGTGAAGCGCGCTGCCCTTTCTAATTGGCTTGGCAGCAGGGGAAGAAGGAATGGGGCCGAACTTCCGGGAGATCGGGTCTTGGCCCAGCTCCAGAAGTGAGGAACGTGACCTGTTAAGAACAGTTCCCCCTCCCCCTGAAAGGTGCCAAATGTCTCACAGGAGGGGAGGGGGAAGCGTATAAGCGAGAGTCCCACTTATGGGTGGAACTCAGCTTTAACGACACCCCAAAACAGATCGCAAAAGTGTGAACACCCATGCGATTCGGCTGGGGAAAAAAAAGGGTCCTGCACTATTTTGGAGCAGACACAATTTCAGCCATACAAAATGTATGGCTGAAATCGCACCGCACAGACATCGCATGTGATGTGCACAGGAATGCAGTGCGTTGATTTTTTTTTTGCGAACCACATGCAATGTCTTCCATGCACCAATGTGAACCTACTACCGACAGCGACTTTGAAATCGTGCAACTTCATCTGAAATCGCCACATGCCTCACAAAAAGGGTTCATGCGTGGCTCCAAAACTTTGCACTTATTTTGTTGTGATGTGATCTCTGCAATAAAAGTTTTTGACTGCAATTGACGATCCATTGTGTGCTGGCGAACATGTGTATTTATCTGTGATGTATCCAGCTGGTAATCGCTACAGCACCCGCTACAGAGGAGCCTGTAATCCAGTAATGTGTGCGATGGGAAAATAGATAAATCTTCCATCTGAAATCGTGCAATTTTAATGCTGCATGTCAGTGTGACTTGGAAGACATCTGTGCAGCTTAATGCAGAGATGCTTATGCAAGTCACACCTGAAATTGCTAAAAGTAGTGCAGGAACTACTACTCAAATCGATGATGCACCCCAGTGATTTAAACAGTGCGATTGCTGGCAATAGGATGCAATTTGACCTGTCAAATCGCATAACAAGTCGCTCCAATGTGAACAGGGGCAAAGCTGTGTTCTTTGCAGCAAATACATTTTCTTGAATCCCCCCCCCATCAACACATTCAATGTCGATGGGAGAAAATCTCCCATGGAGCTATTGTATTCTGAAAGAGGAAAGTTTCCCAGCCATTGGAACACAATGATCACTGCTGGCTGCTATAGTTGGCAGTAGTGATTGAACAAAAAAAAATGGCAAGCTGGATGTACTGATGTTGATTGATGAATCAACATCAGTATAACCAGCCTGCCCATACATGGATCAAAATTCAGCCGGGCCCTGTTGAACCAGTTAAATTTCAATCCATCTTTGGCCGGCTTAAGGGTTCATTCACACTGGTGATGGTAAAAGCAGGTGGTTGAGCCATAGTTTTACTGTCCACCTAACCACTTGCTGACCGTTGTAAACCAGTCAATATTTGCTTTTTGGGATTTTTTTATTTTTTTTTACCAAAACTGTAGCCTAAATTTTTGAAGAAATCAGATTTAAAAAATAAAAATTTTGAGGTTTTTTTACAGCAGAAAGTAAAAAAATATGTAATTTTTTTGTGTATAGCGCAACAAATAAAAAAAAAGTGATCAAATACCGCCAAAAGAAAGCTCTATTTGTGGGGGGGAAGGACATTTGGTTGCATGACCGCGCAATTGACATTTAGCCCTAGTTCACACTGATGCTACGTTGAAATCGTGCTACTTTACTTCAAGTAGCGCGATTTCAAAGTAGCAAGGTCGGCGCGATTTCAGGTGCTACTTGATAGAAATTTGTGTGGCTTCATACACAGATGTCTATAGAAATCGCACCTGAAATCTGCAAAAGTAGTGCAGGAACTACTTTTGCAAATCGGTGCGGCGCCGCAAAAAAAAACAAAACGGTGGAACAGTGGCATTCCTGCCAATAGGCTGCGACTTGTCATGCGATTTGATCTCTCAAATCGCTCCAATGTCAACCTAGGCTAAATGTAACGCAGTGCTGCATCGCAAAAAATGGCCTTGTCTTAACCTCCCTGGCGGTCTTCCCGTGTGTGGCACGGGGTGAGATTTTTAAGCTACGATCGGTAACCCCGTGCCACACACGGACTTGCCTCGCTGGATGCAGAAAAGAGTTTACTTACCTTTTCTCTGCGATCCAGCGATGAATCCCCGCAGTACACGGTGGCCGGATGTCCGCCTGATGCTGTGTGTACCGCCGATTCCCTTCCCTGCGAGCGTCGCGACATGGGGGGGGGGGGGGGAACGGCGCCAAATTCAAAAAAGTAAACAAACACTATACATACAGTACTATAAGATTACAGTGTACTGTATGTAAAAAATACACACCCCCCCATGTCCCTAGTGGTCTGCCCTGTACACTACATGTCCTTTTATATAATAAAAACTGTTCTTTCTCCCTGCAAACTGTAGATTGCTCATAGCAACCAAAAGTGTCCCTTTATGGCAAAAATTGTTTTAGAGCAGCTAAAAAACAGCGATAATAAATCAGAATCACTTGCAGAATTTAGCGATAGCGATTTATGGGGAAATTCGTCATAAAAAAAAAAAAATAATGACAGCAAAGATTCTGCAACTGAGCAAATGTCAGTGATTTTGATTTGATTACATTATTGAATAATTTTTACTATAATTATATTATTATTTGTTATAATTTTTTATAATTATTTATTATATTATAATTTTTAATAAAAAAAAAATCATACCCGGGATGCCTATTAGACTCTTGTTTGGATATATTTCAGTGAGTTATTCCTAAGAATTACAAGCCTACAGTATAAAACGCCAAATTCCCTTGCAAATAATGGTACCGCTTTCAGCACCTAAAATCTGAAAGAATCATACCGCCAGGGAGGTTAAAGGGTAAATCAGTTGCTAAACAGACAGGCAGCTGTTTAATTAAGCCTGGGTATACACAATGAGAATATCGGACGATCATGTGTTTTTTTTTCTGCATGATAGTCTCATATTGAAAACCAATAGATTACTTGAGTTACCACAACTTTGCAATATAATACATCACATCACTTCCAATATATTCTTTCATATCCGAGCATGCGTGATTTTTTTTTTGTACAAATACCATACTATAGTAGTACCTTGGATTATGAGCATAATCCATTTTAGAAGCATGCTTCTAATCTAAAACACTAGTATATCAAAGCGAGTTTCCCCATAAAATAATAAGATAAACTAAGATAATCCGTTCCACAGCCATTGCTGGTCTATGCAGTACTGTATGTGGCCAGAGGTGCAGGGGCGCCGTTGTATGCAGTACCGCATGTGGCCAGAGGTGCAAGGGTGTTGGAGACACTCGGGAAACAAGAGTCTCCAGTGCCCCTGCACCTCTGGCCAAATGCGGTACTGCACACCCTGGTGGCTTGAATTATGCTCGTCTTGTGAGACAACACTCGCAAAGCGAGTCAGAATAAAAAAAAATATGTAGCGCGTATTGTGAAACTCTCATAAACCACATTACTCGCAATCTGAGGTTCTACTGTAATTGTATGAAAATCATTGTTCTGGTATTGTATGGGAATCATTTTTGTGTTCGTCCCTTTGGATATTTTATGATGAACTGTTGTGATCGGTTCTCGAAAGTTGTGAAATTAATGACCAGGTTTATCAGACGATCGGTTTTCTCATCATGTGTACTAGGCATTAGGTCTGTACATGTGCCACACTGCATCCAGAACCAGTCCACACCATGAATTACACAGAAACATGCTGTGTGTTCCTGTGCAATTCACATGTAGTGCGTGCTGGACTGCACCAAAAGTAACAAATGCACTTATAAAACGCACAGCCACTGTATCTCATGGTACTACTGTACCATGTAATTCAGTGCAGACAAACGCACTGCGTTTGAGGTGTCGTTTAACCACTTGACCACTGGGCACTTAAACCCCTTTAATAACCAGACCAATTTTCAGCTTTCGGTGCTCTCACATTTTTAATGACAATAACTCAGTCATACAACACTGTATCCAAATGACATTTTTGTCCTTTTTTTCCCACAAATAGAGCTTTCTTTTGGAGGTATTTGATCACCTCTGCGGTTTTTATTTTTTTAGCTATAAATGAAAAAAAGAACGAAAATTTTGTAAAAAAATGAATTTTTCTTCATTTCTATTATAAAATTTTGCAAAAAAGAAATTTTTCTTCATAAATTTGGCCTAAAATGTATACTGCTACATATCTTTGGTAACAAAACAAAAAAAAATTGGATATTATTTAGTCTGGGTGAAAGTTATGGGGTCTACAAACTATGGTACCAATTACTGAAAATTGATGAATTTCATCACACCTGAAGTACTGACAGCCTCTCTCATTTCTTGAGACCCTAACATGCCAGAAAAGTACAGATACCCCCCAAATGACCCCTTTTTGGAAAGAAGACATTCCAAGGTATTTAGAAAGAGGCATTGTGAGTTTTTTGAAGTTGTCATTTTTTCCCACAATTCTTTGCAAAATCAAGATTTTTTTTATTTTCATTTTTTTCCCACAAAATGTTCATATTAGCGGGTTATTTCTCACACACAGCATATGCATACCACACATTACACCCCAAAACACATTCTGCTATTCCTCCCGAGTATGGCGATACCCCATGTGTGAGACTTTTACACAGCGTGGCCACATACAGAGGCCCAACATGCAGGGAGCGCCATCAGGCGTTCTGGAACACCCACACCAATTCTGACATTTCTCTCCTACATGTAAAAATCATCATTTATTTGCTAGATAATTACATAGAACCCCAAAACATTATATATGCTTTTTTAGCAAAGACCCTAGAGAATACAATGGCGGCCGTTACAACTTTTTATCTCGCATGGTATTCGCACAGCAATTTTTCGAACGCGTTTTTTTTGGAAACAAAACTGTTTTGTGCTTAAAAAAAAAAACAGTAAAGCTAGCCCAATGTTTTTGCATAAAATGAAAGATGAAGTTACGCCGAGTAAATAGATACCCAACATGTCACCCTTCAATATTGCACACACTTGTGGAATGGCGCCAAACTTCGCTACTTAAAAATCCCCATAGGCAACGCTTTAAATGTTTTTACTGGTTACATCTTTTTAGTTGGAGAAGAGGTCTGGGGCCAAAATGATTGCTCTCGCTCTAACGTTCGCAGCGATACCTCACATGTGTTGTTTGAACACCGTTTTCATATGTGGGCGGGACTTGCATGTGCGGTCGCGTCTGTATACGAGCACACGGCTACAGGGGCGCTGTAATTTTTTTTTTTTTTATTGTTCATTTTACTTTATTTATTTTAGTTTGACACGTTTTTCCCCAAAAATAAATGTTTTGATTACTTTTATTCTTATTACAATAAGACCCCACATCTCACCTCTAGGCTGGGAAGCCTGAAAAAAAAAACGATCGCAGAGTATTGCGCAGGGAGTATTGCGCAGGGAGTATTGCGCAGGGAGTATTGCGCAGGGAGTATTGCGCAGGGAGTATTGCGCAGTATTGTTCAGAGTATTGTGCGGGGGTACTGCAGAGTATTGTGCGGGGGTACTGCAGAGTATTGTGCGGGGGTACTGCAGAGTGTTGTTCAGAGTATTGTGCGGGGGTATGCAGAGTATTGTTCAGAGTATTGCAGAGTATTGTTCAGAGTATTGTGCGGGGGTATGCAGAGTATTGTGCGGGGGTACTGCAGAGTATTGTTCAGAGTATTGCGCATGGGGTATTGCAGAGTATTGCGCATGGGGTATTGCAGAGTATTGCGCATGGGGTATTGCAGAGTATTGCGCATGGGGTATTGCAGACTTTTTCCGTGGGCATGCAGACTTTTGCAGGGGGGTATGCAGACTTTTGCAGGGGGGTATGCAGACTTTTGCAGGGGGGTATGCAGACTTTTGCAGGGGGGTATGCAGACTTTTGCAGGGGGGTATGCAGACTTTTCCCGGGGGGTATGCAGAGTTTTGCAGGGGGGTATGCAGAGTTTTGCGCAGGGAAGGAAGGAGTTAATGCAGGGATGGCTGAGCAGGGATGGATGGATCTGTGACTGCAATAGTCACAGATCCACCCCACACTGCTGCAGCCATCCGCGCTCTCCTCTCACACTGTACCGATCGGTACAGCGAGAGGAGGGAGGAACCGGCGTCAGCACATGACGCCGTTTGTTTACATTTGTGATCGCGCCGTCATTGGACGGCGCAATCACGTGGTAAGGAGCCGCTGCCATTGGCTCCTTACCAAGATCACTGACGCTGCGGGTCCCGTGGACCCGCCGAGCGCCGTGACCGTGTGTGCGCGCCCTCTCGGGCGCGCGGATCCGACGCTGGCCGGGTTTGTTTACATCATGTGATCGCGCCGTCATTGGACGGCGCGATCACGTGGTAAGGAGCCGCTGCCATTGGCTCCCCCCCGCGATCATCGATGCTGCGGGTCCCGTGGACCCGGTGAGCACCGGTGATCGCGTGTGCGCGCCCGGTCGGGCGCGCAAACCTGACTCTAACAGAGGCTTTCAATGGACGTCCTGTTAGAGTACAGGAACTGCCCTATAGACGTATTTTGTCTATAGGGCGGTGATTAAAGCGGAGGTTCACCCTAAATATAAGATCTCCCATGTGATCCAGCATACTGGCGTCAGCGCCAGTATGCTGGTTTTTTTTTTTTTTTTAATCGCACACTTACTGTATTATGGTGGAATTCCTTTTTTGTCCCCCGCGGTGGACGGCTGTAGTATTGCTCGTCACATCTTCCTAAAATACCCGATATGGACTCGGGTAATCTCGGCGAAAATGCGGCGCCTGCGCACAGACCTAGGAGCTGACTGCGCAGGCGCCGTATTTCTCCGAGTCCTATTTCGGAGGGCGTGACGCGCCATAGCCGTAGGACTCGGAGAAATACGGCGCCTGCGCAGTCAGCTCCTAGGTCTGTGCGCAGGCGCCGCATTTTCGCCGAGATTACCCGAGTCCATATCGGGTATTTTCGGAAGATGTGACGCGCTATACTGGCGCCGTCCACCACGGGGGACAAAAAAGGAATTCCACTATAATACAGTAAGTGTGCGATTAAAAAAAAAAAACCCAGCATACTGGCGCTGACGCCAGTATGCTGGATCGCATGGGAGATCTTATATTTAGGGTGAAATACCGCTTTAAGTGGTTAAATAATAAGTTTACCTTTTGGAACATGTTACATTTCCACCTGTATTTAGGGTTTAACATGTTCCAGCTGCTTCAGCCTAATGCTGGCCATACACTATACGAAAATTCGGCCGAAAATCGGTCGTAAAGAAAGATCTTTCGTTTTTCGGCCAGTTAATGGGCACAAAATCAAAAATCGTTTGGACGTTTTTGAGCCGAAAAAACGAAGGACAAGTTTGGAAATTTTCTGACGAACGAACAATAAATCGGAAGGTTAATGTGTTTCCCGTCCGAACTTTCTGCACTAGGTATATGTCCACTGAACGATTTATCGGCCATTACATGATGGCACTATCGTTTGCACTCACGAAAGAACTTTCGTTTTTCGAAAGTTCGTTCGGACGATTTTTCGTGGAGTGTATGGCCAGCATAAGTCTAAAAAAAGAAAACGAATGCAACCAACACGTCTAATGCCGCGTACACACGGTCGTTTTTTGCGATGAAAAAAAAACGACGTTTTCTGTGAAGTAAAAAACGACGTTTTTGAAACGTCACTTTTCAAAGACAAATTTGCATACACACCATCGTTTTTTCACAAAAAGCGAGGTTACGTTCACCACTCTTTTCCATTGAAGCTCGCTTCATAACTAGCTTCTGGGCATGCGTGGGTTGAAAAACGTCGTTTTGAACGAAGTTTTTGCTACACACGGTGACTTTTTGTGAAACAAAAAATGACGTTTTGAAAAACGACACAAAAAATTCAAGCATGTTGGAATTTTTTTTTGGTATTTTTTTTTAAGACAAAAAACAACGTTTTGCCCACACACGATCAATTTAAATGACGTTTTAAAAAACGTCGTTTTTTTTCATCGCAAAAAACGACCGTGTGTACGCGGCATAAGAATTGATTAGCTGTAATGTAATATTTTCTTTTAGGTATAATACCACTTTAACCACTTCTGACCGGCCCCACGTCTAAAGACGTCATTTTTTTGAAGATGGATATCTCGGTAACGGCAGCAGCTGCTGCCACAACCGAGATATCCATCTCTTCGTGGGGCGGACCTGTTAACGATAACGGCGGTAATCGCGGCGGATTTGCCGCGAGATCGCCGTTACCGGCGGCGGGAGAGGGTGCCCCCCCCTCCCGCCGCTCTCCTGTGCCCTCCGCCGCTTACCGTAGCCGTCGGTAGCGGCGGAGGCGATCGGGTCCTCTTGCTGGCTGTCCGGGGATGCGACTGAGGGAAAAAATGTCCCTCAGTCGTCCCCATACCTCTGCTGGGCGGAAGTGATGTCAAAACGTCATTTCCGCCCAGCGTCTTAAAGAGACATTTAATTTGTTTACATTTTGACTTTTTTTTTCTTTCTTTTTTTTTGCATTTAAGCCTGAATATGAGATGTGAGGTCTTTTTGACCCCAGATCTCATATATAAGAGGACCTGTCATGCTTTTTTCTATTACAAGGGATGTTTACATTCCTTGTAATAGGAATAAAAGTGATATATTTTTTTTTTTTTTCAGTGTTAAAAATTATAAAATAAATAAAAATAAAAACGAAAACCAAAAAAAAAATGTTTTAAAGTGCCCCGTCCCGACGAGCTCGCGCTCAGAAGCAAACGCATACGCGAGTAGCGCCCGCATATGAAAACTGTGTTCAAACCACACAAGTGAGGTATCGCCGCGATCGTTAGAGCGAGAGCAATAATTCTAGCCCTAGACCTCCTCTGCATCTCAAAAAATGCAACCTGTAGAATTTTTTAAACGTCGCCTATCGAGATTTTTAAGGGTAAAACTTTGACGCCATGCCACGAGCGGGCGCAATTTTTAAGCGTGACATGTTGGGTATCATTTTACTCGGCGTAACATTATCTTTCACAATATATAAACAAATTGGGCCAAATTTATTGTTGTCTTATTTTTTAATTCAAGAAAGTGAATTTTTTCCAAAAAAAGTGCGCTTGTAAGACCGCTGCGCAAATACGGTGTGAGAAAAAGTATTGCAATGACCGCCATTTTATTCTCTAGGGTGTTAGAAAAAAATATATATAATGTTTGGGGGTTTTAAATAATTTTCTAGCAAAAAAAAAAACTGTTTTAGTCTCGTAAGCACCGAATCTGAAAAACAGGCTTGGGGCTGAAGTGGTTAAAGCTAATAGGGCAGTGCTGCAATCATGAGCAATGCATTTAGTTGTTAGGTCATCTCACTGCCTGTTTTAACCCTAAAAATGCCTATCACCTCCCAGATGCCTGTCAACCTCCCTTTGAAATGTAATTTGCTGTGGTTTGCTTTTTAGAGGGGTAGCAATGGCCACCACACATAAGATCAAGCCCTAGCAGTGAATGTGATTTTCGTTCAGGAATGTTCATTTGATCCAAAATCGAATGTTGGAAGCAAACAAAATTTTTAAGTGCTTTTGAATGAACTGTACTGATTAGATTTTGTAAAAATGTTTGAAAATCTTGTAGCGTGTGGTCAGCTTTAGATTTGGTTATCACAATGATCATTTTTATAGCTGAACTCTAGTCTTGGTCCGTTGTGCAGGCTGTCTCCTGTAAAGAAATAGCTTACTTTGACTTCACTGTACAATATGAGCTTCTCAAAATATGCATTAGATTCTGCAGCAAGTCAGTCTACCTCTTTTCCTGGCTGGATAATGTCCAGCAGCATCTAGCTGCTTATGTATAGAATCCTGTAAGCAAGTTATGTATAGAACCCTGCTAGCTTCTCCCAGCGGCCATGGATCTGCCTGTATTGCATAGAGAATCATTGATAAAAGTACCAAGTCATTTTGTTCCCAGGTGGATGAATTGCACTTCACACTGGGAGAGTATAGAAAAGTTCAAGGGGTTACTAAACTCCTACCACCCCCATGTTTGTTTTTTTAACACTTACCTGTAAGTGCCCTTCAAAGCACATATTGACCCACACAGCAAATCTTGTGTTATCCAGCTGCAATCTGCTTTTTAGGTACTCTTCAGCTGGCTGCATCTTCCAGGTGAGGGCATTTAGCTCCATTGATCAAACCAAACCCGCCCTCTGGATCGCCCCTCGCAGCTTCATATGCTAATCGTTCGGCCTTCTGGGATATGTGATCTAAGTTTAGGTTCACATCTATGAGGCTGCACTGGATGCATTTTTCAAGAGCGTTTTGCAGTGCATTTTGCATTTTTAACTGCACACTGTATATAGCTGGTTGCTATGGAGGGGGCTGGGAAACTGGCTACCGCGTTCTTAACCAATAAGTCATCGGCTGTCAGCGGAATTTCGCACTGAAAGCTGAATGTAAAAAAAAAAAAAAATGCAGAAAAAATACCTGTAATAAATAAAAGTGTATCTAAACCCAAGAACAAAAATGTTGCAGCTTACCAATCGTTAGATGTGGTGGCCACATTCGTTTTTCTTTCTTTTCTTTCTTTTCTTTATTTTTTTCAGCCTACGTACACTTTCTGCAAGTACAAAGGATACCTGTAGACCCTTATAGAAATCCTCTGTCTTTGTAACTTCTTCTCCCTATGTAATACAGAAGAAGGGCGGAAACTTGTGCAAATCAGTAAAGCAGTCTAGTGTGGAAACACTGCTCCTTAGGGCCCCTTTCACACTGGGGCGGTGGGGGTGTTGGTGGTAAAGCGGCGCTATTTTTAGCAGTGCTTTACTGTCATTTTCGCGGCACTATTCGGCTGCTAGCGGGGCGCTTTTAACCCCCGCTAGCGGGCAAAAAAGGGTTAAAACCGCCCGCAAAGCGTGGCGGTTCGGCGGCACTCCAATGTGAAAGCTTAGGCTTTCACACTGGAGTGAAAGAAGCGGCTCTTTCAGGACACTTTGCAGGCGCTATTTTTAGCGTTATATCGCCTGCAAAGCGCCTCAGTGTGAAAGGGGTCTTAGAGATGGGGCAGAGGTAGGCAACCTTTAAGAGGTGGCGATCTACGAGAACAACATGGAAAAGATTGAAGATCTCTGGTGTGAATCTTTTTTATTTATTTATAGTAAAAATACATTTACTAGCAAGCCCCCAATAATAAGTAAAGACTTTGTGACCACAGCGTGTGTACATTCCCAGCTCAGCTGAGGGGTTTTAATGCCCCCCAACCACTAGTGTGAACAAGCCCTAACGCACAGACCACTTTACAAAGTACCACCAAAATGACCCCCTCTGCTCAGTTCAATTCACTCCACTCCCATATCCCTTATCCTCCCTCTCAGGCCCCGTACACACGGCAGAAAACACATCGTTCCGCCTGTCGAGGTTCTCGCCCGGCCGTCAGATTCGGCGACCCGCCCGTCGGGAAGGGCGACGAGCCATTCATCCCGACGGGCCATCGAGCAAATAGAGAACCTGCTCTCTATTTCGGCTCGACGGCATTCCCGACGGGATGCTCGCCAAATCCGTACACACAGCCGAGGTTCTCGGCAGAATGAGGATCCCAGCGAGGTTCTCGCTGGTTTCTGCCGAGAACCTCGGCCGTGTGTACGGGGCTTAAGCCTACTCTTTTAGTACAGACTCCCTGTCCAGCATAGACCAACCAGATTTACAACACCGAAAAAGTGTAGACCTTTGTTTCTGAATATGCTAGTTGCCTGGCCGGTATGCTGATCTCTTAGCTTCAGTATTTCCCAGGTAACCTGTCAGAGAAATTAAGCAAATAAGAAGTTCTGACCTCATTGGCTACATGTGTCTTCCATGTCAGTAACTCAGAAAGTACTGCAGTTAGAGGATTATGGAAGACTCCCATGCTTTCTTCATGGGGTCTGTAATGTAAATCTCTATCATCACAGGTTTCTTTTAGGCTGGGTTCACACTAGTGCGGTGCGAATTTCAGCTCTCCTATCTCTGCAGATAGATAAGGGAAGTGTTCAGCAGATTAGCAATGTTTTAGCTGCGAATTTGGAGACCTGGGCAAAGTTACGGGTGAGAGGAGAGTGGGGGGGGAGTGTATAGAGCTAAATGAGAGAAATTCCTGAAGAGAACTGAACACATCTGCGAATCAGCTGCGTACCCATAGAAGATAATGGGCCTGAATTCGCACCTGAGCCGCACCGCAAGGCATAAAATCCGCACACGTTTTTACTGCAATGCGCAGTGCGAATGCATCGCACATATGTGAACCAGCCTCATTGAAAACAATGTATTTAGAAATGTTCTGCGTATTGGATGCGGTTTAAGCCGCACTCAATTTGCATAGGTGTGAACCCAGCCTTATTGTTCAGCACTGCTCCAAATTACTTGCCTTATTTTTTCCATGTCTTGACAAAGCATACACAACCGATGTTCTATTTCAATGATTAAGTAAATTAAACAAAATATCAAGGTACATAAAGAAGGCCTCAATATAACCTCTATTCATGTACAGACCCCTACAAATAAAAATCCTCTCCTTTTTATCTTTTTATACCTCAACATGGTAGGCCTTCTCGTCATTAATCATTCTAATGTTATACAATTTACCCCAAGGAGAAGGGGCTTCTCTGCATGTACTGAAAGCTTCTTCATGTGTCATGCAAGTGCAGCCCTTTTTCATAATAGGAAAAAACCTTGCTTTTATGAGACTAACGGTGAAGACTGTTCATTCCCCTTCTATTTGGCATGGCCCAAACATTTTAGCATGGTCATTGGTCTGGGCGTGAGGCTACATTGTACTAAAAAAATTACATAATAGTAATAAAAAAAAAATTCTTCTATGAAATCATGTCTAGAGGCCAAAGGCTTTAAGTCCCTCAGAGGTCTGTGTAGTGCACAGGTGCTGCTGCCAGGACAGTAAAGGATTGCACTGAGTATATAAAAAGAAAAATAGCAGAACAATGAGAGTCGGTTCCCACATATGCGGCACGACTCCGGAGGCGGCTCCACAAGTCGTCCTGAGGACGACTTGAGAGGCGATTTGCAAGATGACTTTTGTATAGAAGTCAATGCAAGTCGCCCCGAGCCGCACCCGAAGTCGTACAGGGAGTACATTTCTAAGTTGGAGCGACTTGCATCGCTCCGATTAGAACGCTCCCATTGCATTACATGGGAAGCGACCCGTCAGGCGGATGAGCCGCCTGACGCGTCGCCTGTGTGTGAACCGACTCTGAGACCTTTGGATTGAGGTAAGTTTTGCATCTGTGGTGGGAGGGGGGTAAAATGAAAGTGCACTTATTCATTAAGCAGACTTTAATTATAGTATAGGTAGATTCACATGGGGCATTTTTGGCATGTTTTTAATTCTTTGTGTGTGCAATTTGCTTGTGCTTTTCTTGCATTTTCTCCATGCAAGCATATCAGAAATATGGAGGACAACTGTACTGATTAAACGAAAATCGTACGATCTGATATCGTACGGGAAATTTTTTCATGCTGGTCCCATTGTATAATTTTGCATGAATTGTCGTGATCAGCTCTCGAAAGCTGTGTATCAACGATCAGATTATCGTACAAAAGCGGTATTTTGTGTATGATTTTCTGATCATGTGTATGAGCCTTTAGATTGCTCTGTGTTGTAGCGCACATAAAAAATAATGATGTAAACCCACCATAATAGCCGGCATAAAAATTTAAAGGAAGCACAGAAATTGCATGCTCTTCACTATTTGCAGTTACATATTCAGATGTAATAAAATGAAACTGCGTTTTGATTTCTGTTAAATATCTTTGAACTATCAGAAAGTAATAGATGTTATTTTTATTCTTTATTATAATAGGCTTCAGTTAGGCCAAAAACTGGACTCCTTAAACAACATCCTTCCTACCAGGGATACCATTCTAAAGACCGGTCATGGCATCTATAGAAGAAATAGCCCACCAGATTATTGAACAGCAAATGGGAGAGGTAAGTTAAGCTACAGTACTGTACAAAGTTAACCACTTAAGTCCCTAGGCCTTTTAGGCACCTTTCACACAGTTGGGCCGTTCAGGCCTGTCAGTTTTTCCGGCGGACCTGAACAGCCGCTCCATTCTTCTCTACGGACATCCGATTCGATCCGCTAAAATCAGACAGATAGAGATACGTCGCTAGCCGTCCATGGCGGATTGGATCAGATGAGATCTGATGAAAATGGACATGCTATCCGTTTTCATCAGATCTCTCCAAAGGAGACAGCGACACTGGGCAAGCCCCTCCCCGCTCAGTGAGCAAAGAGGGACCTGTCATGCGCCGGCTCAGCGGAGATCCACGGAGAGATCTCCTGCTGAGCTGGCTGGAGCTGGCAGACTCCGCTGCGAGGGACCTGCTTGGTGTGAAAGGGGCCTAAAGACCTGTACACATGATCTGACTTTTTACATTGGAAATTCCGACTGCGTGTATGCCCCATTGGATTTTTTCCATCGGAAATTCTGAAGAATTCCGTCGGAGTTTAGATAGAGAACATGTGCTCTTTTACGCTGATGGAATTTTGTCGGCATTCCGATGTGATTTTGGCCAGTCAAAAGTCTGACCGTGTGTACGGGGCTTTAGGCTCTTGCTTTCTAAAATCGCCTTGTGTCCCAGAGCATTTTTTATTGACAATATCTCCGTTCTGCATGTAGTGCCAAGTTGGAGATCAATAACATCATCCGTCCACCTCCGCCAATTCATAGAATACAACGCTGACTGTTATTGGCTGAGCGCTTAGCCCTGTTCTGTGATTGGGCCGGAAAATTCCCATCCCAGTGCCGGAACACAGAGATGTATACTGTAGTTTCTACAGCACTTTCAGCTGCTGCATCTCTTAGTGAAGGTAATAGTTTTCTTGGACCAGCTTTGTCTAAATGAAATATTTAAGCTTCACTAACAGCTGGAGATCAGTTTTAAGTGTGCCCAAAGAGCCACCTTTTATCTAAGTATGGCTACCTTCACTTTGAAGTGTTTCTTAAAATTTGGAGTATTTAGTATTGAAGGATAACCTTTCCTTGATAATGGGATAATATACAGCAATACGTAGGAATACATTTTAGATGATTCAATGAAACCCCAACATGCCAAGCAGCGAGGATTGTTTTCTTAAATGTTATAAATACAAACAATTGTTCAGTACACAGTTGTTATTTTTTTTTACTGTTAAATTGTACATATACTGTGCCCCAAAATAGGCAAAGGAGAAATGACTAGTCGCCAGTATTTTTTGTAGACTTCCAGCAGCTGATTATTTTTCTCATTACTGACCCTTTTTTGCGCAATCATGTCTATTGTAAAGATTTACATGTAAATGACTTTGTTTTTTGCAGTTGCACCCTTCACTGAGCAAAGTTTTTATAATTGCATCCTAATTGTAATTGCTTATTTTTTAACTAATATAAAATAATTAAAAACGAGACTGCTTTATGAAGCACTATGGTGTGCATTTATCATTGTTTCTACCGCAAGGCAGTTGTAAATAAACACAAATATTAATGCAGTGTTTCACACACAAGCTTAAAGTGGCAGGCCAGGCTTTTTCTAACATTTCATATACCTACTCCCAATCCCATTCTAACTTCTATCCTAACTTCAGAAAAAAAAAATGAACACCCATAGGCTTACTTTCAAAATAAATTTATTAAAGAAACAGCATAGCGATGTGCATGTGGTGCATTATGGCCGCCTCAATAAAGTGCGGTGTCCCTCAATCCTGCCATACCCTTCTAGATTGCAGGATTTATCCCGCCTCTAAAAAGAGTACCCCCCCAAAAATAAGAGCCCACCTTCACTAATACCCCCAGTCAGCCCTCAAAATTTCCACTCGCCTACTAGCATTTGGCGAGTGGATTTAAGCTGGGGGCGAGTGATGACAGGGCTGCATGACCAATCTCCCTCCAATCTGTGCCTACACTTAGAGTCCCGATGAGATTGGCGGCCAAAGAGGAAAGGTGCATGCTCGGGATAAGTAGTCTGGTGAGCCGCGCACAGGTGCTCTCCTTACAATCCTCATTAAGCCATTGGACCTAACAGTATGACCTCTCTGAGCCTGCCCCCCTCCCCCCGGGCCCTGACCAATGTAGCTGGAGTGCAGAAAGTAATGAGTGAGGTGTAGAATTGCGAAAGTTACCACTCCAGTGCAACGCTCACTGAAAGTTGCCCTGACATGAGAGCGGCAGCCTTCCAGTTTGTGCAGTTTTCTTCTCCCTGTGCTCTATGTAAGTGTCCAACATTTCAGCCTGAGCACTGTGAACAGACTGGTCTCAATGTGTGCTGTGTGCTCTGTGCTATGGTGTCAATGGCTGTGCAGTTGTGTGGATCTCAGCGCTGGATTGTACTCCCTCCCGCTGTGCTGCAGCTTCTCTCCTCCCTGCCAGCCTGAATAAAAGGGGGAAGTGGGGACATGCAAGTGTGGAGCCGCACACACAGGCTCCTGATGATGAGATGAATAGGAGAGGGGGAGAGAGAGAGAGGATGGATGGGAGTTGCAGAGGAGACAGCAAGAGAATGGGGAAGAGACCCAGTTCTAGTGCCCTGTCCCTCTGGCCTGCCCCCAGTGCCCTGCCCCAATTTGTTAAAGTTGTTGTTGGTAATATTTAATTTTGTAACTTGATTCTGCATAAAACATTTAACTGTGTCATTCCATGAGATAATCTACGAGGGCGTGTTTACGGGTGCAATTGGGCGCAGGGCAGTGTATGAATTAGGTGGGGCAACTGGTGGCGAGTAACTCTTGAGGCCTGGCTAGTAGCTCAGGACTTGAAATTTTGAGCCCTGCCCCCAGTGATCCTACCTAAAACCTCCCCAAGGAGCTGGGACAGCATGGCTGAGACCAATACAGCGGAACAAACTCCCCAAAAAGTTGCTTCTGTGTGTGATGGACCTGCACTAAACCACTTAGGCCAGCTTAATTATGGGACCCAGAACCATGTATCCCTATGAACTGATCTCTGAGAGCTCTATATCCTGAACCTCAATGGCGGATATATTGAGCACCTCTGTACTAAGTCTTCCAGAGGAAAGGCAGTCTACAATGTGTATGATTGCTCACATATGAGCAATGTAGACCTTCCCAAAATATGGATATCAGTGGAAGCAGACTTAAAAAGCCTTTCAAAGTAACAGCAGGGTAGATCAGAGTTGCAGCCAAAGATGATGCTAAATTTCCACAGCATTAGAATCTTCATGTCCAGCTTATGACCAAGCTGTGCAGTGCTATGGAAGTCTGTTCCTAGGTCTGGTCGATCGACACATGTTTTTTTCCCGCTACCAGATTGTTGCCAGGATATAACTATCTTATCTGCTATGTGAAAGGATAATATGTATACTTGCCTTTTCCGAGAGTGATCCAGTCACGTGATTAGTTCACTGCGGCGGCTGATGTAAGGGGAGATAAGGGACAGCTGACAATGGATGCCCCATAGCAAGCCTATGACATCGCTGCACAGGCATTTCATATGTTTTCAGTGCTCTTTCCTCTCCCCTGAAGCTGGCTGCTGGGGCGATCAGGTGACCTCACCGAAGCACCCTTAGAAAATATAAAAATACATATCTTCCTTTCAAAGGTTTGTTAGAATGGGGATAGAAGCAGATTAAAGAATAGTTAGGACTTTAATTTGCATTTGTTTTATGGCAAGTGTGTATATTTTATGTTCTATTTAAATGGAACAAGTAAAGTAAAGTAACCTGCCTATCATAAATATGCACAAATAAAATAGTTTGTGCCTGTATTAAAAGTAAACCTGTCATGAAAAGCATAGAGGCAACCAATGCTGACCTGCATTAAAATGCTACATGCTGATACGCTGGCTTTGGTACCCCCTGAGACACTGCCCAGAAGCAAACAAGTATGCATATCAAAAATGTTGGCTTCTGGTTGTTGCATATAGGTCAGTAATTTAGAAAGTAACAATGCTTAGCAGTCTGACTCATGTTGTCGATAAGCTACAGTCTCTGGAAGGGTGTTGTACCATCACCTGAAGACATTAAAGTGCATCTAAAGGATTTTTTATTCCCCCCCCCCCCTAAAATAAAAGACATGCTATACTGAGCTGCCCTATACCGAGCTGCCCTATACCTGCTCTTTGCTCCTCCTCCTTGCTACTAGAACCAACGTATATATACGTTGATGTGCCCAGCCGTGCCATTCTGCCGACGTAAATGTGCAGTAGGCAGTCCTTAAGTGGTTAAAGCAGGGACTCCATTAAGGTAAAAAAATGTTTTGATTTTAGAACCACTTTAAGGTTAAACTTGTCATTAACATGGGAAATGTAAACTGACCATATGACAATCTTATAAGCATAGGGCTCCTTTTAGTTTTTGTGTTTATTCTGTTTAAGAGCCCTTTCACACTGCTAGCACGGCCCCATTAGTGGTAAAGATTAGCGCTAGATTTAGTGGCGCTGTGCGGGCAGGAACCGGGTGCTTTTAACCCTAAAGGCGTTAATGAGGGGTTAAAAGCGCCGCTGCTGAAGCGATTTGCAGGTGCATCGGCAGCACTGCCCATTGATTTCAATGGTATTGGCGGTTTAGGACAACGCCCCAAAGATGCTGCTCTCAGGACTTTTTTTTTTTTTTTTTTCATCGGTCCTGCAAGGATTGAGAGGCGCTTTTACATGTGCTATTTTTTGCGATAAAACGTCTGAAAAAAAGTGCCTTTAGTGTGAAAGTGATCTAAAAGAAACTATATTTTAAAATGTGGATACAGCATGAATGTTAACCATATACAGAAATTGTGAGAATGAGTTATACACAAAATTGGTTGTACTTTCAGCTTTCTCGCACTCAGACAGAAGTGACACATACAGCCCTGATGGATGGAAGTACCCAGAGAATACAGCTTATTAACTCAGATTCCAGCGTTACCTTACCTCAGCGAATACAGGTATGTCTAAAGAACACTTTACATACTATATCACTTTTTTAGGCAAGGGTAGCCTTTAGACACCCTCGTAAGCTGACCATTAGACAGTCCATATAACAAAATACCATTCTCAACAAACTACTCTAAATAAATTTATAATTCAGACCTAGGCGTTTTGTCGCCCTACGCCCGACGCTGAAGCAGCCCTAGATACGCTAGAGGGGCAAATTAACATTGTCGGCTATGGAGATGGTTCACATCTCCACGCCGAACGCCCATACGCCTGAAGCTCAAACAAGTCCCGGACCCTTTTTTTCAGGAGTATCGGGCGTACAGGCGTACGGGCATAGCCGGCAATGTTAATTCACCTCTTCTGCAAAAAATCAATAGGCGTTTTGTCGCGGCAAATCGCGGGGACAAAACGTCTATTGATTTTTTGCCGCAAATCGCCGCTGCAGCGTACGCCCAGGTCTCAATGCAGCCTAAAAAGTATTTTTTTCCATAAAATACTATCAATAAATTAATGAAAATCTAAAGATCAGCTTGGCTTAATAGGACTTTAAATCTCATATTTTATAGGAAGCAGGTTCTAGTATTTGGAGCTTATCAGATGAATGTGACAGCACACTTGCATTTTCTTTTTCATAAAAAAAATTGTTTTTCTAGCTTAACCACTTAAGGACCGCCTACTGCACATATACGTCGACAGAATGGCACGGCTGGGCGCATCAACGTATATATACGTTGATTTTAGTACCCAGCCAGGGGTCACGGGTGCGCTCCCGTGACCCGGTCCGAAGCTCCAGGACCGGGACTCGCGGACCCGATCGCCTCTGCAGTGCGGCGATCCGTCCCTGGAGCTGAAGAACGGGGAGAGCCGTGTGTAAACACGGCTTCCCCGTGCTTCTCTGTGGCCGCAGCATCGATCACGTCATCCCTGTTATAGGGGGATGCGATCGATGATGTCACACCTACAGCCACACCCCCCTACAGTTGTAAACACACACACAGGGAACACTCAAAGTCACAGCGCCCCCTGTGGTTAACTCCCAAACCGCAACTGTCATTTCCACAGTAAACAATGCAATTTAAATGCATTTTTTGCTGTGAAAATGACAATTGTCCCAAAAATGTGTCAAAATTGTCCGAAGTGTCCGCCATAATGTCGCAGTCACGAAAAAAATCGCTGATTGCCGCTATTAGTAGTAAAAAAAAATAATAATAATAATGCAATAAAACTATCCCTTATTTTGTAAACGCTATAAATTTTGCGAAAACCAACCGATAAACGCTTATTGCGATTTTTTTTTTTTTACCAAAAATATGTAGAAGAATACGTATCGGCCTAAACTGAGGAAAAAAAATGTTTTTTTATATATTTTTGGGGGATATTTATTATAGCAAAAAGTAAAAAATATTGCATTTTTTTTTTAAATTGTCGCTCTATTTTTGTTTATAGCGCAAAAAATAAAAACCGCAGAGGTGATCAAATACCACCAAAAGAAAGCTCTATTTGTGGGGAAAAAAGGACACCAATTTTGTTTGGGAGCCACGTTGCACGACCGCGCAATTGTCAGTTAAAACGACGCAGTGCCGAATCGCAAAAAGGGGCAAGGTCCTTTACCTGCATTTTGGTCCGGGTCTTAAGTGGTTAAAGCTCCACTCGCATATTTTGGCCCCCTTTACCCTAATTGTGAGGCATTTACTAAAACTGGAGCAAATCGAATTATTATATATATAAGAATAAATTATAAATATATAAAAAAAAAAATGAAAAACGCCTGTAAACTAAAAGCAAGTTACTGCATTTGGACACGTTTGGCACTTGAAATGCCTGTAAATGTAGCTTCTGAACGCATTTTTTTGCCTTACAAAAAATGCCTCTAAACTCAACTGCCCAGAAACAACTGTAAATGACCCTGTGTACATGTACTGATCAGATAACATAGAGGAGAGTTCAGGGGACTTTGAAAAAAATGTCCAACTGCTCCTAAACGTCTGTTGTTTAGCAGCAGCAGTAGTGTACTTGAGGCCTAAGTGGCCAACCTACAAAATCTGCAGTGGATCAAATAATTATTTTCACCACTGTATCCTATCTACTTCCAGATGGCATTGTAATGATATAATCAGTGTTAATCTGTCAATGGTCATCATGTTATGACTGATCGGTATGTATGTATATGGGAACTTGTTGTGTTAAATTTACTAACACTGGAGTAGAAAGAACTTGAGTCACTTCTAACTTCAGCTTATTTGGTTAGGCTTTGAAGATGAAAGCTAGAAGTTGATTGGATTCCCCTGCACAGCTATTATAAATGTAGTAAATTCTTCCTACTGTGGTCAATTTGTGCAGTGGATAAGAATGTGTAGTAATACCTCCCTAGTTTTTCCTGTACATCTTAACTTGTTTAGAAGAGTTGTATTTTTCTGTATATTTGTGATGATCTGTTATCAACTGCTTTTATTAAAACATGTTTTTTTTTTTACTGTATCAGTTTGTTACAGATCAACAGACCGGTCAGAAGATACAAATTGTAACAGCACTTGATCAGAGTGGTACAAGTAAAAGGTTTATCTTGACTAATAATGATGGCTCATCCTCGAACAAGGTAATCCTTGCTAGGCAAGAACCCAGTCATGGTAAAGTGTATCTAACAACTCCTGATGCAGCTGGTGTCAATCAGCTCTTTTTCTCAAGTCCGGATGTTTCTACACAGCACATTCAGGTGTGTACTTGTAAAATATGCTATACTACACATTGTATGCAAACATTACTAATCATTTTATTCTTCGAGGCTCTTATGTAAACAAAAGAAAATATGTATGTTAGGAATCATTAAAGCGTGTCTAAACCCACAAGAAAAAAAATTACAAATTGCAGCTGGCCAATTCTTTAAATGTGGAGGCTGCGTAGATTTTCTTTCTTTTTATGCCTTGTAAACACAATCGCTTTTTCCGTCGTGATAAACGCAGACGGGTTTTTCCGATGGAATTCTGCTCAAGCTGTCTTGCATACACACGGACACACCAAATTCCGACCGCCAAAAATGTGGTGATGTACAACACTTTGACTAGCCTAGAAAAATTAAGTTCAATGCTTCCGAGAATGCGGCGAATTGTTTCCGAGCATGCATGTTTTTTTCTCCGTTGGAGTTACATACAGACAAACAGAATTTGCTTCGGGAAAAAAAAAAGAACATGTTCTCTTTCTAACTCCTTCGGAATTTTTGAAGGAAAAAGTCAGATGGGGCATACACATGGTCGGAATATCCAATGAAAAAATTCCGTCCGACTTTTTCCATCGGAAATTTCGACCGTGTGTACGTGGCATTAGACTTCTTTCCCTTTTTCACCTGGTGATCCTGCCAGTTAGTCTGTTATTTTTAAATCTCCTTTAACAGACCATATTCAGCATAGCCTCGGGTTGTTTTCTAACCTAGACTAGAAAACTGGCAGCTGGATGTGACTAATTGCTAGGGACCAGAGATGCTTTTCTATAGTTAAATACATTAAACCCAGCATATGGTTTAAAGTCGCAACGCTGTACCCAAACTAAATCTCTATATTTTTTCCCAACGAATAGAGCTTCCTTTTGGTGGTATTTGATCACCACTGGGGTTACTATTTTTTGCGCTACAAATAAAAATAGACCGAAAATTTTGAAAAACAAGTGTTATTCTTAATTTCTGTTACAAAACGTAAAAAAGTATGTTTTCTACTTCACTGATGGGCACTAATGAGGCTGCACTGATTAGGCAGTGCTGATTGACACTGATGAGGTGATCTTTGGTGTGCATTCTCAATAGTTCTGCGCTAATAATCAATGCACTGATTATCAGTCCCCCCCCTCCTGTTGGGACAGCAGCCGATTGGCTCTCCTCTACTAACGCCTGTCAGTAAAAATAAAGGAAAAGATGATGCACAGCATTTCCTGTTTACACTGATCAGCTGTGATTGGACACAGCTGATCACATGGTAACGAGCCTACGTCATAGGCTCTTTACCTTGATCAGAAATGCCACATCAGGATCCCTGAGCTACGTGCCCACACGGGCGCGCAATCACGGCTTATCATGCTGGACATCATATGACGCCCAGTCAGGATAACAGAACCACTTTCTGGCTGTCATTTTGCTATATGGTGGGCGGGAAGTGGTAAAAAACCTGCTGTGCTTAGGACGCTTGCTAAAAGGGACAGTACTGCTAAGGAAAAATGACGTTTTCAATCAGCAAAAAGGAAAAGTTCTCAAGCTTTTAATTACTTGGGCAATGTGACCTTTAGATCAACAGAAAAGAGAATTCAGTAATTTCAGTCACTTTCTCTTTCCTAAGAGATCTTGGCTCCGGCAGGGGTGTAGCATAGCTATCCTTCGGGAGCTCCATAAAATTGGCAGATGTAAATAAGAGAGATATGTTCAGAAGGTGGCATGCACCTTGTTGTACATAGTATGTCTGCACATTTATCATAGTGGCTGAATTCTTGGAATTCAAATGTAACTGTTAATTGTCGGTAATCTTGTATGTGACTTGCAATGTGACATTTAAAAGGAATTTATTAAATATAAAAATGGTTGCAGTCAATAATCTTGTAATTTTGGAGCTGAAAAAATGTAAGAACAAAAAATCTGCAGGATATTACTTCATGTAGCAGAAAACCAGAGGCTGTGATATAATAAGGGGACTTGTGATTTCTTAGGGCGGCCCTCTGTGTGAGTAAAATATTGAAGGCATAAACATACTTTCTTTTGAAGAAGTTTAATAAGTAGAATATACAATACCCAAATATATAGATTTTTTTTATTTATTTCTTCATAGAAATGTTCCACTCATTTGTTTTTCCTAATGTTTGTGTCATAGAAAATGTTTTTATCCATAAGTTTGCCATTACGAAGCCTTATGCATTTGTGCCAATTAATAATTTTTTTCCCCAGATATTATCAGACTCCCAATGCATAGATCAGAATTTAAACAAGCCGATTATGGATCTTTGTGTGGTGTGTGGCGATAAAGCTTCAGGTATGTGTTCTCACACCACATATAAGGAAAACAAATTTTAGTGAGCTTAACTGATAACTTTTGTTTTGCCAATTTAACAAGGCTATGAAATAGTTAAAGCATTCAGCTTAATAAATACTGTATTTAACTTTTATTCCACACCAAGCCATTTTAGAATAAATTGACACGTACAGTGCCTTTCCTGTGATTGCATACTGAGGCTCTGTGTCTTGGTTATTTCAGACCATCTCTAGTCTGCATCAGAGAGGTTAGCTTTATGTGGTGCCACAATGAATTGAAATGATAGAGCTGGAAAGCACTCTATTTTAGCTTTGCATGGAATGGATTGCAGTAGTGATAGTAACGTCTTGTCCATTAGCAATTTCTGACTACAAACTTAGCTTTTGCCTTCATGTTGTGTTCTTTCAGGGCGACATTATGGGGCAGTAACATGTGAGGGCTGCAAAGGTTTCTTTAAAAGAAGTATTAGAAAAAGTTTGGTATATGCATGCAGAGGATCAAAAGATTGTGTTATCAATAAGCACTACCGAAACAGATGTCAGTACTGTCGATTACAAAGGTGTATTGCACTTGGAATGAAGCAAGATTGTAAGTATTTCACGTACACTGGTATATTTCTAATCTATAACTCTTAACTAGTGAACAGCAGATAATAAACCTATTAAAGTATGTGCACGTTTTCTTTTTTTTAAAGATGTTTTAGCTGGCTTTTTTTTGTCATGAATGATGCTCCATTTTCCAGAAGTTGCAAGCACATGAAGTAGTCTATACTGATTTTGGTTAAGCACATTCAGATTTGCTGTTTGCTGATGCGTACAGAAAAAAAGACCTGCATGCAGCATTTTTGATGTTCTGCTTTACTTTTTTCCTTCAAGAAATTTGAATAGAATGCTTTAAAATGCACCATATTTAAACTTCAAGACACACAATGAACTGAGCATTTTTCTCTTCTGTTCATTAACGGACACAGCAGCAATTGACCTTAGGGTTATACCACCTTCCTTTCAGGAGAGACTAGGCAGAAAAAACAGCACTTCAAGTGTTAAAACACTTCTCAGTATAGCACCTTCCAGGGGGCGGGCCCCCGGGTATATCCCTCTCTCTGCCTCAGCATCCCCAGTTTTTTTCTGCCTAGCGTTAGGAGAAGACATGACCTTTCTGGAGCCCATGTGCTCTGGATTTTTTTTGTGATTTTTTTTTTTCCGCATTTAATTGATTTTTTTTTTCTTGCATTTTTGGATCCTGTGATCTACAATCAACTGCCGACTGGGTGACAGGCTGGATCCTCGATCATTGTAGTCCCCCAATGTATGGCCATCGAGCGTGTGCCGGCCTTTAGCTCCGCGCTGGGCTGTCCACGACATGCCCCGTTGCTCCAGGGGTGGCCGGTAAACTACATGTTCTAGGGCACACATATGACCGGTCTCTATGGCCGTGTCACAGTGTGCCGGGCCGACACCCATGCCATAAGCGGATGTTGGATCTGTCTGGAATGCCTCCAGCCGGTGGTCACAGGACGGGTACGTTATTCCCCCTGCCTTGGCAGGGTGGTTGCGGCTGGTGCATTGCTGGGGAGGCCGATTGAGGGTCTGCCCTGCTTTTCTCTCTCCCTTCCTCTCCCTCCTTCCCCATTTCTGGGTGGCGGTCGTGAGGTGGGGGGCTCAGTCTGACCTGGGGGCTACGGCTGCTGTGGGTGCTATTTTGATGTTATTTAATACTTTTGTGTACTGCCATGTGTGCGGGGGGGGGGGGGACCCGTGGGCCTAATAGGTTGCCGTGTCTCACTTGGGCATTACTGTGTCTGCCAATCAATGTCCTGGAGCTCCAGGCTATCAGGCTGTGTCTCTCCAAGTGGTCTCTGGGTCTGCAGGACTGTTCGGTCACGATCCAGTCCGACAACGCCACGGCCGTGGTGTATGTCAATCATTGAGGAGGGGGCAAGCGGAGCTCGGCCGCGGCGGCGGAGGTTGCGCACATCCTCCGGGGGGCCAAAAGGTACGTTCCGGCTCTGTCGGCCGTGTACATTCCGGAGGTGCAGAAATGGCAAGCCGACTACCTAAGTCGCCAAACACTGGACCAAGGAGAATGATCGTTGCACCCGGAAGTGTTTCAGAGTTTGTGCCAAAAATGGGGCACTCCAGACGTGGACCTTCTGGTGTCCCGTCTCAATCGGAAGGTGTCACGTTTCGTGGCCAGGTCAAGAGGCTCTTGGGCGGATGCGTCAGGCGCGTTGGTGGCACTGTGGGGTCACTATCGCCTAATCTATGCCTTCCCTCCTCTGAAGCTTCTCCCTCGCCTGTTGCGCAGAGTGGAAACGGAGGGGATACCAACAATCCTGGTCGCTCCGGATTGGCCGCGCCGTCCCTGGTACGCGGACCTGGTGCGTCTGTGGCAGACGTCCCTTGGTGTCTACCCCTGAGAGTAGATCTTTTTTTTTTTTCCACCCTGCTTTACAGTCACTGGCTTTAACGGCGTGGCTGTTGAGAGCCAGGTGCTGAGGAACCGAGGTCTGTCGGACTCGGTGATCTCTACCATGCTACGAGCACAGAAGTCTACTTCGCTTAGGATTTGCCATCATACGTGGAAGGCCTACATCTCTAGGTGTGCAGAGATGAAATGGCACCCCCGCACATACGCGCCGTCCCGGATTCTGCTGTTCCTACAGTGGATCAAGCTCTTGCCTTAAGTATTGTTATGGGTCAGATTTCAGCCTCGGCTGTTTACTTTCAGCGACCGTTGGCAACACACTCCCTGGTGCATACGTTTGTTAGGGGCTCTGGCATGTGGCCCCTCCTGTGTGTCCTCCACTGCCTCCGTGGGACTTGCATTTTGTCCTCTCGGTGCTTCAAAAGGTTCCGTTTGAGGACATTCAGGGAATTCCTCTGTTGACTCTGTCCCAGAAGGTGGTCTTCCTGGTAGCCATTCCTTCGGTCAGACGAGTTTCTGATCTGGCAGGCTTGTCTTGTAAGGCTCCTTACTTGGTCATCCATAAGGATAAGGTGGTGCTGCAGCCATCTTTCCTTCCTAAGGTTGTTTTGGCTTTTCACATTAATAAGGACATTGTTTTACTATCCTTATGTCCTTAGCAGGAGGCCACGTTGCATTCCTTATACGTGGTGTGAGCCCTACGGGTGTACTTGTCTGCTACGGCTCCGTTCCGGAGATCGGACTCACGTTTCGTGTCAGTGACTAGTCCTACGAAAGGTCTGGCGGTCTCGTCGGCCTTCATTTCTAGGTGGATCAGACAGGTCGTGCTCCAGGCCTATGCCCTACAGGGGCGGGCGCCTCCCTTTCCGGTTACGGCGCATTCGAGTTCATGAACGGACACAGCACCCTCCCCTCCTTTGTTTGTACTGCTTGTTTACGAACTGGGGCTGCTGAGGCAGAGAGAGGGATATACCCGGGGGCCCCGCCCCCTGGGAGGTGCTATACTGAGAAGTGTTTTAACACTTGACGTGCTGTTTTTTCTGCCTAGTCTCTCCTGAAAGAAAGGTGGTATAACCCTAAGGTCAATTGCTGCTGTGTCTGTCCATGAACTCAGAGAAATGGATTTTACGGCGAGTACAAAAATCCTATTATTCATGCATTTTTAAGCACATCTGGTGGGAAATGAACTGATGTTTACTTTAAAATGAACCACTTCTGATTATGTTTTCTAGCTGTTCAATGTGAGAGAAAGCCCATTGAGGTCTCCAGAGAAAAGTCCTCCAATTGTGCTGCATCCACAGAAAAGATCTACATTAGAAAAGATTTACGCAGCCCTCTTGCTGCAACGGCTACTTTTGTAACTGAAAATAAAACTGCAAGGTGCGTCTTTTAATAGAATGTATTTACATGTAAGGCCTCTTGCACACGGTATTGATGTTTGAATATCTGCATTTTTAGACATAAATCTCAGGCATTTATGTTGGACATATGTGCACCCACTTATGCTTTTTCGCATGTGGTCAATGGTATTGTCGTGTTCTAACTCCCAGAATGTTGTTGTATTCATGCCCATACTGGCATATGCGCATGTACTGACAAAAAATACTGACCAGGAATAGAGATTTTTCGTTTTTTTTTTTTTTTTTTACTCCTGAATATGAAGCGTTTGTTTACGCACCTTTGTGTAAAGGCACATTGTAAACAATGGGCTGCATTTTGGTAAGTAAAAATGCTAAACTAAGTTGCAGTGTGCAGGAGGCCTAAGGTTTATTTCATATAGCCAACAGATGCTGTGCTTTGCATTTGAGATCTTTGTCTCTAAAGCAAGCCTGTCTGCCATTTTAAACTAAAAATCGTTCTGAATAGTAAGCAATAACAAAATGCCTGCTTTTATTAGTCATCCAGTGTGTGCCTCCCTGCTTTAGTTTTACTTTACCAGAGGCTTTTGCACTAAGGCTCGGTTCACACTTGCGCAATGCGGGAACCCTGCAAATCCACTGTGGGTTCCTGCATTGCACCTGATTCACACAGCAGTTCACATTGCCATATGCAAACTTCTGGGAGTGTCAATACATTGTTAATGACACCCCCATTACAGCTCCCATATCCCACTGCAAACTGACAGTTCGAACATAAATGTGAACATCCATACGATCCGATTCTGGTGTAGACCAAAAAAAGGGTCCTGTGCGAGTTTGCTCTGAATGCGATGCGATATCAGCCATACTATCGGTATGGCTGAAATCGCATCACATGTGATTTGCACTGCAGTGCGAATTGCATGCTATCTCGCAAAGCGCGCTGGTGTGAACCGGCACTAAACCTTGCTAAACTATCTCCCCTTCTTGTGTTTAAGTAAATATTTACTGAAAAGATATTACATAAACAATGCACAGAAACATAAATGAAATTTGAGCATATAGTAGAGCTGCACGATTAATCGTCAAGAATCGAGAATCGTTATCGCGATCTTTTTCCGTTGCAATTCTTGATACAGAGTTTCACAATCTTTGACATGAAAATAATTTTCTCTCTTGCACTTTGGTATGCAAAGAATGTCCTGTCTGCTCTCAGCCAAGTCAAAGTCTGGGCAGTCTGCCAAGTTTTGAAAACATTGTATCTCTTCAAAGGAATAAACTTCTTCTGTATGTAAATTAGGAATTTTTAACCACTTAAATACCAAACCTTTTTCTGTTAAAATCATTATTTTTTTTGCTAGAAAATTAATTAGAACCCCCAAAAATTATATAACTTTTTAGTTAAGACCCTAGATAATAAAATGGCGGTTGTTGCAATATTTTATGTTGCACTGTATTTGCTTAGCAGTCTTTTTAAATGCACTTTTTTTTTTTTAAATTACTGTAATGAATAAAAAAAAATCACTAGCCAGTAAAGTTGGCCCATTTATTTTTATTTTTGTATAAATGTAAAAGATTTTACGCCGTGAGAATCGTGAGAGAATCGTGATCTTCATCCTAAGCAAAAAAAACGTGATTCTCATTTTAGCCAGAATCGTGCAGCTCTAGCATATAGGAGTGCACATCATGACATTTAGGCAGCATAATTGAAATCCAGGTGCAAGGCGGTCATGTATGGTGTGAGTGTGCAGATTTTCATCACAACATGATTGCTACATTTACCAATCGCCAAGAAGTCCATAGTAACCCAATCCACACTGGGGGTCTAAAAGCTAAGTTGAGGCTGCCATCCGCTACCAGAGCTGGTTTTGCACGATAACAAATTATTCTAGGCCCAGAAGATTAGTTAAAACCCTAAAATATTATATCTTTTCTGAAAGCAGACACTGGAGCATAAAATAGTGGTAGTTCCAAGTTTTTATTTCACGTAATATTCCACCTTATGCAAAATTTCCGTAAAAAAAAATATTCTAACGTTAATTTTAGGGTACATAAAACAATATACTACCTAATTTTTGGAAAAATGTAAAAGATGCGGTTGCACCAAGTAACTGGATGCCCAACATGTCAAGCTTTAAATTTGGGTGTGTCTGCAAAACGACAGCAAACTTCAGTATCCTATATTTTTCACGCTATGCTTTTAATCACTTGCCGCCCGTCCACCGTCAAATGACGGAGGGGCGGTGTGGCTCTCATTCTGGGAAAACGTCATATGATGTCGTCCCAGAACGGCTGCTCTCGCGCGCCCCTGGGGCCGTGTTGCTAGGACACAGCGCAACCCTGATCTCTGTAAAGAGCCACGGCTCTTTAACCATGTGATCAGCTGTGGGTCCAATCATAGTCACATGTAAACATGGAGATGCCGTTAATCGGCACTCCTCGCCTTACACTGAGGGGGGGAGAGACAATCGGTGGCATCTCCTCGCAAGGGAACATCTACACATGTAATCAGTGCCCCGATTACAGTATAGCGCCAGCAGTCGGCGCCCACAAGTGCTACCAATTACTGCCCATTAGTGATGCCACTCAGTGCTGCCCATAAGTGCAGCATATTTGTGCCCCCTCATAAGTGCTGCCTTATCATTGCCCATCAGTGCCGCCTCATCAGCGCACATCAGTGAAGGAGAAAAAATACTTATTTACAAGATTTACTGGCAGAATCTTAAGATTAACTTTTTTTATTATATTTTTCTGCAAAATTTTCAGTCTTTTTTTGGGGTGGGGGGATGGGTAAAGAAAAAAGCCAGCAGTGATTAATTACCACCAAAAGAAAGCTTTTTTTTGTGTAAAGAAAATGATAAAAATTTCACATAGTTACAGTGTAGCATGACCAGGCAATCGTCATTCCAAATGCGACAGCGCTGAAAGCTGAAAAATGGACTGGGCAGAAAGGGGTGTAAGTGCCCAGTATTGAGATGGTTAAAGTGGTTCTAAAGTCTGAAGTTTTTTTTTTACCTTCATATATTCTATGCTGTGTGCAGCGGCTTCCCCTCAATCCTTGCCTGAGTCCCCTCCAATCCAGCAATGTTCACGATAGCCTCGGCTGTATGGGGACTCTCCTCATTGGGTGAGACAGCAGCTGGCGTCCATTGGCGCAGTTTTTTATATATTTTTTTTTTTGTTGTTGATCTTTTGCTTTTAAAGGTAAAGGAGAGGTTTGAGGTCTTTTTGACCCCAGATCTCTTCATAAAAAGGACCAATCATCCTTATTTATATTACAAGGGATGGTTACATTCCTGGTAATAGGAATAAAAGTGTTTTTGATGGGACAGTGTAAGTGTTTTTTTCAATTAAAGCGCTACCATTCCTTTGTATACGTAAGTCACGCACACATATATAAATGATATTCGCACCACTCATGAGGTATAACGCCGTAAACGTTGGAGCGAGAGAAATAATTCTAGCGCTAGACCTGCTCTGGAACTCTAAACAGGTAACTTGTAAAGACGTTTAAAACGTCACCTATAGAGATTTTTAAGTACCGTAGTTTGCCGCCATGCCATGCGAATGCGCAATTTTAAAGCTTGACATGTTGGGTAGCTATTTACTTAGCATAACATCTTTCATATCATCCAAAAAAATTGGTGTATATATTGTGTGTTTTTTTATGTATTAAAATGTATTTTTTCCCCCAAAAAAATTGAAAAACTGCTGCGCAAATACCGTGTGAGATAAAAAAATTCAATGGGCAGGAGCGGTGGAGGAGCGGTATACACACCGCTCTAAAGATGCTGCTAGCAGGACTTTTTTTTTACTGCCCTGCTAGCGCACCACTTCAGTGTGAAAGCTCTTTTGGGGCTTTCACACTGGAGAGACAGCAGCAGCTGTTTTAGGGCACTTTTCAGGCGCTATTTTTAGCGTCAAAGCGCCCCAGTGTGAAAGGAGTCTAATGTCCGGAAGAATTTACCCCCTTCCTGACCGGGCCAATTTTACTATACGGTGCTGCCGAGCTTTACCTGACAGTTGCGTGGTCATGTGACGCTGTACCCAAACAAAATTGATGTCCATTTTTTCCACAAATAGAGCTTTCTTTTGGTGGTATTTGATCACCTCTACGGTATTTATTTTTTGCACTATCAACAAAAAAAGACAGACTATTTTGAAAAAAAAATATATATTTTTTTTTACATTTTGCTATAATAAATATCCCTGCATCTGTGTGCATTTTTCAATAGACAACAATGCACCTGTGTTCAGATCAGTAAAAAAATGTTAAGGTGTTTTACTCCCATGTGCATGAGGCCTAAGAAAGCTGAAGAAAGCAGACAGGCAGCTTGTGGCGTGTGTGTAACAAGAATGTCAGTCGTGTGTGTGTATATAAATAAAATATACTGAAAAAAGGTGTGCATTTTGTTTGCAGGTCCAGTGGTTTGTTAGACCCCGGAGTCTTGGTTAATTTACAGCCTTCTTCAATTAAAACTGAACCTGTCCTTTATACACATGACAAGGTAAGCTTATCTTCTCCAAAATATCACAAAGAGCATGATACTAGAGAGAAATATGAGAGAAACCCAAATGAGTCATGTCATGTCCTCTCTGTAAAATAAAGCTTACACCAAACATATTCTGTCTTGTATGGGAATGCTTAATAACACTAAGGGCCCTTTCACACTGGTGCATTTTTGCGGTAAAAATAGCGCTATTAAAACGCTCCCCATGCCCCTCTCCATTGAAATGAATTAAAAACGCGGTATAATCGCGGTGTTTTACCGCGATTTTAACGCTCTGTTTTTAATTCATATCAATGGAGGGGGCATGGGGAGCGTTTTATGAGCAATTTAATAGTGCTATTTTTACCACGAAAACGCAGCAAAAACGCACCAGTGTGAAAGAGCCCCAAGTTAGTTCTTCCAAAATAACATTAAGGGCTCAGGCACACTGCTCTTGGCAGTAGAAAAGATGTGAAAAAAAAAGAGCACATAAATCTGCATATTGCACGCGCTTTTAGTCGCGTCAGGCAATTGATCGTTAATACATTCCAGTGTAAATTTCTGACCAATGGAATCTATTAATGCCTAGACACATCTGGACTTTGTTCTGCTCTTCAGCTCCTCTCCTGAACGCACTGATTGTGAGGTTTTTTTTTCCCAGCTTGTAAAATGCACCTCTTCTCAGATGTCTGTAAATGCGTGCATGCATGGACACATATGTTAACGAGGTTCTTTTAACCACTTCAGCCCTGGAAGGTTTTACCCCCTTAATGATCAGGCCATTTTTTGCGATACGGCACTGCGTTACTTTAACTGACAGTTGTGCAGTCGTGCAATGCTATACCCAAATAAAATTGATGTCCTTTTTTTCCTCACAAATAGAGTTTTCTTTTGGTGGTGTTTGAACATCTCTGCGGTTATTTTTTTGTGCTATAAACAAAAAAACGACAGTTTAAAACTTTTTTTTTCTTACTGGTATAAAACATCCAACAAAACAAATTTAAAAAATCAAATTTCTTCATCAATTTAGGCGAATATGTATTCTGCGTCATATTTTTGGTAAAACAAATTCACAATAAGCGTATATAGATTGGTTTGCGCAAAAGTTATAGCGTCTTTTTTGGGAACCAATGACATTATAAAAGTTTACACTGACACAGTATAAATGACACTGGCAGGGAAGGGGGTTAACATCAGGGGCGATCAAAGCGTTAACAGTGTTCCCTCAGTGTGTTTCTAACTGTGTGGAGGGATTGGCTCACTGCATGGACACTGTTCTGTGTTCCTGATTAGCAGGAACACTAGATCAAAGTGTCCATGCCTGACAGCATGGCGGTCTGCTTGTTTACATCGGCAGACCACCGTTCTGTGTGTCGATTTCCAATTTCCTTATTTCCTTTACACATGACAGTGTAAACACAGCTTCACCCTATTTACTAATCAAAGTGAATATTCACTTTGAGAAGTGCGATAACATTAAAGGAGTTGTAAAGGAAAAATTTTTTTTTGCTGAAATGACTGTTTACAGGGTATAGAGACATAATAGTTAACTGATTCCTTTTAAAAACTATTTAAAAATGGATAAAAATCAATCATATAATGTACCTACAGTTTTAGTTTCGTTTTTGCATGCTGTTTCCTGTCTCTGATGTACAGAGCCAATACAGGGCAGTGATGGTTTGGAAAACGAAAGTGATTGGTGCTGAGGGGTTTTAGACACACAGTAATCACACCTCCTTGATTAGTGACCACAGAGAGAAAGCTCCCAGTACTGTGGTTATAAGGAAACAGACAACCAGGAAGTGTGGAGATCAGAGAAGGATTACAGCAACTTGAGAGCAAAAAACGAACAATGAGGACATGAAAACAGCACTGCATTAAGGTAAAGGAAGCTATTAAGATAAAAAAAAAAAATTCCTTTACAAACCCTTTAACATCTGATGGCACTACTCATTAAGTAGATAAACTCCATTATATATATTGTTACACTATATCACAACATCAGGGGCAATCAAAGCGTCAACAGTGTTCCCTCAGTGTGTTTCTAACTGTGTGGAGGGATGGGCTCACTGCGGCTTTTAGAGACATGGTGGATATTTAGATTAAAAATCGGGGTCCCTCAGGGGTTAAATCTCAGATAGGACCAAGATTTACTTTTATGTTGATTCCCTTTTGCACCACTTGCCTCTGCCGTTTTTAGTACTATTTTTATTAAATTTTTTCCCGCTGGGCATTCTTGCTTAATTCTTCCATTTTATTTGGCTTTAGCTTTTGCAGTGTTGTATCCTTGGATTTTAATATCCCTTTTTGTTCATGCAACCAATCATGTTTGTATCTCGACTGAATTTTTGTGTGTCCATGTATGGTGTTTCACCTCTCCAAGCAACTCTGATTATCTACTAATTGGCAAATTAATGACATGTGCTGCCAGGAGGGGTTTATACACGTACAGTGCGGAAAATAAGTATTTGAACACCCTGCTATTTTGCAAGTTCTCCCACTTGGAAATCATGGAGGGGTCTGAAATTGTCATCGTAGGTGCATGTCCACTGTGAGAGACATAATCCAATTTTTTTTTTCCAGAAATCACAATTTATGATTTTTAAACTATTTATTTGTATGATACAGCTGCAAAGAAGTATTTGAACACCTGTCTATCAGCTAGAATTCTGACCCTCAAAGACCTGTTAGTCTGCCTTTAAAATGTCCACCTCCACTCCATTTATTATCCTAAATTAGATGCACCTGTTTGAGGTCATTAGCTGCATAAAGACACCTGTCCACCCCATACAATCAGTAAGAATCCAACTACTAACATAGCCAAGACCAAAGAGCTGTCCAAAGACACTAGAGACAAAATTGTACACCTCCACAAGGCTGGAAAGGGCTACGGGGGAAATTGCCAAGCAGCTTGGTGAAAAAAGGTCCACTGTTGGAGCAATCATTAGAAAATGGAAGAAGCTAAACATGACTGTCAATCTCCCTCGGACTGGGGCTCCATGCAAAATCTCACCTCGTGGGGTCTCAATGATCCTAAGAAAGGTGAGAAATCAGACCAGGACTACACGGGAGGAGCTGGTCAATGACCTGAAAAGAGCTGGGACCACCGTTTCCAAGGTTACTGTTGGTAATACACTAAGACGTCATGGTTTGAAATCATGCATGGCACGGAAGGTTCCCCTGCTTAAACCAGCACATGTCAAGGCCCGTCTTAAGTTTGCCAATGACCATTTGGATGATCCAGAGGAGTCATGGGAGAAAGTCATGTGGTCAGATGAGACCAAAATAGAACTTTTTGGTCATAATTCCACTAACCGTGTTTGGAGGAAGAAGAATGATGAGTACCATCCCAAGAACACCATCCCTACTGTGAAGCATGGGAGTGGTAGCATCATGCTTTGGGGGTGTTTTTCTGCACATGGGACAAGGCGACTGCACTGTATTAAGGAGAGGCTGACCGGGGCCATGTATTGCGAGATTTTGGGCAACAACCTCCTTCCCTCAGTTAGAGCTTTGAAGATGGGTCGAGGCTGGGTCTTCCAACATGACAATGACCCGAAGCACACAGCCAGGATAACCAAGGAGTGGCTCTGTAAGAAGCATATCAAGGTTCTGGCGTGGCCTAGCCAGTCTCCAGACCTAAACCCAATAGAGAATCTTTGGAGGGAGCTCAAACTCCTTGTTTCTCAGCGACAGCCCAGAAACCTGACTGATCTAGAGAAGATCTGTGTGGAGGAGTGGCCCAAAATCCCTCCTCCAGTGTGTGCAAACCTGGTGAAAAACTACAAGAAATGTTTGACTTCTGTAATTCCAAACAAAGGCTACTGTACCAAATATTAACATTGATTTTCTCAGGTGTTCAAATACTTCTTTGCAGCTGTATCATACAAATAAATAGTTAAAAAAATCATACATTTTGATTTCTGGAATTTTTTTTTGATTATGTCTCTCACAGTGGACATGCACCTACGATGACAATTTCAGACCCCTCCATGATTTCCAAGTGGGAGAACTTGCAAAATAGCAGGGTGTTCAAATACTTATTTTCCGCACTGTATATATTGTGGCATTTGTAGAGAACAAGGCCTGTAAGGCTGAAACGCTTTTACATCTGCTGTCTGTGTCTTTTATGGAGAATCAATACATTTTTAAGATTTTAAAGAGCAAGCAGTTGATTAGCCAAAAAATATTTGTAGAGGTCTGGCATAGCCAGTCCGCTTTGAAGAATTGGTCTAATCCGAGTAGAAAACTTGGAGGTTGAGGGTCACATAGGAAGGTAAAATGACTGGGTAAAGAAGTATTTGGGGATCCAGTTTGTTGAATTGTAAAATAGATAGGTAACTTTGGACAGAATTGTTTTCATTTTAAAAGGGTTATTTAACCAAAGAGGGATAGAAGCAGATTTCTCCACACCTACAGCTTGTCCTGACATCATGTGATACAGGTAACAAATTCAATGCAACATAATCCTCAGCATTGTGAGACATAACATGTCACTGAGCCCCTTTATTGCTTGAAGCCAAGCAATAAAACGAAGTGGAAGCCCCATCCTTCTCAGGACCTCCCACAAGTGTGACCAGTCTACATTGTGAAAAGCCTTCCCAGTGTCTAACATGGTTATAGTCCTAGAACCCATATTGGTTTGCTGGGCATGGATATTTGTAAACAGCCTGCTGATATTTAGATTAGTAGATTTGCTGGAGATAAATCCTGTATGGTCCAGGCCTGTATGGTATGGAGCACATGACTAAATCTAGTCATGTGCGACTAGAGAAGTTTTGTCAAAAAATTAAAATTACAGTTTAGGAGAGCTATGGGCCTGTATGAGGCACAAAGAGGGGCCCTTGGGTGCTTGTGTATGAGAATAATATGTGCATTCCACACTGAGGGAGGTAAAGTGTCACTGGCCAGGCAGGCAATGATTATGGTAGCCAATTTGGGGGCTAATGTCGTGGCGTGGGTCTTACAAAATTCCATGTAAATACTGCCTGGACCAGGAGCCTTAAGCCCCGTACACACGATCGGACCTTTGTCCGACCAAAGTCACATTGGAATTCCGACGGAATTCCATCGGAGTGAGGCCGCGTACACACGATTAAATCTATCTGCTGGAAACGGTCTGACAGACCGTCTCAGCAGACAGATTCGATCGTGTGTATGGGCGAGCAGACGGATTTGTCCAGCAGACATATCTGCCAGCACATGCGTCGAATGGATTCGACGCATGCGCGGAAGTGTTTTACTTCCTGGTGCGGTGACGTGGCGGTGTCAACGTCACCGCCACATCACCGCACTGTCTGCTGGCGGGGATTTTGGTTTGATCGTGTGTACAGCGATCAAACCAAAACAGCCAGCAGACAAATCTGATCAAATCGGTCTGTCAGACCGATTTGAACAGATTAATTTGCTCGTGTGTACGGGGCCTGAAAGAGAACATGTTCTCTAGCTAAACTCCGATGGAATTCATAGGAATTTCCAATGGAATTACTCTGATGGGGCAGTCAGTCAGACTTTTTCCATCCCACTTGGAAATGATAGAATGGTTGTAAGGACCTCAACATCCGTAATAGGTTGTGCGAGAAAGGCCCTTTCAGCCATCCTAACGCTATGAAGTTTGAGAGGGAAATAATCTTGGATGAATGAAAAGTTGGAGGCAGGGAAGAGGTATACAAACCAGTGTAAGAATAAAGTCTTGGAATGTAATGGTGTGACCTTCAGGCGTTTCGAAGTTTAGAGACAATGGTTAGGGGCCTGTCATTTTGGAACAATATAGCTAGTTTCCTGATGGTTTTTATTTCCCCGTTCAAAAACATTTGTTTGTTTGTACAGGTCAGTCCTAGTGGCCTCAGAGATGTGCAAAAGTAACATTCTTCTAGCTGATATAAATGTATCAAGGTTTTCAGAAGTAGGAATAACGTTTGGCATGCCTGTTTTCATCATCCTGCGAGTGCAGAAGTCTTGGCCAAGCATCACATTTTTTAATAATAATTTTTACAATTAACATTTGAAACTCAAAGCGTTGAAATAAGATGTGCATGAAATAAAGAGATCAAATAACAAAGGGCTTTTTATTGCAGTCCTGGACACTACTCACATTTTTGCTAATACTAGGGCTTTGCATTTAATTGAGAAACTGCAAATGTACCATAAATAATTGTGCCTGTCAATTAGTCTCATGCAGTTTTTTTTTTCTCATTTTATTCTCAGGTGGAAGCCTGTCAAGGAGATCTAAGCACTTTGGCCAATGTTGTCACATCACTTGCAAATCTTAACAAATCTAAAGACTTGTCCCAGTCGAGCACAGAATTGTCTATAATGGAAAGTTTAAGTAATGGGGATGCTTCACTGTCAGAGCTTCCACAGGATGACCAGGCGAGCAGTGAAGTCACCAGGTACTTCCATTGTCTTATGGTTATGGCAAATAAATGATTGCACAAAACTGAATACAGCAAGTATTTAATTTAACTTTAGAAATGTGGTTAATGTGGTAACTAACCAATTTACTGGACATTTAGTAAATGTATTTATTTTTTATTAACATAATTTTGCTTCGTTACCTAGAGCCTTTGATACTCTGGCAAAAGCTCTCAACCCCTCTGAAAGCTCTATCCAGAGCTCATCAGAAAGCATTGATGCCGCTTCTAACATCTTTGGTGATGCTACTGTTGTTGAGATTGAAGGACCACTTCTCACAGATTCTCACATAGCCTTCAAGGTAATGCTTACCATGTTTCTATTGCAACCACAATTTCACATTATTTTGCTCTACTTGTTCTCATTAAAGAGAAATGACTGATACTAATACTTTTTTGACATGTTCGACAGAGAACTAGACAATTTTTTTTGCAAAAACCCATTTTTAGAAAGTGGAAACATTACTGGGTGTATTAAAATAGTTTTTTAAACTAAGGCAAGTTCAGAAAACGAATAATATGTTTAAAGGGTCGCATGGCTTTGTTTATTTCTGTATCTATTGCAGAGAAACACAATATCCATTGACATTAGAATAAATGATGACAATATACATTTTGGTAATGAAAGTGGAACTCCAGTTGAAACCCCAGCTGAAACCTAACTACTCTTAAAGTGATACTAAACACACACTGTTTAATTGACCTTGTCCCTTCTACTTGTATGTGGACGATGGCACTGTAATTTTTTTAAATATATATATATATATTTCCCAGCCTGTCTGCAGGGAAACATGAGCAGGAAGAGTTTCTAGTCCTGCTGCTGGTCACATGTTCAAAATAATAAAACGGCCTTTGGAATACAGAGTGAAAATAAAAAATTAATATCAATAAACTGTTTTACATTGTCATACAAATACATATTTGAAAATAAATCTTTATTATTTTGTGGAAATAACATAGTGTGGGCAAATTTCTGCCATTCACAGGCTGTGTCATGCCCCTCCAGCCCGTGGCTTAGAATAAGAGGGAGGTGAAGCCTCCATTAATCTAAATGTAATATCCCGCCCCCATTGTGTTTAGCTGATTAGTGGGCATGGAGGAGGGAGTGGCTTGTCATTTACCACTGTGTATACACCCATATGCATGACTATAGTCACATGGGCTGCTCAGATGCAATAGAGAGGACATTTTCAGCATAAAAACTCACTAAAAACTGAGCATGTGCATTGTTGGGGAAAGAAGCAACAGACAGTGGACCACTAATGCCCATGCCAATAGAACCATGGGGTGTGCCCATGTGTGCCAGGTGCGATCACCTGACTGACACAGGAGATCACATGACCGGACCCGAGGCCTGAAAAAGGGTAAGTATATACACCGATAACATTATGATGACACACCTAGTTCCCTTTTGCCGCAAAATAGCCCTGACCTTTCGAGGCATGGACTCCACTAGAATTCTGAAGGTTTGCTGTTGTACCTGGCATCAAGCTATTAGTAGCAGATCCTTTAAGTTCTGTAACTTGCAAGGTGGGGCCTCCATGGATTGCACATGTTTTTTCCAGCACATTCCACAGATGCTTGTTTTGGATTGAGATCTGGAGAATTTGGAGGCTAAAGCAGCCTGGTGCCCAGGTAATTGACAAACTGACACCCGACCATCCACATGATGTAAAAGAAAACATGATTTATCAGACTAGAACACCTTCTATTGGTCCAGTGCTAATGCATGTGCGCATTGTAGATACTTTTGGCTATGGACACGGATTAGCATGGGTACAGGCATTACGATTTGGCCCTTGTCAAATCCTTAAGCTTGACCGTTTTATTTAGGGACAATATGTTCACCTACTGCCTATTATATCCCACCCACTTCCAGATGTCATTGTAACCAGATAATCTAATGTTATTCGCTTTTACCTGTCAGTGATTTTAATGTTATGGCTGATTGGTGTACACAGGGCTTTTTTTCTGGGGGAACTTGGGGGAACTCAGTTCCACCACCTTTGGCCCAGACCCTTTGGTGCCTGCTCACCACAATCACTTGTAAACACAGAAGTCTGGTTTCTGTGTTTACAAGTGACAGCTCTGCACTGTGTGTAAGCCCCCTGAACTCTGCACTCTGTATGTAGTGCAATTCTGGTATTTAATGCCTCTTTAAGACCCTTCTACTGTTTGTGAAATCTGAACGGGTCGTGGTTGAGTTCCTGCACCTATTTTCTGAGAAAAAAAGCTCTGGGTGTACACCTTTCTTCAACAGGTTAGTAAGCATATGTTTTAGAAGGCTGGACAGGACAGTTATAAGAGTAGTAAGGTTATGAAATTCTACTTTAGGTTCCTCAGACCCATATCCCAATCGTTATAATTTTGTATAACATTAAATATTTAAAGGGGTTTGAAAATACCCAAAAGGTAATGGGATATGCAAGGAGATGTAGGAATTGCATGGTTTTTGTCTGATGTATGTTTTTTAACTTAATTTAAATAGTATTGGCAATGTTTTTTAAATGCATTTCCCAAACTACTTTAAGTACATAAATTAATTAGCAACTCCCTTTTTTTTTTCTCTAGCTCACGATGCCTTCACCAATGCCTGAATATCTGAATGTACACTATATTTGTGAATCTGCGTCACGCCTGCTATTTTTGTCCATGCATTGGGCTCGTTCTATTCCCACCTTCCAAGCTCTTGGGTTAGTATGGTATCTTTTATCAGACCATAAATGGTAAAGCAAAGATTGTGATAATACTTATTTTGGTGTTTAGATTAAATACAATGGGCCAGATTCAGGTACACGTACACTTGCGCTACGTATCTGAGATACGCTATGCAGCCGCATTTTACCAGGCTCTACGACGAATCCTGGTAGATTTTGTCCCTTACGGTACGACGGCGTAGTGTATTTCTCGCCGCGTAATCGAAATACGCGATTAGGGGGCGTGAAGCATTTAAATTAGGCGCGTTCCCACGGCGATCGAACTGCGCATGCTCCGTTCAGAAATTTCCCGCCGTGCATTGCGCGAAATAACGTTGATACGTCATTCGTTGTTTGAGTAGCGTCGTTTACGGACATTCCTATTCCCGGACGTTTTACGTCAAAAAAAAAAAAAAGACGTCGGAAAACGTTGATATTCGACGCGGGAACGACGGCCATACTTAACATGGGCTGTCTAATATTAGACTAGCAAAAAGCTGGTATAGTATAACACAGCAAAAAGATGACTAAAGATGCCGTAAGAGATTGCGATAGACGTTCGTAATTTCGTGGATAGTCGGCAAAAGCTCATTAGCATACCCCGACGCGGAAAACGACGGGAACTCCACCCAGCGGCCGCAATTTTATTGCAGCGTAGACCCGAAGGCGTACGAACACGTAAACCAGTCGGATTGAAGCCCGCAGCCGTAATTTCATGGTTTGAGGTTTCAGAGTAGTGAAAAAACGCAAGTCGAAAGTACTCCAGTCTAACGCGAGATAGACAGGCGTAATCGCTCTGTGAATCTGGCCCAATGTGGTTATTGGAATGCCTGTAATGATGCCACATACACTATGCTGTGTTGTGCTGCTCAGTTGTTTAAGTGCATTATAAAAAGAACAGACCCAGCAGGTTTCTGAGAGGAAGTCAAGAGATGACATGGCAAACTATGAAGATGTAAAATAATTCCTAACATTTAAAAAAGCTAAACTCAAATCTAAATGGAAGTGCATATATGGGAACTGTTTATCTTCCAAAAAGATTTGTAATTCTGTTCACTCAGTTTTGTGACCTTGCACTCCTATTAGAGAGTCTTTTCAGATCCTTGACTTCCATTGCAGCAGCATTTAGTTGGTTTAAGAACACAACTTGAAGCCTGTTGAGTGGATGATGAAAGAGTAGCAACACATTGATAGTCATCCCTGTGCTCTATTGCTGTCCCCATATTTCGTGTCGGCACATTATATTGCCTTTTACTATAAAATTATCTTTATGACCATTTCTGCCTAAAAAGTGCAAGGGGCCTCCCCAGTCCTGCACTACGGTGTAGGTTTTCAAAACCTTTTGTATGTTTAGGATGTTGACAATCCAAACATGAATATATCCCATTTCCTCTTTCCATGTCAGCACATGTGCAATGCCACAGAGCCTGACTGGCCTTAGTGCTGGCCTTCTTCTCCAAATCTGAGTGTTTCCGTTTAGGTCATTACACGAGACTGATATCTTCATATAAATTTAAATGCCTAAACAAGCATTTTTAGAATACATTTGGCGATTTTTAATTTAATATAGTACTGTATTCATTTGTGTTTTTAAAGGCATTACCTTTTGTGATATATAATAGAATAATATTTCAAACAGGCTTCATTTACATCAGTCTGGTTTGCAATAATTTATGTTTTTTTAGCATGTGAGGGACTCTTGTTGGACAGAGTGATTGCAGTTGGGATACTTGGCTATTAAATCAGACCCCTGTAACAAACAAACGAGTTTCAAAGGGGGCACACTAAGGGCTAGTTTACACTTCCTTCAAAACATTGCTTCGGACACGCTTTGTTAAAGCTCCCTGAATGCCAGTCAAAGCTCCTGTCACTAAATAAAATGAAACATTAAAGTCCAAATTGAATAATAAACATCTATGGAAGGTCCATTAAAATTCAGAATAAAGTGAAAGGTCTTTCTTGGATAATCTGGATTGAATTTTGAAAATACAGTCAAAATGGTAAAGTGTTCACGCTTACCAGATTCGATGGGCTCACGTACCGTATCGCAGGTGGGTCAAACAAGCACTCTTGAGCTCCCACCACAGAAAAAACGGTAAGAAGGGTTCCACCCAAAGTTGAATGAGTACTGTCAAATATCCATTATGGACTCCAAAACATGCAATGAATCACATCAAATGGTGTGCATGAAAAAACAAGTGATCCGCATATATGGTGATACTGTTTTAATGGTAAAAAAAGGGGGTTTACACAACATGTTTCATCCTATTGGACATCATCTGGAGTATCGGATGATGTCCAATAGCATTAAATATGTTGTGTGATGGTCTTGGAATCTTTGCCTATACTCCATTTTAATTACAAGCTTTTTTTATCAGATTTGCTGTAAGTGTAATGCCGCGTACACACGATCAGTCCATCCTAAGAGAACAGTCTGATGGACCGTTTCCATTGGTTAACCGATGAAGCTGACTGATGGTCAGTCGTGCCTACACACCATCGGTTAAAAAAACTATCGTGTCAGAATGCGGTGACGTAAAACACGACGACGTGCTGAAAAAAATGAAGTTCAATGCTTCCAAGCATGCGTCGACTTGATTCTGAGAATGCGTGGATTTTTAACCGATGGTCTTGCCTACTAACTATCAGTTTTGACCTATCAGTTAGGAATCCATCGGTTACATTTAAAACAAGTTGGCTTTTTTTTAAGACTGGCTTTTTGAAGACCGTTCTCATCACCCCCTTTTTTACCATTAAATGTCAAACAGTATCGCACTATGTGCGGATCATTTGTTCTTCATGCACACTATTTGATGTGAGTCATCGCATGTTTTGGAGTCCATCGTGGATATCTGACAGTCTTCATTCAACTTTGGGTGGAACCCTTTCTACCGTTTTTAAAGTGGTGGGAGCTCCTGTTTGAGGTCATTCCCTCAAGAGTGCTTGTTTGACCCACCTGCGATACGGTACGTGTGTTTATTGAATCTGGTAGGACTGAACACTTTACCATTTTGACAGTATTTTCAAGATTTATCCCAGATTATCCAAGAAAGACCTTTCACTATATTTTGACCTCTAATGGACCGTCCATAGATGTTTATTATTCACTTTGGACTTTTATGTTTTTTTTTTTTTTTACCTTTCAGTTTTGCATTGCCTATTTTACCCTTCCAGGTCCACACGCTATTCACCTGCTCACTTAACACCATACTTTTGTTTTTTATTTCCATTTTGCACTGTATGTCTAGTGACGTGTTCGCTGCTTATTTTTGTTCTCTATGCACAATTTTTTTTCACTAAATAAAATGGTTCACTTACAGTTTACACCTTGCTTTTGATGAGGCTTTGGTAGGGCTTTGACGAGGCTTCGTGGGCCTTTAACCACTTAAGACCCGGACCAAAATGCAGGTAAATGACCAGGCCCCTTTTTGCGATTCGGCACTGCGTTGCTTTAACTGACAATTGCGCGGTCGTGCGACGTGGCTCCCAAACAAAATTTGCGTCCTTTTCTTCCCACAAATAGAGCTTTCCTTTGGTGGTATTTGATCGCCTCTGCGATTTTTATTTTTTGTGCTATATACAAAAACAGAGCGACATTTTTGAAAAAAAATCAATATTTTTTACTTTTTGTTATAAGAAAAATCAAATAATCTAAATTTTAGTCAAACATTTAGGACAAAATTTATTTAGCCACATGTCTTTAGTAAAAAAAAATCGCAATAAAAAAAAACAATAGCTACCTAGCGGGAACAGTGACACTAATACAGCGATCAGAAAAATGATCGCTTAGCGACGCTGGCAATAGGGAGTGAAAGGGTTAACTAGGGCAGTGATCAAGGGGTAAAACTTTATTGGGGGGGGGCGGGGGTTACCCTGAACCTAACACTAACTGCCTGTCACACTGACACTAAATACAGTAATCATACATATATGATTACTGTATTCAGTGACACTGTGACAGGGGGGGTGATCGCAAGGGGTTAAGTCTGCCTGCGTGTCCTGGTGTCAGTGTAGTGTTGTGCAGACTTATTGTGAGATGTGATCTCTCCTTAGCGGCGGTTGAAAATACCGCCGAGGGGAGAGATCACATCACTTCCCTCTTCCTGTGTTTACACAGGAGGAGGAAGTGCAGGGCGGGGGAGCGCGCGCTTTGGCTGGGAGCGATCTGGAGGGTGCGGACAAAAACGAATAGCCGCCCCCTCATCCCGCGGATCGCTCAGCCAGCCACGGGGACCGCAGGATGTATCGGGGGGGGGGGGGGGGGGGCGTCCCGATCGGACCCACGGCAAGGCACCAAAGTATATATACGTTGATGTGCCTGCCTGTGCCATTCTGCTGACGTAAATGTACATGCGGCGGTCCGCAAGCAGTTAAGCAAGCTTTGCCATAGACTTCTATGGAGGCTTTGAAAATGCTTCAACAAAACGTGTCCGAAGTCTTGTTTTGAAGCAAGTGTAAACTAGCTGTTAATGTGTGTTGAAGCAAATTTAAATGACCCCTAAGGCCGCATACACACGATCAAATTTGTCCGCTGAAAACGGTCCGGTGGACCGTTTCAGCAGACAAATCCGATCGTGTGTACGGGCTAGCAGACAGGTTTGTCCATCGGACAAATTTCAAAGCATGCTTTGAAATTTGTCCGCTACAAACCTGTCCGTCGGATATGTCCGCTGGTTAGTATGGCAAACCAGCGGACATATCTTCCCGCACATGCGTCGTATCCTGTGAATGGATCCGACGCATGCGCATGCGCGCGGAAGTGTTTACTTCCTGGTGCGGTGACGTGGCAGCGTCAACGTCACCGCCGCGTCACCACGCTGTCTGCCGGCGGGGATTTTGATCCGATGGTGTGTACACGCCATCGGACCGAAATCCGATGAGACATGTCCGCTCTAAACTGTCCGTCGGACAAGTTTGAGCGGACATATATCATCGTGTGTACGAGGCCTAAAGCCCTGTACACACGATCGGATATCTGATGGAATCTAGTCCGATGGATTTTTTCATCGGATATCCGATGAAGCTGACTTTCATCAGTCTTGCCTACACACCATCAGTCAAAAATCCGACCGTGCCAAAACGCAGTGAGGTAAAACACTACGACGTGCTAAGAAAAATGAAGTTTAATGCTTCCGAGCATGCGCCGACTTGATTCTGAGCATGCGTGGATTTTTGACCGATGGACTTTCACACAGACGATCGTTTTTTTCTATCGCTTTTTGATCCATGGGAAAAATTTAAAACATGTTCTATTTTTTTTCGCCGATGGAAAACAAACCGATGGGGCCCACACACGATCAGTTTGTCCGATGAAAACAGTCCATCGCTATAGGGTGCTTTTAGTAAGAATCTTGTAGACATGACTCCTAACTTAAAGTGAAATAATACTTGCCCGAGCTCCAGTGATGCAGTGTCCCAGAGCTTCCCAGGTGGACATTTGGGGATCGGTCTCAATCACAGGGCGGGGATGACATAATGTGCATGCACGGGTGTTCAATGAGATTCGGCTTTGCTGAATTTATCCAGTGAGCTGCATGTGCACGACTCACATGCAGTAAAGCTAATTTCCCCATAAGAAATAATGAAAACTCAGATGATTTGTTCCACAACCATTTATTCATAAGTCCTTCATTTTAAAGTCCATGTATAAAGATTATAGCAATGTGATAGGTTGTGTAACCATAAAATGTCCATCCACAAATGAAAGCCTCCACAAGGGGATTAGAAGCAAAATCCAGTAGGATTCTAGTAGCCTCTAAGTGTAGCAATATGGTTACATTTAATGAATGTACAACATTTAGAAACTCAGATGGTTGATGATTAAAAGAGGCATTTCCAAGTATGCAGGCATCTGTGGAAAGCTGTCCACATAGTACGTCCTCTGCACCACCGGCTCTCACCACTGTCAGTCTGCAATTGTGACTGGGTAGACTACCCTGCAGTAGACCAATCTGAAAGCGAGGCTTAAAACCCTCGTGGAGTGCAGCATAGAAGGGACGATGGCAGTGCGGAGGACTGTCTATGTGGACAGCTTTACCCCGGATCCCTGCATAGCTAGATGTGCCTCGTTTGATCATCAACCATGTGAGTTGCTAAATGTTGTACGGGCGCTATTAACCATTCAGCCTCTAGCAGGGGTTAAAAGCACCCCGCTAGCGGCCAAAAAGCGCTGATATAACAGTGGTAAAACGCTGCTAAAACTAACAGCACTTTTTTGTGTGAAAAGGGGTCTTAGAGGCATCTTAGGCCGTGTACACACGACCGAGGTTCTCGCTGGAAACCAGCGAGAACCTCGCTGGAAGCTGCATTCCAGCGAGGACCTCGGCCGTGTGTACGCTCTCGGCGAGCTTCCCGTCGAGCAGAAATAGAGAGCACGCTCTCTATTTGCTCGACGGCCCGCCTGGAAGAATGGCTGGTTGCCATTCCCGACGGGCGGGTCGCCGATTTCGACGGCCGGCAGGGAACCTCGACGGGCGGAACGATGTGTTCTGCCCGTCGAGGTTCTCTGCCGTGTGTACACGGCCTAATATTTCTTTTAAACTAAATTGTGACGTGACACTACTTGTATATCAAGTCAAAATTTATAAAAAAATAAAGGCCTAATCCGGTTACATATTTTGCTGTGCCATAGGGAAATACGCTGAGTTTACTGTTTTAACTAAAGGCAGAGGGCCAGATTCCGGTAGTTTGCCGCATCTTTCCGGCGGCGTAGCGTATCTCATTTGCACTACGCCGCCGTAACGTAGAGCGGCTGGTCCCGTATTCACAAAGAACTTGCGCCCTAAGTTACGGTGGCGTAGTGTAAATGGGCCGGCGTAACCGCGCGTAATTCAAAGTAGGCTGGTAGTGGGCGTGTTGTATGTTAATGAATGGTGACCCCACGTAAATGACGCGCCGAACGAACTGCACATGCGCCGTCCGTGGACGTATCCCAGTGCGCATGCTCAAAATCACGTTGCAAATAGTCAATGCTTTCGATGTGAACGTAACCTACGCCCAGCCCCATTCTGAATCGGCTTACGCAAACAACGTGAAATTCGACGGCTGTTTCGACGTCCATACTTAACATTGCCTGCGCCTCATATAGCAGGGGTAACTTTACGCCGGTCTGACGCCTTACGTAAACGCCGCAAATAGATACGCCGGGCGCAACTACGTCCGTGAATCGGCGTATCTACCTAATTTGCATGTTCAACGCGTAAATCTACAGAAGCGCCACCTAGCGGCCAGCGAAAATATGCAACTAAGATACGACGGCGTAAGAGACTTACGCCGCTCGTATCTTAGCAAAATGACGGCGTACCTTGCTTTCTAAATACAGAAAAAAGATACGCTGGCGCATCCTAGAACTTACGCGGCGTATAAACAGATACGCCGACGTAAGTTTTTTCTGAATCTGGCCCAGATTGTCTGTTAGTGCTTAGCAAATGCACCAGCTTATACTGGCATATGGCATGCTTGCAATGTAATTTAGTCACGTACGGTATTAAAGATCATAACAGAAGACTGATATAAGTAAGCTGAAATATTCTGATTCAGGTTTGTATTTATTACATCCCTAAGAAGGTAATTTCCACTTTTTGTATAAAGGAAATATGAACTGGTTTATTGGAAAAAAATCTTGTCTTGCAAAACGTTCTCAAACCAAGTTACTTCCTCTCAATCCAAGGTTTTACTGTATTTTTTTTCCAGCTGCCAGATAGACCTGTCTGCCTATTTAGCCCTTTAATAAGAACAAATCTGTTTACAGAGCTCAATAATTCACATTTGTGAGTGAGGTAGGAGATTTATTGGACAGTTCCATCAGAAGTTTTGATCAGACAAACCATGTTTTAAGGCAGGCAGCTACTACTGTGCAATTTCTTTGAGGTGTATAGTGAATGTTTATATGTAAATTGAAGATACTATACAAAATTTAAAGTAAAAACCCCAGGGTTTGTGTACAATTACTATTATTTACTGTTTTATGTTGCCCTGCAGAACAGTCCTTCTATAAGCAATGATAAATGAGACTGTATACTGTGTAACAAATAAAGCTAACTAGTTACAGAAGAAGTAATATAAACTTTAGTGTTTGTTGTTGACTGAAAATTGCAAATAAAGCTAGTATTTTCTGTGCTTCCTGGTATTTGTGAGTTGGCCACTGCTAATGTAAGTGTGATGTTTGTCTCTCATCAGGCAGGAGGTTAGTACCTCTTTGGTGAAAGCTTGCTGGAGCGAATTGTTTTCACTTGGTCTTGCTCAGTGCTCCCAAGTAATGAATGTGGCAACCATACTAACGGCATTTGTTAATCATCTGCACAGCAGCTTGCAGAATGGTAAGATCCCTGAGATATAATTATAAATGTTAATAATTGTTGCTACATTTGTTTTCCAATATATGCATGACATTTTCAGGAACCCAAACTGTACTTTCTTCTTTTTTTTTTTAAAGCTACTCCTTTTAATTATGTTTAATGGTGGGCCTTTTATTGGGTGAGTGACTGTCCTTTATTTGCAGCCTCACTAGCAGCTTGCTGCATATAAAAAGCACTAAAGATTCTCAGGCAAAGTTATATAAGGACAGGGGTACATACATACAAGGGATCTAAGTCTCTCACTTTATTTTATTTAGTGTTGCGAATGACTGCCTCATTGATTCAGCTGAATTGCTTCTGTGAGGCTGCTTACATGTACTAAAGCACCCGTTGGGAATCCAAATGTGTAAAAATTGGACGGGCACCACACCAATGGGAACTAAAGTAGTCTTTATTTAATTATTAGCTGCTTAAAGCATTGGTATACTCGCAAAAATTATAAAAAAAAACCTTAGAACAAAGCATCGGCATTGCATCCCAGCCACTGCCGAGGGAGTTGACATTTTTTCCTCTGCATCTCCTCTGGGTTTGCGGCAGCAGCGCTGTGAGTGGCCCGGAAGTCGCGATGATGCGCACAGGAGTCTAATTTCCGGCGAGGAGCTCTGATTTTCCAGCAGCATCCGCCAGACCTTCTGAGCACATGCACTGCTGCTGTCAGCGGTTGCATGCAAGGTGAATATCTCATAAACTGTACAGGTTTAGGAGATATTTTACCTACAGGTAAGCCTTTTTTATAGGCTTACCTGTAGGTAGAAATGTGCTTAAGGGGTATACAACCACTAAGAAAGCCAGCATGTTTCTTCAGGGCTATGACACAAGAGTATAAAAGTTTATACGTTCATAAGAGAAAAGATAAAAAAAGTTGTACAAATCTAGTAGTAAATGCGTATTGTAAATCTATTTTAAAAGAAAAATGTTAATATATATTATTTTTTTAAATGGCATTCATACACATCAAGCTATGGTTGAATATAAAATATACGGCAAGTATTGTTGAATATGGCTTGGTGGCAAATGAATGGATTAACACTACCCCACTGTATTTTGTGGTAGATAAGCTTTCTGGAGACAAGTTAAAGCTGGTAATGGACCACATATTTAAACTTCAGGAGTTCTGCAATAGCATGGTCAAGCTAAATTTGGATGGTTATGAATATGCCTACATGAAAGCAATTGTCCTCTTCAGTCCTGGTAAGTAATTATTGTTTTTACGTTTTAAGTAAATGTTTATTCCTTTCACTTGGCAGAGTTGTTTTTGCATTGTTTGCACACATATAAAAAAAAACGTTTAGCCACTTCCCATCTGGGCCAATTCTGGCACTTTTCTCCTACATGTAAAAATCATAACTTTTTTGCTAGAAAATTACATAAAACACCCAAACATGTGTGTTGTTTTAGCAGAGACCCCAGAGAATACAATGGCGGTCATTGCAACTTTTTATCTAGCTCAGTATTTGCACCGCAATTTTTCGAACACATTTTTTGGGGGAAAAATAGCTTCATGGTTTAAAAAAACAAAACATTGAAGTTAGCCCAATTTTTTTTTTTGTTTGTTTAACCACTTCCCTACTGGGCATGTAAACCCCCTTCCTGACCAGGTGAAATTTCAGCTTGCGGCACTGCGTCGCTTTAACTGACAATTGCGCGGTCGTGCGATATGGCTCCCAAACAAAATTGGCGTTCTTTTTTCCCCACAAGTAGAGCTTTCTTTTGGTGGTATTTGGTCACCTCTGCGATTTTTATTTTTTGCGCTATAAACAAAAAAGGATGACAATTTTGAAAAAAAATACAATATTTTTTACTTGTTGCTATAAAAAATAGCCCAATTTAAAAAAAAAATTCAGTTTAGGGCGATACGTATTCTTCTACATATTTTTGGTTAAAAAAAAAAAAATCGCAATAAGCGACTGGTTTGCGCAAAAGTTATAGCGCCTACAAAATAAGGGACAGAATTGTTATTTTTTTATTTATTTTTTTTTTTTTTTTACTAGTAATGGCGGCGATCTGCGATTTTTATTGCGACTGCGACGTTATGGCGGACATATCGGACACTTTTGACACATTTTTGGCACCATTCACATTTATACTGCAATCAGTGCTATAAATATGCACTAATTACTGTATGAATGTGACTGGCAGGGAAGGGGTTAACAGTAGGGGGTGAGGAAGGGGTTAATGTGTTTCCTGCATTGTGTTTTAACTGTAGGGGGAGGGGGGGGTGACCGATCTGTGTCCCTATGTACTAGGAACACAGATCGGTATGCTCTCTCTATGACAGGACGCTGTCATTGTGAGAGCAGGCAATGAGAGATGATCTCATATGTTTACATATGAGATCATCTCTCATTGGCCCATCAGATCGCACCGCAAACGGCCACTCTGATTGGCCGTTCGCGGTGATCTGTGATTGGCTGTGTCCAAGGGACACAGCCAGTACACAAGTTCCCCGCTGCGCGCTCTGGAGCGCGCGCTGGGAACGAGGAAAGGGGCTGCCGTGAAAACACGGCAGCCCGGAGATTTAGAGCCACCCTGCGGCCGTATATAGTCGTACGGCCGTAGGGAAGTGGTTAATATGAAAGATGACTTTGCACCGAGTAAACCGATACCCAACATGTCACCCTTCAAAATTTCACACACTTGTGGAATGGCGCCAAACTTCAGTACCTAAAAATCCTCATGAGCGACGCTTTAATTTTTTTTACTGGTTACATGTTTTGAGTTACAGGGGCACTTTAATTAAAAAAATTAAATGTTTTACTTTGACAATTTAAAAAATAAAATGTGATCACTTTTATTCCTATTACAAGGAATGTAAACATCCCTTGTAATAGGAATAAGCATGTCAGGTTCTCTTTACAGTGAGATATGGGGTCAATAAGACCCCACATCTCACCTCTTGGCTGGGAAGCCTGAAATAATAATAAAAAATAAAAAAAACTTTCTCAGCTTCCCAGCCGAGATGGTTTCGGGCGTGATGTCATAACATCCCGCCTGGCCTCCAAATGATCATAGAGACTCTGGCGACCATCTGGTCCACCAGAAATCTCTATGGTAGGCATCTGGGGGTAGCGGATCTTTTCTCTGACTCACCGATCGCAACGGTGAGTCGGTAGACGCACCGGAGACATCCCCTCTCGCCACCTGTAAAAACGATTAATCGGCAGAATAGCCGATATGATCACTCTTACGGTGCACAGTATCGCTGGCTCTAAAAGAAGATATCTGAATAATGCCTGTAGCCGCAGGCTACATTCAGATATCCCTGCTTAAAGTTAAGGACGTCCATAGACGTACCTTGGGCGGGAAGTGTTTAAAAGATGAGATTGAGTAAATAGATACCCAGCATGATGAACCTCTAAAATTGCTACAAACTTCAATACGCTAAATTTTACAAAGGGGACACTTTAAAAACCCCTACAGGTCGTTAATGCTAAACTAACCATGAATAATGGGTCTAGCATTATTGCTTTCACTTTGATGTGTATGGCAATGTGTAATATGTGTACAGCAATAGTTTTTGTACGTTGGTGCCCCTGTCGTGCGTTTACATGGTTGGGCTTAAACTGTTTTGTGACCAATTTGATTTTTCTTCCATTCATGGACGAACACAGCAGCATTGACCTTAGGGTTATATCACCTTCCTTCCAGGAGAGACTAGGCAGAAAAACAGCACTTCAAGTGTTAAAAACACTTCTGCAGTACAGCTCCTCTCAGGGGGCGTGGCTCCCCGGTATATAACCCACACTCTGACTGAACAGCTCCATTTTTTTTCTGCCTAGCGTCAGGAGTAGACTGGCCTCGCTTTTTTTTTTTTTCGCTTTTATTATTTTAGTTCCTGCATTTTTGGATCCTGGATTCTACTATCAACTGCCGACTGGTTGACAGGCTGGATCCTCGTAGACCCCCCATGTTCGGCCATCGAGCGCGTGCCGGCCCTCAGCTCAGCTCTGGGTCGTCCATGACTTCCCCCATTGCTCCAGGGGTGGCCGGGGAACTTCATGTTCTAGGGCACACATATGACCGGTCTCTATGGCCTTGTCACAGTGTGTCTGGCTGACTGCCATGCAGTTTGCGGACGTTGGTTCAGTCAGGAATGCTTCCAGCCGGTGGTCGCAGGACGGGTGAGTAGGCCCCTTGCCTCGACAAGGTGGTATGGCTGGGGCTTTCCTGGGGAGGTCGACTGAGGGTACACCCTGCCTTCCTCTCCCTCCTTCCCCATACTGTGTGGCGGCTGTTAGGGGTGGCCCCCCTGGGGTTCTGTCACTGCCTGGGTCTGTGTTCTGTGGGGGAGCAGTTGGTTTGGTGTGGGAAGTTCTGCTGTGTCACTGTGTTTGATATTCGCGTGTGTGGCCGCCATTTTGCCGCGGCTTATATAGGTCGGCGGCCATTTTCCTGTAGCCCGCATGTTTTTTCTGGCATACGACGGCCATTTTGGAAATAGTCTTGTCCCTCTTGAATCGCTTCCTGAGGGACAGCGCAGCACAGCCAGCCTTCTCAGCACTTATCAGCGCTTCTGCCACAGCTACAACTGGGTCGGTGGTGAGTTCCCTGTGGGGTCCCCTGCTCTGTATTTACAGCCAGGAGGGAGGCCGGTGGATGTCTGCCTTACAGTGCTAGGGTGGCATAAGTGTGGGTCCACATGGAGTCTGAACCAGAGGCTTCCACCCCAACCATGCCTGAGTTAACCCTTAGTGCCCCTGCCCCCTCTGTAGAGGCTATGACGGCAGCCCTTGAGGCGTTTCTCGCCAGGATTGAGGCGACTAGTGGCCAGAAGGGGGTAAAAAACGCCCCCTCCCTGCGCCAGCTTCTGGGGATGGCTTTGACGCAGAACCAGACCGTTCTACTGCCTCTGGCAGGCTTGGCCCACGCAGACAGTGAGGATGACTCTGTTTCAGAGCCGACGCATGATAAAGCATTTGTTGGAGCCCTTATCACTACGGTGCGGGATACTTAAAAACTGGAGGATTTGGCGGAGGCATCAGATATGCCGGTCCCTTTTGGGTTTCACAAGCCACACCGCGCTGCGAGAGTGTTTCCTTGTGTTCCATATTTGGACAAACTGTTGTACAAGGATTGGGATACACCGCAGAAAGCTTTTGCTGTTCCAAAGTGCTTTGCGGTCCATTATCCTTTTGAGGAGGACTTTTTAAAAAAGTGGGTCTCTCCTCCCTCAGTGGACCCTCCGGTGTCTAGACTGAGTAAAGCCACCACGTTACCTGTGGAGGGGGCTCCCGCATTTACGGACCCCGCAGATAGGAGAGCTGAGGCTGTGGCCCGCTCCATGTTCACAGTAGTGGGTTCGGCTGTGAGACCGGTTTTGGCCGGGGCTCTGGTGTCGCAGACACTCACTGAACGGGCAAAGGTATTGCTGCAAGAACTTGAGACACAGAATGTTTCTGAGACCTGTCTGGACCTGGCTGACCTGTTGGTACAAGGCCTAAAATTTGAGTCGGCCCTGGATACGCTTCCCTTGCTTTCTAGGGCCTACGCGGTGGTACTGCGACGCCTACTGTGGCTGAAGTGTTGGTCTGCGGACCAGTCTTCAAAAAAGGCTTTGGTAGATTTACCCTTTAAGGGTGAACGGCTCTTTGGGGCGTCCCTGGATGACATCATAAAGGATGCCACAGGTGGAAAAAGCACCCTGCTCCCACAATCTAGGAAGGGTAAGGAGCCTCGCCGTAAGCAAGGGCCCTCCTTTACTGCCCCCAAGAGTTTTTTTCGCCCGCCCAGTGCGGCAGGAAAAAAAGGTGCTAAAGCGCCCGCTACAGGGCAAAAGCGCACCTGGTACAGCAAGCCTAACAAGCCTGTGGAAAAGCCTGCTTCAGCATGAAGGTCTGCCTCCGCCCGTGTCTCGGGTGGGGGCCAACTTCGCGGCTCGTGGAGTTCTCTTCTAGCTGACTGTTGGGTTTGCGAGGTAGTTTCCTGGGGTACAAGAAAGAGTTTCTCTCTTGTCCGCCAAACAGATTTTTTCCTTCCAACCTCCAACTTCCTCCGGTTGGCCTGGAGGCTCTGTCAGGGGCTGTCCAGGATCTACTGGCCAGGGGAGTGATTGTACCGGTTCCTTCAGGGGAACGGTTTCAGGGGTTTTACTCCAATCTGTTTGTAGTCCCCAAGAAGAAAGGGGTTCTTCCAATCTTGGACCTCCAAGGCCCTCAATTGTTTTGTCAAAGTGCAAAACTTCAAAATGGAGTCGATTCGCTCGGTGGTGGCGGCGCTCCATCAGGGGGATTTCATGGCCTCTCTGGACATCATGGATGCTTACCTGCATGTCCCCATATGTGTAAAGCATCTTTCTCCTCCTCCCCTTTTTTCTTGGGGGGGGGGGAAGGAGGATCCAAAAACACATATAATTTAGAAGGGAATACTATAATTATAAATCTAACACTTTAAACACAACCCCCTTTTTTGGAGGGGGGGGTGTTTACCCCTCAATAAGGTAGGTAAACCTGAATTACAAATAAATATAGGAAGGCACAGAGGAACATAATAAAAAAATAATATCACAAGTACATAGCACTTGGAATACATATATATATATTAATACTTTTTTTATAGTCGCAAATGTCTCCCCCCCCCTTTTTTTTGGGGGAGGACCGTGAACCACCATATAGTAAAGGATGGTAGTATTGAGCTGCCTTTTAGGTGTCAAGGCATGTTAAATGTTATAGGTAAAGAAAACATTTAATAAAGTTTAATTATTTAAAAAAAAAAATGATTTCTGTGCTTTGCGATTGGAGAGGACCACTTTAGATTTGTGGCCCTTCCGTACGGTCTGGCCTCGGCACCGTGAGTATTCACCAAGATTTTTGCTCCTATCTTAGCCCTGCTGAGGCAGCGCGGGATCGCTATTGTGGGCTACTTTGACGACCTTCTCCTGAGAGCTTCCTCAAGCTCAGAGTTAGAAGAGGACGTGTCCATCACCTGCCAAACCCTACAGGAATTTGGCTGGCTTCTGAACATCCGAAAGTCAATGTTGGTACCGTCTCAGCGGGTGGAATACCTGGGGTTAATGCTGGATTCCTCGGAGATGAGAGTCTTTCTCCCAATGGAGAAACTTCAGACACTACAGTCTGCGGTGCAGCGGTTGACGATCCAGAGGTGGTCGTCACTCTGGTTCTGCATGAGGGTTCTGGGTCTGATGGTGGCTTCTTTCGAGGCAGTCCGATACGCCCAATTCCACACCAGAGTGCTACAGAAGGAAATTCTGTCACATTGGGACAAGTTTCCCTCGTCACTGGATTACCAGATTCGGGTGAGTCGGCTGGTTAAGTCCTCCCTGGTGTGGTGGCTGACGTCTCTGGTGCTTCGGACCGGGAAATCGTTTCTGCCGTGCCATTGGACTGTGGTCACGACGGATGCCAGCCTCTCCGGCTGGGGGGGCGTCTGGGGTACCCAGTCGGCCCAGGGGCGCTGGACTCAAGAGGAGTCGCGCCTTCCAATCAATGTACTGGAGCTCTGTGCAATCAAGTTGTGCCTCACCTGCAGGACCGTCCGGTCAGGATCCAGTCCGAAAACGCAACGGCCGTGGCATACGTCAATCATCAGGGAGGCACACGGAGCTCGGCTGCAGCAAAGGAGGTCGCGCACATCCTTCAGTGGGCCGAACGGTCCGTTTTGGCTCTGTCGGCCATGTACATTCCGGGGGTACAGAATTGGCAGGCCAAACACTGGACCAAGAAGAGTGGTCACTACACCCGGAGGTGTTTCACAGTCTGTGCCAAAAATGGGGCACTCCAGACGTGGACCTTCTGGCGTCCCGTCTCAATCAGAAGGTGTCACGATTCGTGGCCAGGTCAAGAGACCCGTGGGGTCACTATCGCCTAATTTACGCCTTCCCTCCTCTGAAGCTTCTTCTTCGCCTGCTGCGCAGATTCGAAGCCGAAGGGATACCAACGATCCTGATCGCCCCAGATTGGCCGCACCGTCCCTGGTACACGGACCTGGTGCGTCTAGTGGCAGACGTCCCTTAGCCCCTGAGAGAAGATCTTCTGTCACAAGGACCTATCTTTCACCCTGCTTTACAGTCGCTGGCTTTAACGGCGTGGCTGTTGAAAGCCAGGTTCTGAAGGACCGTGGTCTATCAGGCCCGGTGATCTCTACCATGCCACGAGCACGGAAGACTACTTCGCGTAAGATCTACCATCGTACGTGGAAGGCCTACATCTCTATGTGTGAAGAGATGAAATGGCACTCCCGTACATACGTGATGTCCCGGATTCTGCTGTTCTTACAGCGGGGAGTGGATCAGGCTCTCGCCTTAAGTACGGTTAAGAGTCAGATCTCGGCTCTAGCTGTTTACTTTCAGCGACCCTTGGCGGTGCACTCTCTAGTGCGTACGTTTGTACAGGGGGCCCGGCATGTGGCCCCTCTTGTGTGCCCTCCACTGCCTCCATGGGACTTGAATTTGGTCCTCTCGGCGCTCCAAGACGCTCCGTTTGAGGACATTCGAAAGATTCCTCTTTTGACTTTGTCTCAGAAGGTGGTTTTTCTGGTAGCAATTACCTCGGTTAGACGGGTGTCTGAACTGGCGGCCTTGTCCTGCAAGGCTCCCTACTTGGTCATCCACAAGGATAAGGTGGTGCTCCGCCCGCGCCGTCATTTCTTCCAAAGGTTGTGTCGGCTTTTCACATTAATGAGGACATTGTGTTACCATCCTTATGTCATCAGCCAAAGAACCAGAAGGAGGCCGCTTTGCATTCCTTGGATGTGGTTCGGGCCCTACGGGTGTACTTGTCTGCTACGGCTCCGTTCCGGAGATCGGACTCATTGTTTGTGCCGGTGACTGGTCCTAAAAAGGGTCTGGCGGTCTTGTCGGCCACCATTTCTAGGTGGATCAGACAGGTCGTGCTTCAGGCCTATGCCCTAAAAGGGCGGGCGCCCCCCTTTCAGGTTACGGCACATTCGACCAGGGCGATTGCTGCCTCTTGGGCTTTTCCGTCATCAAGCCTCTGTTTTACAGGTGTGTAAGGCGGCAACCTGATCGTCCATCCACACCTTCTCTAAGTTTTACAAGGTGGATGTGAGTGCATCTTCGGATGCCTCCTTTGGCCACAAGGTTTTACAGGCGGCAGTTTAAGGTTGGAGTTCCTCCGTTGAGAAACTCTGGTTGTTTTTTTGTTTGGGGTGAACCCTGGTCTGCTGTGTGTTTTCCCACCCCTCGACATTTTGACACTGCTTGGGGACGTCCCTAAGGTCAATGCTGCTGTGTCCGTCCATGAACGGAAGAGAAAATAGGTTTTTCGTACTCACCGTAAAATTAATTTCTTTAAAGTTCATGGACGGACACAGCACCCACCCCTCCTTTTGTTTTGTACTGCTTGTTACGAACTGGAGCTGTTCAGTCAGAGTGGGGGTTATATACCCGGGGAGCCACGCCCCCTGGGAGGAGCTGTACTGCAGAAGTGTTTTTAACACTTGAAGTGCTGTTTTTCTGCCTAGTCTCTCCTTAAAAGGAAGGTAATATAACCCTAAGGTCAATGCTGCTGTGTCCATCCATGAACTCAGAGAAATAGATTTTACGGTGAGTACAAAAATCCTATTTTTTTGCTGTTTCAGGTCTTGTTTATTGAGACATCAGGTGTCTTTTAGACCCTTGACTTCTCACCTGTCCTACCCCTAATGACAGCCAAACCCAGGAAGAAAGTAATACACATCATATCTGGGTTCTCATGAGGTAGGGGAAATCCGTTATCAGGCATTTGCTGGTCTTCCACGTCTCTACTTGGCAGCAGATGTATGGGATTATGTGGAAGAGATCAGGAAGCTGTACAGCCGCAAAAGCTTGTCAGATTTACACACGTGTAAAACCCCCACTGCATAAGTTGGCAGCAAAAGGGTTAAAGCCCAACTCCAGTTTCTTATTCTCCCCATTTGCTGCACCCACTGTCCTTGCAGCACCGTCTGTATGCCTATTGAAATTATTTTTTTTTATAAATCCTATTCTTTTCCAGCAGTTCTTGGTCTGGTCAAGTGATGCCATGAGACCACATTCTCCATTGGTGGGTGGGATCTGAATGCCGCAGCGTTCTCCTGTGAGTTCAGAGCGACCTAATGATATGGGGCTCTTTTTAATGCCCTGAAATTACAAGAAGTGGGTAGAAAAGATTCTGGGCTCATTGAACCCAGAATAATCGACCAGCATTTGACCACACTTCAGTGAGTCTGCAGAGGACAACGTCTGAGGGAAGGTAAGTATTGCAGCAAGAGTAACTGGAGTTGGGCTTTAAACTTGTTTGAGTGCAGTCCGATCTGATATCAGTCCTTGGGCTCCAGTGACTGTGCCTAGGCTGAGATAATATACAGTAATTAGTCTGTTGCAGGCAGTTCAGCCTTGAGCTAGTGTCTTAGGCCTCGTACACACGAGGCAATCTATTTGTTCAAATCGGTCGGACTGACCGATTTGAACAAATCTGTCTGATAGGATTTTGGTTTGCTCGCGCGTACACACGAGCAAACCAAAATCCCCGCCAGCAGACGACGCGCTGACGTGTCAGTGACGCCGCCACGTCACCGCACCAGGAAGTAAAACACTTCCGCGCATGCACCGAATCCATTCGGCTGCGGTGCGAGACGACATGTCTGCTGGTAAGTGTACTAACCAGCAGACATATCGGGTGGACGGATTCCCACCCGATAGATTTCAAAGCATGCTTTGAAATCTGTCGGGTGGCCAAATCCGTTGGCTCGGCCGTACACACGATCGAATCTGTCTGCTGGGACGGTCTAGCAGACCGTTTCCAGCAGACAGATTTGATCGTGTGTACGAGGCCTTAGTCCAGGAGTAGAAAGTGACCCTGTATAATGTCTGAACAAAGATGATGCCATTCTTCTGATGGGAAAATCCCTTGAAGGCTTTCTCAGAGGGGAGTACTGTGATCTTTGATTTACAAAGGCAAATTGTGCATTTTGCAGAAGCAGTTGGTTCAGAGCTTAGTAAATGAACAGAAGCTCTGCTAACTTCCATCATCCAATCATGTGCTAGTAAAAATGCTTTTTTTTTTTTTTCCTTGCATGTGATTGGGTATTCTTTGCAAAGTGAAGTGTTGCCTCATTTACTAAGTTCTGGAGAGAGTGCAACAGCACTTTGCACAGTCTATTTGCCTTTAGTAAATTGAGAACTTTGAGAAGTTTCAGACATACACATCGTGGGCAAATATGTTTGGTTCAATGCGGAATAATTTTTAAGTTTCTGTATTTAATCTTCTGTTTTACTGTACAGATCATCCTGGATTGGAAAATGTGTCTCACATTGAAAAGCTTCAGGAAAAGGCCTACACAGAATTCCAAGACTATGTAACTAGGACATACCCGGATGATACATACAGGTGATTTTTTAAATAAGTACTGCAGCTAAACCTTGGCAGTAATAAAGCTCAAGTAAAAATTATGGAGGATTAACTGCTCACAATGATGATTACGTTTTTGATAGGTGCTAGTTGATATAATTATTTTTCCTGTTTTAATATAACCCTTTATTCTGTAGACTACACAGAACATTTTACCTTTTCACCTACCCATGTACCAAAAAATCTTTCATCCCCTTTGAATGTAGCCTTCACATTAAATGCATACCTTTTATCTTTACTTCCAAGCCCTTCACTGTGCGACCCTGCCCAGCACCACACAGACTTTGCAAGGAAATAGCCCCAGCTGGGCCCTAGCTATCTTGACTATTGAAGACAAACCTTAGAAATAAATGGGACAGTCTCATGTGTGCACTAGACATAGAGCCTGTCTGGAATATGCTTCTTGCAAAGGCTGGGTGGCTCTGGGCATAAAGGTATTTTAGTTTACAGGGAACACTGAGAAAATTATAGGGTAGAATTTTAACCACTTAAAGCGGAGCTCCACCCACCCGCATTTTTTTTTTTTTCAAAGTCGGCAGCTACTAACCGTGTAGCTGCTGACTTTGAATAAGGACACTTACCTGTCCTAGGCGCCCGCGCTGACGGCCGATGCCGATCCTCGATCCCGGCACCGCCATCCACAGTCAGGGAAACAGGCAGTGAAGCCGTGCGGCTTCACTGCCCGTTTCCTACTGCGCATGTGCGAGCGACGCGGCGCTTTGTGAATGGTCCGGCTGCTTTCTGGGATACAGTTCCCAGAATGCAGCGCGGCCCATTCACAAGAAGACACCCAGAAGAGGAGGAGGAAGAAAACAGCACCGCGGATCGTGAGGGCAGATTCGGGATTTCCGCATAGCAACAGCCTATTTAGGGTGAGTATTTTTTATTTTATTTCTCCATTTCATTTTTATTTATTTTTTTCAGATTTAAAAAAAATATATATATATCAGGGTGGAGCTCCGCTTTAAGACCCGGACCTTTAGGCAGCTAAAGGACCCGGGCAGGTTTTGCGATTCGGCACTGCGTCGCTTTAACTGACAATTGCACAGTCGTGCAACTTGGCTCCCAAACAAAATTGACGTCCAAATAGAGCTTTCTTTTGGTGGTATTTTGAAAAAATTCAATATTTTTAACTTTTTGCTATAATAAATATCCCCCAAAAATATATAAAAAAAAAACATTTTTTTTTCCTCAGCTTAGGCCGATACGTATTCTTCTAACTATTTTTGGTAAAAAAAAATCGCAATAAGCGTTTATCGGTTGGCTTGCGCAAAATTTATAGCGTTTACAAAATAGGGGATAGTTTTATTGCATTTTTATTAATAATTTTTTTTTTTTTTTACTACTAATGGCGGCGATCAGCGTTTTTTTTTGTGACTGCGACATTATGGCGGACACTTCGGACAATTTTGACACCTTTTTGAGACCATTGTCACTTTCACAGCAAAAAATGCATTTAAAATGCATTGTTTATTGTGAAAATTACAATTGCAGTTTGGGAGTTAACCACAAGGGGGTGCTGAAGGGGTTTGTGTGACCTCATTTGTGTTACTAACTGTAGGGGGGTGTGGCTGTAGGTGTGACAGTGAAGAACGGGGAAGCCGTGTTTACACGCGGCGATCGGGTCCGCGAGTCCCGCGGTCCCGGAGCTTCGGACCGGGTCACGTGTACGCGGCCCCACGGCTGTGCTTAAAGGGCCACGTACAGGTACGTGGATATGCCCAGCCGTGCCATTCTGCCGACGTATATCGGTGTGAAGGGGTCCTTAAGTGATTAAAGAGTTTATTTATATGCCATTTAAAGTGACCTCAATATTCACCAAGCCCATTTACACATCATACCAGTTAGCACATCATATTGATTATACATTATACTCTATAATCTCAGAGATACTTAATAAGCACTGAAATGACTCCTAAGCTGCATCTCGCCCCATCTAAGTTCATGTACATTCAGCACTTACTGGCACAGCATGTAAAGGAGATTACCATAGTGAAGTTCTTGATCCGGGGTCTCCAAACTTCCTAAACAAAAAGCCAGTTTCATGCCTTTTAGAATTTAGGAGGCTCATAATGTGGCCAGTGGGTGTGGAAAATGTCCCAGCGTCGAATGGGAGTTAACAATGTCTCAGGCTTGGTGGTTAGTGGGATTTAAAAAATGTGGTCAGTAGGAAGTGGAATAATGTCCCATCATTGGTATTAGTGGCAGGAACAGTGCACCATCGTTGGTATCAGAGAGAGGACTAGTACCCCACTGTTGGTGTCAGTGAAAGCAATGGTGCCTCAGCATTGGTGTTAGTTGGAGAAATAGTGCCTCAAGGGTCAGACAATGGCAAGCAAAGGGCCACATCTGGCCCTCGGGCTTCAGTTTGGAGACCACTGTTTTAGATGGAGAAAGTAATTTCAGTACTTATTGTCATCAAATGAGAAAAATGTAAATGATTCCCCACATCCATTACAGAGAGCAAATATTTCTTTGGTGGACACTTTCTTCCTTGGGAGCAGGGCCACTGTTTTTGGTACTTAAAGCAGATGCTTTATATCTTTGATTATATATTTGATCAGGAAATTATCTTTCTAATTTTAGGTTGTCACGGCTGCTTCTCAGGTTGCCAGCTCTAAGATTGATGAGTGCTGCAGTTATGGAAGAACTGTTCTTCGCTGGACTTATTGGGAATGTTCAGATTGACAGTATAATTCCTTATATTTTGCGTATGGAAACCACTGACTATAACACCCAGGTTATTGGTCTCTCTGCATAGCATAGAGACAAAGAACGTTTTCACCTTAATTCCTAACTGAGAACACTGGGAATGGACAAGACAAGGAAAATGAGCTAGTCTAAGCGTTCAGTGTTCATCTTCATTAACAGTGCCTTTTGGCATGGTGTAAATATTCATTATTATATAGAGACTTGTCTGTAATATCATGGAATGGCCTAGGGCTGTGCATTCAGATGTATTTAAAACTGTGCTTTTATTCAGTCACTTCAGAATAGTATTATCTCATGGCATATTGCTATTGATCTAGATAAACAATCATTTTTTTTTCCTCAGTCGGATGTTGTGTGCCTTGCCTGCATTCTCACTAAGTTAGAGCAAAGGACAGGCAAAACAATTTTATAGTTACATTATGACTTTGTTTGGATATTCTAAGCAAGACACCTTTTAAAGTTATTAGAATTATTGTATGTATTCTATAAGAATCACAGCACTAACTTAAAAGCAATGAACTAGAATTCAGAGGATGTCTCCTCATTCCTGCATGGAATAAAAATGCTTTTTTTTTTTTCTTTTCTTTTTTTTTTCAAATCATGTTGTGCTATTACTTATAAAGGTAAAAGTTTAAATTGTGTAACATAATAATAGTAAACATTTACTAAGAATACTGATGAGAGAAATGATCCAGGATACTTTTTTTCAAAGAATAACAAAAAAGAAATTTTGTAAATATGGTCAACCCACAAAGGGTCCAAATACAATTGTTCTTTAATGCAGAGCAGAGAATGCAGATAATAGTTTTCTGTAATAAAAAAAAAAAAACTCTATATGTATGTTTCCTAGCTGCTAGCACTTTATGCTTTTAGGTTTATTTACTGTTTGCTTTGATGTTTTCTTTTTATTCACAATATGCAGCTGTGATAGTGAAATGTTTCTTATATTCTGTATGATCCTTCAAGCAATTCTTTAACTATGATTAAAGTATTCTGTATATTAGTTATGCTTTTATTATGTTGCAGACTACTATGCTGGGGCATAACAGGGAATCAGCCCATGAGGACTTCATTGCTTCCTGCAGTAGTAATGAATTGGACTTTTAGGATGTCGGTTAAAACCCGTAGATATTTTTAAAATTTTAAAAGTTATTGTTGCACAAGTAATCCTGTCACTGCCAAAAACGTGCCAGTGACGAGATCCTTAAAGCAGAGTTCCGCCCACCCCTTTAAAAGTTAAGTCAGCAGCTACGCATACTTTTTTTGCTGACTTTTAATATTAGTTCTGGAGTCCAGCAATGTCTGCACCGCAGTTGATGTTTCCATCGGCTGGTCAAGTGCTGCCGCCACCATTGTGGTTATGTTCCCAGCAGTGTAGCCTTTCGGCTTCACGGCCGTGCTCCTACTGCGCATGCGCAAAGCGTGCTGCACTCTTTCACTGGCCCGGCAGAAACGAAAATGAACTGCTGACTTAAATTGCCGCGGCTCAGTCTCCTGGAAGTGGGGACAGGGTACCAGTAAAAACAGGTGCCCCCCGTAGCATCGGAGGGAGGAATCGGATAAGCGCAAGTTCCACTTTTGGGTGGAACGCGGCTTTAACTCACCACTAACCTATTTTAATAGTGGCTCCCTCGTTGGCTGGACTAGCGAGATGTCTCTTCCTTCTGGCAGGATTTTGGGCCAGTGAGAGAGCAATTCTATAAAGGTAAGTGGAAGCTTTTTGTGAGTTATTTTGCTGCTGGAAAAACAATGCCTGATATCAGGCTAAGAGCAGACAACCCAAGTTGCCTATTATGTACATTGTTTGCCTGAACTCATTCGTGCAGCTCTTTGAAAACAATTTCACTTTGTCTCTAGAGGCCTGGTGTCTCTAACCCTTGTCAATTGCCTTTGCCTGTTCAACAAGAGTGCCCTAAATGGCCACTGAGGCACACTTATCTGCCTTGAAGTGTGGCTGACAGATTCACTTTTTAATAGTTTGTTTAGAGAAATATGCAGGCTGCTGTTTTTCTCCTGAAAATGCTGCTTGGCCAAGTGTCATGCAAATCTACTTTGAGTTATTAACTGCCACTTTCTGGATGCATGATCCAGCTGAATGAGAAAGTATTATAGTCAGATACAGCCAAACAAGCACTGCAGAACAGGCTCAGCAACCTTGGTGTTCCTTTAAGGGCAATGTTAGAGAAGCATTCTGAATCTTCACAGTGCACCCAGAAAGTATTCACAGCGCTTCACTTTTTTTACACATTTTGTTATGTTACAGCTGTATTCCAAAATTGATTAAATTCAATATTTTCTTCAAAATGTTGTTTAAAATCTTTGCGCATTTATTAAAAAAATACAGAAAAAAATAATAATCGCATATACACAAGTATTTACAGCCTTTGCCATGACACTCAAAATTGAGCTCAGGTCCATCCTGTTTCCACTGATCATCCTTGAGATGTGTCTACAACTTGATTGGAGTTCACCAATTGTAAATTCAGTTAATTGGACATAATTTCGAAAGGCACACGCCTGTCTAGATAAGGTCCCACAGTTAACAGTGCATGTCAGAGCACAAACCAAGCCATGAAGTCCAAGGAATTGTCTGTGGACCTTCGAGACAGGATTGTATTGAGGCACAGATCTGGGGAAGGGTACAGAAACATTTTTGCAGCATTGAAGGTCCCGATGAACATATCCATTAACGGAAGAGGTTTGGAACCACCAGAACTCTTCCTTGAGTGGGCCGCCCAGCTAAACTGCACAATCAGGGGAGAGGGACATTAGTCAGGGAGGTGACCAAGAACCCGATGGTCACTCTGACAGCTCCAGCATTTCTCTGTGGGGAGAGGAGAACCTTTTAGAAGAACAACCATCTCTGCAGCACTTCACCAATCAGGCCTGTATGGTAGAGTGGCCAGATGGAAGCCACTCCTCAGTAATAGGCACATGACAGCCCGTCTGGAGTTTGCCAAAAGGCACCTAAAGGATACTCAGACCATGAGAAACACAATTCTCTGGTCTGATCAAACAAAGATTGAACTCTGACCTGAATGGCAAGTGTCATGTCTGGGGGAAACCAAACTCATCAATCCCAATACCATCCCTACAGTGAAGCATGGTGGTGGCAGCATCATTCTGCAGGGATGTTTTTCAGAGGCAGTAACTGGGAGACTAGTCAGCATTGAGGGGAGAGGTGAATGCAGCAATGTACAGAGACATTCTTGATTAAAACCTGCTCCAGAGCACTCTGGGGTTCATCTAAATTTGTCCTTGAGTGGCCCAGCTAGAGCCCAGAGAACCTGCCCACGAATAGGTGTGCCAAGCTTGTAGCATCCTACTCAAAAAGACTTGCGGCTGTAATTGGTGCCAAAGGTGCTTCAACAAAGTATTGAGCAAAGGCTGTGGATACTTATGTACGTGTGATTTTGTTTTTAATAAATTTGCAAAGATTTCAAACAAACTTTTTTCATGTGGTCATTATGGGGTATTGTTTGTAGAATTTTGAGGAAAATAATGAATTGAATCCATTTTAGAATAAGGCTATAACATAACAAAATGTGGAAAAGGTCAAGTGCTGTGAATGCATTCCGGATGCACTGTGTGCATTTGTTTTTTATTCTGTATGCATCTAAAAGGCTCCACATACCGAAATAGTAAAAGGAGCAGTGAGTGAGAAAGAGTTGCTACTATAGTGGAGTTTAATTCATAAATTCCTGCCTCTGTTGACCTAAAGTAGCCTGGCACCAATATAAAACCTGACCCTAACCACTTAATAAAGAGGAACTCTAGTTGTTTTTCTAAAAATTCTAAGTCAGCAGCTACAAAAACTAGCTGCTGACTTTAAATAAACAGACACTTAACACTTAACCAAGGCAGGATCCAGTGCTATGCTCAACCTAAGGGGGCGTAGGATAGTCCCGGCGCCAGCATCTTAACCATGGGCACCTGGCTGTGACAGCTTGTGGTTTCACAGTTGGCTGCCCACTGTGCAAGTGCAAGCCGTGCTGTGCATTGTGAATGATCTCAGTCTTCTGGGACCCCTTTTGGGTAAAGTTCCGCTTTAATTAATGCATGTGTTTTGATGATAATCTTTCTCATCTGCAATGGTAACTCTGTGACAGACCCTTGCAACAATGTCTGTTTGCTGCCCAGGATTGCAGGCACAGGCGCTGCAAATAAACAAAGAAAAAACTGTGGCTTATACTTCTCTATATGACATTCTGATTTACAATCAGTGGTCTTGATTTGCTAAATGAAAATAGATTGTGCACTTTGCAAGTGCAGTTGCACTCTTTCCTCAGAGCATAGTGATTGTGTTAAAACTTTACTTTGTAAAGAACACACAGTCAGGTGCAAGGGGGGAAAAAACATAATTTTCTGCTTGCACATTACTGGATGATTGGAGTCATCAGAGCTTCACCACATTCACTAAGCTCTGGGAAAAAGGTGTGCAACTGCACTTGCAAAGAGCCCAGTCTATTTGGCTTTAGTAAATCCACCACAATGTGTGTCTAATTTTGTCACGCATTTGCTGGATTCTGTTTTTCTTTAAGTGTACCTTTCTCATATATGTACCGGTGTGGCAGGGAACATCATATTTTAAATGTATGCTGAGCAAATGTAGCTAAGCAGGTAGTTAATAGGATTTTTTTTGTTACCATATGACAGTATGTCTTGCATCACCTTAAATGACTGAAATGTTGATTCACTTGTATTAAAGGACCTATTATGCGCCACAAACCGCACGCCACATCATTATGGGACCACCAGCAGCTTACATTTTTGATGGATTGTATGAAGCCTATATAGATCTGTGTTGTGTGTCATCAAAGAAAAAAGATTTTTATTTTTTACCCATTTTCTGAGATGAAATGTTTTCTCTGCTACTGAAGGAGGGGTAGAGCTTTATATAGCTACCGGGTGTCCCATTAAACCGTTCATGCTGCCTGTCTGAAAATCTAAAAATCTATTACTTTAATTTAGCAAGTAAATTAAGTTAGGGACCATATCTCACTCCTGATCAGTCGTGTTAGAGGAAAATGCATAAGTCTCCAAAGCACTCTGTAGTCCATAAATACATTTAACCAGTACTTTATAAATAGGTATGTGTATGTTAGTAGATTAACATAGGCTCTAAATGTTCGTAAAGTACAACAGTGTATATGTTTAGGAAAAAAATGCTATATTTCAAACCCTTTGTTCACCTGCCCTCATATCAGTACATTGTATTAATGTGGTCCTAGTATCTAAAAAAGCCTTTAGGCTTCTTATATTTACATTTTACTCTTTTGATTGCTTTTAGTAGTATTGTGGTATGGTAATAAGTTCACAGCTAAATTCAAAAACCTCCCTGGAAGATCATGAATCACAAAAATGCTACCTTGTTTGTTGGGGGTTGTTATTCAGTTTTTTCACCATCTACTACCAAAAAATGTAATCACGCAGGACAACTATGAAGTGTTCCAGTGCTGAGAGAAGCAATCGGGCATGTTAAAATGGTTCAGATGAAACCCTTTCCTGTTAAAAGTCCTTAGGCTCTTTGTTACATGAGCTCTCCTCACAACCTGAACCTTTACAACACACTAATACAAAGTAAAGCAATTTGAATAGAAATAGGATAGCTGGCTTTGCTGACTTGTCTTTTTATGGTACAGGATCACCTTACTCTCAGCTTTACTACCTAGTGAGACTCTCACCTGGAACGAGCATGCAATAGGAGGAGTCTGAACTGCAATTATACACTCTTGTTCCTAGTCAAATGACTCGCTAGGTAGTGTACCAAGGATAAGAAACACCCCAGCAATCGACATCTTTAAAAACAAGTCAGAAGTGGCAGCCTCATACTTTTAAATGGTAGTCACTCATTACATTTACAAGCGGAAGGATCTCTGTTTATATGTGTGTTACTGTAAAGGAATAAAAGTTGCTGTAAATTGTCTTGCTTCTTAATGGAAATAGTAAATTCTATTTTGGTTGTATTTTTTAAGAAAAAAAATGTATCTTTTTATGATAGAATAAAACTCCCATGTTTGTCCTTTCCTGGACTATATTTTTTCTTTTGCACTGTTTGTTCATGTACTTTAATAGCCTGTTAGTGTTTTATTCTTTGCACATACTTTCTCCAAACAGCGAGGAAACTCCAGGAGGAGGTGGTGCATAGCTCAAAGACCGACAAAAATAAGGTTATGTGTATACCTTGCAGGTCTTAAGATACAACGGTAGTATCAAGAGTACAACACAAATTCCCACACGTTTTCCCTAGTGAAACTTTAGTCAAAAAATTAGGTCCTGTTAGATTACTTCAGGCTGGCCCCTTTTGCAAGTATAGCTATGTTAAAAATAAGTGCCTATACTGTTTAAAATCCAGTAATGCACTGTTTTAAACCTTCTCTGCACATTCTCATTTGCTCTCTATACGTGGCAGCCGGTGAACTTCAGCACTGTAAAGCTTCTGTCAACCTTCTTCTCTAACTGAGCCAACACATACAAAAGCTCACAGAAAAAAGAGTACCCCTCATAGTGTGTATAAAAGGATTTATTATTTAAAATTAAAGCATATATTGCACTCACATTTAGTTGTGCCTGTATGCTGGCACCAAGCTTCTCCAGCCATGTATGCAAATATGTGGAGGGCAAAAGCTGTTCCTCTCTCGTGTTCCCCCTGTACCTGCTCCAGCGTGCTGTAGACCTCAGACTGGGGCGAAGGTTCATCTTCCAACATGACAATGACCCTAGCACACAGCCAAGTTAACAAAGGAGTGGCTATGGGACAGCTCTGTGAATGTCCTTGAGTAGCCCAGCCAGAGCCCAGACTTGAACCTGATTGAACATCTCTGGAGAGATCTGAAAATGTCTGAGGACCCTGATGTAAGGGGGGGGGCCCTCTGGGGATCCTGATGTAAAGAGGAGGCTCTCTGGGGTCCCTGATGTAAGGGGGAGGCTCTCTGGGGACCCAGATCTCATTAGTAAAAATCAAAAAATCTGAAGTGAGATATTTTGTGCAAATATTGTTATATAATCAATAATAACAAACCATGATCTGCACTCGGATGTGTATATTATAGATGTATATATATATATATATATATGTACACACACACACGTATATTATATACATGTGTATGCCTAACCAAGCGTATGACTTTCTTTACTTGCTGCTATGGGCTCTAGCCCCAGATCTTTTGTAGACCTAGCAACGCCCCTGTATACCACTCATTGTGAATGCAAATTGGGAAGCAACTCAAAAATTAGTCAAAGCATCTTAGAGAGCACCTGGTAAGCAATACTGCATCCGATTCACTTCTAAAGACATAAGGCCTCTTTCACGCGGGGGCGGTAGTAAAGTGCCGATATTTTTAGCAGCGCTTTACCACCAATTTTGTTGCGGTAAAAACCACTGCAAAGTCCCAATAATTTCAATGGGCAGGAGCGGTATACACACCGCTCCAAAGATGTGTCTAGAAGGACTTTTTTTTTTACCGTCCTGCTACCGCACTGCTCTAGTGTGAAAGCCTTTGGGGTTTTCACACTGGAGACACAGCAGTGGCTGTTTCAGGTCGGTTTGCAGGTGCTATTTTTAGCGCAATAGCGCCTGCAAAACGACCCAGTGTGAAAGGGGTCTAGGTCCTTACTCATTTTCTCTCAGGTCACAGCTGTTTTTTTTTTACCAACTGCCTCCTTAAGTATAATTATAGGAAAACCTTTTTGTTTTGTTTTTGGATAGAGGAGACATGGATTAGAACACCTGTCAGGTTTTTATTGCTGTCTGTGCCCCCGTTAGGGAAATGTACCCTCTACATTTGCCCTATTTACCATTATCATTGAAAGTGAAAGTAAAATAAAATCACACATTTTGGGTTGTCCCCAGAAAAGTAATAGAGGGGAAATCTTCCAATGGTGACACTAATTCTAGTGACCTGGGTGTCCCCAAGAGATTCCCTTAATTTTCAGGGATTTCCTCTCACTTTCTGTTTCTATACAACAGGAAGTGAAGGGAAATCTCCCCACTGGAACAAAAATGGCAACAATAAACCATACAGGGGTTCAGTGTTGCCAACCTACCAGATTGAAATTTACTGGCATGACACCCGAAATTTACTGGCACAGCCACGTTTTTACTAGCATTTCACAAAAGTTACTAAATAAAATTTTTAGGTGCAAATTTTAGTATTTAGGCTACAAACGAGTATTCTGGGCAAAAACAATGTGATTTAAGGTAGATATTAAGGTAAAAAAACATATTTTTGTTATTTTTGATATAAAAGGGGCAAATTATTTAGTCACATCACCCCCTGCCTTCACCCCCCTCTGCAGTGCCACAATCTCCCCTTGCCTCCACTCACCCCCTGCCTCCATTGTCCCCTGCCTTATCCCCCTCTGCAGTGCCACCAACAACCCCTGTCTCCATCCCCCACCCTCTGCGATGCCACCATGCCCTTTTGCGGTGCCACCAATTTCCCCTTCCTCCAATCACCCCCTGCCTCCACCCCCCTCTGCGGTGCAAGCAACAACCCTTGTCTCCATCCCCCACCTTCTGCGGTGCCACCAACAACCCCTGCCTCTAATCTCCCCCTGCCTTCACCCCCCTCTGCGGTGCTACCACAGCCACCATCACCCCCCTGCCTCCAATCACCCACTGCCTCCAATCTTCAAGCCGAACCAATCTTGGCTATTTTTCCTGGCGCATTCCCGCAACCACAGACATTTACGAACGGGGGAAAAAAGTGCCTGTTTTTACGAACTGTCCGTAAAAATACGGATGGTTGGCAACACTGCAGGGGTTATAACCCTCCATTATTAAACCCTCCCAAAATGAAAAAAAAGTTTTACCTATAGTTCTAACTTAAAGCAGTAATGTCTGTTATAATGAAATAGATTTTCAGCACCGCAGGATATCATATAAACTCTGTTTAATTGAAAAAGTCCCAGTACATAACAGCAATGATGATGAACGAATTAGGTCTGTTTAGGTGGAAAAGGGGGGGGACTATTCAATATTTTGTGGGTGATCATACATTTATGGTTGATTAGGGTATGTAAAATAAAGCACAACCGTTTAAATTGCATATTAATTTTTAGCACTTTACTTGCTCAAAGCATGTGTAGTGTCTCGCCTTAAACAGGCTGAATGACATCCCCTGGTTAGAGCAGAGGCAGGACACCACTGTACAGACAGTGTGCGGAACTCTGTGTGTGCGCTTGTTGTTTCCGGGGGAAGCTTTGTGCGGCGGACTCGAGCAGCCAAACGAAAGATGGCGGAGTACCTGCGAGTGCTGCGGCGGGGGTTTGAGCAGATCCGGGCGCGGGGAGTGTTTGGCTCCGTCTGGGAGCTGCTCAGGTTAGATTGGGAGAACTTTTTCTTATGATCGTGTAGGACCGCCTGTTAACGGGTGCAGCGGTCTTTTGTTTCCCTTCCACCTTGCTGTCACCTTGGCTGGAAGATGACACTGATTGACCTCTGTTTACATTTCATCAGTTACGTGCACTAATATCATTACGGGGGACATATGGACATCATTGGTGGTACTTTTATGGTTGTGTATTTATTTCTCATACTTGTCATAGGTACACCACCACCCTGACCCACAACTCTCCTGGGCTTCTCTGTACCTCTCTGATAGAAAACTCTGGACACTCTTTAGAGTTTGGGAGCAGGGCCGGTGCTAGACTATTCTGCCCCCCCTTAAAAAAAAGTCAACATTTTGGAAAAACACACTCCATGCATTTCCCTTACACCCCTATACTTGGAGCACACTCACTCCTCCATACACCCCCTATACTTGAAGCACACTCCATGCATTCCCATTAGGGTTGTCCAGATACCGATACTAGTATCGGTACCGATACCGAGTATTTGGGGGAGTACTTGTACTCGCGCAAATGCTCCCGATGCCTAAATAGAATACTTTTTTTGTTTTTATCAACATGTTCTGTGAAAATTCTTTGAGTTTTTTACTACTGCGTGACAAGAAAATAAAACATTTTTATTCATTTTTACTCATTTTTATTCTTTTATAATGTCTTGAGTTAGAGTTCTTCATAATTCTAAAGAAAATATCCTTAGTCTGTATTGTGGTTTGAAAACTGTCACATGACATTTAAAAAAAGTATCGGTATTCGGTATCGGCGAGTACATGAAAAAAAGTATCGGTACTTGTACTCGGTCCTAAAAAAGTGGTATCGGGACAACCCTAATTCCCATACACCCCCTATACTCGCAGCATACTCCATGCATTCCCCATACACCCCCTATACTCGCAGCACACTCCATGCATTCCCCATACACCCCCCTATACTCGCAGCACACTCCATGCATTCCCCATACACCCCCTATACTCGCAGCACACTCCATGCATTCCCCATACACCCCCTATACTCGCAGCACGCTCCATGCATTCCCCATACACCCCCTATACTCGCAGCACGCTCCATGCATTCCCCATACACCCCCTATACTCGCAGCACGCTCCATGCATTCCCCATACACCCCCTATACTCGCAGCACACTCCATGCATTCCCCATACACCCCCTATACTCGCAGCACGCTCCATGCATTCCCCATACACCCCCTATACTCGCAGCACGCTCCATGCATTCCCCATACACCCCCTATACTCGCAGCACGCTCCATGCATTCCCCATACACCCCCTATACTCGCAGCACGCTCCATGCATTCCCCATACACCCCCTATACTCGCAGCACGCTCCATGCATTCCCCATACACCCCCCTATACTCGCAGCACGTTCCATGCATTCCCCATACACCCCCCTATACTCGCAGCACGCTCCATGCATTCCCCATACACCCCCTATACTCGCAGCACGCTCCATGCATTTCACATACACCCCCTATACTCGCAGCACGCTCCATGCATTTCACATACACCCCCTATACTCGCAGCACGCTCCATGCATTACACATACACCCCCCTATACTCGCACACGCTCCATGCATTCCCCATACACCCCCCTATACTCGCACCCCCATGCTTCCCCATACACCCCCCTATACGCAGCACGCTCCATGCATTCCCCATACACCCCCCTATACTCACATACACCCCCTATACTCGCAGCACGCTCCATGCATTCCCCATACACCCCCCTATACTCGCAGCACGCTCCATGCATTCCCCATACACCCCCCTATACTCGCAGCACGCTCCATGCATTTCACATACACCCCCTATACTCGCAGCACGCCCCATGCATTCCCCATACACCCCCCTATACTCGCAGCACGCTCCATGCATTCCCCATACACCCCCCTATACTCGCAGCATGCTCCATGCATTTCACATACACCCCCTATACTCGCAGCACGCTCCATGCATTTCACATACACCCTCTATACTCGCAGCACGCTCCATGCATTCCCCATACACCCCCCTATACTCGCAGCACGCTCCATGCATTCCCCATACACCCCCCTATACTCGCAGCACGCTCCATGCATTTCACATACACCCCCTATACTCGCAGCACGCTCCATGCATTTCACATACACCCCCTATACTCGCAGCACGCTCCATGCATTTCACATACACCCCCTATACTCGCAGCACGCTCCATGCATTTCACATACACCCCCTATACTCGCAGCACGCTCCATGCATTTCACATACACCCCCCTATACTCGCAGCACGCTCCATGCATTTCACATACACCCCCTATACTCGCAGCACGCTCCATGCATTTCACATACACCCCCTATACTCGCAGCACGCTCCATGCATTTCACATACACCCCCTATACTCGCAGCACGCTCCATGCATTTCACATACACCCCCTATACTCGCAGCACGCTCCATGTATTTCACATACACCCCCTATACTTGCAGCACGCTCCATGCATTACACATAATCCCCCTATACTCGCAGCACGCTCCATGCATTTCACATACACCCCCTATACTCGCAGCACGCTCCATGCATTTCACATACACCCCCTATACTCGCAGCACGCTCCATGCATTCCCCATACACCCCCTATGTCCCTTCCTTGCTGACCCAAAAACTGGACAGGAGGGGGGGGATGAGGAAGTATTTACTAGATCCAATCTGATCCCTTGTATTTTCCCCCTGTGGCAGCTTCTTCTCTCCCTCCTTCTGGCATTTAGCTGCCAAAGGAGGAAAATATAGGGGAACGGATCTAGTAATTGCCATCCCTCCTGTCCAGGTTCCCCGTCTTTCTGCTGCTGGGGCACCTTCCCTTGCAGCACTGCCAACATTCCCTCTTCTCCTCTCCCGCTGGCTATTGTAGGGGATCTTCAGAATGGGGAAAGGGGCTAGTAAATATGTCATTTATTAGCCCCTTCATTTTCTAAATGAACACAGTGAGTGATCCAACAGGGCTGCTAAAAAAAACATTTTTTGTTGTAAAAAATGAATGTAAAATAATAATAATAAACACTGACAATGTCCACTGCCCTGCTTGACATAATCAACTGCCCTAGTGGCATTTTTTACACATCGTTTTTAGGGTGCAACATGTTCCAGCATTTGCACCCCACCACTTTACCCCACTGCTCCAAAAAACTAATGGCTTTCAACCCCTCCCTACACTGTCTCAAACTTTAAAAGAGAATTTAGTTATACTTAAATTTGAAAGTATATGTACTTCCTTTTTGTGATTTTTTTTTAAAAAGAGTATGTACTTCAAGTATCAAGCAATGTAAAATGGAAAGCACTATCTTTAGGGCCTGTTCATGCTGTGTGTATTGAATGGTGTTTTTCTGCAACTGATCAATGGCAGTAACTGCAAGGGCACAAGGAAAGCAAATATTTTTATTTGTGTATATGGTGTTACCGGCGCAAAGAAATATATATGTGGTATTGATCTAATTGGGTATATCTGCTGCAGTTCTTGTGCTTACCTAATATTTTTATTAGCAGAAGTTGCCCAAAGGGTGGCGCTAAAGAACCACATTGTTTCGTGTGTGTTTGGCTGGCAATTCTTGGCCATGAACTTGTCTTGCATGTAAACGCCCTTTGGACAAAATTCCTACGCTTTCTCCACAGAAAATCTGATCGTGTGTACCAGGCTTAAGTCACCACAACATGCCGCAATGCGACTTGAATGGGGTGTAACTTTCTACACTGTCAATAAAGTTAACAAAAAAAATGAAAACCGTGTGATGCACTGAAAATTTGCATTACACTTTCCCCTCTCCATCCAACAAAACAGACACCAGCCCACACACCAAATCAGCGCTTATGAATGTGCCTTCAAAGCCCACATTTACATTTTATAATAATAAAACAAACACCAGTGGCTCAGGATGTTAAAAAATAGCTATGGCTGCAATACTTAAGCCTGGTACACACTAGAGGTCGACCGATATATCGTCCGATATTTGGCCGTTTTATCCAAATTAGGCCGATATTTAACATGGCCGCTAGCGGTGCCACGGATCCGGAGCTAGGCCGAAGCCGCGGCCTTTCCTGATGCTGTGACCGCGGCCGCAATCCGCAGATTGCCCCAGTGGTCACAGCATCAGGAAAGGCTTCAGCCTAGCTCCGAAGCCGCGGCCATCTTGGTACACCCAGCACGGCGACCCTCCTCTGTTTACACCCACAGAGGAGGAGGGGCCCGCACTCGTGGGACACACACCGCTCTCTGGTGTCTGTACCAAGGGGGGAGGGTTGTCTATACCGGAGGGACACCCAGGTTTTTGCACCAGTGCCAATTAGTGCCACTTGCCATCCAGTGCCATCTGCCAGTGCCAATTAGTGCCACCTTACATCCAGTGCCATCTGCCAATGCCACATGTCGGTGCCAGTGCCACCTGCCAATGCCAACCAGTGCCACCTGCCAATGCCAACCAGTGCCACCTGCCAGTGTCAATTAGTGCCATCCAGTGCCACCTGCCAATCAGTGCCTTCTGCTAGTGCCATCTTCCAGTGCCATCCAGTGCCACGAGCCAGTGTCACAAAAAAAAAAAAAATCGGCCTAAAATATCGGCCGCAAAAATCGGCATCATATATATCGGCCACCCCGATTTTCTAAATATCTGCATCGGCCAGAGAAAAACACATGTCGGTCGACCTCTAGTACACACTACTTTTTTTTTTTTTTTCTCAAACCAGCGATCAGAGCCGCTATATGGACAATCCAGCGTTAATACAGCAAATCTCTCCTTGCTGTTCTTTTGTGTTCTGACAGGGGGACAGCCCCCCGCCATTGTCTGAGGACGCTGATTGGGAGCCATTCTGCTGCTAGTTCTCCAGCGTGCTCGTCCGACAGAAGCCGGCTCAAACACAGGCCGAATGTCGGCTGGTTTTTATTGAACCAGCTGATGTGTACTAGGCTTTACCCCCACTCTGGTTCTATTCCCAAAAAATAGTCAACACTAATCTTTCAGGGTTGAATACCCAACCCACTGTGAAATCCAGGCCGCCATGAACTTGTGCCTTGGGGGCAAGATATCATGTCTGGTGTGGGGCCGCGCCCAGCAGTCCTGGTCAGCACACACTCCAAAACAAAGGATCATGTGGTTTCCAGAGAAATACTCTGGAGACCTCCCAAAAAAAGGTAAGAGGGATGCCCACACTGAATTTTTTTTCTAAGGAAAAATCTACAATTTTTCATGGGATGTGGTCTGCCAGCTTTTGCTTTATTATAAAAGAAAGCTGAATGCTGTATAGTTAATTTTCTAATTTGATTTTATTTTCTAAATATTTGCAGGTCCGCTGAATTAAAAACTGGTACCCTTGTTGGTGTGGACAAGTATGGCAATAAATATTATGAAGACAAACGTAATTTTTTTGGTAAGTTTAGTCACTGGCTGTTTTACATTTAAAGAATTTGCTTTTGATTGATATTAGGAGTACTTTAATTGAAAAGCTGACTTTAGTTCCACCTGCCTCCCCCATGCTGTGTAAAAGCAAACAGGAGCACCTTTGTACTCACCTTTGATCTGAAGAGGAGCCTTTTGATCCAAAAGGCCCCTGGTTCTTTGGTGCGTCTTGCTCAATATCACAGCTTAAGCCAGCCATAGATGGATCAAATCTCCGCTGGTTCAGCAGGCTGATTGTACCCATGTCCATGTATTTTTTAGCTTGTGATTACTGGCAACACTGACTGTTGATGGAGGAAATCGCATAGTCTATGGCTTGCCTTAGTGACTGTGAAAGACAGAGGCACTAATTGGTTGCCTAAATTCCCAGTCAATGGTTCTGCCTCTCACATTTCCAGTTAAGTTGTGACAATAGGCAGGAAATTGTAGAACCAGTAACACTTTTTTCTCTCACAAGCTGTGACTTTTAGGAAGAAAATACAGTGCCTTGAAAAAGTATTCATACCCCTTTTTTAATTTACCACATTTTGTCATGTTACAACCAAAAACATAAATGTATTTTATTGAGATTTTATGTGATAGACCAACACAAAGTGGCACATAGTTTGAAAGTGGAAGGAAAATTATAAATGTTTTCAACAATTAAAAAAAAAAAAAAAAATGTGAGTGAAAAGTGTGATGTGCATTTGTATTTAGCCCCTCTGAGTCAATACTTTGTAGAACCACCTTTCACTGCAATTACAGCTGCAAGTATTTTTGGGGATGTCTCCACCAGGTTTGCACATCTAGAGAGTGACATTTTTGTCCATTCTTCTTTGCAAAATAGCTCAAGCTCTGTCAGATTGGATAGAGAGCGTCCGTGAACAGCAGTTTTCAAGTCTTGCCACAGATTCTCAATTGGATTTAGGTCTGGACTTTGACTGAGCCATTGTAACACATGACTATGCTTTGATCTAAACCATTCCAATTTATCTCAGGCTGTATGTTTCGGGTCGTTGTCCTGCTGGAAGGTGAACCTCCGCCCAGCCTCAAGTTTTTGTAGACTCTAAAGCTGCGTACACGCGATCGGTCAAACTGTTGAGAACGGTCTGATGGACCGTTTTCATCAGACCAAACCGATCGCGTGTGGGCGCCATCGGTTATTTATCCATTGGTTAAAAAAAAAGCAAACTTGTTTTAAATTTAACCGATGGATACCTAACCGATAGCAAAAAAAGATAGTTTGTAGGCACCACCACCGGTTAAAAATCTACGCATGCTCAGAATCAAGTCGACGCATGCTTGGAAGCATTGAACCTCATTTTTTTTCAGCACAGCGCTGTGTTTTACGTCACTGCGTTCTGACACGATCGTTTTTTTAACCGATGGTGTGTAGGCACGACTGACCATCAGTCAGCTTCATCGGTTAACCGATGGAAAAATCCATCAGACCGTTTTCATCGGTTTGACCGATCGTGTGTACAGGGCATAACAGGTTTTATTCTACGATTGCCCTGTATTCGGCTCAATCCTTCTTCCCATCAATTCTGACAAGCTTCCCTGTCCCCGCTAAAGAGAATAATCCCCAAAACATAATGCTGCCACCACCATGTTTCATGGTGGGAATGGTGTATTCAGGGTGATGTGCAGTGTTAGTTTTGCGTCACACATAGCGTTTTGTTTTTAGGCCAAAAAGTAAAATTTTGGTCTCATCTGACCAGAGCACCTTCTTCCACATGTTTGTGTCCCCTACATAGCTTCTCGTACACTGCAAACGGGACTTCTTATGGCTTTATTGCAACAATGGCTTTCTTCTTGCCACTCTTCCATAAAGGCCAGACTTGTGAAGTGCACAACTAATAGTTGTCCTGTGGACAGATTCTCCCATCTGAGCTGTGGAACTCTGCAGCTCCTCCAGAGCTACCATGGCTTCTCTGATTAATGCTCTCCTTACCTGGCCTGTCAGTTTAGGTGGACAGCCATGTCTTGGTAGGTTTGCAGTTGTGCCATAATCTTTCCATTTTTGGATGATGGATTGAACAGTGCTCCGTCAGATGTTCAAAGCTTGGGATATTTTTTTTATAACCGAACCCTGCTTTAAACTTCTTCACCACTTTTATCCCTGACCTGTCTGGTGTGTTTTTTGTACTTAATGATGCTGGTTGTTCACCAATGTTCTCTAACAAACCTATGAGGGCTTCACAGAACAGCTGTATTTATACTGAGATTAAATTAAACACAGGTGGATTCTATTTACTAACTAGATCTAGGTTCCACTGGATTTTAGTAGGGGTATCAGAGTAAAGGGAGCTGAATACAAATGCACACCACACTTTTCAGATATTTTATAAAACTATTTGAAAACCGTTTATCATTTGTCTTCTACTTCACAATTATGTGCCACTTTGTGTTGGTCTATCACATAAAATCCCAATAAAATACATTTACGTTTTTGATTGTAAAACGACAAACCATGGAAAGTTTCAAGGGGTATGTAGGAACACTTTTTCAAGACACTGTAACTGCAAATCAGTGCCTCTGCCTCCTAACATTTTTAGTTCCTTAGTTGTGGTATTGGGCCTGTTGGACCCAAAAAGTGTTTGCGCCAGGTCACCGGTTAATATTTGGAAACCATTTTCAATATGAGGAGAAGACCGTTTAAAAAAAACAAAAAACATTCACCTGCATTCGTCTGCTTTGAAAATGGTAATTATTTGGCTGTCATGCTGATGCTTTGGCCTCAGTGTTTTTTAACCGCTTGCCGCTCGCCTTATGCAAAAAGACATCGGCAAAGTGGTTTCAATATCCTGAGTGGACGTCATATGACGTCCTCAGGATATTGAGCCGCTGCGCTCCCCCGGGGCCACGCATCGCGGCGATCGTTGTTGCAGGGTGTCAATCTGACACCCCGCAAAACACTCTTTACCACGTGATCAGCTGTATCCAATCACGGCTGATCACAATGTAAACAGGCAAAGCCGGTAATCGGCTTTCCCTCACTCGCGTCTGTCAGACGCGAGTAGAGGAGAGCCGATCGGCTGCTCCTCTGACAGGGGGTTTGTGCTGATTGATTATCCACTGATTGGCATCCACTGGCATCCATTAGTACAACACATACTTTAGTGCCGCCTATCCGTGCCCATCTGTGCCACCTATCCGCGCCGCCTTATCAGTGCCCGTCAGTGCAGTACCATCAGTGCCCATCAGTGAAGGAGAAAACGTACTTATTTTTTTTTCTAAATTTTCAGTCATTTTTCATTTAATTTTTTTTGCAGAAAATAAAAATCCCAGAGGTGATCAAATACCACCAAAAGAAAGCTCTATTTGTGGGTACAAAATGATACAAATTTAGTTTGGGTACAGTGCAGCACGACCGCACAATTGTCATTCAAAGTGAAAGCTAAAAATTGGTCTGGGCGGGAAGGCGTATAAGTGCCCTGTATGGAAGTGGGTTAAAGTGGTATTAAATCCCTATATATAATATATATAGTACAGACCAAAAGTTTGGACACACCTTCTCATTCCAAGAGTTTTCTTTATTTTCATGACTATGAAATTTGTAGATTCACACTGAAGGCATCAAAACTATGAATTAACACATGTGGAATTATATACATAACAAACAAGTGTGAAACAACTGAAATATGTCATATTCTAGGTTCTTCAAAGTAGCCACCTTTTGCAGCAGACACATCTCTAGAACAACTGTTAAGAGGAGACTGTGTGAATCAGGCCTTCATGGTAGAATATCTGCTAGGAAACCACTGCTAAAGAAAGGCAACAAGCAGAAGAGACTTGTTTGGGCTAAAGAACACAAGGAATGGACATTAGACCAGTGGAAATCTGTGCTTTGGTCTGATGAGTCCAAATTTGAGATCTTTGGTTCCAACCACCGTGTCTTTGTGCGACGCAGAAAAGGTGAACGGATGGACTCTACATGCCTGGTTCCCACCGTGAAGCATGGAGGAGGAGGTGTGATGGTGTGGGGGTGCTTTGCTGGTGACACTGTTGGGGATTTATTCAAAATTGAAGGCATACTGAACCAGCATGGCTACCACAGCATCTTGCAGCGGCATGCTATTCCATCCGGTTTGCGTTTAGTTGGACCATTATTTATTTTTCAACAGGACAATGACCCCAAACACACCTCCAGGCTGGGTAAGGGCTATTTGACCAAGAAGGAGAGTGATGGGGTGCTGCACCAGATGACCTCACTATCTGTTCTTTTGTCTGTAACTACACACCGTAATGCAAGGCTTTCTCCCTGGTGTGGAGACAGCTTCTTGGGCGAGCAGGAGTGTCAGGACACTCTCTACTTTGCAGATAAAGAGCTGTGTGTTAGTGGGCGTCCTGACACTCCTGCTCGCCCCCTACCCCCTCAAGAGGCTTTCTCCACACCAGGGAGAAAGTGTAGCATTACTGTGTGTAGTTACAGACAGAAGAACAGGAAGTGAGGATTTCTCAGAAGAAATAAGGACATTTAAAAGCAAAATGGAAGGATGAGGGAAGTTACAACCCCTTTAACACAAATAGTTTAAAACAAATAGACACATGGAACATCAATACTTTGCTGATACTCATTTAGACCCCTTTCACACTGGAGTAGTTTGCAGGTGCTATTGTGCTAAAAATAGTGCCTGCAAACCGACCCCAAACAGCTGCTGCTGTGTCTCAAGTGTGAAAGCCCAAGGGCTTTCACACTGGAGTGGTGCGCTAGCAGGACGATAAAAAAAAAAAAATCCTACTAGCTGCATCTTTGTATACCGCTCCTGCCCATTGAAATCAATGGAAATCCGCGGCTAAACCACCGGCAATGCGCCTCTGCCGAAGCGCTTTGCCTGGGTTTTGAGCCCCTTCTCAGCTCCTAGAGGGGGGGAAAAATTGCCCTGCTGGCGGCCGAAATGCGCTGTGAAATTGGCGGTAAGGCGCTGCTCCTGTTCCAGTGCAAAAGGGGCCTTACAGTATGCTTGTTCTAGGTGTTTTACTTAAGGGTCCTTTCACACGGAGCGGACCGTTTTTCGGTCTGCTCCGTGTGTGTCCGTCTCTCCCCTATGGGGAATCGGATGAATTTATGAGATCCGATCCGCCGGACGGAAGATAAATAGGGTGGTATTCCGTCCGAAAAAACAGATCCAGACGGACACGGATCTTTGCGGACGTTAGCGGATGCATCATCCGCTAACGGACGCGATCCCATAGGGATACGTTTACGGACTTGTAAAAACGGACGAACGGAGGCGGACGTCTGAAAGGGGCCTAAAAGTACTGAAGCCAGACAGGCATTATCTTATCTTCAAAAGAGGGCCAGCAACTATTCCTGTGAGATTGCAGATACTTGAGATTTATGTAGTGGGAGTATTAAGACTTTTCGTAGCACCATTACCTTTATCTAATAGCTAATGTTATTGATAATGGAGCTTACCCACACGGTTTCTTTAAAGTGGCTGTTAGTATTAGGACCCATGACCACTTCCACTTATAACTGTTCTAAATTTATTGTCGATATTGTAGTACCGTAATTAAAATTTAGACAACATGGCTCAGGGCACTCAAAAGTTATATTGACCCTGTCGCTTATTATTCAATTGTATCTCTTGGCATTGCCAAATATTGTTCTCAAGATATGGGGCACCTATGCATGCTCACTCCTGAGCCGACCTTGTGTGTCTATGAAACACAGAGCATGGCTCGGTCACGCCCCTGCCTTCTGGCTGTGATTTGACAGCACAGGAGCCAATGGCTCCCGCTGCTGTATGTAAGCCAATGAGGAGAGAGCCTAGGCTCTCGGGCACAATGCTGGACCAGGCTCGGGTAAGAATAAGGGGGGGCCTGCAGGGGAAGCTACATAAAGTTTTTTTGCTTTCATGCATAAAATGCATGAAAATAAAAAACCTTCTGCCTTTACAACCACATTTAGAATATTTCTGAACTAGAAGCATTTTGCTGGAATGGGTAAAAATATCCTCAATTATGATCAAAATGACTGCTAGCTAGCTACTAGAAACCATTAGAATATGTGTTTTTTTGCAAAGAGGCGAACTAAGAGTACTGACGGCACCCAAACTTATGCACGTTCCAGATTTCTATTTCTAGGCCATCATATTTAACAGATAAAAATTGTGTATTATATGTGTGTATTTGCATTAGGATTGTGTTGGCTAATGTAGCTAGTACGTTTACAACCTTGTATCATCATATCACATTAATGCATTGGTATTGTCCTGGTACTATCATCACTTATGCCGCGTACACACGATCACTTTTTGTGATGAAAAAAAACGACGTTTTAAAAAACGTCATTTAAAATGATGGTGTGTGGGCAGAACGTCGTTTTATGTCTTCAAAAAAACGACCAAAAAAAAATTCCAACATGCTTGAATTTTTTGTGTCGTTTTTCAAAATGTTGTTTTTTGTGTTATAAAAAGTGACCGTGTGTGGGCAAAACGTTGTTTAAAACGACGTTTTTAAACCCGCGCATGCTTAGAAGCAAGTTATGAGATGGGAGCTTCAATGGAACAGAGTGCCGTCGAAAGTGTCTTACGTAACCACGCTTTGCAAGAGCATTGTGGAAAAACGATGGTGTGTATGCAATGTCGTTTTTGAAAATGAAGTTTGAAAAACGTTGTTTTGTTTCGTCAGATAAAATGACGTTTTTTTTCATCACAAAAAGTGATCGTGTGTACGCGACATAAGAGACTGCTTTCAGATAGATCAGGGATCTCCAAACTTTTCAAACAAAGGGCCACTTTATTGCCCTTCAGACTTTAGGATGGCTGGATTGTGGCCAGCAGGGGGAGAACATTGTCACGGGCCCGGCATCAGAGAGAACAAATATGGCCTCAGGGTGGGTGGGCAATAGGAGGAGGAGTATTCCCCCAATTAGTAGGTGGTGTAGTATCCCATCATTAAAAAAAAAAAAAACTAAGGCGCTATTTAGGCAATCATTAGAAACAAGTCCTAGGTTATCTGCAACGTACTTGCAGTCTAAAACATTTTTTTAGTTTTGGTCCTGTCAGTGGAAGGCCAACTCTACCTGCAGCTGGGAGAAGGGAGCTTTGATTGACGGCTTCTAATGCCATTTACTTGTGGACCGTGGCTGACATTTGAGAGGGCAGTGTGAATGTAAGGTAGCCTTCAAGCTGGCAATTTGTTTTTGATTTAATTTAAACTACTCCAGCATGGCAATGTAGCTAGCGCTGAAACCAACTTAGACTTTTGTTTAGATGGTACCAGACACTCAGAGGGGCACAAGGGAGCTTTGTGTTTGAGACCTATAGATTTCCACCAGCTGTTTAGGGAAACTACACTACAATAATTAAGCTAAATCATAGCTTGTGCATTTTTTGCAGGACGTCACCGGTGGGTTGATTACACATCTGAGATGAATGGAAAATATACCTATTGGAATTTGGATGGAAGCATGGTGCCCCCTGAATGGTAAGTGCATGTTTCTCTACATACAGTTATTTTTGCAACAGAGGGTTGTCTTTTTTTACCCCATACCTGAATTACTTCTTCTTCACTGTTTTTTTGTGTGGGGGTTGTCACCTCTGTAGAGGAATAGTGCTTCTCTTCTTCCTATCAGCTCTGCCTCCCTGATGACGTGTAAGCTGATAACTGGTGGGGGAAATATTTAAAGAGGTGGTAAAGTCAGAAGGTTTTTTTATCTTAATACTTTCTCTTTTGCAGCTGCCCCCCTAATGCTTACCTGAGCCCCATCTCTGTCCAGCGATGTCCGAGAATCTCCCTCCTGATTGGCTGAGACACAGCAGTGGCTCTATTGGCTCCTGTTGCTGTCAATCAAAGTCAGCTAGCCAATCAGGAGAGAAAGAGAGAAAGGGGGCAGGGCCAGGCCGCAGTTCCGTATCTGAATGGACACATGGAGCCATTCGAGTACCCCCATAGCAAACTGCTTGCTGTAGAGGCACTCGACAGGAGAGAGGGGCCAGGAGCACAGAAGAGGGACGCGAGAAAAGGAGGATCTGGGCTGCTCTGTACAAATCTACTGCAACAGAGCAGGTACGTATAGACATGTTTTGTAAATTATTATTTATTTTTTAAATGAAAATAACAATCACTTTAAGGTGAAGAAAGAAAGTGGATGCAGGGATATGCATGCTGCACACATTCCCCTCCAGCAAGCAGCACAGTAATCACATTACTAAAACTCCAGGTCACCTTATAATGTAGACACAGGAGTGCTTGGGTACAATTGCATACCGGGAAGTACACTGTTTTTTTTTTTTTGGGGGGGGGGGGGGGGTTGAGACAAAAAAAAGGCCAAGGGGGGTCACCGTCAGAATTCCAACACTACAAACCGTGCAGTATGAAATGTAAAAGTGCGATCAATGCAGCTAAAATAGACCACAAGCGACGCATAGTGAAGGAGAGTTAAAAAAAAAAAAAAAGGTTTATGAAAGATATTAATAGTAAAACTGTGAGATCAGAACATATTGGCCCCATAAAGGATAATCGGGAAGTTCGTTAGAATTGACAAGAAGAAAGTAGCTGCATTAAATACTTTGTAAAAACTGAGGAGAATGTACCCGGAGTATAATGAATAAGACTGTATAGTAAAACAAAACGGAATTTTCCTCATAAAATTACAATTCGCATATATACTCGACTATAAGCCGAGTTTTTTCAGCACATTTTTTTTTGTGTGCTGAAAATGGCCCCCACCCCCCCCCCCCCTCGGCTTATACTCAAGTCACCTTTTTGCGCCTGATCTCCCGGACTTTGGGGACCCAGGACCAGCCGGCCGTAGGTCCCCTGGACCCCAAACTTGGCACACATGTAGCTTCCTTTACAAGTCTGCAACGTTTGCACCGATTTTTTTATTTATTTTTATTTATTTTTTTCAATCCGGGCACCCCTTCTATAGACTCCCATGCTAAATGGTTATTTATCCAGTGACTTTGGGGTACAGGCCAGTCGTAGGTCCCCTGGACCCGGAACTTGTTACACATCTAGCCCCATTTCTCCTCTACAAGTGTGCAAAGTTTGTTGTCTGGGGGACCTACGACTGGGGAGCACCGATTTTTCAAAGACTGGCACCCCTTTTTATAGACTCCCATGTTAAACGTCAGTCTAGTCATGGGCACAGTGAGGCATGCACATGGATACAGTGAGGCAAAGTGAGGCACAGCAAAGCATGCAGATGGACACCCTAGGCTTATGCTGGAGTCAATACGTTTTCCCAGTTTTTTTGTGGTAAAATTGGGTGCCTCGGCTTATATTCGGGTCCGCTTATACTCGTGCATATAAATGCTATGTGTTGGCTTGGATGATAGTGTATGCACCTGTATAAGAAAACTGGTTACAGGAGTGCGTCCAGAGGGTGATGCACTGGCAGTATTCATTTTTATTTTTTTAATTCTGCCTCTAAATGCCCCTGCCACTAACCTCCTTTAAAAGTCTATGTGTGCATGGAAAAATATGCTAACATGCAAGGGGCATGTACAGCCCAGTCCAAATGTTTTGAGACTTTTCACAGTCTGTTGCTTCAATGATTTTTTTTAAGATCTTTTTGTCAGATCTATGGTATACTGAAGTATAATTACAAGCATTTCAAGTGTCAAAGCTCTTATTGACAATTACTTTTGCAGTGTTGACCCTTCTTTTTTAGGACCTCTGCAATTCGCCCTGGCATTCTGTCAATCAACTTCTGGGCCACATCTTGACTGATGGCAGTCCATTCTTGCATAATCAATGCTTGGAGTTTGTCAGGATTTGTGGGGGTTTTGTTCACCCGCCTCTATAGGATTGACTACAAGTTCTGGGGAGTTTCCTGGCCATGGACCCAAAATTTGGATGTTTTGTTTTCCAAGCCACGTGGTTATCACTTTGGGCTTATAGCAAGGTGCTCCATCAAGCTGGAAAAGGCATTGTTTGTCACCAAACTGTTCTTAAAAGGTTGGGAGAAGTTGCACTTGGAGGATGTTTTTGTATGATGATGCTCCCATACAGGGGGTTTAAATGACGTGGGGCGTTCAAGCTCCTCCGTGGCTCAACTCGCCATGACCATGCTGTGTGTGGACTGAACATGCACACAACTTTTTTTTTTTTTTTCAGAAATCAATCTGCGGATCACGTGTGCGCGGTTCGGATCGATATCTTCGGTTCGGATCAGTGACGATGCATTGCACCACTACTGAGCCGGGTGTCAGTCCAGGGATCTGGCGAATCTGCTAGACACCCCCTAGGAGCAGTTGAAAGAACATCCAGTGTGCATGAGGTCTAAAGAGTAAAAAGCCTTTTTGGGGAGATCTCAGACCCTCATGCAAGCAATGTATTGTATTTGGGGATATGTAGTTCCCAGATAAGGAGATGCAAAGCATAATGTGACATGAGCTAGAACTTCTATGAGAACTTTGCAGATTCTGATTACATTTTTGGAGTTCTAAATAGTTTCACTTGGGTATGGTTTCTGACTTTGGTACATTTCAATTATTCCCTGGTAATCATTATCAGCCGATCATTGTTTATTAAATGGCATTGATTTTAAGAGCACAGTCATATTAATTACTAAATGAGTTGATGAAGCTAGAGCAGATATGACAGTTGTTTAGATTCAAACTGTGCAGTGAAAGTGGAATCCATTGCTTGGTGCACAGTTTATTTAATGGTTGGTTTGGGTAAACACAAAGACTGATATTCACATTTAAACCTTTATATCATGTACAGTTTGGTTTGAAAATGAGAACATCTGCTGCTGTGGAGACAAGAAGTGCCACATATTGTTTGGCAATAGACCAAAATCCTACTAATGTAACAGTGGGATAGATTCCAGGAAATAACATATTGCTGCTTGTCTAGTGGAACTAGTCCACAGTGGCAAAAGCACAATTTTTTTTCCCCTTATATATCCATGCAAACCACTCTGATAAGCCATGATGTCCATTTATTTCTCACACCTGCACATTGCTTTGTAAACAAGGTATAATGCTAGATGTTTGCTCCTGTAATACCGCTGATTGCTAATGATCATGCCATGACATTACAGCCACAACAATTGAGTGTCTGCTTAAAGGCTAACGCCACTTGGGGTTAAAAGCAAATTAAAACCACAATAATAATATAGCACATACAATTGTAACACGCGTGTCAGGGCTGGACTGCTCAAGTTGCTCAGCTATTTAATTGCCAGCACTCATTGTTCCACTATGGTTCACCTAGTGATCATTTTCTGCTCATCACTCCAGCCTACAGCCAGCCCCTTTTGGCTATTAAAACGGCCTTATTTGTGTTTCCTGAGCGCTGCATACAGCACTCCCAAAACACCCTGCCCATTGAAATGAATGGCCATAAACTCTTTAGGAGAGTCGCAACACGGCGCTTTTAACACCTTTTAAACAGCGGTGTGCCAACATCTTCTCCTAAAAGAGGTAATTGTGTGGTTTTTGTAAGCTAGCATCAGCTCCAATTGTGCTTGGGTATTTAATCTATTTATGACCGTGGTAATATTGGGTGCTTCTGTGGATTTCCATAGTTTAGCAACAGTTAGTCTCAAGGCTATCAAGATATGGGTCACAACAGTTCTAAAAATGGTAGGGTATATCTCAAGATCAATGCCCAGTAATGCTGAGGCAGGTGTAAGCGCAAGAAGGTTACCCGTAAAGTCTGCAATGAAGGATGATATTGAGTTCCAAAAGCTTCTCAAGGATTTGCAACTCCATAGAGTGTGTAGGAGGTTCCCGGTTTGCTCTTTGCACCTCCAACAAGTGTCGGACATTGTAGGGTACATTTTAGATAGCCTGTAGGGGGTTAATTATTATCTATTAGTTATTTTTTGGGCATTATCCCAGTGTTCGATGCATGAAGATGCATTTTTAATTGTTTGGAATGGTTTTTTCTATTGATCCCAGGAAAAGAATACGTTTAAGTTTTTCTCCCACTTTATCATATTCGTGTTCTTTCCAACTGGTTGGGATGAGAGTATGTCATAGGAGAATGAAATACCTTTTTTCATGTAATCCCTTTGTTGAGATAAATAATCCCAGATTATCGATGGTATCTTTATCGTATTATCCGGGTTGAAATCCCTCAAACGCTTACACCCTCCCAGCTTGCGCATAGTGACATTTTTATAATTTAGGGGTAGGTTAACATAAAGTTGATATCCCTGTTTGATCCAATTGTCTACTGATAATCAGATTTTACAGTAGTTAATAATTTCCGTAGGGAGGTATAATTTAGATTTTTTTTCTAAATGTCTAGATTTAGAAAGTACATGCTTCCATGCAAATAATGTGGCCTTAATACTTAGTAGATTGGGATTGACTACTTTTGGGAGTACAGCATTAGCTAATGCCAGGGTGTATAAATCAGAATTCTTTGTGGAATCTTGTTATATGTTCAACCATAGTTTGTCTTTCTGGGGGGGGGGGAACCAATACTTCATCTGATCTAGGATGGCTGCATAATAGTAATTCCTGATATCTGGTAAGTTCATACCACCATGAGATGTAATGGTGGTTAGAATAGAAAAGTTTTTTGTGTTTAGTTGCTTGAAGAATTTAGCAGGAATTGGGATAGGAAGGCATCTAAAATAGTATAGAATCTTTGGTAATGTTTGCATTTTAAATGCAGCTATTTTCCCGACCCATGATAATTGAGTTTTCTGCATTTTTGATAGATCGCTACTAATTTGTTCTAAAAGGGGAGGGAAGTTAACATCCAAAAGTTTTGGTTGGCTGTGGTGCAAGTCGTATTCCTAAGTACGCTACCGAGGTATTGTTCCAGATTAAACCATACTGTGATTTAAGGCTGTCTGGTAATGGAACAGGGATATTTATGGGTAGTATGTAACGTTTATATTGATTTTATAGTATGAGACTTCCTTGAATTTTTCTAGCGCATTTATTACTGATGGTAAGGATAATTCAGGATTGGCTAAAGTCAGTATAATGTCATCAGCAAAAAGGCCTAACTTGTGTTCACCTTGACCAATTGTAATGCCTTTGATATCTGGGGAAGAGCGTATATATTCTGCTAAGGGTTCTATCGCAAGGGAAAATATCAGTGGGGATAAAGGGCACCCCTGTCTGGTCCCGTTAGTGCATAAGTTCTAGAAAGCATACCTAATGAAAATACCTTAGCAGTGGGATGAGTATATACTGCCATAATGGCAGAGTGTATAAATCGGAAAGAATGGGGGGAATCTCGCGCCAAAATACAATGAGGGGGGGGAAGAAATAATAACAGTGTAAACTAAAAGCTGCTCCCTTAAATAATACAGAATCTGGATTATACGAGTGAACTAGTGAAGAAAGAAGGGGCGCTATCTACTAGTATATTGAACATATGGTGTGCAACATAAAAGTGAGCAATAAAATATGGAACAATAAAAAATATAAAATATAGTGGCACAACAATATGAGCAAATAAATAACATACAAGTGAATACTATATAACGTGCAAATAATTAAAGTAATAATAGACAGTGAATGTCTGTACAAAGTCCATCAAATATTAAGATGTGCATTGATGTGCTGGAGAACAATGATAATCTTATAAAGTGCTTTGTGTTGGATCATCCAAATAAAGTGATCCACCTTCACCAAAGTGCCACCGCAAGTGAGGATAGATGGCTCCTTACCCGATGTAGTTGACCTATTAATTAAAATGAGGTCAAAAAGAGCTCGAGTGTCAGCTGCTGTCCACGGGGGACTCGATACCAGACCCAGTTGGTGCGATTTCATATAATGAGAGAAATAACTTCCATAGTATAAAACCTTTTATTTTAAAATTGTGCTCAAATCACAAACAGCCAAATGGCCTCTTACTTGATGGGGTGCCCGTGTGCCCGGCACTGAGGCTGTAGGCTGTGGATAGGACGGGATGTGGAGAGAGAGATGAGGTAGGCTGGTAAAGCCGGCGTGCGTTCCACCGCCGTGGGCTTGAGAACCAGGAAACCGGAAGTGGCTAGTATTGCGTGCCCAGGTACCGCCTCGACGTACGTTTCGTTATGTCGTCATCAGGAAGCGTCCTGATGACATAACGAAACGTACGTCGAGGCGGTACCTGGGCACGCAATACTAGCCACTTCCGGTTTCCTGGTTCTCAAGCCCACGGCGGTGGAACGCACGCCGGCTTTACCAGCCTACCTCATCTCTCTCTCCACATCCCGTCCTATCCACAGCCTACAGCCTCAGTGCCGGGCACACGGGCACCCCATCAAGTAAGAGGCCATTTGGCTGTTTGTGATTTGAGCACAATTTTAAAATAAAAGGTTTTATACTATGGAAGTTATTTCTCTCATTATATGAAATCGCACCAACTGGGTCTGGTATCGAGTCCCCCGTGGACAGCAGCTGACACTCGAGCTCTTTTTGACCTAATTTTAATTAATAGGTCAACTACATCGGGTAAGGAGCCATCTATCCTCACTTGCGGTGGCACTTTGGTGAAGGTGGATCACTTTATTTGGATGATCCAACACAAAGCACTTTATAAGATTATCATTGTTCTCCAGCACATCAATGCACATCTTAATATTTGATGGACTTTGTACAGACATTCACTGTCTATTATTACTTTAATTATTTGCACGTTATATAGTATTCACTTGTATGTTATTTATTTGCTCATATTGTTGTGCCACTATATTTTATATTTTTTATTGTTCCATATTTTATTGCTCACTTTTATGTTGCACACCATATGTTCAATATACTAGTAGATAGCGCCCCTTCTTTCTTCACTAGAGTGTATAAATCCTTGAAGGCCGAATTTAGATCAAGTGTGTGAAATATACCCCCAGTGCATTCTGTCGAATGCTTTTTCAGCATCTAATGTTAAGAGTAGGGCGGGCATTCGATCATTATGTATCCTATTAATAATATTCAGCATTCTTCTAGTGCTATCCAGAGCTTGTCTACCTTTAATGAAACCTACTTGGTCAGGTTTAATTAATGAGGGGGTGATGTTAACTAATCTATTCGCCAGTATCTTTGCATAAATTTTAAGATCAGAATTTAGTAAGGATATGGGTCTGTAATTCAGGGGAGAGGCAGGATCCTTGTCAGATTTTGGAAGTGTTATTATTACAGCTTCTAGAAGTTCTTTTGAGAGTTTTTGAATTTGCTGCTTGGTTAAAAAGTCTGGATAAGTATGGGGTTAAAATATCCTTGAAAGCCAAGTAATATTCACCTGACAGGCCATCAGCACCCGGTGCCTTATTTTTGGGAAGATAATTTTTGACTTTCAAAATGTCTTCATTGGAGATTGGTTTATTGAGACTATCTAAGGATAATGGGTCGATGGAGGGTAAATTAACAGTATCTAAAAATGTTTTTATTTTATTAGTATCAGGTTGAGGGGTGTTACTGCCTTCTTTAAGGTTGTATAAATCTTCATGGAAAACCCTTCTGGATTTTCTTTGCCATCTTGATAACTTTCTGGATATACTGGTGGGGATTTTTATTTGGGGCATAAATGTTGACAATAGTGTACGTTGAATTATCTATTGAGGCCACTAGTATAATATATCTTCCACGGGCATCTGACTTAATGTCTAATTGCTGAAAGGAAACCGTATCCTTTATAGCCGTAATCGCGCCTCTCTTTTTTTTTTATTGTTGTTGGAAACGAAAATATGTGGAAAATTATGATGTTGAAATTTAGGAGCTTTATTCTTAGCGAAATTAGATTCTTGAATACATAGGATGTCGCTACCAAACTTAATGACGTCTGCCCATAGAGCTCTCATTTTGTATGGGCTATTGAGGCCCTTCACATTCATTGACAAGAGTTTAAGGGTCATTGTTGACAAGAGGATGATTGCTAAGATGTAAGATCATCTTTGTGAGTAAGTTGATTGCTGAAGTGTGGAGAAAGCAGCGTGCAGATGCAGTTATACTTTTCTTCCAGTAGGTGGAGGTGTTGTATCAGATAAAGCAACATGGAAAAAATACTATAGTGGAAGGCAAATAACAAAAACCAGAAAAAATAGGAGGAGTTGTGGTACAACTCCTGTGTACAATAACATGTACTTTTAAGCAGGGGGTTAAAGGGAATAACTCGGACAAATTCCCTGGAACTTCCTTCCCTGGGCAATCAGGTAATTCCCGAATGAAAACACTAATGGCAAGCGTGAGAAACCCGGTAGAGCCATATTATTGGTGGACTGAGTTCTCTTTTTTCTTCCAGTCTTGTGATATTGGTCCAGGTGCGCTAATTTCCATTTTATCGATCTCTTGATTGGGGATCAAACCCCAGAAGCAAAGGATTTTTAGTCCCTTATCCAAGCTTTTAATTGAGTAGTAGGATCCTTTGTATTCCACAAGTAATTTTGTGGGGAATCCCCATTTGTAGATCATTCCATGGTTGCGTTATATTTTCGTGATTGAATTTAAGTTCTTACGAGCTAGAATTGTCACTTGGGAGAGATCTGAGAAAAGGATTATCCCTGCGTAAGGGTCAGGTAGTGGTGAGGGGCTTCTAGCGTATTGCATGAGCTGATCCTTTACCCCAAAAAAATGAATTCTAGCAATGACATCACGCGGTTACTTCTCAGCTTTATGCTGTGGTTTAGGAAGCATGTGGGCTCTATCAATCTCTAGCTCTTGTTTTGAGACTGACGGAATTAGGTCTGATATCATGCTTTTAATAAAGCCTTTCAGATCTGACGGTTTCACCGTTTCTGGTATTCCTCTGAATTTTATATTATTTCTTCTGCTCCGGTCCTCGATATCTCCGACCTTAATTCTAAGCTGTCTGACTTCTTCCTCCAGGTCAAAATGAGAGTCTAGCTCAGCGCACAACAAGTTAATAAAGTCGCACATTGTATTCTCAACAAAAGTGCTCTGGTCTTTGACCAGCAATATGGTCCGGGGGTTAAGTGGTTAATAAACAGACACTTACCTGTCCCAGGATCCAGAGGTGTGCTCATGCTTGGGGCCTTAGCGATCCAATCTGACCTGGGAGCAGAAACCTGTTAAAACCAGGTACCTGCTGCCCTCTGCTACAAAACATTTCCAAATGTTAACCACTTGCCAACCACAATACATATACTTTGCGGTTTGCAAATGGTTTACCAGAGTTATGGCTGAATTAGCCATAAGCCCTGGACCTCTTTTTTTCAGCCAGGCTGGCTTTCTCATGAAAACGTTCTGAATAGCTCATTAGCCGATGGAACGCTTTCCGGCGTCCCCTTCCCGCTGCTCGCCATTGTCTCTTGAGCTCTTGCTGGCTCGCCTGAGAAACGGTCCAGCTGGTCACAGAGGCAGTGAGAGACTAGATTGTCTCCAATTCCCTTTATGGTCTTGGAGGACTAGAGCAATATCATGATGTTGCTTCTGGTCCAGGGTGAAAGTAAACTAATTTATTTTTTTAATGCAAAAAAGATCACTTTTTTTTTTGATCTTTTTGCTTTTAAAAGTAAAGGAGAGATGTGGGGTCTTTTTAACCCCAGATCTCTCCATAAAGAGGACCTTGTTACCCTTATTTTTATTACAAGGGATGTTTACATTCCATGTAATAGGAATAAAAGTAAAAAAAAAAACAACTTAAGGGACCGTGTTAAAAAAAAAAATAATGTTGTGAAGGTCACTTCCTCCAGATATGTCACGCAGCCCAGGTGGAGTCCAGCAGACGCTCCCGCGGCCTACCCCTAACCCTATTATTGCCATAGTCGGGAGCACGGATCCAAAGGGTCTGATCTTCTCCTACTCCATGTTGTCCACACCTATGTCCAGCAGAATAGCATACAATTTGAAACCCCTTGGGAGAGAGAGGTGGGTCCACTCGAGAACGAAGAGTGGGAGGAGGCGTTGGGGACGTGTAGGGAGGTATCCCCCAGACTGACAGGTTGACCCAGATTTATATTACACATAGGGTGTATCTTACTCCGCTTAGAGTGGGCAGGTAAAAGAGAAATCAATCTACCCTGTGCCCAGGGTGTGGAGTGGAAACAGGCAAGTTTTTTTTACCTTTTGTGGGCTTGCCCCAAGATTCAGGGTTTTTGGGCCCAGGTGGTGACTTTTTTTTACATGACTGACGTCCCAGACAGACGCACTAAAATATTCCTACAAGAGACATTATTTTCGGCTAGGAAACTCATAGCCAGGAAATGGATGAGGCCAGTACCCCCAACTCTGTCGGAGTGGAAGTCTGAGATCAATGTGACTATGCCATACAAAAAATGCATTTATATCAATAGGGGGTGCTCGGCTAAATATAACAAAATATGGGATAAGTGGTTGCGGAACCCTGACACTTGCACATGAGTATCGACTATACCCAGATTGATAGTGTCACAAACTGTAGCATGGTAGTATTACCGCCCTTCTATTCGCCAGTATATATACCCTACTCATGGTTGGAGAGCATGCCTGTGTGTACCGGACAAGCTGGTTATTACACGACTTTTGTATTTATTTGATTGTTACTTTTACGGAACTGTTCTTGTGATGTATGCACTGCATTCCAATAAAGACCTTTTTGTTTGAAAGGAAAAAAATATGTTGCGAAGGGCTCCGATCCCTCCGTTCTTGCATGCAGAAGCAAACGCATACGTAAGTCGGGCACGCATATGTAAACTGTGTTTGCAATACACATGCGAGGTATCGCCACAAACGTTGGCTCTCCTCTGTAACTCTAAACAGGTAACCTGTAAAGGTGTTTAAAGCGTCGCCTATGGAGATCAAGTACCGTAGTTGGACGCCATTCCACACGTGAGCACAGTTTTATAGCATGTTGAGTATCTATTATTACTTTTTTTTTTTTTTTATTCATTACAATGTATTTTTTTCCAAACAAATTGCGTTTGAAAAACCTCTGCGCAAATACTGCGTGACATAAAAATTGCAACATTTGCCATTTTATTCCCTAGGGTCTCTGCTAAAAATACATATATAATGTTTGGGGATTATATGTAATTTTCTAGCAAAAACAAGACTGATTATACTTGTAAACAAAAAGTGGCAGAAAAGACTTGGTCTTCGAGTGGTTAAAAAGGGACGAAGGATTTAAAGCAGAACTTCCTCTTTTTGATGGAGTTCCGCTTTAAGGATTTTTTTTTTTGCACTTTAGAGCAGTTTTTGAGATCTTGATTACTTTTTAAGCAAGGTACAAAAAACAGGTTCAGAAACTTCAAATGCTATTGGAGTAGAGACGTACTAAGCTTGTGAAATGTCCTCAAAAGTCACCTATGCGTTTTTTGGACTATCTCAATTAAGTACTTATCCCCTGTTTGTTTTCAGGAATGACTTACTTTGACAGGTAGGCTTTCTGTCAGATATATTGCGATAAAGGCTGAAAATAACTGCTTATCCACGGAGGCTTCAAACGTACTGTGTCCTGCCGCCTGTGTTTTCCCTTTGTGTTGGATTAACCTCTCCATCTCTAAGGGCAGCATCAAGGGAGACATACTAAATTGAGTTTATGATATCAGCTGTGTTTTCTGGACTGAAGGAAATCTATCACAAATTAACCTTGCTGGTGTAAAGTCATGAAAGTGCACAATAATTACATGCTTTAATACAGAGCTGGAGATTCCATTTTATACCAACCAAGTTAATTGTGGCTAATCATTTCATTAAAGGCTTTCCAGACTGGATGTTTTTCATGTAGGTGAAATGATTTGGTCAAATGATTGTAACAGACCTACAGTGTTTAGTCCATCAAGCTCCGTGTGTGTGTGTGTATACACACACACACACACACATTTTAACCGTAAAATGCATATGCTACATGGGTGCACAATGTTTATTGAAAATGTCAGCCACGTGCAGACTAAGGATGAGCTGAACACCCCCGCTTCGGTTTGCAGCAGAACATGCGAACAGGCAAAAAATTTGTTCGAACACCGTTAATTTCTCATGTTCCTGTCCCATAGACTTTAATAGTGCTAATTTTAATAGTGCAAGTTATTGTCATAAAAAGTGTTTGGGGAACCGGGTCCTGCCCCAGGGGACATGTATCAATACAAAAAAGTGAAAAGTGAAAACAGCGTGAAGTGAAACAATAGAAATTATTCCTTTAAATTTCATACCTGGGGGGGGGGGGGGGGGGGGCGCCTATAGTATGCCTATAAAGTAGCGCACGTTTCCCATGTTTATAACAGTCTCTGCACAAAATGACTTTTCTTTATCGTACATCACGGGACACAGAGCGCATAGCCATTACACTTGGGTTATATGGGTACCTTCAGGTGTGGACACTGGTGTAATCAATTTCACAGGAAGTTTCCTCCCTATATAACCCCCTCCCACTGGGAGTGCTTCAGTTTTTTCGCCAGTGTCTTAGGTGTTGGTCACGTCTAGCTGTCCCTCGGAGGTCTCGGGACCCAGGATAGCTAGCCGGATCCGTCCGAAGTGCTTCAAAGCCAAGGTGTACGGTACCCGGGCCCTGCTGGAGTGGGGTTGTGCCTATAATGCCTCTCCTTGGAGGGCTGGATTCTGGGCTCCAGTGCCTTAGTCTCTTCCAAGAACTAAACGCTACTGATGCCAGGATGCTATATAGGTCCAGGGGTGTGGGTTCCTTAACACAGGACCCCGGTCCCTGAAGGTCCAAGACAATACCCACGGAGATGGGGGAAGGCTGGGCCTCTTGCATTTTGCAATACCCTGGTAAGAGGGAACCTGCGGGACTTGGTTCGACAGTAGGTATCCCCCTGGGGGTTCTGGGTTGGCTAATGGTATGCTTGTGCATCAGCCACTATCTCCACTATGTCTTTTGAGGCAGGATGGGATGTACTAATGTTTACCCAGATAACATGTAGATATATATATGCTTTTAAAGATATGTATTTTGCTACTCCCCCCAGACTTGCCTGTTAGCATGATACTGCAGCCCCACGTGTTATAGGAGGAAATGCTGACAAAACTCCTGTTTCCTAGGAAGCCTATGGGGACAGCTTCCTCTATGTGTGCACTACAAAAATTAGTGTCTTACCTGGTGTCTGTTGGGTTGCTAGCGCTGGTCCAGGCTTCTCCTCTGCTCTCTGCTTCCTCCATGTTGGTTTCAGCGTGGGGGGGGCGGGGGCGCGCGCCGCCTTTTACAGCGTCAGCGTCCGTGGGGGGGGCGGGCCAGCAGCGTCAGGTCTCAAAGCAAAAAAGGTCATTCCCTCCTGAGAGCAGTGGAGGCTGAGGACATAGAGCGCGCAGCTGAGCCAGTTCTGGCTAACAGTGACACCCAGTGGTGGTTTGTGGATCTTCAGGTCTGGACTTAGTCCACACTGACCAGAGAAAAAAAAAAAGTTTTTTTCTTAAAGGGACTCAGATCTGGCAGTATCTGAGTCGGTGCAACCTTGGGCTCCAGCTAACGGGCTTTGGTGTGGCAATACTCACAGGACTTTCCTCGGTATTGCCGCCTTCTCAGGCGTATGAAAATTTAGATTTTTTTTTACCATAGCCTGTCCTAGCCTGAACCATTAATGGTTCACTTCTAGCTACAACAGTTGGGTGTTGGCTGTAGGGGTGTCTCAAGGTTGTGCAATGGCTCCCGAGGGATCAGGACCAGCTAAGGCTGCAAAAGGTACCAAAAAAGTAAAGGGGTCTCCATCGGGGTCAGAGGATTTGGGCCAGGCTCCAGTGGTCCCACCCTCACCAGATAGACCACCGAACAGCATGTTGCAGGAGCCATTGAGGGTGCTAGGGGCAGAGGCGGCCCCCAATCAACCCATTCCCGTTTATGTTACGGAAGAAATGCTAGAATCCACCCTGGGTGGGCTAGAGAAAAGGTTAACTGCTTTAATTGCCCGCTCTTTGCTGGGTGGCAAACGGGCTAGATCCCCATCACCTAGAACGGTGTGTTCGGATGCAGAGGTCCTCTCTTCGGAGGAATTGGACCCACAGGGGGATCAAGCGGACCTGAGTCCCGACGGGTCAGACATTGAAGATTCCACTATAGATGAAATTTTTTCGGCTTCTCAAGCAGAGAGTCTGTGGATCCAGTCTCTGACGGATATGGTTCGCACTGCTTTTAAACTTCCAGTGTCAGAACAATTAGCCCCCGCGGTATCCTCTTTAGGTGCCTTGAAGGCACCGTTGAGTGGTGCGTCTTTCCCGGTTCACCCCCTTCTGGAGAGCGTGATTTTTCAGGATTGGGCTCGACCTGATAGGATTTTTATCCCTTATAAAAGGTTCACCATTCTCTATCCTATGGAAGAAGAATTTGCAAAGAAATGGGCACTCCCTACCGTGGACGCAGCCATTTCCTGCGTAAATAAATCCCTGACCTGTCCGGTGGAAAATGTCCAGATGTTTAAAGATCCAGTCGACAAAAAATTGGAGACCCTACTGAAGGCTTCTTTTACCACAGTAGGTGCCGTGGTTCAGCCAGCGGTGGCAGCCATTGGCGTTTGTCAGGCTTTAAAGGATCAGACTAAACAGATATTAAGGGACATACCGGCTCAGCAAGCTCGTGAATTGGCTGACCTCCCAAGAGCTCTCTGCTTTGTAGTAGATGCTATTAAGGACTCCGTTCAACAGGCGTCCCGTTTATCTCTGCTGTTGGTTCATATGCGTCGCCTTTTGTGGCTGAAAAACTGGTCAGCAGAGGCACCCTGCAAAAGGCTTTTAGCAGGATTTCCCTTTCATGGTGGGAGACTATTCGGTGAAGACCTAGATAAATATATCCAGACCATATCGAGTGGTAAAAGTTCTTTCTTGCCTGTCAAGAAAAGATCGCGTGGGCTCGCGTTTAAGCGACAGGCCTTCGCAGGCTCGGCCCCTTCAACTTCCCGTCAGTATCGACGGCCTCCCGGGCGTTCAGCATTTAATAGCCGCCCACAAGGACAAGCCACGGCAGGCAAGAGGCCATGGTCTCGCAAGCCGGTTAAACCAGTCCTCAAGTCAGATTCATGAAGGGGCGCCCCCACTCTCTTGGGTGGGGGGAAGGCTTCGGTTTTTCTCCGAAGTGTGGAAGGCCAGAATTCCCGACTCTTGGGTAATGTCCGTGGTAGCCACGGGCTACAAGCTAGAGTTTCGGGAGGTCCCCCCTCCTCATTTTCTGGGGTCAAGTCTTCCAAGCGACCCATTAAAAAGGGCCTCTCTTGTAAAAGCATTGGATCGTCTCTTGCTCCAAGGAGTAATTGTAGAAGTACCAACCCAGGAATGGGGTCTGGGATTCTACTCCAACCTTTTCATAATACCAAAGCCCAATGGCGACGTCAGGCCTATCTTAGACCTCAAACGCCTAAATCGCTTTCTAAACATTCAGACCTTTCGTATGGAGTCCATACGTTCGGTGGCAGCCAGCCTACATCAAGACGACTTTCTAGCATCTATAGACATAAAAGATGCGTATCTGCACGTGCCGATCTACCCGGCACATCACAGGTTTCTTCGTTTTATGATAGATCACCGCCATTACCAGTTCGTAGCCCTCCCTTTTGGGTTGGCAACAGCTCCGCGGGTATTCACAAAGGTGTTGGCCCCGGTGCTAGCCGTCCTAAGGACAGAAGGCATTTTGGTCTTGGCATACTTGGACGATCTTCTGGTTATCGACAGCTCAGCTTACAGCCTCAATCAGGCAGTAGGTCGCACAGTTCAGCATCTAGAGGAATTCGGGTGGATTGTAAACCTAGAAAAATCGATATTCAAACCCACAAAGCAGTTGGAATATCTAGGCCTTCGGCTAGATACAGACTGCCAGAGGATAATTTTACCTCAAGCAAAGATCAGATCAATAGCTCAAGCAGTTCAAGTGATCTTAGGCAAGAAGAGGCCGACTATTCGCCTATGTATGCGACTGCTGGGGAAGATGGTGGCCGCCTTCGAGGCAGTACCCTACGCCCAGATCCATACCAGATATCTTCAGGCAGCCATTCTCTCTGCTTGGAACAAGTCCATTCAGGCGTTAGATCGTCCGTTAGTGCTCTCCCCGAAGGTCCGGCGCAGCCTGTTTTGATGGCTGGTCCCTCAAAATTTGTCAAAAGGGAAATCCTTTTCCCCCATCACGTGGAAGATAGTATCCACGGATGCCAGCCTGTCAGGTTGGGGGGCAGTTCTAGAAGGACAGACCCAGCAAGGGCAGTGGTCGGAAGCAGAAAAACTGCTTCCCATCAATATTCTGGAGATCAGAGCTGCTTGGCTGGCCCTGATCGCCTGGACTCTCCCCCTTCAGAGTCTACCAGTAAGGATACAGTCCGACAACGCCACGGCGGTGGCATACATAAACCACCAGGGGGGCACGAAGAGCCCAGCAGCCCAAAGAGAAGTAAACCTGATTTTCTCCTGGGCCGAAGCCCATGTACCCTGCATCTCGGCGGTGTTCATCCCAGGGATAGACAATTTTCAAGCAGATTTTTTGAGTCGTCAACAGTTGCTCCCGGGGGAGTGGTCTCTTCACCCCCAGGTATTCCAAGAGATTTGCCAAAGATTCGGAGTCCCAGATGTGGACATTATGGCAACGAGATCCAACAAAAAGTTGGACAAATTCATATCCCGAGCCAGGGATCCCTCGGCCTACGGGACCGATGCGTTGGTTTGCCCTTGGCACCAGTTTTCTCTTCTGTATGCGTTCCCTCCACTGCAGATGATTCCCCGCCTTCTACGGAGGATCCGGGTGGAGCGCAGGCCTGTGATCCTGGTGGCCCCAGCCTGGCCCAGGAGGGCTTTGTACGCACTCATCGTGAAGATGTCAGTCGGGGCGCCGTGGCCGCTCCCCCTGCGCCCAGATCTGCTGTCTCAGGGCCCAATCTGCCACCCTGCTTCACAGCAGCTAAATTTGACGGCTTGGCGGCTGAATCCCTAATTCTTAAGGGCAGAGGCCTCTCAGATCAGGTCATATCTACGTTGATTCAGGCTAGGAAACCGGTCTCCAGAAATATTTATTACTGAGTCTGGAGAACCAATGTGGAGTGGTGCGAGTCTCAAAAATGGCATCCTCGAAAGTTTTTTATTGACAGGATCTTGCGATTCCTCCAGGTTGGCGTTGACAAAGGGTTGGCTCTTAGTACTCTAAAGGGGCAGGTGTCAGCTTTATCAATATGGTTTCAAAGACCCTTGGCCACCCATTCGCTTATGAAAACCTTCTTGCAGGGGGTCTTGCATGTGAATCCCCCTATTAGAGCTCCCCTCTGCCCCTGGAATTTAAATCTGGTCTTGTCAGCTTTACAAAGGCAGCCGTTTGAACCTCTGACAGAAATCCCTCTTGTGCTACTAACCCGAAAGTTGGTTTTCTTGGTGGCTATGGCTTCGGCCAGAAGGGTATATCTTATTCTGCATAAGGACAGAGTGGTTCTGCGGCCTCAACCTTCTTTCCTTCCTAAGGTCATATCCAGTTTTCACTTGAATCAGGACCTAGTCCTACCATCCTTCTTTCCTACTCCCCAGTCCAGAGAGGAAAGACGGCTTCATACTTTGGACGTGGTTCGAGCCATGAGGGTCTATCTCAAGGCTACAGAGAAGATTCGGAAAACAGATGTGCTTTTTGTTCTTCCGGATGGCCCCAAGAAGGGTCAGCCGGCTGCCAAGTCTTCCTTGGCTAGGTGGATTAAGCAGCTGATTTTTCAGGCCTATGGTCTGAAGCGCGTTCCACCTCCCTTATCAGTTAAAGCCCATTCTACGAGGGCCATGAGTGCCTCCTGGGCGGCACACCATCAGATCTCTATGGCACAGGTTTGCAGGGCGGCGTTGTAGACGTTGCAAAGGGTACGGACGCAGCTTTTGGGCAGGCGGTCCTACGGGCAGCAGTATAGAATCCTCTGGTCCAGGTCACGCCCCTTTTTTTCTGTTGGTGGAGTTACTTTACTTCCTGATAAATTTTTATTTGGCTATTCTTGGCCTTACGGTCTCCCTCCCTTCATAGAGCATTGCTTTAGGACATCCCAAGTGTAATGGCTATGCGCTCTGTGTCCCGTGATGTACGATAAAGAAAAAAGGATTTTTAATAAACGGCTTACCTGTAAAATCCTTTTCTTGAAGTACATCACGGGACACAGAGCTCCCACCCCTCTTTTGGGGAACATTGTGTAACCTCGGAGGATTGCTTGCTACAAAAACTGAAGCACTCCCAGTGGGAGGGGGTTATATAGGGAGGAAACTTCCTGTGAAATTGATTACACCAGTGTCCACACCTGAAGGTACCCATATAACCCAAGTGTAATGGCTATGCGCTCTGTGTCCCGTGATGTACTTCAAGAAAAGGATTTTACAGGTAAGCTGTTTATTAAAAATCCTTTTTTTTAAAGGAAAAAATGTAATTTAAAACTACTCACGGCTATAATGAATTGTTGAGTCCCGGCAATACAGATCAAAGTCATTGAAGAAAAAAAAATGTAGGGGTCCCCTTAAATTCCATGACCAGGCCCTTGAGGTCTGGTATGGATATTAAAGGGGTTAGTAAAGAAAAAAAAAATTATTTTCCTTTTTAAAATAACAAACATGTTCTACTTACCTCCTCTGTGCAGTTAGTTTTGCACAGAGTGGCCCCGATCCACGTCTTCTGGGGTCCCTCGGTGGATGTCTCTGGTCCTCCCCGCAAGTACTGGCCACATTCATGTGAGAGAGCTCGCATGGTGGCGAGTAATTGTGGGCGCGCTCTTGTGACTGTATCACTCGGCCCTGCCCCTCGACGCGCCACGTTACTGGATGTGATTGACAGCAGCGCCAGCCAATTGCTGCGCTGCTCTCAATCCATCCGCTCTAGCCAATCAGCGGCCAGGCTGAGCGGCAAAGAGGATCTTGGGACCGAGTCAGGGACTTTCGTGGGGTCAGGCAAGTATAACGGGGGGGGGGGGGGGGCGGCAGCATCAGATGTTTTTTCACCTTAATGCATAGATTGCATTAAGGTGAATTTATTTTTATTTTTTTTTACTTAACTCCTTTAACCGCTTAAGGACCGCCTCCTGCACATTTACGTCGGCAGAATGACACGGCTGGGCACATGCACATACAGGTACGTGCTGTGCTAGTACCCAGCCGTGGGTCACGGGCGCGCGCCCGTGGTGCACTCCCGTGACCCGGTCCGAAGCTCCGGGACCGCGGGACTCTCGCACCCGATCGCTGCTGGAGCCCGGCGATCGGTCCCCGAAGCTGAAGAACGGGGAGAGCCGTGTGTGACGCTGTTGCGTCTGAGGGGGCGAGGTCACCCATCCACGTTATGGGTGGCCCCACCCTCGGTTATAAAAGAGCTGTCAAACACCATGCGCGTCAGTGGGACGTGACAGAGGCAATAACGTTTGTATTGGCGTGTCCGGGATCGTAGAAGGATTGTTTCTTTTTTATGTTTTTTTTTAATTATTATTATTATTATTATTAACCACTTCCTTACTGGGCACTTAAACACCCCTCCTGACCAGACCAATTTTCAGCTTTCAGCGCTCTCGCACTTTGAATGACAATTACTCAGTCATGCAACACTGTACCCAAATTATTTTTTTGTCTTTTTTTTTTTTTATATACAAATAGAGCTTTCTTTTGGTGGTATTTGATCACCTCTGGGTTAAATTTTGGCCACAATTTATACTGCTACATGTCTTTGATAAAAATAACCCAACATTTTGGGAAATTATTTGGTCTGTGTGAAAGTTTTAGAGTCTACAAGCTATAGTGCAAATCATAAAAAATTAATTGCACAGATGGGCACTGATGAGGCGGCGCAGATGGTACTGAGGGGGCACTAATGAGGTGGCACAGATGGCACTGAGATGGGCACCGATGAGGCGGCACAGGTGGGCACCGATAAGGCGGCACAGGTGGGCACCGATAAGGCGGCACAGGTGGGCACCGATGAGGCGGCACAGGTGGGCACTGATACGCACTGATTGCAGATCTGCCACTGATACGCACTGATTGCAGATGTGCACTGAGGCGGCAGATGGCCACTGATCACAGATGGGCACTGGTGGCACAGGTGGGCACTGGTCACTGATTGGGCTTGAAAACTCTGAGCGGAATTGGCTAATACGATATGTATGATGTAGGTGCATCCTGTGTTCCTCATGCTAAGGCACATAGTCTGTGGGGTAAAATCGTTAAACCTCAAGTAGCTCTGCTGGACCCAGACACTGTTGCAAGATGGAAAAGTAAACATCATGGTTCCTTTTGAGCTCTGACACTGTGTATTTTGGTGAGGGCTTTGACTGAGGAAGGACCTGTAGAGGAACGCTGAAAAAAGTGGGTTAAAAGTGGTTGAGGGTTGGCCATCATTTACTGCTCCATACTGCATCTTTTAAACCTGTAAATATTTTCCTGTGGCTGTCACGTGACCTCTGCAGTTGAAGCTGTCCTCCCATCCAGCAATGCGGTTGGTGGGTGGAGTAGAAGAGAGCCCACACAGTGGTAAAATGTGCTGCTGCTATAGGACATTAAATCCTAGTATTACTGCACTACAAAGAAAGCCCACACTGAAGGAAGGGGTATGACTATATTTTCCATACCACTGGGGAAGATCTGCACATGGGGGACAGCTACCAGCAGCAGTAAGTAGCAGAGTAAAGTAAGTAAGTAGCTGGTAAAATGACAAAGCACCTCGCTTCCAACTAGATACAATTTGCAGCAGATCACATGTAATTTGTAGCAGATCACATGTTATTTTATGGAACACAGGTGAAACTCAAAAAATTTGAATATTGTGCAAAAGTTCATTAATTTCATTAATGCAACTTAACCACTTTAGCCCCGGACCATATTGCTGTCCAAAGACCAGAGCACTTTTTGTGATTCGGCACTGCGTCGCTTTAACTGACAATTGCGCGGTCGTGTGACGTGGCTCCCAAACAACATTTTCCCACAAATAGAGCTTTCTTTTGGTGGTATTTGATCATCTCTGCAGTTTTTATTTTTTGCGCTATAAACAAAAATAGAGCGACAATTTTGAAAAAAATGCAATATTTTTTAAATTTTGCTATAATAAATATCCCCAAAAAAGATATAAAATTATTTTTTTTTTTCCTCAGTTTAGGCCGATACGTATTCTTCTCCAAATTTTTCGTAAAAAAATTCGCAATTAGCGTTTATTAATTGGTTTGCGCAAAATTTATAGCGTTTACAAAAAAGGGGGTAGTTTTATGGCATTTCTATTAATATTTTTTTTTCACTAGTAATGGCAGCGATCAGTGTTTTTTTTCGGTACTGCGATATTATGGCGGACACATCGGACACTTTTGACACATTTTTGGGACCATTGGCATTTTTATAGCGATCAATGCTAAAAAAAATGCATTGTATTACTATAAAAATGCCATTGGCAGTGAAGGGGTTAACACTAGGGGACAACAAGAACCTGGGGAATGCCCACGGAATAACCAAGCCTACTTACCGACCAGCTAGCAGAACAACCAATTAACCTGTCTAACAATGTGCGTTAAAAACAGGGGTTTTGTCCGCACGCATTTGCAAACGCATGCGTGAGCCACAGAGCCGCGCCAAGGCACCCCATAATTCTGTGGTCCTAACACTAACAGTGAGTGTCCTCACAATGGAGGCACATGCATTTTAATGGATAGATAGGGGCAGGTGGACTGAAGGGGAGCCACCCCTCCTTAAAGGTACAGAAGCACACCAAGCACCCAGCATATAGCACAATGGCTGCAAAGGTGTTAGTGCACTGCTGGACCAATATAAACACCACAGGTGAAACAAAACGTATCCACCGCCCCCATCTATGGCTGGCAATCGCAGTAAGTAGCAATGGAAGGCTAAAACAGATAACAACAAGAACCTGGGGAATAACCAAGCCTACTTACCGACCAGCTAGTAGAACAACCAATTAACCTGTCTAACAAGTCCTCCAAAATCTCTTGGTAAACGCCTGCGTTGATCCTGGACTTAATGAAGCACAAGTGGACCAACACCAGCAGATGACATGGCTCCCCAAATCAACACAGACTGTGGAAACACTCACACTGAACTTCAAGCATCTTGCAGTGTGTGCCTCTCCATTCTTCCTCCATACTCTGGCTCCTTGGTTTCCAAATGAGATGTAAAATTTCCTCTCATCAGAAAAGAGGAGTTTGGACCACTGAGCAACAGACCAGGTCTGTTTTTCTTTAGCCCAGGTAAGACTCTGCTGACATTTGTTGTTCAGGAGTGGCTTGACAAGAGGAATACGACATTTGAAGCCCATGTCCAGGATCAGTCTGTGTGTGGTTGCACTTGATGCACTGACTCCAGCCTCAGTCCACTCCTTGTGAAAGTCCAACACTTTTAAATGGCCTTTTCCTGAAAATCCTCTCCAGGCTGTGGTCATCCCTGCTGCTTGTGCACATTTCTTTCTCGTACATCACGGGACACAGAGCGGCATATTCATTACTATATGGGTTATATGGAGTACCTTCAGGTGTGGACACTGGCAATCTCAAACAGGAAGTCCCCTCCCTATATAACCCCCTCCCCTAGAGGGAGTCCCTCAGTTTTTTCGCCAGTGTCTTAGGTGTTGGTCACGGAATAGCTTTGCTCCACATCCTTGGGATTAAGGGCGGGCTAACCGGATCTGTCCAAGGAGCCTCAGTGCCAAAGTGGACAGTACCCGGGCCCCAAACCGTGGGGTTTTGCCTATAATGCTCCTCTTTGGAGGGCTGGACCCTGGGCCCAGGACTTGGAGTTTGTAAAAACCATAAGTTCCTGTTTGCCAGGGTGCTATATAGGTCCAGGACAGTGGGTACCTTCATAGGACCCCAGGGCCTGAAGGTCTACTACGCTACCCACGGAGATGGGAGAAGATTGGATCAGTTTGCTGGACAAACATCCTGCAGCATGGAGCAGGTAAGGGGGAGCCTGCGGGACTTGGTTCGACAGCAGGCTCTCCGGGGTAACCTAAAAGGGGGGATAGCCTAAGTATGCTCTGCATGGGCAACCTTGCTCACTATGTCTGAGAGAGACAGGATGACACCTTTTTTCCCCCATCACTAGGTTCCCCTGTCTAAGAATGTGTTGCTAGCTAACCTGCTGCTTTCTTCCTAGGACTAGTAAGGATCCCTAGGGGCCTTTTGGAGAGTCCTACCTGGCCGGGGGTTTGAATCTGCCGCCTGTTTCTGCAGTCCTGGGTCTCCAGCAGCGCGGCTCCTCCATGTTCCTCCTGTTCCGGCATACGCACGCGCGCGCGCGCGCGCGTGCGCGCGCACGTCTTATAGACGTTTTTCGCGCCGTTCAGACAGGAGGGCGGGGGGGGGCGTGCCTGCGGCGTCATACAGGGGCGCGCCTTGTGCTGTTATAGATCAGCAGGCATTGTCAGTGCTCAGTCTGAGGCTGATTTCAGAAGGAGAGGACGCAGAGCGGCAGAACAGTGACTCCCGGTGGCGGAAGAGGGGTAGTACATGCTGGACTTTGTTCCAATGCCTTTTTTGTTAAGCCAAGAAATTCCCCTTTTTGCAGCAGGTTGGAGGCTGGCAAACTAAGTTTGGGGTCACTGTATGTTTTAAAAAAGAAAATATATATAATATATATTTAAAAAAAAAAAAAAAAAAAAAAAAAAAAAGAGAAAAACATACGGGATCCCATCAGTTTTTGGGCATTAGTGATCTATTGTCCCCTAAGCTCTGGTTTTGTACTCCTGGCCACTACAGTCTGTTGTGTGGGCGGAGTCCCTCGATTTTGTATTATGGCTTCCAAAGGTTCGGGGTCAAAGGGTACAAAAAAGACCAAAAAACAAAGGGTTCCCCTTCTGATTCTGATGATATGCCGATACTTTCCCCGCAACTTATTAACATAAAGGGCGCCTTGGATGAGCCATTAGGGGGATCTGGTGCGGAGGCTGGTCCAGATCAGCCCAGCCCTGTGTTTATCACAGAGGAGATACTAGCCGTATCCCTAGGGGGGCTAGAAGAGAGAATAGCAGCATTGATCGCTAGAGCTATTCCTGGTAAGAAACGGGTTAGATCCCCATCACCAAGAGGTGTATCCTCAGATGCTGAGATTCTCTCTCCGGAGGAATTGGAATCACAGGAGGATCAACTAGACCTGAACCAAGAGGGTTCAGGGATTGAGGGATCTGCCTCTGAGGAACCATTTTCAGACTCCCAGACAAAAAGACTGTGGGTACAGTCTTTGACGGACATGGTCCGCTCGGCATTTAGTTTACCATTGCCAGAGCCTCAGGTTCCTCCGGTATCCTCTCTGGGCTCTTTGAAAGCTCCGTTAAGCAACGCAGTGTTTCCGGTCCATCCTCTCTTGGAGGAATTGATCTTTCGGGATTGGGTACGACCGGACAGGATTTTTCGGCCACCGAAAAGATTTGCGGTCATTTACCCCATGGAGGAAAAATTCTCCAAGAGGTGGAGGCTCCCAGTAGTGGATGCAGCCATCTCATGTGTGAATAAATCACTAACTTGCCCGGTGGAAAACATACATATGTTTAAAGATCCGGTTGATAAACGGGTAGAGACACTTTTAAAAGCATCCTTTGCTACGGCAGGAGCAGTGGTACAGCCAGCTGTGGCTGCGATTGGTGTTTGTCAGGCGTTAAAAGACCAGACAAAAGAAATGTTAAAGGACATGCCTACCCAACAAGCAGAAGAGTTTTCTGACATTCCCAGAGCTCTGTGTTTTGCGGTAGATGCTATAAAAGATTCCATCCAGCAGGCCTCTCGTTTATCACTATTTTTGGTGCACATGAGAAGGCTCTTATGGTTGAAGAACTGGGCGGCGGAGCCCCCATGCAAAAAGCTTCTGGCAGGGTTTCCCTTCCATGGAGGACAACTCTTCGGAGAGGATCTGGATAAATATGTTCAGACTATTTCAAGTGGCAAGAGTACCCTTTTACCGGTCAAAAAGACATTCCGGGGTCCTACATTTAAAAGGCAGCTCTTTCCTGTCTCGGGGCCCTCAAATTCCAGGCAGTATCGACGGCCGCCTGCACGATCCAACGTTAACAGTAGATCGCAGGGACAGGCCCCTGGGGGTAAGAGGCCATGGTATCGCAAGCCGACAAAGACAGCCCCTAAGTCTGCCTTATGAAGGGGCGCCCCCACTCTCGCGGGTGGGGGGAAGGCTTCGTTTCTTCTCAGAAGTTTGGGAAGCCAAGATCCCCGACAAATGGGTCCGGGCGTCTGTAACCACAGGCTACAGACTGGAGTTTCTAAGGTGTCCTCCGCCTCATTTTCAAGAATCAAGGCTACCAAAGGATCCAGCAAGGAAGGCCTCATTGCTGGCAGCTTTGGATCACCTGCTTTGCCAGGACGTAATAATAGAGGTGCCAGCCCAAGAGCAAGGGCTAGGTTTCTATTCCAATCTCTTTGTCATACCAAAGCCCAACGGCGATGTCAGGCCAATCTTGGACCTAAAAAGGGTTAAACGGTTATCTAAGGGTTCGTTCCTTCCGGATGGAATCCATCCGGTCAGCAGCCGCCGCGCTTCAGAGGGACGATTTTCTGGCCTCCATAGACATAAAGGATGCTTACCTTCATGTACCAATCTTTCAGTCGCATCAAAGATTTTTACGCTTCGCGGTGGGGCAGCGACACTTCCAATTCAGGGCGCTCCCCTTCGGGCTGGCCACGGCCCCCCGGGTATTCACGAAGATCCTAGCCCCAGTTCTGGCCAATTTAAGGATCCAAGGGGTCACAGTCCTAGCATACTTGGACGACCTTTTAATCATAGATCACTCACGGCCGGGTCTGCAACAGGCAGTAAACCTCACGGTTCGGTACCTCGAAGGATTCGGCTGGGTCCTAAACCGGGGAAAGTCAGCGTTCCAGCCTACAAAGCAGTTGGAATACCTCGGCATGAGGTTAGACACAGAACAGCAAAGGGTGTTCCTGCCCCTTGTAAAGATCGAGGCTATCAAGGGGTTGGTTCAGTTGGTTCTAAACAAGAAAAAACCAACTATTCGCCTGTGTATGCGAGTACTAGGCAAGCTAGTGGCCACGTTCGAGGCAGTACCATACGCTCAGATCCACACTCGCGTCCTACAGGCAGCCATTCTAGCAGCCTGGGGCAAGAGGGCACATGCCTTAGAGTCCCCTTTGACGCTATCATCAAGGGTCCGACAAAGCCTGGCCTGGTGGTTGAACCCCCAGAATCTTCTAAAGGGAAAATCCTTCAGCCCTGTTGTCTGGAAGGTAGTTACCACAGACGCCAGCCTGGCAGGCTGGGGGGCGGTCTTCGAGGGGTTCTCTCGCCAGGGAACTTGGGGGAAAGCAGAGAGGCAGCTCCCCATCAATATCTTGGGGATCAGAGCTGCTCGCCTAGCCCTTCTGGCATGGACCTCCAGATTAAAGGGGTTCCCGGTGAGAACCCAGTCAGACAATGCCACGGCGGTGGCATACATAAACCACCAAGGGGGAACCAGGAGTCAGGCCGCTCAAGAGCTTGATTTTTCAGTGGGCAGAGGTTCATGTACCCTGCATTTCGGCGATATTCATTCCCGGAGTGGACAACCTGCAGGCATACTTCTTAAAGTCGCCAGAGTCGGTTGCCAGGGGAGTGGTCTCGGCATCCCCAGGTCTTTCAGACAATCTGCCAGAGGTGGGGAATGCCGGACGTAGATATAATGGCATCCAGGTTCAACAAGAAACTAGACAGGTTCGTGTCTCGAGCGAGGGATCCTATGGCCTGAGGAACCGATGTGTTGGTTTGCCCTTGGCATCAATTCAAACTTCTATATGCATTCCCTCCGCTACAGTTACTCCCTCGCCTGTTGCGCAGGATCAGAGTGGAGCACAAGCCAGTCATTCTAGTAGCTCCGGCTGGGCCCCGGAGGACTTGGTACTCACTAGGCCTGAAGATGGCAGTGGGAGACCCTTGGACTCTTCCTCTACAACCAGACCTACTCTCACAAGGCCCGATCCTCCACCCTACATTACAGCGTCTAAATTTGACGGCCTGGAGGCTGAATCCCTGATTCTCGGGGGTAGAGGTCTGTCTAGGCAGGTAATTCCTACCCTGATTAGGGCTAGAAAGCCGGCCTCCAGGGTGATTTATTACAGGGTGTGGAGGAACTACGTAGGCTGGTGTGAATCCAAAAGATGGAATTCCCGTAAATATACTATTGACAGGGTGTTAAGTTTTCTCCAGCTAGGAGTGGATAAAGGCCTGGCACTAAGCACAATCAAGGGACAGATCTCAGCTCTGTCAGTGTGGTTTCAGAGGCCGCTGGCCATCCACTCGCTGGTAAAGACCTTCTTACGGGGGGTCTTGCGTATTAATCCTCCGGTCAAGTCACCACTTTGTCCATGGGACTTTAAATCTTGTTCTGTCATCCCTACAGAAACAACCCCTTGAGCCGTTGGCTGAGGTACCTTGGTTTTACTGACTAGAAAGTCGGTATTTCTGATCACCATAGTTTCGGCCAGGAGAGTATCACAATTGGCAGCCTTATCTTGTAAGGAACCATATCTCATTTTACATAAGGATAGGGTGGGGTTCCGTCCTCATTCTTCCTTTCTACCAAAGGTTATATCCAGTTTCCACCTGAACCAGGATGTGGTACTTCCATCCTTCTTCCAAAACCCACCTCTAGAAAGGAGGGGTTGCTGCATACGTTGGATATTGTCAGGGCCATAAAGGGCCTATCTTAAAGCTACAGAGAAGGTTCGGAAAACAGATGTGGTGTTCGTTTTACCGGAAGGGCCCAAGATGGGTCAGGCAGCCGCTTGATCCACCATCGCAAGATGGATTAAACAATTGTTCGGGCCTGCGGTTTGAAGAGGTGCCTCCTCCTTTGTCGGTAAAGGCCCATTCTACCAGGGCCATGGGCACCTCCTGGGCAGCACATCATCAGATCTCTAGGGCTCGAATATGCAAGGCAGCAACGTAGTCATTACAAAATTTTATCAATTGGACGTAAGAAGGAATGCGGATACAGCCTTTGGGCAGTCAGTACTACAGGCCGCGATTCAAGCTCCTCAGGATCTGAGGGGGCTCCCTTGATTTGATTTGAGATTTACATTTCTCGTTTAAGTTGGATTTACTAGTATCTGAGTATACCTCTAAAATTAAATCCTTCTTTGGAAGATGTCTCCCTCCCCTCATTAAAGCATTGCTTTCGGACATCCCATATAGTAATGAATATGCCGCTCTGTGTCCCGTGATGTACGAGAAAGAAAAAGGGATTTTTAAATACAGCTTACCTGTAAAATCCTTTTCTTGGAGTACATCACGGGACACAGAGCTCCCACCCCTCTTTTGGGTGACCATTTTGGGAGGCATACTGCTTGCTACAAAACTGAGGGACTCCCTCTAGGGGAGGGGGTTATATAGGGAGGGGACTTCCTGTTTGAGATTGCCAGTGTCCACACCTGAAGGTACTCCATATAACCCATATAGTAATGAATATGCCGCTCTGTGTCCCGTGATGTACTCCAAGAAAAGGATTTTACAGGTAAGCTGTATTTAAAAATCCCTTTTTTTCTTCCACACTTTTCCCTTCCACGTAACTTTCTATTAATGTGCTTTGATACAGCACTTTGGGAACATCCAACTTCTTTTGCAATTACCTTTTTGAGGCTTTCCCTCCTTATGGAGGGTGTCAATTTCTGCACAACTGTCAGGTCAGCAGTCTTTCCCATGATTGTGATTCCTACTGAACCAGACTGAGAGACCATTTAAAGGCTCAGGAACCCTTTGCAAATTTGATGGCTTAATTATCTGATTAGGGACACTTTGAGCCTAGAATATTGCAGCTTTTCACAATATTCAAATTTTCTGAGATTGTGGATTTGGAGTTTTCATGAGTTGTAAGCCATAATCATATTAGTGAAATAAATACAATAAATTATATATTAAGGCAGCGCTACACAGGGACATGTATTCCTATTAGTCAGTGCAATATATGTGAAATAAATGAACTTTTGCATGATATTCAAATTTTTTGGACTTTCACCTGTAGACTTCAGGCTTGCGTAATAAAATTTGTGCATAGGATTCCTTACCTTTATCATTGGCGTGAGTGTTCTGTGAGCCGCCAACATCCACATCCAAGATTAGCTATAGCACAAGGTACAACTATCTAGGGTGATTCATTTGGATAAATAAATCTGCATTACCATCAATTGTACTTATAATAAAAACATTGGGTTACAGTTAAGCTGCATAAATGCTGTTTTGTCTGCAAAGAGCACCAAGTCATTTTGTATTGAACGTCTCTTGTGGCAATAGTTCAAGCTATTTGTAATTCATATTCTGTACCTTAGAGTAAAGATGCACTGACCTGTTTCTGAGCCATGGTGATTGAACACAGTGCTAACTACAGCTTTTCATGCTCTGCTTGCTCTCAACAAGTGACAATACATGAGCTATTGCAAACCCCAGAATAGCATCTTAATATCAGAATAGCATCTTAATTATTTTAAAGCGGCCAGTGGTATTAAAGATCAAGCGTTGGTGTACAATATGTTTTTCTGTTAGAGGATTACATGTTAATGTCAATCACATCTTGTAATATTCCTCCTTAATCATATCAGCAGTGCCCTTACTTTGTTAAATATTTACTAGAAGAGATTCAAAGACTGTTTTGGATGATGGCACTGTAATTATTTTAATAAAAAAAAGCATCTACGTACCTTATTCCTAATCGATAAACATGACCCAGCTCCTTCCCAGCCTGTCTGCAGGGAAACGTAAGCAGAAGGAGCTTTTAGTCCTCTGCTGGTCACACGTTCAAAAAAAAAAAAAAAAACAGCCTTAGAAATATAGAATAAAAATAAATAATATCAGTAAACTGTTTTAGATTGTCATACAGATATATATTTAAAATAAAATCTTTATTATTTTTGGCAATAACATTGTGTGGGTGGATTTCTGCCAGTCTTGCATGACTCTCCAGCTTGTGTCTTAGAATATCAGGGATGAGAAGCTTCCATCAATCAAGATGTAATATCCCACCCCGATTGTGTTTAGCCGGTTAGTGGGCATGGAGGAGGTGCAATAGGGAGGAAATGCTCAGCATAGAAACTCTGTAAACTGAGCATGTGTAGAGCTGCCAACACTGCTCTCCAAAATCCCCAACTGCATTAGGGACTTGGACAAAAGGGGGACATATCTTATGTTGACTGAGTGAGTATGAACAACTTGTAATACAGCATTTGATAGTTTATGATGTGGGTTTAGTGACATTTTAATGGGTTGAAAGCAGAACAAAAGGGCATTGCATTTTTTTTGTATATGGGGCTGCAGCTGATCAGTCGGGGTGCACATGTCCTAAAAGTGCCTGCAATGGTCCTATCGGCATTGGGGACACAGGTAACAACAAGACCACATTTTACTTGTAGAGCGAGGAAGATTCAGAACCTCAATTATTATTTTATTGATGCCTGTGCCGCCATGAAACCAGGATGATGAAATAAAAAAAACAGTTACTTCCCCTTTCTATTAAAACCATGTCAAGGGTTACATTTGCTTCTACTTTGTGAAGTTTTTATGAAATTATTGACTCTAAAAAATAATCTAATTGAAAAGTGGAATATTGGGGGATTCCTGTGGTCCAATTTGCCTAACCCTGTGACATGACTCATTGGGGTCAATTCACAAAGAGAAACGTTATTTGTTTTCTTCAGGTGTTAAATTAGCACTCCTTATTTAGCGCTAGCAAACATGGTATTCACGAAAGCTATAATCGTTATTTAACATAGTCGTTATGGTTTTCAACTGACTCTTTATCCAATCGTTATGCTAACTACTCAGACGTTATTATTAAGATTTGGGACGTTAAAATAACTCTTAAGATCGTTAAATAATGCTGGAGAGATGCATTCTGGGAGCAGAAGGGGAGGAGAACAGCTGCATGTGGAAAAGAGCAGCTACAGAGAGAGAGAGAGAGAGAGACACAAGCAATTCACATGGAGATTGAGCATGTGATGTGCAAAACTTCTAGTGTGTGCTTTTCTAAAGCCGTGTGTATTTCCTCATACAGAGAATAAATCATGGGAGATGATAATCGGAATTTAGCTATCACCTGGCTTTCAGAAAAGTCATCCAAAATAGTATGTGAACGGAATACACGTTTATAAATCTGAACAACATTCTAACATGTTCTTCTTCGCCTCTGGATAATTTTAAGTTCAAATAGAGCACGGTTCTATCTTGCCCAACACTACTAAAAACTTCACTACACTACAAAAATCGCCAAAAGCTTCCTCTAACAACAAAATATCGCCTGGGAAATGTCATAACGCCACCCTGAGGGAGGTGTTAATTTAACGATTGCTTAACGATCGATAACTGTCAAAAAAAAATTTGTGAATTGCACTTCTGTACATATTTAACGATTTGACTCTTTAAAATAACGATTTGACTCTTTAATAAGGATCCACACCTTAAAATATCGGTTCTGTGTAGTGAAACATTATTTGATGATTTTTCAAAGCGTTAAATCATTTAGTGAATTGAATTAGCTTCAATAACGTGCAAAATCGTTAAAATAACACTCGCAATCTGAAAATAAAGCTTTGTGAATTGACCCCATTACCTTTTACGGTTATGTGGTGTAAGAGAATACTGGCCTGTATGTCTGTTGCTGGTCAGGAATTCCTGGGGAGAGTGTCACTTTTTGAGGGAGAGGGGGTATAGTGATATAGTATATATTTTTTATTATCTTTATGACTAAAAAATATTTTTTAATCATAAGTATAAAAAATTAGATATGAATATATTATTTTATTGTATCCTGGCACTTCAGACTGCCTTTATATTATTTCCAGTTCCCCTAACCACCTGTTGTAAAAACGCATGTTGTTTACAGAGTTTAGTAGGTCAAGCTGAAATTAACACAAATAACTAAATTAGACATACTTTAGAAGGATACCTTTTAAGGCTTCAATAGCTGCTCAGGGCATCCTTTTGTCATGTAGTAAATGTTAATTTGGTAAATGAATATCAATAAATATATGTATATTAGTTTAAAACCATTATGGTTGAGATTTGTATCTTCCCTTTAATACAAACATGAAAATTCAGTGCAGGCGGCTATCAAGATACTTGTACTGGCTTAAAGTAGAAGTAAACTTCCATCTCTGGCCTTTACCTATAGGTAAGCCTAAAATTAGGTAGTTTAGGAGATATTTGCTGTACATGCAGCCAGTGACCTCACTGGCGCATGCGCTCTGAAGGAATGGCCAACAGTACCATTCCTTCAGAGCCCTGTGCTGTAAACGGCGGCTCCTGAGCACAAGGGTGGGAGTGACTTAATCGCAGCTCCATCCAGTCACAGAGTCCACAAACCTTTCCTTGCAGGGAAATTATGACATATCTAGAGACCAAATGATGTCATGATATATTTCTGGAATTCCTTCTACAGGAATTTCAAGCAGTACACCTATTTTAATGCAATCAATAGGTAAAATGGTATCTTATTTTTTTTTTTCAGGCATCGCTGGCTGCATTCCATGACAGAGTATCCTCCTACCACTCACCCTCCTGCTGCTCATAAATTTATATGGGAGAATCACCAGTTCAACCTGAGTGCCACTCCAGGACAATATGTACCATACTCTACCACTCGCAAGAAGATAGAGGAGTGGGTTCCTCCTCCATCATCTAAGCTTTAAAAAACGATGCCAGTTTTATGGTTCCAGAGATGATATTTAATAAACCTAATTTTCTTTCAAAAGTGATGGTTCGTTGCATTTTTTTTAACTAAACTGAAAATTCATCTTTGAAATACATGTAATGAATACATAAAGAATAAATCCTGTGAAGCATATCTGTGTTGGTGTCGGGTATTTCCATTCCCACCTAAAGTAGTCATCTGCCTACCTGGATGGTGGGGGACCTTGTCAGCTGCACATTCTGTTGACATCCCTATCCCATCACTTCTCTTTCTGTTCCCATGATCCTCAGCTTCTCCTGCTGTCAGGAAGCCCCTTGAATATTGAATGGCAAATGTAAAGAAAAAGTGATGGGGGGGGGCGCTAGATGATAAACCCACAGTGTGTATGGGCCAGTGGTAGTGCTAAATATGACAATTATGGCCACATATAGAACATGGAAAACAAGTGTTAAATATAAAAAAAAAAAATAGAATTACCAGAAGACAAGACCCGGAAGTGACGTGAACCAGAAAGAGGTGCTTTCCGGTCACGTCACTTATGGGTGCACGTTGATCACTGAGCATGAGCCGGGCGGTGTGGCTCCTATTAGTATCCAATGCGAGCCATCCCTGGAAAAGGCACTAGAAAATGTAAGCAGGCATTTTGTGTTTGTTTCCCCTTTTCTAATAAAACCGTATTAAGCTAATTTGTTCCCTTCCTTTCTTTCATTCCAAATGGGTCACCATGCCGCTTATCAAGTCTCCCTGATTCATCCCTATTCCAAGCAAACCACAGGATTACTCAATCAAGTGCTTTCAGACCTTCTTTTTAATTAAAGAGGTCATTGCTATCTGGTGAGCAGGCTTTTCTTTTCGAGCACATTGGGTGTGTGTTTTGAATCCATTGTCAAGTGGTGGAGGCATTATATTGCACGTTATTGGCTAATTGATGTTACTTCACGGAAGATTTTAGGGACTTTTTAAAATATTAAACCCTTTTTTTTCCATGTTCTATATGTGGTCATAATTGTTTTATTTAGCACTACCACCGGCCCATTCACACAGTGGGTTTATCATTTAGCGCCCCCTATCACTTTTTCTTTACAATTTAGTAGTTTCTCTATGTTTTGTTTGGGATGCAGCTACTTAGTTTATTTAATATTATAATATTGGCGCAAGGCTTTGTGTTTTCAAATTTAAATGGCATTTCTCTGTATTGCATGCTGGAAAATATCATTCTAAATGGAACACTGAAAATGATCAAAAGCCAAAGTTAGGTGTAATCGGATGTTTGCAAGAACCTGTCCTTAAACACTGCTATACTACAGTCATATCCCAAAGAAAGAATGTATTTTGCCAGGGCAAAGTCATCTAGCACCCAAAGTAAAATGGAAAAGTGCACTGCCTTGCTTTCCATCGAGATGAGACTCCACATGGAATCTTAGTCACCAGATTGAATCTGGAGCTATTGGTATTTGTAACCTGCCTTCTCCATCAGTCTTAAACTCAAAAATCGATCCTCGGATCAGGAGTCACGGATTGGATCATTTTCGGATCGGCAAAAAAAATAAATTATGAAAAAAAGTCGGATTCAAGTCTGGGCTCTAGCTGGGCCAATGGCTCTATATGGTAATGTACACCATTGCCCTCCACTCGTCACTGTTATGTTCACCATTGTCCCCCACTCGTCATTATCACCATCACTGTTCCAGTTAACATTGCCCCCACACTAGTAAACAGTAACACTCTAATAATAGCCATTTTCCCCACTAATAATAGTATAGCCAACATTGCCCCCACACTAGTAAACAGTAACACACTGAAATAATAGCCATTTTTCCCCACTATAATATGATGAATCCACTCGCTGTTCTTGTACTACTCGGTCTCACTTCACTGTACTCGCTCGCATGCATGCAGACAGTACTGCACGCTCTTGCAGAAGATCCACGTGCAGAGGGAGGGGTGATGACGTCAGTGCGCACCGCCACCGGGTGTACCAAGATGGCTGACCGCTCCGGAGCTAGGCCGAAGCAATGGCCTTTCCTAAGCCTGTACAGCCTAAGCCTGTACTGATCCGAACAGGTCGGCCCTTTCGGATCGCGGATCGGGCATGATCCGTTGCACCCCTACATCTTACCAGTCCTTAGCTGTAATGGCTGCATGCAATTTTACTTACCATCTATACTCGAGTATAAGCCGAGTTTTTCAGCAAATTTTTTTGTGCTGAATATGCCCCTCTCTGCTTATACTCGAGTAACCTTTTTGCACCTGATCTCCCGGACTTTGGGGACCCGATACTGGCCGGCCGTAGGTCCCCTGGACCCCAAACTTGCGACTTTCTCTACAAGTGTGCAAAGTTTGTTGTCTGAAGACCCTACGGCCGGGGAGCACCGATTTCTTTCAAAGCCGGGCATCACTTCCATAGACTCCCATGTTAAACAGTAATTTATCAGGTGACTTTGGGGACCCGGTACCAGCCGGTCGTATCCGGACCAGAACTTGGCACACAAGTGTGCAAAGTTTGTTGTCTGGGGGACTTACGGCTGGGGATCACCGATTTGTTTCGAAGCCGTGCACCCCTTTCATAGACTCCCATGTTAAACATCAGTCTGAATGGAAGCAAGAAGGTATGGACAGCCGCACTCCGATAAATGTAAAAAACAATAAAAGCCTTTAATCCAGAAACAGAAAAACAGCAAAAGGTGGGATGATATAGCTGATGCATTTCACATTGTTGTACAATGCTTAGTCATAGCTTAAACATCAGTCTGGTCATGGGCAAAGTGAGGCATGCAGATGAACAACCTAGGCTTATACTCAAGTCAATAACTTTTCCCATTTTTTGTGGTAAAATTAGGTGCCTCGGCTTATATTCGGCTCAGCTTATACGCGAGTATATACGATAGTTATTCTGCCAGTAACACACTTCCAGTCCTAAGATGACAGCACTCGCTCTTCTATATCAGGACAACAAATCGGATAGGACTACAGATACCTGTCCCTCTCCTATTGTGCATAACACATAGAAACATGAGTTTGTAGACCTCAAGAGTTAGCTAAGCATAATATAATAATTTGGCATCAGCAGAGAGCACAGGAAGCTATAGGCTTTATTAGATGTATATCAAGATTTAGTAGTTTTCAACTTGGAAACAAAAAAACAACCAAAAGGGAACAAATAGAATAATTTCATTGCATTTACGTACATTTTATACACAAATGAGTGGCAGACACTCACATTTTGGAAAGCCTAGCTAAATAAAAATGCCTAGGGGTGGTAGAATTGTTCTGCCAGTTGCTTTGTAGTCCATGAAAAAAACATGCAAAAGTGGTAGGGGGTGTTGCAGTGCATGTTGCCAATTAAAAATGAACATTGCTTAATGGACTTCGTAAAAACGAAAGTAGCTTGTAGTGCAGTCTCCTATCCCTAAAGTGATTCTGTGATTTTTATAAAGACACTCCAACCACTGCTGTGTGACCATGCAGCTTTGTGGGTGAAGAATAAATACTTAGCACTGGTTGACAGTATTTTTCTCTGGCAACAGGAATTGGAGTGCCATCATTCAGCACAGCAAGGGGAGGGAGCAGCACAGATTTAACCGGTTGCCAACAGCTTTCCTGTAGAATTACACAAATAACCCACAAACTAGATTGAAGGACTTTACCAAATGGGTGTAATTTTTTTATTTTTTTTTATCTATACAAGTTTAAAATATTTAGACATAGAAATGTACACATGTACCACAAACATGAAAGCAATGTAATGCTTCTTAGATTTACCGCTACAGGGTACCTGTTGTGCGCAAAATCACGTACATATATGTGATTCTGTATTTCTGGGTAGGGGGTGCGTGCCTGTCAGCACATGCTGATCACTGGGTCCCGGATATTTGTTGACCCCCCCGCCACCTGGTGATCTGCTCTGAGCTTCACCAAACACAACTCTGTGAATGTAAAGAACACAGAGCTTTGTACAGTGATAGGGGATCTCGCTGTTTGTTCGTTCTCTGCTAAACAGGGGATGAAAACAACTAGATCCTCAGTAAAAGCAGCACACAGTACACATATAAACTAGGGCTGTGCAAATTAACTTTTAATTAACCGATTAATCTTTAATTTTTTTGATCGGTCAAAATCTTTTTGATCGATTAAAATTCTTTTGATTGGTACTCACCTCTCCGCCGGCTTCTGGGCCTTCAGGGAGTTCCGTCGGAGATCCGGTAACGTCACAGACACCGTCGGGGCTTGCCGTGTCCATCTGAAGGGCTCCTTTGCTGTGCCTTCATATCTGCATGACGGCGGGACCTTACTATCTGCCACATGCAAGGGCTGTTACACTTCCCTCTATCAACCTTGGATTCTACAACCATCCACTGGGAGTTGTGATAGTTCCCTTCATGGGACCTTTACATGCCAACGGACTGATGTTACCCTCTCCTCATCTGGATTCAGCAGTGGTATTGTTGTACACATTTTTATACCAGTATCATACTTAGCTACATGTTTTTATGACTGCTTTTGGTACCATTTGGTATTACTCGCACCATTTTTACAGTTTATGTAGCTTCATCGATTTTATCTCCAGTGCAATATTTATTTTGTTACCTACTTGAAGACTATAAAAGTTTTTTTTTTTTTCAAATATGAAGTTTATTGTTTTCTTAAGCGGAAATGAAACAAAGGAAAAACAGAGTGTACGGTACAGTGCAAAATACAGTAATAAACATAAACATACCCAGGTATCGGGGCTGCATAACAGTACCCGTTGGTGTGGCAGACAGCAAGCCGTGAATATGTAATGTGGCTAATCCTTGAAATCACGCCTGGCAGGCCTACCACCTATTTAAACCAAGCCACTCCTACCCGGACCCAATACCCAAACCTGAACCACTGATACAACAAACGGTATCTTTGGTGCACTATACCTGGTGCTTGTGTGCACGTAGGAAGAAAAAGAAAGAGTATAGCAATCTCGAGAGGGGAAAGAAAAAGGCGAGGGGAGCCAATGAACAAGAGAGAAGAAAAAAGGGGGAGGGGGGGACCTGAGGGGCTCTGTCAACACAAGGAAAGGCGTGGCACTTATCCTTATGGTCGTATGAAGTCGCTCAAGTGGCTAACAGAGCCACTCCTTCATCAGAATAAATAAACATAGTCCAAGGCAGCCATGCCTGGGAATGTTGCTCCTGTTTGTTTTGGGCTGAACTGATTAGATCTTCCAGTCTCCTGATCTCCTCCACCTTACGCAGCCACATCGCCACAGTCGGAGGGCAGGTGTTCTTCCACAAGAGTGGAATGCAGGCCTTGGCTGCGTTCAAGAGGTGTCTCACAATCGATTTTTTGTAACTTCGGGCCGGAAGTGTAGTAGCATGTAGCAAGATGGTGGCTGGGTCATCTTTAATTTGATGATCTGTGACTTTTTGAGTTATCGTGCGGACTGTCGTCCAGTAATGATGTAGTAGGGGGCAAGACCAGAATAGGTGGAGGAGTGTTCCTTCCCCTATCTGACATCTCCAGCATCTGTCTGACGTGGCCGGAAAGAGCTTGTGAAGACGGCTGGGGGTGTAGTACCATCTGGTCAGGATCTTATAATTTAGTTCTTGTATCTTTGTGCAGATAGAGGTTGTTAGAGAGAATCCGATAATTGATCGTTTCTGTGTGTCAGTGAACGAGCATAGCAGATCCGTTTCCCATTTTTGTAGAAAATGCAATTCGGGAATTTCTGCTGGGGTATTAAGCATGTCATACGTTTTGGACAGGACATTAAGTACCGTCCCTTCCCCCCCACAGTATTCCTCAAATGTCGTCAGGTCTCGGTTGTGTTGCGCCGGGTGAGGTATTGAGTGAAGGAAATGATGTAGTCTTATAGCATTCCAGAAGGGAAGCCGAAACTGGCCATCGTTGTCCGTCAATGAGATGACTGAGGGCCAGTGATTGTCAGTCAGGAAATGGCGAGCCTGTTCCCTGCCTGATGTCCGAAGCGTTTCAAAAGCCGCTACGTCCAGTCCGGGAGGGAAGGAAGGGTTGCCCAGTATCGGGTACAAAGGGGATTCCTTGGAGGAGAGAGCGTTAGAAAATACCGTAGATGCCCCTATCTGAAGTGTAGTACCTATCACCGGGTGCGATTTCAGTCTCGGGGGCAACCCGTCGTAACACCAGATGGCTTTTCCCACCGTGGTGTTGGATTGTGCCTGTTCTAATTGTATCCACAATTTAGTTTTGTTATGTCGGTTCCAATCTATTATTCGTCCCAAATGAACAGCTAAGTAGTAGTGCCGCACATCCGGGAGCGCTAATCCTCCGTACCGTTTAGGTAAAGTGAGGTATCGCCTCTTTAGTCTAGGCCTGGACTTCGCCCAGACAAACCTGGTAAAGAGGGAGTTCACTTGTTTGAAATAGTGGGATGGGATTTTAATCGGTAGGGCCTGGAACAGGTAGAGGAACTTTGGCAGGATGGACATCTTCAGAAGATTACACCTCCCGAACCAGGAGTGTAGGCCTCCAGCCCAGTCCTCTAATAGCAGTCTGGTTCTGGTCAGAAGAGGTGGAAAATTAAGCTCGAATGTGTGTTTCAGGTCTTTAGGGATCAGGGTACCCAGGTAGGGGAGGGAGGTGTCGGACCATTTAAATCCGAAATGTGCTTGTAGCGATTGCAGTCTACCAGCGGGTATATTAAGTCCCATGGCAACCGACTTATCGAAATTAATTTTCAGATTAGAGAGCTTCCCATACCTGTCAAATTCCTTAAGTAAGTTCGGGAGGGACACTATCGGGTTAGTTAGCGAGAATAAGAGGTCATCTGCGTAGGCGGATATTTTATGGTGGCCCCTTCCCACCGTCACCCCCACTATGTCAGGACTGGCTCTTACTGTGCTCAGAAAGGGCTCCAGGGCCAGTGCAAATAGAAGAGGGGAAAGCGGGCAGCCCTGCCTCGTGCCATTTGTTATCTGAAATGGTTCCGAAAGGATTCCGTTTGCTTTGACTTGGGCTGAGGGAATGGAGTAACTGCTGAGGATCCACTGTAGCATTCTGTGCCCCACGCCAATCCTCTCAAGAACAGAGGACAGGAAGACCCAATTCACTCGATCAAACGCTTTTTCTGCGTCGGTGCTAAGGAGTACACATGGGGTCTTCCTCGTGGAGACTACATGAACGAGGTTAAGCACCTTGGTGGTGTTGTCCCTTGCCTCACGGCCCGGAACAAATCCCACCTGATCTAAATGAATCAGGCTTGGCAGGAACTGGGAAATTCTGTTGGCCAAGATCTTAGTAAACAGCTTAAGGTCGATATTAAGAAGGGAAATGGGCCTGTAGCTGCCACATGCTGACGGGTCTTTGCCTTCCTTCGGTATTAGAGATATATGCGCCCTAAGCGTATCCCTTGGAAACTGTCCACCGTCCCCTAAGCCGTTGAACATCCTCACCATGTAGGGGCCCAGGAGTGGCAAAAGCGTCCGATAGTACTGGAGTGTAAACCCGTCCGGGCCAGGTGCTTTGCCCGGTTTCGTCTCACCCACCGCTTGCTGTAATTCCTCCATTGTAATGGGGTCTTCCAGTTCCGCCCTTACCTCCGCCGACAGTTGGGGGATCTGGGAGGCCGTAATATAGTCCCGCACTGCTGATTCGGTTAGGGTAGTCACCGGTAGGTTATAAAGCGAGGAGTAAAAGTCTCTGAATTCTGTCACTATTTGGGACGGAGTGGATTTCCGTTGACCCGAGGGGGTTATGATCTGGGGGATATATGCGTTGAGCCGCTGTTTCCTGACCGTCCTGGCCAACAGTTTCCCGCATTTGTTTCCCGACTCATAGGAAAGTTTTCGGCAGACCTGCAGTGCTGCCTTGGCCCGACTATAAAAGTTTTAATGCTATTCCCATCGAGCGCTGCCTTTGTGTGTTTTTTGTATCCTGCTATCCATTTTTCCAGTGGTTGGTAGCTGCACTGGGGATCGGCCTGCCAGGAGATCAGCTAAAAGTAGTTGGATCTGTATGTGCGTTATAATTAATCGAAATTAGTCGATTAATCGATTAAAAAAATAAACGATTAATCGAACACAAAAATTTTGATCAGTAACAGCCCTAATATAAACACTTCTTTGGTACACATTTAAACCCTTGATCACCCGAGATGTTAACCTCATCTTTCCCAATGTTACTAGTACAGTGACAGTGCATATTATCACTGTAATGTCACTGGTGATGTCTGTGGCAGTTACTACCCCCTAGTGTCAGATTTCTCACCGCATTATCGCAGTCCCATTAAGTCGCTGATCGCATCCATTACAGGTATTGGAAAAAAAAAATTCCACTATGTATCTCAGATTGTAGCCACTATAACATTTGCACAAACCTATCAATATACACTTATTTTGTTTTACCAGAGACATGTAGCAAAATACATTTTGGCCAAAATGTATAAAGAGATTAGATTTTTTTTTACTTTTTATGGGATTTGTTTTATAGCAGAAAGAGGTGATCAAATACCACCAAAAGAAAGCTCTATTTGTGTGAAAAAATTATATAAATTTAGTTGCATTGCATGACTGTGGAATTGTCAGTTAAAGTAGCACAGTACCGCATAGCACAAAATGGCCTGGTCATGTAGGGGGTAAAACCACCTGAATCTGAAATGGTTAAAAGCTGGGGGGGGCGTGGCCACGGCATGATCGTGTGAGGACGTGCTCTCTCGGAGCTCCGTGAGTCCCGCGCACTTCCGCACTGCATACGGCGGATTCCCTGGGGGGTTTTCGGCGGCACGAGATGCCATCAAAACGTAAGACGTCCCCGCAGCCTCAGCGGACATCGCGGGGACGATCCGGATCATTGGACGCCTTCTTTGGAGCCCGCAGTGACCCGGCAAGTACAGCCAAGATGGCGCTCGGCTCCCACGCTGCTAGGCCTCCATCACCCATTAGCTCCCCTCTGGTGCATGTCTCTGCCCAGCCTCACTCCCCGTCCCCATCCGGCTCTGAAAGCATTGATGAGCCTGGATCGGGGGACGATCCATGGATGGATAAGGATGTCCGCTCCCACTTGCTTTCCCTCCCCACTAAGGCCGACTTAGAGCGGTTCGCTCAGACTGTGGAGAAGGCCCTGAGGCAGGACATTGCAGACCTGCAGGTTGATACAGCTCATCTGGGGGGTAGAGTGGAAACACTAGAGACGCACTGGGAAGAAACTGCCCCTGCTTTACAGGCTCTTACTGAACACTGTGAGAGGCAAGACCGCAGGATTGAGGCCCTGATTGATCAGATGGACGATTTTGAGAACAGGAGCCGCAGAGTTAATATCCGTGTCAGAGGCCTACCTGAAGCGACAGGTCCGAGGGATATTGTCCCTACTTTACAGGGTATCTTTAAACAGATCTTGAGTCGTCATGCCCCAGACCACATTGAAATTGACCGGGCGCACCGAGCTCTACGCCCTCCCTCAGAGGATCCTGACAAGCCACGAGACATTATCTGTAAGCTACACAAGTATTCCCTCAAGGAACGCATTATGAATCAGGTCAGGGGGGTCAGATATGTGGACTTTGATGGTGCAAAGTTGTCGTTCTTCCCGGACCTGTCCAGGCGTACACTGATGCAGCGCCGTGCTCTCAGGCCCCTTCTGGAGGTCCTGCAGGAGGCCCAGCTGACGTACCAATGGGGCTTTCCGTTCAGCCTCTCTGTGACTAAAGATGGTCGGTCGCATGTGCTACGCAACAGAGATGATCTACCACGGTTCCTGGAGTCCCTAGGACTACCTCAAGTGGACATTCCGGATTGGAGGTCGTCACCGGCCATACCCCTGCCTAACCGCCCTGAACCGTGGCTCCCTGCCCGTCGCCGCAAACGACATCGTGGCCCCAGGAGGGGCCCGCCTGGACACACCCCGCTCCCCCATTCTCCACAGGGGGCAGTGAGATCTGATGCTTCTGATGGACTGGGTCGCTGAACCACCCTGTGGCACTGTTGTAGCTGTCTCCCCCCAGCCGCCGTTGCATAAATCTCCCCTGGGCTCAGGGATTGCTATAAATATTTTTTTTTTTTTTTTTGTTTTGACAAATCGCGGGTCCCGTGACGGACTCGCTCTTTGTGCCGTGTCACTAACCCCCCAATAGGTCGACTCCCCTGGAGTTATGCTCCCTTTTTTGGGAATACCTCTGCTCGCTGGCCGCCGCCGTCTCTCAGCTCCTGGGAGGCGGGGGCGGCACCCGACTGGTGGTACTATTGCACTAGGTTGCGCCCTTTTGGGCTTGTTATTTTACATTGTTTTTGTTTTTATGTTCCCTGTTTTTTTTGTACTCTTGCTTTTATGTTTTGTGTGTGGTTCACCTGCTGTAACTATGCTCTATTCCCTAGGCTTATCTGTGTGCTCCAGGCTGATGGCAGAGACGTACGGGTGGTTGGCCCCCCTTCTCGTCCGTGGGTCGTCGGCGCTTCTTCCTGATCTCCGGTTATGGCTGACTTGAAAGTCGTCTCCTATAATGTTCGTGGCCTGGGCTCCCCGATGAAACGCAGTAAGTTGTGGCTTGAGATGAAACGCATGGGGGCACGTATTCTTTTTTTACAGGAGACGCATTTCCGCACTGACTCGATCCCCCGCCTCCCCACACACCTCTTCCCATCCTGGTTCCTTAGCAGCTCCCCTCGTCCCAAGTCCGGGGGGGTTGCTATAGCGATCCACAAAAATTGTCCCTTCGTCCTGGTGGACCAGTTGCTGGACCCCGAGGGTCGTTTTGTGTTTGTCAAGGGCACCATCTCTGGTCGTAAATTTACCCTCGCTACGATCTACGCCCCGAACACTGGCCAAATTGCCTTTTTAGAATCCGTACTGGAGTCCTTGTCTACCTTTCGGGATGGCCTTCTCATCCTGGGCGGAGACTTTAATGTTTGCCCCGACCCTCTGGTGGATACTTCCTCCGGCCGGTCGGTGCACTCATTTGCCTTCCTGAGGCGCTTCAGAAAGTCCCTGCAGTCTCGACATTTGGTGGACTGCTGGAGGCTGCTCCGACCTACTGACAGGGATTATAGCTATTTCTCAGCCACACACAATGTCTATACTCGTATAGACTTCCTGTTGATGGACCAATTCTCCCTCGATTCATTAACCAGTGCCTCCATTGGATCCATTACCATTTCCGACCACGCGCCGGTATCCATCTCCTTGCACTCCCTCTCGGTAGAGGCACGGACGTGGACCTGGCGCTTGAACGATGGCATCCTTGATGATGCCGTCGCTCTCCAGCAAATCTCAGACACCATATCCCTGTATTTTGCAGAAAATACTCCTGGGGAGGTAAGCATGGGGTCCATTTGGGAGGGCCACAAGGCGGTAGTTAGGGGAGAGCTGATATCCCAGGGGGCGCGTTTGAAGAGGGCTCGGGAGGGTGAATTGAAAACCCTGTTAGCCAAACTGCGAGCTGCGGAACTCACCCACAAAAAAAAGGTTTCCCCGGTGGTGGCGGCGGAGCTGGCCTCCATTCGTCAGGCCTTGGCGGACCTGCTGGACTCCAAAATTCGGGCGCGGCTGCGATACCTGACTCACAAGTTCTACGAATTTGGGAATAAATGTGGGAGGATGCTGGCCAGGGCCCTAAGGGGGCAGCGAGAGGCGGGACATGTTCATAAACTTAAGTCTGCGACGGGGGCGATGGTGGTACACTCGTCCAAAATTGCGGCGACGTTTAAAGACTTTTATGCCCAGTTGTATCATCTTCCGGATACGTTACCCGGAGTCTCGGAAGCACAACGGGTGGCGCGGGTTCACCAATACCTCACGGAGGCACAATTTCCACAGCTGAAGGCCTCAACGGGCAAACAGCTTGATGCACCTATTACCGTAGCGGAGATCCAGGCAGTAATCAAAGACCTCCCCAATGGGAAGAGCCCGGGCCCGGATGGGTATACGAACGCGTATTATAAAAAATATGTGGACATATTGTCAGGGCCCATGTGTGCCTACTTTACCGCACTAGCCTCAGGAACGGCCATGCCACCAGAGGCGCTAGCGGCGCACATATCGGTTCTGCCAAAGGAGGGTAAAGATCATTCGTTACCAAGCAGCTACAGACCCATATCCCTTTTAAATACGGATATTAAGATATTGGCCAAAATTTTGGCCAATAGACTTAAGCCGGTACTGCCCTCGGTTATCCATCCCGACCAAACAGGTTTTATCATGGGCAGGGAGGCTAGGGATAATGCCAATAGGGCGCTCCAGTTGATCCACTGGGTTGAATCGCAGGCGACAACACACCCGTGTCTCTTGCTTTCGACTGATGCCGAAAAGGCATTTGACCGGGTGGACTGGACGTACATGACTATAGTTCTGAACAGGCTGGGCCTAGGCCCTAATATGCTGGCCTGGATCTCCTCTTTGTACAGTTCTCCATCCGCTCGGGTAAAGGTGAATGGGCTGTTGTCGGACGCCTTTCCGATTGGCAATGGGACGCGTCAGGGGTGTCCTTTATCACCCCTGGTATTTGCCTTGACGCTCGAACCATTGCTCAATCGGATTCGCCTCAATGACAGCATTAAAGGCTTTACGGTAGGCCCGAGGGAACACAAATTATCTGCCTATGCGGATGACGTGTTATTTTACGTCTCCGACCCACTGATCTCGCTGCCTAACATCATGGCAGAGTTGGGTGAATTCAATCTCCTGTCTAATTTTAAGATAAATTATTCCAAGTCAGAGATCCTATCGTTAAATATTACCCCGGGCCTTCATAATCAGCTGCAGTCTGCCTTCTCCTTTACTTGGTGCCACTCATCGCTGAAGTATTTAGGGATCCACCTACCCGCCAATTGCTCTCAACTCTATGGTTGCAATTTCGCGCCACTACTCCCTGCTATTAGATTGGACCTAAAGAGGTGGGACAAAGTGGCGTTTTCTTGGATGGGCCGAGTCAGTGTGCTGAAAATGAATGTACTCCCCAGGATTTTGTTTTTTCTACAGATGGTGCCGATTGATTTGCCCAGGGCCTTCTTCTCAAGTCTCAATAGTTTATTCATTCAGTATATTTGGAGTGGGAAGTGCCCTCGGCTGGCACTCCGCACACTACAGCGCCCAAAATCGGCGGGTGGGCTGGGAGTCCCGGTAATCCGCAGGTACTACGAAGCTGTAGCCCTGCAGCGCATTTTGGATTGGTATCACGGGGTGCAGCACAAATTGTGGGTTGCCCTCGACAAGTTCCTGGCAGGACGAAACCTGTCCCACGCCCCTTGGGTGCCTAAGGAAAATAGGGGTCTGTCGGCGCTGGTCTCCCCGCTGGCTACTCACGCTCTGGCGCTCTGGGATGTTCTTAACAAGGATGGGGAGCTCGCGCTGCCGACCTCCCCACTTGCGCCTTTAAGTGGCTTCCCTTGGTTCATCCCGGGGGAACACCCTTCCTTTTTCCGGACGTGGGCGGCGGATGGGGAGTCCAGATGTGGCCGGTTTGCCCAGGACCAGGGTGTGCTGCCTTTGGCCACATTGCGGGAACGGTATGGCTCATTTCCCATGGATGACTGGCGCTATCGGCAAATCAGACACTTCCTTACCACTCTGCCCCGGGGGGTTAGGTCACCGGCCTTAGCGTCTCCCTTTGAGCGGCTCTGTATGTCCCCTGCCGCGGTCCCTCATGCTATTTCCCTATTGTACTCCCTGATACAATCCCTACATGTTGAGGGGAAACCGGGGTTTATACGGGAGTGGGAGGGGGACCTCGGGTGCGTCTTCTCCAAGCCTCAGCTGGATCACATATATAAGCTCCCACACTCGAGCACGGTGGACACAAGGATGCAGGAAAATAGCTACAAGGTCCTGACCAGATGGTACAGGGTTCCCTCCAAGCTTGCTAAAATTTACCCTGCTCTTTCTGATGCATGCTGAAGGGACTGTGGCCAAAAGGGCACCTTCCTCCATATTTGGTGGGAGTGCCCTAAGATACGTCCCTTCTGGAGAGACGTCCATGAGCAGATCAAACGCATTCTAGATGTGGAGCTACCTGACTCCCCGTTGGAATCCTTGCTCCATTTCCCCACTGTCCCGGTTAGTTTTTACCGTAAGTCTACACTGCCTCATTTGCTCAATGCGGCCCGCAGGCTGATCCCGATTTACTGGAAGACGCCACGAATACCGACCCGTTCTGAATGGGTGGCCTTGGTGAATAAAATTATGGCCGCAGAGAAGTGGATGGCGCAGTGCAAAGATAAATACGATAAATTTTATTCTATCTGGGCCACGTGGATCCACTACGCCGGTCCGGATGTACTCGCTGCCCCGGGGCCCTCTACGGGGGCAACCCCTTTGGGGGATTAGGATGACTTGAAAAGCTGATAGTAAAGCCTTTGGTATATATAGTTGTTAAGGCCTAGTTGTGATAGTTGTTTTCTTATTATCTAATTCAGTTCTGCAGCAGATGTTCCCCCCTTCCCTCTGTTTTCTGTCTTATCTTTCTTGTACTCTTTTCTCTGCTCTCCGTCCCCTTGTGTCTCCCCTTCTTACCCCCCCCCCCCTGTTCCATGCTGCACGTGAATCGGGTACTAGAGATAGGCACCGCCTGCTGCTACCTGAGGGGGGGTGCTTTCTCTCACAGGGGTGTGCCAGGGTGTGGCAGCGGAGGTGTTCCACGATAGAGTGAAGATATATTGTATTTCATATTTTGTTTGCCTCTCCTCCCGTCATGCCATTAAATGCGGGCGCACCCTGGGATTGTATTTTGCCCCAGCTGATCCTAATGTTCCTGTAAAGGATCTGATGTACCATGCGTTGTCTTTGTACCCCTTCTCTTTACGTGCCATGTTGGCTGTCTGTTTGTATGATTTTTTCCCTGAAAATTTGCAAAATAAAGATTATATAAAAAAAAAAATGGTTAAAAGCTAAATTTTGGCTGTTGGTAAACATTCCTCCACACTCAGCACTATCACAACAAAAGGGAGTGGATTTACTAAAGGCAAAGAGACTGCAGTTGCACTAATTTTCCTCTGTGTTTAGTAAAAGTGGTAAAGTTTTATTTTGTAAAGAATACCCAGGTGCAAGGAAAAAAATTAATAAAAATTGCTTGCACATGATTGGATGATTGAAATCCGCAGACTCTTCCCACATTTACTAAACACTGGGGAAAATAAGTGCAACTGCACAGTCTATTTGCCTTTAGTAAATCCACCCCAAGAAATACAATTGTAAAGTGCAGGGGAATGTGAAAGTCCCCATGACTTACCTCCTGAGCATCTTTTCCGGTTCCTGCAGGTCACATCCCTGGCTCCTCAACACCCATCACAGTATACTAAGCTAAGGAATCATCAGACCAACTCCTGGCACACATGGACCTCTGGTGCTGAGCTGCACTCCACACTGCCGTTTGTCTCTGGCTCCCTGTGGTCTCCTTTTACAACTAGTGCTGGTGGGACTGTGTGATCAATCTGTCGGCTGCTAGTAAATATGCACTGCACAGTGTTGTGATCGTGCTCAGGGAGTGTTTTTTTTTTTTTTTTTTTTAAAGCACCTTGCATTTACTTTTTGTGTGCTGAGTGCAGGTGGTTGCTTATTAGCAGTGGTCAGGTGAATTAGACCCCTTTCACACTGAGGAGTTTTTCAGGCGGTACAGCGCTAAAAATAGCGCTGCTATACCGCCTGAAAAACTCCTGCCCAGCAACCTCAATGTGAAAGCAAGAGGGCTTTCACACTGAGGCGATGAGCTGGCGGGAGAGAAAAAAAATCTCCTGCCAGCAGCATCTTTGGAGCGGTTAGAGGAGCGTGTATACCGCTCCTTCCCATTTAAAACAATGGGAAACCGCGGCAATACCTCTGCAGAGGCGCATTGCGGGCACATTTAGTGTTAGTGGTAAGGGGTGATTTTCCCGCCAAACAAAATAAATAAAATCAAACTAGGTGGTGATAAGCTGATCCCCTTAAAAGAGAAAAAATACTTGTTGTATTACTCCTATTTGTGAATGGGTGAGTGGTAGGGGGCGCTAATTAATATTAAAGTGTGGGCCACTTGTGGGTGGCTAGACTAATTCTAAATTAAGTAAAGTGATTGGATAATTACATCAACACATATTGCAGTGAAAAGGTAAAAAATGCCTGGAATCAAAAATGTGATCAAATCAAATATTCAACAAAAGAAATTAAAAAAGTCCAAACTAAAGGTTGATATAAAGTCCAGAGCCAAAGAAAAAAAAATCCGTGGATACCCCAGGAAAGGGTAAGTGTGTCAACACAAACAATAGCCAATCCAATAGGTGTATGCTTTATTCTTTTCTTATCATTTGTGCTCTTGAGTGATCCTTCACCAATCAGATAATAGACACCCAAAACATGTATAGTAGTGGTAATGCGCTTACCAGAGCGATGGGACCTCTTTACCAAAAAAAAAGTCAGTTACGCATGTGCAGATCAATGCCTGCAGGCATATGCTACGTCCACAGTTGCTTAGATAGACATCTCTCCTCCCAAAGATTTCACAGATCGAATGGAAAACGAAAAAGACAACTCATCGTGCAACCGGGTTTTAATAAAAAATGAATAAAAACAACGAAACGATCGTAAAGAGGTCCCATCGCTCTGGTAAGCGCATTACCACTACTATACACGTTTTGGGTGTCTATTATCTGATTGGTGAAGGATCACTCAAGAGCACGAGCCCAGCGTACTAACCAGCAGACATGTCGGACGGACAGATTCCCAGCAGACAGATTTTAAAGCATGCTTTAAAATCTGTCTGTCCGCCCGTACACACGATCGAATCTGTCTGCTGAAACGGTCTGTCAGACCGTTTCCAGCAGATAGATTTGATCATGTGTACGCGGCCTTAGAGTTATTCCACAGGGGGGTATACTCAGTGAATCCGGTATAGCCCATTAGCTTCTTAACTTTTTCCCATATTTTAATTATCATTTTAGTTGTTGGAGTCCTATATCTAAAGGAGTCTGCCTCAAGTACTTCAATAACCAAGTCATGTGGGGCCCCAGTCAGCATTACTCTGCCACTAGGGGTCTCTCCTCCCAGGGTGTTGCATCCTATTAGTTGCTGCAGTTGTGCCGATAAATAATAGGACTCAGGATGAGGGACTGCCAGTCCCCCCTTCCAGTACCGGAAGCTGCAATGTACGTAATCGAATCCTGGGTTGCCCCCCTTTCCATATTAGTTCTCTGAAAAGCGTTTCAATTTTACCAAACCATTTTCTACCAATCCAGACCGGGCTATTATGCATTATGTACAACAATTGTGGCTGCCAGATCATCTTGATTATGCTACATCTGCCAGCCACTGATAGCGGGAGCCGTTTCCAGATACCAGTTTTTTGTTTAAATTTAACTAGTAGGGGAATTAGGTTTGTGTCTATATATTGTTTGGGATCTTTCGTTACCCGTATCCCTAAATATTTCAATGTATCCACTACCTTTAATTGTGGTATTCCCACTACTCCAGCTTCTCCAATAGGATCCACCGGTAGCAACTCTGATTTTCCCCAATTTATCTCCAGACCCGTAAAACTACCAAATTCCTCCACCATATTTATTGCTCTTACCAGAGAATGTTCCGTATCACCCAAGTAGAGGAGAATATCATCGGCATAAAGCGTGATTCTTTCCTGGACTTTTTTCATTTTTTTTGTTGAATATTGATTATCAATGTCTCCACATTTTTGATTCCAGGCATTTTTAACTTTTTCACTGCAATATGTGTTGATGTAATTATCCAATCACTTTACTTAATTTAGAATTAGTCCAGCCACCCACAAGTGGCCCACACTTTAATATTAATTAGCGCTCCCTACCACTCACACATTTAGTGTTAGGACCACAGAAGACAGGGTGCCTTGACACGGCTCTGTGGCTCACGCATGCGTTTGCAAATGCGTACGGACAAAACCCCTGTTTTTAACGCATACTGTTAGACCAGGTCAATTGGTTGTCCTGCAAGCTGGTCGGTAAGTAAGCTTGGTTTTTGCCTGGGCTCCCCAGGTTTTTATTGTTATGTGCTTTAGCCTTCCAATGCTACTTACTGTCATGGCCAGCTATAGATGGGGGCGGTGGACATGTTTGCTTCACCTTTGGTGTTTATATTGGTCCAGCAGTGCACCAACACCTTTGCAGCCATTGTGCTACATGCTGGGTGTTTGGTGTGCTCCTGTACCTTTAAGGAGGGATGGCTCCCTTCAATCCACCTGCCCCCTTCTATCCATTAAAATGCATGTGCCTCCACTGTGGGGACGCTCATTGTTTAGTGTTGGGACCACAGAAGACAGGGTGCCTTGACGTGGCTCTGTGGCTCATGCATGCGTTTGCAAATGTGTGCGGACAAAACCCCTGTTTTTAATGCATATTGTTAGACCAGGTCAATTGGTTGTCCTGCAAGCTGGTCGGTAAGTAGGCTTGGTTTATGTTTGTGTAGCGCCTGGTTACTTTCCAGTACCAGTGCTATGTTAAATTTAGAGAGGGTGAGAGAGTTAGTCAACTCTGACCATGTTGATTTGTTCAAACTTGGGTCTCTGTCTCAGCTTTGGCTGTGCTGTGGTCCATACTGTTGTTTCTGGGGTGCTGATCTCACCCCAGGTCGGCAGGTGGCAGCAGTGGAGTCAAGGATTGGGTGCTCTTACTCAGCAGCCTATCAGAAGGGTTTGGCCTTGCTGTGCATGCTGGAATAGAGTATGAGGCAGACTCAATCTACCTGGGTTTCTCCTCGTGTGGGGCCCACCTTTAGGGTAGCCACTTCATGCCGTCCCAGCGAATGACCTTCCGGGCTGGGGGTTGGGCGTGCAACGCAAGGATCCAGGCTTCGGGATAACGTTGGCCCTGAGCAATTGATCTGCCACTTGGGGACTCTGTAAACGACTGGCTCCCACCTAATGAGGTTCTGGGTTGTCCATCCAGTTGGAGGAGGCCGTACAGTGGAGAGTCTGCCTGAGGAGTACCAAGAGAGGCTGGTATACCGATAGGGGCCTGACTATCCATTGGGGACCAGGGGAACCGAACACTGAAAGGCTGGATGTTGGCCGCCTGTCAGTCGGTACTCCAATTCAAAACTACCTGAAGGAGATTCAGGTGCCAAGTCTGCTAAGGAGGATTATCTCCGCTGTTCATTTACCAGGAGAGTCTGTGGCAGAGACTTTTTCCTAAGGTTCGAGTGACATTCTGGCTGCCAGGCTGGTGAGAGAGGCCTGTCCAGGTGCGCTATGCCCACTCAGGCTGGAGTGGTGAAAGAGACATTACATGTGGGAGCAGGACTGTTTCCCTATTTCTGACATCTGGATCTGCTATCTTCATTTCTTCTGAACCTCTGCTCTTCACCAAGTTTTATTATTTTTACCCGGCTGTGTAATAAAGAGCACAGCAAAAGACACCTGTCGTGGAGATTCTGTTACTAAAACTTTCACCAATTACACCTAGACATCAGAGAAACACGAGGTAACATCCCGCCCAAAACAAACCAGCAGCTCCTTCGGGGGTAGTGCTACATATGATTTTGAAAAAAGAAATAAAACCAGTTTTAAAGTTTACTAAGCAGAAACGTTGACTTTGCATAGTTTACTGTTTCTAGATAGCAGTTGCTGACCATAGAATGATTTTACTGGTTGCGCTTTACATTCACACATTTCTAATATTAAGGAAACGAAGGCTGCAAATAGTACAGGCATCCTTTATATGTGCTCAGCATTTTCATTCTTCTTCATCTTGACACTTTCAATCACCATAGATAGGAAGAAATCCCATTTCATTACATTTCAAAGCCGTCTAAATTATTCAGCCCTCAGAATATGTTTCAGGACATTTTTCTTGGCATGTTTACTCAAGATCCTTTTTTATCTTTGCTAAACTAAGCATTATTTCATCTTACTGGGGTCTGAACAATCTCTATCATTTGTAGTGGCATAGCTTTAGGGAAATGTCATGCTGGCAATTCTGCTCCTGGCAACATCTCACTTGCGGTGCAATCAACAAAATACATTCTCTAATGGATATCCCCTCCCTGGTGGAAACTTTACACCCAACATGCTGCTGTGCGTTTAGTGTTCGGGATTTTGTTGCTGGCAAGTTATGCCTAGCTAGGGACAGAATCTCTGTGACATAGACCCTCACTATAACCTTATTTACAATTTAGTTTTTTAAATTACAAGAGCTTCAATTTGAGATTTAGCTGACGACCTAAATGAGAGATCATGTATTTTACAACATTGCTTCTTGTCCCTAAATATCTTCAAGCGTATCAAAATGTAAAATCATATATTATTTCCTCATTGTAATTCAATTGTTTTTTAGCCTACTCCTAATGTGCATGATCTTGAAGTTTGTAAACTCACTTTGTGAATATCCTCAAACATTTACTTCTTAACCACTTAAGGATCGCCTCCTGCACATATACGTCGGCAGAATGGCACGGCTGGGCACAAGCACGTACCTGTATGTCCTCTTTAAGTGCCCAACCTGGTCCGAAGCTCCGCGACTGCTGCCGCGGGACTCCAGCGGCAATAGGGTCCGCGGGTCCCGCAGTCGCGGAGCTTCGGACCGGGTTGGGCACTTAAAGAGGACGTACAGGTACGTGCTTGTGCCCAGCCATGCCATTCTGCCGACGATCGGTCCCCGGACCTGAAGATCGAGGAAAGCTGTGTGTCCTCTTTAAGTGCCCAACCTGGTCCGAAGCTCCGCGACTGCTGCCGCGGGACGCCAGCGGCGATAGGGTCCGTGGGTCCCGCGGTCGCGGAGCTTCGGACCGGGTTGGGCACTTAAAGAGGACGTACAGGTACATGCTTGTGCCCAGCCGTGCCATTCTGCCGACGATCGGTCCCCGGACCTGAAGAATGAGGAGAGCTGTGTGTAAACACAGCTTCCCCATTCTTCACTGTGGCGCTGTCATTGATCTGTGTTCCCTGATATAGGGGAACACAATCAATGATGTCACACGTCCAGCCCCACCCCCCTACAGTTAGAAGCACATATGAAGTCACACATAACCCTTTCAACGCCTAGTGGTTAACTCCCAATTGTAATTTTCACAGTAAACAATGCATTTATGTAGCATTTTTTGCTGTGAAAATGACAAAATTGTGTCAAAATTGTCCGATGTGTCCGCCATAATGTCGTGTTCACGAAAAAAAAACGCTGATCGCCGCCATTAGTAGTAAAAAAAAAATATTGATAAAAATGCAATAAAACTATCCCCTATTTTGTAAACACTATACATTTTGCGCAAACCAATCGATATACGCTTATTGGAAGTGAAGGGGCGCTGAAAACACAAAATCAATACAAAATTATGTGTATATATATATACATTGAAATGTGCGATCTATTATTACAAAAATCATATATTATTAGTGGAGTGAACTAGTGTCCATACAATGAAATAAAAGAAAAGTCCCAATAGTGCTAAATAATAAGCACCCAATGGTATATCTCAGCTCAAAAATGACGTAGATATTGCAGTTCTGGAACCACCACCATATATTTGCACCCGATGTGATCGATAGAAATGGCTCCTTACCAATACTAGTAGACTCTTTTAATTAAAAAAGAAGTCATAAACTGCTTATGTCAATGGGATGACTCAGAATGATCCGGATAGGCACGTCAGATGATCCAACATTCATATAGATAGGAACAGAAAGGCAATCATAGTGAAGTATTGTTTATTAAAATATAATAAAAAGTAACATGCCAAATGGCTGCTTACTCAGATTGTGCCCTGATCCCGGCACTGAGGCTTTAAAGCGTATATTCGATATCCAATCGAACCCGCGGATTCGGATGTAGGACGGTGATCCGTCGCGCTGGTAGTCTCACTGGCCGGCGTACGTTTTACCGTCGAAGCAACGTGGATTCGGAGAAGGATCGAAAGTCCGTCGCACTGCTAGTTCCACTAGTCGGCGTGCGTTCCACCGTCGGAAACCAACGGACCCGGAAATCGGAAGTGGTAGGGAAAAGCGTGACTGGTTAGCGCCTCGACGTACGTTTCGTTGTTTACGTCATCAGGAAGCGTCAGGAAGCGACTAGTGGAACTAGCAGTGCGACGGACTTTCGATCCTTCTCCGAATCCACGTTGCTTCGACGGTAGAACGTACGCCGGCCAGTGAGACTACCAATGTTTTTCTGTGGCGCAAATTATACACATTTTCCTCACATGATATACGCTTATTGCGATTTTTTTTACCAAAAATAGGTACAAGAATAGGTATCGGCTTAAACTGAGGAAAAAAATTGTTTTTTTATAAATTTTTGGGGGATATTTATTTTAGCAAAAAGGAAAAGATATTGCATTTTTTTCAAAATTGTCGCTATATTTTTGTTTATAGCGCAAAAAAAAACAACGCAGAGGTGATCAAATACCACCAAAAGAAAGCTCTATTTGTGGGAAAAAAAGGGCGCCAATTTTGTTTGGGAGCCACGACCGGGCAATTGTCAGTTAAAGCAACGCAGTGCCAAATCACAAAAACTGGCCAGGTCCTTTACCTGCATTTTGGACCGTGTCTTAAGTGGTTAAAGCGGTGTTCCACCTAAATGGGGAAGCTCCGCTTGTCTGCCTCCTCCCCCCCTCCGCTGCCACATTTTTCACCTTTTGGGGGACAGCGGGTACCTGGTTTTGACAGGTACCCACTCCCACCTCTGGCTGACTTCACCACTGCAAACTCAACTGGAAATTTTGCCCCCCTGGCCCATTCACAGATCACATGCGCAGTAGGGAACCGACTGTGAAGCCTCAAGCCTTCACTGCCAGCTCCCTTTGTGGAGATAGCGGCGGCATCACCCGATAACTGATTGAAAAATCGGCTCGAGCGAAGACACCACTGGATTTCTGGACAGATAAGTGTCCTAATATTAAAAGTTAGCAGCTACAGTATTTGTTTTATTTTTTTCTGCAGGAGCCTGGGGCTCCTCTTTAATTCTGTGACACACATTCACCATGCCCTGATAGACACTGCTGTGTCATACAATTTACAGAGCCTGCCTTCTGAACTACAGAAATGCTAAGAGGAGGAGTTTCTGGAGACAGAATTGTGGCTTGCAGGCAGCAAGGCATCATGGGATATGTAGTCCTTAGAATGTAAATTTAAGAGTAAACAGTGAAGGGGAAGCTGCAAAGCATTCAGGGAATCTAGGAAGATGTGGAAAGAGATGGCCAGCAGACAGATAGCACTCACAGCAGGAAAAGAGATTTTTCCAGTAAGCTTAAAGCGTAGCTCCACTTTTGTTGAGAAAAAAACATTCCCCTCTGGGTCATCTATGTATCTTGCAAGGATTATAACAACCTTTGTTGCAGATTCCTACCTTTTGTTATTCTGAAGAAATCCCCCTATGTCACTCTGTGCCTCTGTGCCGATTGGATCTAATGGGAGTGGTTTCCTTATTATCTATCAGCTGTGGCCCCTGCACAACACTAATGAGGAAATCTGCTGGGCCTGTATCCCTTTAGATGTGTTCCTACTGGGAGTATCTCACCAAAAATTAATTTTTTGTTGCAGAGGATGCCTGAAATCTGACTTGTACCTTAAGCCTGGTATACACAATCGTATTTTCCTCGGACAAAGCGTAGGACTTTTGTCTGAAGGGCGTTGATCGTGAACATGTATTGCATACAAATGGCAAAGAATTGTCCACCAACAAACACGATACTACGTGTTTTTTCAGCTCTTTCGCGCCACCCTTTGGGTAACTTCTGCTGTTGTGTTATGGTTAGCATTGCTTCTGAGCATGCGTGTTTGTACTTTGTTTTTCTTTTCCGACGGACTTTGTACACAAGATCGGATAATCCAACATCACACATTTGTTGTCTGAAAATTTTATAGCATGCTCTCCCACATTTGTTGTTGGAAAATCCGACAACAATTGTCCGTTGGAGCATACAAACGATCGTATTATCCTGCCATCACACAATTCCCGTCCGTAAATCCGATCGTGTGCATGAGGCTTTAGGCAGACTTCTGGGAAAACTGGTGAGCCAATCACAGAAGCAGGAAGTGATGTTTCTGGGGAGTGGTCAGTACACATTCTATGTACAGAACAACTCCAGGTGGCCATAATGCATTGCATTTACAGAATATTGCAGCGGCTGCAGATTGAAAAGGAACGGTAATTTTTAATAACATTCAATTACAATATGACTTGTGTCGCAGTTGTATACGCTATATTTTTTTTTTCTCTATTTGCTATTTTGTTCACCACGAAAGTGGAGTTACCCTTTACATTGTATTGTCAAAAATAACTATGGTTTGTATTGCTATCACAATGCTAATGTTATAAAATGAGAATGTATGCTGTGACCATAGATTTACAAAAAAAAATAAAACATGATCCTAAGTATGACTGATGGATGTTGAAACCCCCTAATAAGATCAATTCTTAGAGACTCTGGCCCAGATTCACAGAGCGATTACGCGTGCGCAACTGCTGTTGCGCGTGCGTAAGTCTAAATGTGCGCGTGCGTATAGTTGGACGCGATTCACAAAACAATATACGCCAGAAATCTACGTTTTTTGGTCCGGCGTAATTGAGTTAGACATTCGCTTCCCTTCGCGCAAAACTGCGCTAGACACACCATTGATTTGCTAGTCAAATATGCTAATGAGGGAGTTACGGGGATCCACAAAAAAACGCAGTTGCTGCGCAGGCTACGCGATGTGCGCAACTGCAAAATGTCCTGTCTAAAGTTAGAGCCCATAAAAGCTGATCTAACTTTTGAAAAAAAGTCTAATTGTCAGATAAAGCAACACCGTTACTGAGGAGCAGACCACACACACGTGTTGCACTACAATTTGACTGCCAACATGCTAGGGGCATCGTCGCTCATAGCTGCACTAGTGAATATAGATGACCAAAGAAGGAGGAGGGCACGGAGGATGGCACGGGAGAGGGTATACCGCACCCGCATACACCTGTTTGGCATGAATGATTCAGAGGTCTTTCGCATCTTCAGATTCCCCCCTCATGCCATCCTGGAATTAACCACAACCTTGCAGGAGGACATCACCAGCCCAACACAACGCTCACATGCAGTGCAGCCACTGGTCAAGGTCCTGGCAACACTCCATGTCCTTGCCAGTGGCTCTTTTCAGCGTACAAGTGGAGTGGTGGCTGGGATGTCACAATCCTCCATGAGCAGATGTGTGCACCAGGTTGTCCCTGCAATCCTCACACGCTTGGCCAACCAAATCATCAAACCCACCACTGAGGAGCTTCGAATCAAGGCAATGGCAGATTTCTACCGAATTGCCAGATTCCCACGCACCATCGGGGCCATTGATTGCACACATGTGGCACTCCAGCCCCCCCATGAGACCGAGCACATGTACCGCAATCGGAAGAATTGGCACTCCATCAACGTACAGGTGATAGTTGATGCCCAAGGCCTCATATGGCACGTCCGTGCCAAACACCCAGGGTCCAGCCATGACAGCTACATCTACAATCAAAGCCACATCCGAACAGAATTCGAACAGAACGTGTATGGGAACACCTGGCTGGTTGGTGAGTGACATGGGAGTCAGGCATGACTATCCCCTCCCGTGATGCACAACAGAAGTGGCACATGCATGACTAACATTCTCCTGTCTTTTCCTTTACAGGTGACTCTGCATATGCACTGGGACCCCATCTCATGACTCCTATCCGGAACCCCCAAACCCCAGGAGAGGAACGATACAATGAAGCACACATCAAAACCCGTGCAGTGGTGGAGCGCACCTTTGGCCTCCTGAAGTCACGCTTCCGATGCCTGGATAAGTCTGGGGGTACACTGTTGTATTCCCCAAACTTCGTGTGCCATATCATCGCTGCATGTTGCATGCTACACAATCTCGCAGTGAGGAAGGGCCTGCAGGTTGAGCTACGTGATGATCTGACCCCCCAACCAGAAAATCAACCCCTAACCGAGGATACCCCGTCTTCTGAGGGAAGAGCAGTCAGGAGGCAGCTCATATTGGGCATCTTTGCACGTTAAACACACACATTAATCATGGCACAATGAGAATGCATGCATGCACACCACTATGGTCCCTAGCACACACACCCCACATCCTCATCAAATTGGATTGGCACCAGTCCACCATGCAAGACTGGTGAGCAGTAACGCCACGTCAAGGCTCCAATTATGTCACTGTACTTTCATACACCATTCACACGGACCTGGGAATCACTTCTCCCTGGTCCTGGGGAACCCTTCTCCACCAAAATTGAGGGTGACACCCCTTTTCCAGCAGGAATGTCACCCCCACATTCAAACATCATTCACAACCCAAAATATGCCAAAAAAGTCAAACAAACAAAAATGCATAGAAACAAAAAATGCATAGTAAAAAAAAAAATGCTTAGAAAAAACAAAAACAAGCAGAGAGCAAAACTAAAAAAGCATTCAAAACAAACAAAAGGTGGAAAAAAAAATTATTGCCCTCTGCCTGAGCCACGCCTGGGGCGCCCCCGGCCACGGCCCCGGACCCTCAGGGGAGACGCATGGGGGAGGGGAAAAGCCGGGGAAGGAGGAGCAGCCCCTGAGATCTGCCCACCTGGCGGCCTGCCCTCCAAGGCCACGGCTATTCTGTCCAGGGCAGCACCAAGTGTTGCCGTGTTGCCCTGGATAGCCTGGGTAAGGGCCCTCACATCCTGCCCAACGCCTGCTGCTGTAGTTTGCAGGTCATTAAGGCAGGTTGTGGAGGCCCGGGAGTGGGAGTCCAGGTTACCCAGGCTATCATTAATGGAGGACAGGCTCTGATCCACCCGCCCCATAGTCTGGCAGAGCTGTCTCAGAAGGCGGGTCTGGGTGGCCAGGTTCCTTCTCAGACAGGCGGGCATGAGATTGGGCGCCCCCCTGGTGCTTGGGGATGACCTCCTGGCTCCAGCTGATGGTTGTGGCCGGGGAGAAGGGGAGGCCCTTGTGAGGGGAGCCATGTTGGGGGAGGAGGGGGGGGGGCTGACCCTTAGGGAGGGCAGGCTTCTTGCAGCCAGAGGGGAAGAGTCCGCAGAAACCAAAGGGCCAGTGCCTTCCATGGACTCCTCCTCCTCATGATTCTGCTCCTCCTCATGATTGTCCTCCGCATGATCCTCCCCCTCCTCTTGTTCCTCCTCTGCGGACTCTGGCCTTGTTGGGGGGGCCTCATTAGGCTGCTGTCCTGGGGTTGGAGCGGTCAGTCCAGATGGCCCTGCACCCTCCTGCACAGCTGTGGATGACACAAAACATTCACAGGTTGGAGGATCCACACACTTGCCACATATTCCCTTTCACCCCCTCCCCCACACATGCTACACACCTGAGAGAAATAAAAACCTTACCTGGCACCGCGGGGACCGGACTTGTGTCAAAGCCTGGCAGGCCCTCCACTTCATGCCGGTGAAAGGTCAGGGCCACCACACGCTCCGTCTCTGAAAATCTAACCCGGCATGGTGGGCCCCCTCCTGTGCCCCTGGCATGGGCATTTATTGCGGCCAGTTTTTTTTTCACCTCACGCCGGAGGTCATTTATTTTCTTTTCTATCCCAGAGCGGGTCCGTGTCTCCCCCTCCCCCGATGAATTGACCTGCTCTGTGATCATATCCAAGATCTCCCTCCTCCTGGCCGGGGTGGTGGTGGCACTCTGCGGGCCGTGGAGAAAACGCCCATAGTCGGTAATGGCCCGGGCAAGAATTCTTTTTTCCCCCACAGTAAAATTGAGCTTTCTTTTTCTCTCAGTCATACTTCCAAACAAACTCACTAGCAGTCACCAAAAATCTGTCACAAATACAAGCACAACCAATCAGACAAGAACACACACAAAGAGAAAAAGAACAGCCAAAAATCACACTAGCACTCAGCAAGAAACACACACAAAAAAATCAGATGAAAAAAAAAAGCAAGAAAACAAACGCTCAGAAATCTATCAATCAAACAAACAGTCTCAAACACTTATCAAAATACACTTTCACAAAACTACCAACAAGCACAAGATCACACAGAACACTAATCTCACAACTACAAAACACACTCTAACGAACAACAGAGCAAAAGCACTTGATTCAATGGGAAGGGACACAAAGGGATGTACTTTTGCAATGGAAGGGCGTTTGTGTGTGTCTATTTATGCTGTCTGCGTAGTTCACAACATTGCCCTAGTCCATTTCCAATTTCAATGATTGCGCCGCTCCCGAGTTGTGAGCATGCGCACAACGGAGATGACATGGTTTCCTTCACGCGCGCATGCGCGAGTCGGCCGGCCCTTCATTTGCATGGGGTCACGGCTCATTTCAATGTAACACGCCCACGTCCCTCCCAATTTGTATTACTCCTCCTTACGCCTACGGAAAAAACCTTACGTTTGCGCAAGCTCTTGCGTAAAAGCTACGTGAATCGCCGGATTACGCGGCTAGATTGCGCAAGTCTAACGGAAAAGTGGTGCGCTACGCCGGAATGATAATGCGCCGATCTACGTGAATCTGCCCCTCTGTTGTTGGAAAAAGACTAGCAAATACAGCATTTTAAAATATATCTTCCCTCCCCATCCAGCTGATGTGTTACTAATGTGTCACTTAAGAGCTGCAGGGCCTTATCACTTTTTTTCAAGGACAGTGTCACTGTAAGGCAAGCTTCCATAGCAGAAATGTAGAAATTTCCTTTAACAGGGGAACGGACAGTCTTATTAGACGTATTTCAGCAGACTTGTGTGGAGAAATCTGTCACAGAGAAAAACATCTGCAATATTGCTGTGTTAAAGGCAGCCATTGCTTTAATCATGTGCTTCTTATTAGTGTTGGGCAGTGAAGTGAATCCTATTCCCTTTCCCTGCGGCCTCAGTAGTAGTATGCGGTTCACAATCTGGGGAATAGCTAATTCCATTAGATTTTTTATCACACAGGCTTTTAGCGTTGTAACAGATATTCCAGATACATCTTTACCAGTAAATAAATATGTGGCTGAGCTATTCTTTACACTCTTATTGGATTATCTTGTTTCAAATAGGGGATTTATTATGATTTAAATTTCATGACTTAATGAGCAAATAAATTAAAATATTTGTAGCAAAAAGGTGAAATCAAAATGAGATCTGGGGACACAATAGGTATCACTATCAATATGATAAAAATGTCAGAATTTTTAATTGTACTAATTAGGGTTGTCCCGATACCGATACTAGTATCGGTATCGAGACCGATGCCGAATATTTGCGCTAGTACTTGTACTGGCGCAAATATTCCCGATGCCTAAATAGAATACTTCCCCCCCCCCCCCCCGCCGCTGCAAGGGGTTAAAACGCTGTGCGGGAACATCACAGCATTCATTTGAATAGCTGTAGTGTTCCCGCCCGTATAGACACTCCCCCTTGCTCGGGATTGGATGGGTGATCGTGATCTGTCCAATCCCGAGCAAGGGGGAGTGTCTATACGGGCGGGCTATTCAAATGAATCCTGTGGTTTTCTCCATGCGGCTTTCGGCGGCAAAGGTAAGGGAAATGGCTGAACGGACATTGCTGCATATGTGAGGGACATGGCTAGAGGGACATGGGACATGGCTGCATATGTGAGGGACATGGCTAGAGGGACATGGCTGAACGGACATTGCTGCATATGTGAGGGACATGGCTAGAGTGACATGGGACATTGCTGCATATGTGAGGGACATTGCTAGAGGGACATGGGACATTGCTGCATATGTGAGGGACATGGCTAGAGGGACATGGCTGAACGGACATTGCTGCATATGTGAGGGACATGGCTAGAGGGACATGGGACATGGCTGCATATGTGAGGGACATGGCTAGAGGGACATGGCTGAACGGACATTGCTGCATATGTGAGGGACATGGCTAGAGGGATATGGGACATTGCTGCATATGTGAGGGACATGGCTAGAGGGACATGGGACATTGCTGCATATGTGAGGGACATGGCTAGAGGGACATGGCTGAACGGACATTGCTGCATATGTGAGGGACATGGCTAGAGGGACATGGGACATGGCTGCATATGTGAGGGACATGGCTAGAGGGACATGGCTGAAGGGACATGGCTGCATATGTGAGGGACATGGGACATTGCTGCATATGTGAGGGACATGGCTAGAGGGACATGGCTGAATATGTGGGGGACATGGCTGGGGGGACATGGCTGCATATGTGAGGGACATGGCTAGAGGGACATGGCTGAAGGGACATGGCTAGAGGGACATGGGACATTGCTGCATATGTGAGGGACATAGCTAGAGGGACATGGCTGAAGGGACATGGCTGCATATGTGAGGGACATGGGTAGAGGGACATGGCTGCATATGTGTGGGACATGGCTGCATATGTGAGGGACATGGCTGCATATGTGAGGGACATGGCTATAGGGACATGGGACATTGCTGCATATGTGAGGAACATGGCTAGAGGGACATGGCTGAAGGGACATGGCTGCATATGTGAGGGACATGGCTGCATATGTGAGGGACATGGCTGCATATGTGAGGGACATGGCTGAAGGGACATGGCTGCATATGTGAGGGACATGGCTGGAGGGACATGGCTGAATATGTGGGGGACATGGCTGGGGGGACATGGCTGCATATGTGGGGGACATGGCTGCATTTGGGGACACATGTAAAAAAAGTATCGGTATTCGGTATCGGCGAGTACATGAAAAAAAAAGTATCGGTACTTGTACTCGGTCCTAAAAAAGAGGCATCGGGACAACCCTAGTACAAATAGTACTCTATACATTACTATACCGAGGCCTCAGCTAAGTAGCTAATAGTAAACAAGATTATAGACACAAATGTCACTCAGATTGTGTTCTAAATAAACCCACCCAAATATTCACAATTTGTGTATGTCTGTCCAAACTTGCCACTTTCCCTTCCCTCTACCTCTAGCCCTTATCAGGCACACCCAGGAGCTCATCACTGCTCAGCTGCTCTGTTCCTTTGTAGAAAGGAATGGGCTGCACACTGATGTAAAATCAGCTTTAATAAGTAGAGGATTCACAACATTTAGTTCCCCCTGTCCACTTCCTGCTTCAACATGTTTTACCCACAAAGACCTTAATTATATCTCCATGATTAAGACCTTTGTGGGGTGAAACGTGTTGGAGCAGGAAGTGGACAGGCGAGACTGTGAGTCCTCTACTTACTAACGATGGTTATGCAATGGAATTAGTGTTCGGCCCATTCATTTCTACTTGACAAGCACTCTATAAGCACTATACAAGCACTATAATCAATTGTGCACTCAGCACTAAGTAGGTTAGGTGGAGGGTTCATGGTCAACAAATCAATGCCTCTCCCTAGAACTTGCACACACATACAATAAAAATGTCCCAAAAGGGAGATCATGGCAAGTGTAAAAATAATTAAATATATAGGTATAACAGAGCATTTGTATTGATCATATGCTAAGAGAAAAATTCACACTGCTACCTTCCATACCCAGCTACTAATTTTTTAACAATCCAGTGTTCGTTATAAAGTTGCATGGTTTGGTGCAAAACCAGAGAAAATTATATATTGTAAGTAGTAATGTGTGAGTAGCATCACAGGAAAACCAAAGAGTAGGGATGAATCAATAGATATCTGAAATAGGGGATTTCATAGCCTTCATTGGTTGCCAGTAAAAGACAGAATTACTTTTAAAGCACTCTGTCTGACGCATAAGTGTTCAAGGAAATGCCCCCCAATATCTATGCGAAAAACTAAAAACCTACAACCCCAATCGCGTTCTGCAATCCACCAGCCAAAATCTACTCCAGATACCCAAAGCCAGATACAAGTCCAAAGGAGAAAGAAGATTTGCGGTCCAAGGACCTATGGAATGCTTTACCAACCAGCATTCGGTTGGAGGAGAATCACTTGGCCTTTAGGAGAAAGATCAAAACCCATCTCTTTTGAGGACAAAGGAGAAATGGACAACAAGCGCCCAGAGGGGATTCAGTTCGCATGTGCTGCGCTATATAAGTTTCTCACTCACTCACTCACTCACTCACTCACTCACTCACTCACACCATGCAGCACTGCTTTGAGGTAAGTTTATAAAAAAAAATTGACTGGCCATCTCCCTACCTTCATAAGCACTTTTTTTATTATGAGGATGGGGTAGAGCTGCACGATTAATTGTTAAGAATCGAGATTGCGATTTTTTTTCCCCCTCACGATCCTAAAGCATTTTACCGATTCTATGCAGAGTTCTCTGTTCAAGCAGACAGCTATCAAAAAACAAAATACAATTTTAAAAAATCAGGCCATCTGCCAAGTTTTAAAACATTCCTCAGCTAACTATAAACATTGTAACATTTTGTTTTTTAGATCAAAGGCATGAACTTCGGTCTGTAAATGAGGGAAGTTTAACCACTTAAAGGGTCACTAAAGGAAAAAACTTTTTTTTCTGAAATTACTGTTTACAGGGTATAGAGACATAAAAGTTAACTGATTCCTTTTCAAAATGATTAAAAATAGATAAAAATCAATCATATAATGTGCCTGCAGGTTAGTTTCACTTTTGAACTGGCTTCATGTTTCTGTGAAGTAGAAATAGACACACAGAACAAAAACAAACAAATCCAGGGCAGTGTTTTGTTTTTAAAATTAATCTGATTGGTTCTAAGAAGTTTTAGTCACACAGTAATGACAGCTTAGACCACCGTGAGAAAGCTCCTAGCACTGTGGTTATAAGGAAACAGACAAGCAGGAAGTGTGGAGAAGAGACCAGGATTACAGCAACTTCAAAGCAAAAACGAACAATAAGGACATGAAACCAGTACTGCAGTAAGGTTAAGGATAGCTATTTAGCTAAAAAAAAAAAAAAAAATCCTTTAGTGATCCTTTAACCACTTAAGACCCGGACCAATATGCTGCCAAATGACCAAAGGGGTTTTTGCGATTCGGCACTGCGTCGCTTTAACAGACAATTGCGCGGTCGTGCGACGTGGCTCCCAAACAAAATTTGCGTCCTTTTCTTCCCACAAATAGAGCTTTCTTTTGGTGGTATTTGATTGCCTCTGCGATTTTTTTTTTTTTTGCGCTATATACAAAAATAGAGCGACATTTTTGAAAAAAAATCAATATTTTTTACTTTTTGTTATAAGAAAAATCAAATAAACTAAATTTTAGTCAAACATTTAGGCCAAAATGTATTTAGCCACATGTCTTTAGTAAAAAAAAATCGCAATATAAAAAAAAAATTAGCTACCTAGCGGGAACAGCGACACTAATACAGCGATCAGAAAAATGATCGCTTAGTGACGCTGGCAATAGGGAGTGAAAGGGTTAACTAGGGCAGTGATCAAGGGGTTAAAACTTTATTAGGGGAGGTACGGGGGTTACCCTAGACCTAACACTAACTGACTTTTACACTGCCTGTCACACTGACACTAAATACAGTAATCATACATGTATGATTACTGCATTCAGTGACACTGTGACAGGGGGGAGGGGGGGGGGCGATCGCGGGGGTTAAATGTGTTTTTTGTGTAGTGTAGGTCTAGTGTAGTGTTGTGCAAACTTACTATGTTGTGATCTCTCCTCAGCGGTGGTTGAAAAAAACGCCGTGGGAGAGATCACGTCGCTTCCTCCTTCCTGTGTTTACACAGGAGGAGGAAGTGCACTGCAGGGGGAGCGCGCGCATTGGCTGGGATCAATCCGGAGGGGGCGGACAAAAACGAATAGCCGCCCCCTCTTGTCGGATCGCTCCTGCAGCCGCACGGACTGCTGCATGTACGGGGGGGGGGTCCGATCGGACCCCCGATCCCCCCCAAGGCACCAACGGATATATACGTTGATGTGCCTGTCGGTGCCATTCTGCCGACGTAAATGTACATGCGGCGGTCCTTAAGTGGTTAAAGACTAAACCTTTTCCTGTCACTTGTTGGTTTCAAGTTAAAATCATTATTTTGTTGCTAGAAAATTACTTAGAACCCCCAAACATTATATACGGTGTATATATATATATATATATATATATATATATATATATATATATATATATATATATATATATATATATCTATATCAGCAGGTGGTTGTTGCAATATTTTATGTCGCACTGTATTTGTGCAGCTGTCTTTGAAACGGGAATTTTTTTTTTTTAATGAATTTAAAAAAAGACAAAACTGTAAAGTTAGCCCAATTTTTTTAGTATAAAGATGATGTTATGCTGTGAGAATCGTGATCTTTATTCTAAGCAAAAAAATCATGATTCCAAAAATCGTGCAGCTGGGGTTTAATTTGGTTGTTTTTTTTTTTCATTAAATTAACATTTGTATGTTTCCTTATTTTGTATTTGTTTACTGTTGCTTTAAATGTTTTTTTTTTTTTACTTTTTCACTGCCTGTGTTTGCAAAAGCATTTTTATGTCCTTAGCTTGTACCTTCTTCCCCAATAGTTTCAAAAGGTCTTTCATTGGAATTTCTGTGACTTTTCCCAGTTTTTTGGGTTCTGTACATTCAATCTATACTTAACCAGTAAGCCCTTAACAGAACACTGACTGGTGGGTGCTACTTATGCTGACAGCAGGTAGAACACACCTATGCATGGAACAAAAAAGTACAATGTATTCAAAGGGAAAATCCAGCAATTGAAGCCAAAGTAACATGCCACATCCAGCAAAAGGACAGACACCGGGCATAATATTACAAAAATAGCTTCACAAGGGTAATGATAAAAGAAAGACAGTTTGTCTACTCGGATGGAGGACAAAAATTATCAATGTCCCTAGAACAGGTAAAAATAGACCAATCAACACACTTTAAATGAAAAATTAAATGACTGGCATAATATTATTTTTTTTTTTTACGTAAACGGGCAGAGCCCCCATTGGGCGGGGGCCCATGTGCTTGAGCCCAGTCAAGCCCAATGGTTAGTCCGGCCCAGGCTGCATCCTCCATTCCTTATTTTCCCCCTCCATCTCCAGTTTACTCTACCCGATCCTGACATCAGGGTGAACATTTTTGTGTGAAAATAGATCACTGTGATTATTTTATCGTATTTGCAGTGCCTGCACTGACAAATTTACTGATAAATCTGTGTGCAACTGTCTATTCTCAAGCTATTACTGTTCAGCAGAAATAGCTCTTTTTCCACTAACATTTACTGTTTTTAAAATAAATCTCTATTGATTATACTTTAACAACCCCCCCTCCCCGGAACGTAAGGACATAAACGGATTGAGGACTACTAACTTTCTGGCTGCACTTGTCCACTTCTTTACAACAAAAAAAAGCTTGTACTCTTTCAGCTGCTACAAACCCTGATGGTATTGCACGCCTGCTTGGCTTTACTGGCACACTTCAGGCTGTACTTTACTCAGCCAAAGTCCTATAGAATTTATATGCTGCCTGTAGTCCTGTCTTCTTTCCAAGACTAATGCTGCGTACACACGGTCGTTTTCTATGATGAAAAAAAAGGACGTTTTAAAAAACATCATTTAAAATTATCGTGTGTGGGCAAAACGTTGTTTTATGTCTTCAAAAAAACGACCAAAAAAAATCCGAACATGCTTGAATTTTTTATGTCGTTTTTCTGAATGCCGTTTTTTGTGTCATAAAAAATTATCGTGTGTGGGCAAAACGACGTTTAAAACAACGTTTTTAAACCTGCGCATGCTCAGAAGCAAGTTATGAGACGGGAACTTCAATGGAACAGAGTGCCGTCGAAAGTGTCTTACGTAACCGTGCTTTGCAAGAGCATTTTTAGAAAACGATGGTGTGTAGGCGACGTCGTCTTTTAAAATGAAGTTTGAAAAATGTTGTTTTGTTTCATGAGATAAAACAACGTTTTTTTGCATCACAAAAAGTGATCGTGTGTATGCGGCATAAGACTCTACACAGTCACTTTTACAGCATGTGGGGTCTTACCCTGCCACAGTATTATCGGTTGCCCCCTGCCGATTTCCACCAGCCTCTATTCTTGTGAGGATGATGAAGACTCACTCAGCCTCTTGAACAACTTGGGCTCTCTCCTACAGCTTCCCTCATGGCTCTCTTCCCGTGAGCTCTCTCCTGACCCCTGGGTTCTTGGGATGTTTTTTATTCTGGTCCCCACAGCTAAGCCTAGCTGGAACCTTTTGCTGGCCTCTGCCCAGGAGGGTAAGGCCCCTCAGCAGAGGTTTCCTCTGGGCTGGATAATGAAATGCTGCCTTACTCTAGCATGCTGTAATCTCTCTTTGCTGCTCAGGTCTCAAACTATTTAGAAGCTCTTCACCCCACCTTCTGGGAACACCTCCCCAGGATTGGTGGAAGTTCCATAACCATTCAAGCTGCAGCCTTTGTCCTTCCATTCACTCTGTTCTGGAAACTTCCAGAGAGTTCCAGAATTAGACATGTGCATTCGTTTTCGTTAGAATGCATTTTCGTCCGAAAATCTGTTTTTTTCGTTATCATTTTAACAAACGATAACGAAAGCTCAAGAAACGAAAGACGAAAGATCCGACATAAAAAATGCTTTATTTTCGTTTTCGATGCGGTAAAAATTCGATATAGAGAGATTTGACATTATAGGGAAAAGATTCGACATTATAGAGAAAAGATTCGACATTGTAGGGAAAAGATTCGACATTATAGAGAAAAGATTCAACATTATAGAGAAAAGATTTGACATTATAGGGAAAAGATTCGACATTATAGAGAAAAGATTCGACATTATAGGGAAAAGATTCGACATTGTAGGGAAAAGATTCGACATTATAGAGAAAAGATTCAACATTATAGGGAAAAGATTCAACATTATAGAGAAAAGATTCGACATTATAGGGAAAAGATTCGACATTATAGAGAAAAGATTTGACACTATAGAAATAATAGATTCGACATTACAGAGAATAGATTTCGATTTATGAGAAAATAGATTCAACATTATTACTAGTCATACAACATTAGAGTTCTTGTAGGCGGAATATTCGAACGGAAATGTACGATTCGACGTAAAGATTCGACGTTCCGTCGAATATACTTTTGACTATTCAACAGAAACCAAGTATTATTGGATTTTCGGACGAAAGCTATTCCCCAACGAAAAACAAAATAAATCAAAACGATTTTTGGGAGTAACGAAATAAATTTATTTTCCAAACGAAAACGAAAAAACGAAACAAAATATTCCAGTCTGCACATGTCTATCCAGAATACAGGGGGAAGTACCAAAGCAGCAGCCTGTGAAACCCTGAGTAGCCCTAACCAATCAACCCCTGCTCCACTAATTACGGGAGCCAAACTAAATGTACCTGACAACCTTACCTAAACCCGGAAGGGTGCTACATCTGTGTTCTGCTTCTCCCTTTGTTTTTGCTTTACTTATTGAAACTAACTACTAATACTATAGCTACACAATGATTCAGGTAAATGAGAACCTTCACATTACAATATGAGTCTTGCATTGTCCATGATAATGTGCAGGTGAAAGGCAACTAAGAACACTACTATAAATGATACAAAGATGTCCTTTATTAAGCGCAACAAGAAAGAACCATAGATACTTAAGTGCAGCAGCATTCCGCACCTGCAAATTGTACCTAGCAGAAAAAGAATGACCCAACGTTTTTACAAGTATATGTTTTTTTGTCTGTCGCTTTCTTTCATGTGTCAGTAACTGCTGTGAAAGACAGACCCCAACCATATAACCTACAGCAACTCTGTTCTATTGAGCTACCTTTCAAACATTTGAATAGGAAGTTTTGAAAGGAGCTAAAGTAGTAAACAGAGAAGGAAATCACATTAATGGAGCTATAAATTACAAGGTAAGAGCATCAACATTGAGGAAATGTCTGTTCGTTCACACTATACCACGTCATAGGCATTGTGAAAAAATAACATAGGTTTGACCATTGTGACACAAAATTTTTCCATTTTCATTGTGTGAGACCAATGCTACATAGATACAAAAAAATAACCATACTTGCCCAACAACCCTTGTTTGGCATGTTTCAGATGCAGCAATTTAAAGCTGAACAAAACTCAATTAGACTTTGAAAGATCTGACAGATAAATGATGGGGCATAGGACTTAAAGTGGTTGTAAACCTAAAAATATATATATATTTTTTTATGTCACAATGTAGAGTATAAGTTTTCCTATCATCTGTGCCCAGTCTTGCCACACAGAGTTAATCCAGCGCTGAGTAATCCTCTTTTATGTTCAGTGAAAATGAACAGCCTTCCAGATAAAACCCTGCCTAAATCAAAAGTCAGTTTTCTTTCTTCTTGCTTTGAGTGAGAGGTTATTTACAAATATAGATAGGACATGTTTATCATATGTTATGTTTTGTTTACAATAACATGAGGTGATATAACATCATAACACATCCTAGTAATATACAATGAACTTTGGATCACCTCTTGTTATGATAAACATGTCCAAGCTAGATTTGTAAATAACCTGTCACTGAAAGCAATAACAGAGAAACGGACTTTATAATTTGGCAAGTTTTTATCTGGAATTCTGTTAATTTGCACTGAACTTTAAAAGAGGAATACTCAGTGCTGGATTAACTCTGTGTGGCAAGACTGGGCACAGATGATAGGAAATCTTATACTCTACATTGTGACATTAAAAAAATATATTTTTTTTGGGGGTTTTCAACCTATTTAATGTTGGGAGTAGGCAGCACTTTATCTTAACTTGGGCAGATGATAAGGTCGAACTTACAGTTGGAGCCTAGGACCTACGGGTGGGTGCTTTACATGACACAGGAATCGATTTTGATGGCTAATGCAGATACATGCAGGCATCTTCCCTTAAGTTCTAGGACAGGTAGGATTATTATAATTTTTTAACAAGAAGTAAGAATTATTTTAATTATGCTTGACAGAACCCAAATGTATTAGTTCGGTTTGTTTCAATTATGCTGTTTAAAAGGACAGCTAGAGTATATCTTTGATACAGGTCGCCTTTAATAGTAAAAAGAAACAGCACTACAAATCACAGCAGGCAGTGGGGTATAAGCTGATGCGTTTTGCAATGTAATGTCAGCGCTTAGTCATAGCCAAGTTTTGTTCCATGCATTGCCTGCACCCATGCTTCTAAGAGGACACGGATTGCTTAGTGCACTCACCTGGAGCGGCAGTTCCCTTCTTCTCTATTGTAGCTCAAATACTTGCCTCCCTCCTCAATCCAGTAATAATTACTGTGCAGTTCTGCCCACACCGCACAGCCTATTCTGCAAAAAAAAATCTTCTAAAGCAGGCCATACACGGTCGAATTTCGAACAAATTTTCTTTTCAAAATCAGAAAGTTAGTTTTTTTGTGATCCGATGATGCCACCATTGATTTTCGAAAATTCGGCCGACCAAACCTTCATGTTGCCGGAAATGTTCATTTCTCTCTGGGAATATTCTTTTCTCTCCGGGAATATTCTTTTTTTGCACATGCGTATTTTTTTCTATTACATTTCTCGTACGATTCTCCCATCATTGAACAGAAAGTCGTTAATTTTTCAAAAAATGTACAACATGTCGGATTCCTCAAATTTGTTTTCCACACGAAAATCGGCTGTTGCTGCAGCCCACTAACGGTGCGAAATTCGTACAAAAATTCTTTGATACGATTTTCGAAAGAAAATTATTTCGAAATTCAAACCGTATCTGGCCACCTTTAGTAGTCCTATGTATGTCTTATCCATAGAAATGAATGGGGTCCTGTTGTACATGCGCACTAATGCCTCGTACACATGATCAGTTTTCCCAACAAGAAAAGTGTGATGTGAACTTTTTGTCAGGAATTCTGACCATATTTATGCTCCATCGGACCGTGAGAATGTCTGCCAAGAAAAGATTGAGAGTAGGATCTAAATTTTCGTGACAGGAAAAATTCCTATCGAGAATCGCGGTTGTCTGTATGCAAATACAACGCAAAAAAACGTGCATGCTCAGAATCAAGCAGAAGTGCCAAACTGCCTATTGAACTTCATTGATCTCGGTATGTCAGTCGGACCGACTGACATATACTGAATGTCAGACGGTTTTTATTGAACTGGGCGATGTCTCCCGACATTCAGCCTGTGTGTACAGGACCGAGTGTAATAAACAAACCCCCTACAGGTTCCTGTATGCTTCTGTGTGTGCCATTATCGTCTCTGATGAATTTCAGGGTCACACTATGTTAATGGAGCGACGGCAGCATGGTTCTACTAGTCCTCAGTAGTCCCCTTCTTGTAAAGCAGGACAATAGGTTTGCAGGAGTTGTCCAGAAGATATTCAAATGCACTCAGTGGTGGCTGGTGTTTTTTTTTTTAGGGGGCGTAAAACAACCCCCCCACTCCCAGGGCGGCCAGGGGGGGGGCTTGGTTCTCATTCTCTGTGCCCCAAGGCAACCTTATTTTAAAGCCTATTAGAGCCTCTGGCTCTAGATGCTTCAAACCCCCCCCCCCGTTGGAATTCATGCGCCCAAAGTTCTGCATGAGCTCCGGATGCATGTATAGGGGATGGCATATAAACAAACAGGGAATATGACACAGGGCGTTGAGTTGTTATTGTTTTTTAAAACAACCAAAGAAGTTCATATATAGCAGAGAGACCGCAACCCAAATATGGGTAAATTACCGTAGCTAGCATAAATGAATCAAAAGAAAAGGCTACCAAACAGTTAATCTCCAAGAGGGGAGGAGATCACAGTTGATAAAAGGAGCTACTATTGGCAATAATGGGTCATACATGCTAATATATAAAATTATATAAATTTATTACAAAATTAATTACAACCTCCCAAGCCTAAAAATGGTGGCTGAATGGGCCAATGACATATAGGTCTCAAGAGTGACAAACAATAGTACATTAATGAGCAACCAGCTCACTGTGTACGTGTTGGTTACCAACACACAAGGACAAATACAAACATACAACAAAAATGAATAAAAACAAATGTCTAGACGTGTGTGTACGCACTGATTGGAATTCCCAGCGGTAATGACACCGCAATATAATAATAAATCAAATATGTGTATATATGGGGGGTAAATTCCAATGAGTGCGTCCCCGCGGGGTATGGAAATAGTGGAGATGGGGATCACCAAAGGGGGGACTTGGAAAGCAACCGAATGGCTATATAGCCATAAACTAGGTAAAAAGAAATTATATATGAGACATCTATAATATCTCAAAAAGTAACACAGGAAGGTGGGTTGCTGATATATCAAAAATAGTTATAGTCCCATGATTGGTGCCACAAGGGTCAAAGATGGTTCAGAGCTTGAAATAGCATGGATCACTGGGATATCTTAATGAATGAAATTCCAGACCAGGCATCAATAAATATATTCTCAGTCTATTGCTGAATGAAATGTTAGAACATGTCTCTCCAAGGGATATTATCATGCAGTTCTGAAAGTAGTCTCCACATATATCAAGTATACTTCACATTACCATATCCGCTGTTTTCATAATAAGATGACGTTTTAAATTTACTTCATGTGCGGTGATGGTTGGGTCAGCTGTGTACCGTAACGGGAGAGAAGCTCCAAGTTCGTGGTTGCAACCAAAAAAGTTTGAGGAGATCACTGTAGTGCCGTATGTCATCCGGATGGAGATATTTAATGTGTAGGCGGCTACATGTTTAGAGTGTCTCCGTGTCCCGTCTTCCACTACAACCAGCTCCGGGGGTCAGACACACAGACGTCCTAGACCTCTGACGTCAACGCGTTTCGCTGGACGTGATCGCGTAGCTTCTTCTGGACGATAGGGGGGTTGGCGTGCATTGCTCCTATATGTGCCGTCAACGCACGCCCCCTCCTGGATAGATTTTTTATAACATTTTCAAATTACAGAGTTAGAACGGGTTCCACCCCGTGTGTTGGAAATGATGTCTTGGGTTAATGGCAGTCTTGGGTTAGTTTTTATCCACGGAGACCGATAACATGTATCCGGAAACAGGGACTAGTACATTCAAAGAGAAAAAGAGAGAGTGTATGGCCCCTCCACTATTTCCAATGAGTAAATAAAATATATACATTAAAACAAAAATAATAATATAGTATAACAAAAACATAAACAGAGCAAAGAATTACATGATTTTTGGAAGTTTACGCAAATGAAGAAGGAGGAGAGAAAAAAAAAAGCACACAGAGGAAATAAAGTGTAAAGGACTTATCAAACAGAAATGATATATATAAGTACAGCAGAATTATACCGGCAAATTCTATGCATAGGTGTAAAGAGAAGTTTTTTTACCCCCCTATATATAAGTATATATATACTTAATTAGTAAAGTAATATAATATAGCTTATGACAGACAGTGTTGTTCTACCTACACCATGCTCAGTAAGATGATAGCAGGAAAGGATCTATAACATCCATTGGTGTGGGGTAAGAGAAAATCAGAAGTCTAATATGATTGGAAGATACTGGACCCAGGATTTCTTATAGATCAAAAAAAGATGAGACTAAACTAATAAGTTTCTCAGTATAATATATTATGTAGCCTATGTCACAAAAAATTAAACTAAATTAAAGGTGGTGAGGATGACTAACTTTTATAGGAAGGATTGTAGGTTCATATCAACATTCATTCCTATGGGAGCCAGAGATTTGAGAGAAAAAATCCACCATTTTTCTTTCTGTAATAAAATTTTGTCAAAGTCGCCTCTTCTGGCTGACAGTTTTAATGCATAAATCCCCTTTACCTTCAAACCATCAGGTTTCCCTCCATGGTATTCAGCAAAATGTTTTGCTACCGGACTTTCATGCATTTTTTCGGGATTTGCTTGACTCCTCATTTTTTCTTTTTTGATGTCACGTAGGTGTTCTCCGATTCTTATTCGTAGTTGTCTCTTTGTCTTCCCGATGTAGATTTTGTGACAGGGACAGGTTAACATGTAAATCACCCTCTCCGTGGAGCAGTTAATCAAATCTTTGATTACATATACCTTCTGTCCTAGGGCATCTTTAAATGTGTCTGTTCGATCCACAAATGGGCATATTTGGCACTTAGAGCATGCAAACATTCCCGTGCTGCGTGGGTAATCTGATAGCCATGAAGTGTTCTGTTGTTTAATAAATTCAGATCGAATTAAGATATCACCTAAGCTGTTTGTTCTTCGTGCCACCATCATGGGGGCTTCACCCACGATTTTGGCCAAAGATCTATTGCTAGTCAGAACATTCCAATGCTTCATTAATATCTTCCTTACATTGCCCCATTGGGGACCGTATGTAGTAATCATCCTCACTGGTCCTGATGGTTCATATTTTGTGTATTCTTTTTTATCTTTTTTATCAGTTGAGAGTAGGCTACTTCTGCTTCTCTGTGCTGCTTTCAGCTTAGCCAGTTTAATCTGTCTATGGGAATATCCCCTTTCCCGGAACCTTTGGTATAGATCTTTGCTTTCCGCATAATAAGTTGAGGGTTCAGAGCAGTTACGTTTGATCCTCATGAATTGGCCAGTAGGGATCCCGTTCTTTTGCCAAAGTGGATGATGACTGTCTGCCCTTAACCACTTCCCCACCGCGCCATAAGCATTTTACTGCTACGGCGCGGTGGAGTTGCTTTGACACGACGTCCCTGGGACGTCCTCGTGCACTTCCGCGATTGCGCGTCCCCTGGGACGCGCTCGCGAAAGTGTCCGTGCTCGCCGGGTCTAGAAGACCCGGCGCATCACGGATCACGGTAAATTGCCGCTGATAGCGGCCGTTTACCACGTGATCGCGCCGTCGAATGACGGCGCGATCACTTGTAAACAAACCGGCGTCATTTGATGACGCCGGTTCCTCCCTCTCCTCGCTCTCCGCTCTGTACCGTTCGGTACAGTGTGCGAGGAGAGGGGGGGGGAGCGGGGTGTCAGCAGCTGAGCTGTGGCTGGATCTGTGACAAATGCAGTCACAGATCCAGCCATCCCTCAAAACATCCCAGCTCTGCAATCCCCTAGTACCCTGCAATCCCCCCAGTACCCAACAATCCCCCAGTACCCAACAATCCCACAGTACCCCACAATACCCCAGTACCCCACAATACCCCAGTACCCCACAATACCCCAGTACCCAACAATACCCCAATACCCAACAATACCCCAATACTCAACAATACCCCAATACTCAACAATACCCCAATACTCAACAATACCCCAATACTCGGCAATACCCCAATACTCGGCAATACCCCAATACTCGGCAATACCCCAATACTCTGCATGATACTTTGCAATACCCCAATACTCGGCAATACCCCAATACTCGGCAATACCCCAATACTCGGCAATACCCCAATACTCTGCATGATACTTTGCAATACCCCAATACTCGGCAATACCCCAATACTCGGCAATACCCCAATACTCGCCAATACCCCAATACTCGCCAATACCCCAATACTCGCCAATACCCCAATACTCTGCATGATACTTTGCAATACCCCAATACTCGGCAATACCCCAATACTCGGCAATACCCCAATACTCGGCAATACCCCAATACTCTGCATGATACTCGGCAATACCCCAATACTCGGCAATACCCCAATACTCGGCAATACCCCAATACTCGGCAATACCCCAATACTCTGCATGATACTCGGCAATACCCCAATACTCGGCAATACCCCAATACTCGGCAATACCCCAATACTCTGCATGATACTTTGCAATACCCCAATACTCGGCAATACCCCAATACTCGGCAATACCCCAATACTCGGCAATACCCCAATACTCTGCATGATACTTTGCAATACCCCAATACTCTGCAATACCCCAATACTCTGCAATACCCCAATACTCGGCAATACCCCAATACTCGGCAATACCCCAATACCCTGCATGATACTTTGCAATACCCCAATACTCTGCAATACCCTGCGCGATACTCTGCAATACCGCCTATGGAGATTTTTAAGTAGCGAAGTTTGGCGCCATTCCACGAGTGTGCGCAATTTTGAAGGGTGACATGTTGGGTATCTATTTACTCGGCGTAACTTCATCTTTCACATTATGAAAAAAAATTGGGCTAACTTTACTGTTTTGTTTTGTTTTTTTTTTAGCACAAAACAGTTTTTTTTAAAAACACGCGTTCAATAAATTTCTGCGAAAATACCGTGCGCGATAAAAAGTTGCAACAACCGCCATTGTATTCTTTAGGGTCTTTGCTAAAAAAGCATATATAATGTTTTGGAGTTCTATGTAATTTTCTAGCAAATAAGTGTTGATTTTTACATGTAGGAGAGAAATGTCAGAATTGGTCTGGGTGTTCCAGAACGCCTGATGGCGCTCCCTGCATGTTGGGCCTCTGTATGTGGCGACGCTGTGTAAAAGTCCCACACATGGGGTATCGCCATACTCGGGAGGAATAGCAGAATGTGTTTTGGGGTGTAATTTGTGGTACGCATATGCTGTGTGTGAGAAATAACCCACTAATATGACAGAAACAAGTTTTTTTTTGTTTTTTTTACAGAATTTTCAGTCGTTTTTCTTTTATAGCGCAAAAAATAAAAAACCCAGAAGTGATCAAATACCACCAAAAGAAAGCTCTATTTGTGTGAAAAAAAGGACAAAAATTTCAAATGGGTAGAATGGGTGGAATGTTGTATGAGTAATTGTCATTCATATTGTGAGAGCACCGAAAGCTGAAAATTGGTCTGGTTAGGAAGGGTGTTTAAGTGCCCAGTGGTCAAGTGGTTAATAGGGTGTTGGCCGCCGTTTCCTTGCGAAAGGTGCAGGTAATTATTTTCCCATTACTCTTGCCAATTTTCAGATCAAGGAAAGAAATTTGTGTTTTATCACAGACATATGTTAATCGTATGTTACGATCGTTGATGTTGAGTTCAGTGATGAAATCATGGAGGGCCTCAAGGCTCCCCGTCCAGATCACGAACACATCATCGATGTACCTCAGCCATGTATGGACATGGCTGAGGTACATAGGGGAGATGTAAATAACCTCTTCCTCCCATAGGCCAAGATGTAAGCAGGCATAGGCCGGGGCCCAAGCTGCACCCATCGATGTACCGGTGATTTGTTGGTAATAGTGAGATGCAAACTGAAAAAAGTTGTTAACCAGAGCAAATTCAAGAAGGTCACATAAAAATTCATTTTGATGACCCAACAAGGGGTAATGTTTGTCTAAAAAAGTCTTGGTCGCTCTAATCCCCCATTCATGTGGGATAGATGTATATAAAGATTCAACATCTATACCAACAAGCCATGCCTCATCCTCAATCACAATGGTTGCTATTTTTGAAAGGACATCGCGTGTATCTTGCACGTATGATTTTAATTTTTGAACCATATCTTTCATGAGGAGATCCAGATAGGTCCCAACTCTGTCCAATGGACCATGGATTGCGGACACGATCGGTCTCCCCGGTGGCTTAGTCAGACGTTTATGAATTTTGGGGATACAGTAAAAGATTGGGGTGTTATAGTCTTTTACTTTTAGGTGATCAAAGTCACGTTTCTTTAAAAGCCCCGCCTCAGCAGCATCATCGAGTTTACTGTTAAGTTGCCTCACCACAGCGGGGAAAGGATCCCCTTCTAGTCTTCGATATGTATTCGTGTCCCCAAGGAGTCTTTTCACTTCCTCTTTGTAGTCGGTTTCATCCATGAGTACGACATTACCTCCTTTGTCACTTCTTTTAATAATTAAATTGTTTGCTTCCTTTAATTCTTTCATTGCCTGTCGTTCTTGTTGAGAAAGATTGTCGTGATTCTTGGTTTTCCAAGTGATCTCTTCAAGATCTTTTTGTACCAGTTCCAGAAAAATATTCAGCCATTTATTTTTATTCAAAGAAGGCATATTGGAAGATTTTATATTGAGTTTTACTTGTCTATCTATCATGGGATTTTCCATTCCATGGGCTTCATTTTCTTCCAATAGGGCTTCCAATATTGATAGAGCTTGTTGGTCATCATGATCTAGTTGAGGTTCTTGTAGTGTTTCAATTGTGTCACGCTGATATAGTGATTTGAAGAAAACCTTCCGCAGAAATAATACAATGTCCTTATATACAGTGAACTCCTCCATATCGTTGGTTGGGGAAAAGGACATCCCTCGCTGTAGTAATTCAATGTGTCTTTTTTCAATAGTGAATGAGGATAAGTTAATAACTTTATTGTCTGGAGCTAGAATTATCTGCCCTGACAGGTCAGTTATTGCGCCTGGCTCCAGGTTTGGTAAGTCCCCCTCCCTGATTTTTTGTGATTTGCCCCTTTGTCTCCGATCTTGTTGTGTTCTTTGAGGTTGGGAATATTCCTGCGAGGGGACGTGAGTGCCGATATTTCCCGTCCCCTCTTTCTCTAAAAAAGTCACCGTACGTGGTATATCCTCGCCTTGTTGTTCAGATGGATCCCTTCCCCGTCGGTTTTTTGATTGGGATCTAAACCCCCTTCTGGAGGAGCCACTTCTACCTCTTCGTGTTGTAAGGTCAAATACCAGATTATTCTCGAAGTCCAGCAGGTCTCTTCTATACTTTGACTGTTTTGTTATTTTCAGGTTTTTTTGAATATTTTCAACTTCCTTTTTAAGATAGTCATTTTGTATAGTGAACTCATCTTCTTCCTTCATAAGATCCAATGTTTTAGCACTGAGTTTAATGGACTCTTTAAATTCTAGCATTTGAATTTTTTCTTCCTCAATAATCAGGGCCATAACTGCTAGGCCGTGATTAATACAGAGCTCCTTCCACTTTGGGAGGAACCTCTCGTTTTGTAAGTGTTCCGCTGGGATCGTCTTATCTCTTAATCCCCTTGGAACAATTTTGTGTTGTATATATGTTTCAAGGAACGTCACGTCCCATTTTCTATTGAGATGTTTAGTTATCAATATTTTATGTTCTTTAAATCCCTCCCTTATTTCATCATCTTTATTTAGGAGCTGGACAGAGTCCTTTTCAAATGCTTCCCTGATTTCCTGGTCAATCTCCTCCCCTAGTGTGAATGCCATTATTGGATTATATCAATGAAAAAACAATAAACAATAATCAATAAACAGAAACTACCAAGAGAGAACCCAAGATACACACGTACGTGGCTGGCTGTAAAGAGACCGATATTTAGGAAAAAACGCCCATATGCATCATATTCAGACGGATCAAAAGAAAATCCAAGTAACTAAGCATATAAATAAACAGGGAATATGACACAGGGCGTTGAGTTGCTATTGTTTTTTAAAACAACCAAAGAGGTTCATATATAGCAGAGAGCCCGCAACCCAAAAATGGGTAAATTACCGTAGCTAGCATAAATGAATCAAAAGAAAAGGCTACCAAACAGTTAATCTCCAAGAGGGAAGGAGATCACAGTTGATAAAAGGAGCTACTATTGCCAATAATGGATCATACACGGTAATATATAAAATTATATAAATTTATTACAAAATTAATTACAACCTCCCAAGCCTAAAAATGGTGGCTGAATGGGCCAATGACATATAGGTCTCAAGAGTGACAAACAATAGTACATTAATGAGCAACCAGCTCACTGTGTACGTGTTGGTTACCAACACACAAGGACAAATACAAACATACAACAAAAATGAATAAATACAAATGTCTAGACGTGTGTGTACGCACTGATTGGAATTCCCAGCGGTAATGACACCGCAATATAATAATAAATCAAATATGTGTATATATGGGGGGTAAATTCCAATGAGTGCGTCCCCGCGGGGTATGGAAATAGTGGAGATGGGGATCACCAAAGGGGGGACTTGGAAAGCAACCGAATGGCTATATAGCCATAAACTAGGTAAAAAGAAATTATATATGAGACATCTATAATATCTCAAAAAGTAACACAGGAAGGTGGGTTGCTGATATATCAAAAATAGTTATAGTCCCATGATTGGTGCCACAAGGGTCAAAGATGGTTCAGAGCTTGAAATAGCATGGATCACTGGGATATCTTAATGAATGAAATTCCAGACCAGGCATCAATAAATATATTCTCAGTCTATTGCTGAATGAAATGTTAGAACATGTCTCTCCAAGGGATATTATCATGCAGTTCTGAAAGTAGTCTCCACATATATCAAGTATACTTCACATTACCATATCCGCCGTTTTCATAATAAGATGACGTTTTAAATTTACTTCATGTGCGGTGATGGTCGGGTCAGCTGTGTACCGTAACGGGAGAGAAGCTCCAAGTTCGTGGTTGCAACCAAAAAAGTTTAAGGAGATCACTGTAGTGCCATATGTCATCCGGATGGAGATATTTAATGTGTAGGCGGCTACATGTTTAGAGTGTCTCCGTGTCCCGTCTTCCACTACAACCAGCTCCGGGGGTCAGAAACACAGACGTCCTAGACCTCTGACGTCAACGCGTTTCGCTGGACGTGATCGCGTAGCTTCTTCTGGACGATAGGGGGGTTGGCGTGCATTGCTCCTATATGTGCCGTCAACGCACGCCCCCTCCTGGATAGATTTTTTTATAAAATGTTCAAATTACAGAGTTAGAACGGGTTCCACCCCGTGTGTTGGAAATGATGTCTTGGGTTAATGGCAGTCTTGGGTTAGTTTTTATCCACGGAGACCGATAACATGTATCCGGAAACAGGGACTAGTACATTCAAAGAGAAAAAGAGAGAGTGTATGGCCCCTCCACTATTTCCAATGAGTAAATAAAATATATACATTAAAACAAAAATAATAATATAGTATAACAAAAACATAAACAGAGCAAAGAATTACATGATTTTTGGAAGTTTATGCAAATGAAGAAGGAGGAGAGAAAAAAAAAAGCACACAGAGGAAATAAAGTGTAAAGGACTTATCGAACAGAAATGATATATATAAGTACAGCAGAATTATACCGGCAAATTCTATGCATAGGTGTAAAGAGAAGTTTTTTTACCCCCCTATATATAAGTATATATATACTTAATTAGTAAAGTAATATAATATAGCTTATGACAGACAGTGTTGTTCTACCTACGCCATGCTCAGTAAGATGATAGCAGGAAAGGATCTATAGGGGATGGCACCTGTGCGCCCTTTATTGACGGGCGCCCCTGAATTCACTATTGGTGTGGTTTTGCTGTTGGCTGCTTCATCCAGTGGTGGGCCATCCAGGTGTCTGACTTGTAAGATTCTAGTTTTAGTAAATAGTGAACACATACTTTCAAATGTCAACTGGCAACATGCAAGGACCCAGCAAGCATTCACCTTTGCTACATATGAATGTTGGGCCTTCTAAATAGCTGTTCCTATTGGCCAATCAAGCAGCCTATTAAAGTAAAGTGTGGGAAGTGTTATGCCCTGTACACACGATCAGTTCATCCGATGAAAACGGTCTGATGGATTTTTTCATCAGATATCCGATGAAGCTGACTTTCATCAGTCTTGCCTACACAGGAACAGTTAAAAATCCAATTGTGTCAGAACACAGTGATGTAAAACACAACGACATGCTGAGAAAAATAAGTTCAATGCTTCCGAGCATGCGTCGACTTATTTCTGAGCATGCGTTGATTTTTAAACAATAGATTTCCCCACAGACGATCGTTTTTTTAATCATCAGATCATTCTAAAACAGGTACTAAATTTTTTTCACCGATGGGAAAAAAAACTGATGGGGCCTACACACGATCGGTTCGTCTAATGAAAACGGTCCATCAGACCGTTTTCATCAGACGAACCGATCGCGTTTATTCAGCATTAGAGCACTGCCTTTCTGGCATTCGACTGTAGCAGAGATGCTTGAAAGCTGCTGTAGATATGAGCAGGAGCCTCGAGGTGCAATGTAAAACTGCTAACAGCTATATTATAAAAGCCACAGTCTCTTTAAAAATGTTTAATTGTTCCAGTATGAAATCTTTAAAGCTCATAATTATGCATGTGTTGTTTTATGTATAAGGGATCTATTGCTATATATTTTATGGACATCATGGTGCTTTCATCACACTGCCCCCCAGTATTCTTGCCTTCACACATATACTGCAGTAGCCAGGCTTGATAAATACAGAAAAGATTCTATTGGTATTTCTCCATCTTTAATGTGCTTCCCTTCGGCAGTTTCATACCGATATAAAAAGATTGAGTTAAAATCGATTGTTACAACTTGTGAGGCATTTTCCTAAAGAAAACAGAACTTGATCCGACTTGGAGCATGTCAAAGATTTTAAAATATTTAAATAAAGTAAACCTATGATCAGAGAATCAGACAGGCTTAGCCTCTAGTTCTGTTGCCTTGGCAACCATGGATGAGTGGTGCAATTTACTTCTGTCGTCAACGAAACCGATGTAAGCAAAGCTATTACACTGACCTTACTCTTTCCAGGGCAGTATTTCCTTCTCTAATAATGAAAATTATTTTTATATTTCTAATAATACTACTCACAACTTACACCTGGTAATTGTAAGAACCCAGTCTTTGTTACTATACGTTTTTAAAGGCACATACAAGACCATCTAGCTTTTTATTGTAATACTAGCTGAATACCCGGCGTTGCCCGGTCTTCCTATCTTAACCTTTTGGGGAGGAAAATCATAGTTATATAAATATAAATAAATAAATAATAAATAACACAATGTTTAATTTTAGAAATTTGACAGATAAAAATATGAATATTTACTATTTGATTAAAGAGTATTGTATTTCATAACTTTTATAACATTTTCCTTTTCAGTTTGTGAATGTTGAAACAGAGCAAAATATGGTACAATGAAGCAGATTAGTACCAACTCACAGACCTTAAAGTGCGGTTAACTCAACTGACATATTATTGCAATCCCTTTTTTAATACTATATTCTTAGGGCCAGATTCTCAGAGGCGTTACGACGGAGTATCTCAGATACCCCGTCGTATCGCCTTTTTTTTTGGCTCGTATCTATGCGTGTGATGCTGAGCATCACTTTTGCATAGATACGCTTCTACATCCGACAAGCGTAATACAATTACACTTTCGGATCGTAGATGTAATGACAACTCCGGCCACTAGGTGGCCTTTACGTTGTTTTTTCATTTGCATATGCAAATGAAGTAGTACGCCGATTCTCGATCGCTTTTACGCCGCCCCGTCGTCGCCTACGTCGTTTTCGTCCGCGTAAGGTTACCCCAGCTTCTATGTGGAGTAACCTTACGAGGTCCCGTCGGATGCCGTCGTGTCCCGTCGGATGCCATGTTAAGTATGGCCTCGGGACCGCGTCGTGTTGTGCGTCGTTTACGTCGTTTGCGTACGTCGATTCTCAATGGGGCTGGCATACGCTGCGATAACGTCGTTTACATTGAGAAAATGTGACGTCCTTTGGAGCATGCGCACTGGGCTTTTCCCCCGGCCGGCGCATGCGCAGTTCGTTCGACGCGGGGGCGCGCTTAATTTAAATACAAGCCGCCCCATTTGAATTGCGCGGGTTTACGCTGCGCGATTTACGCGACGTAAGCGAAACCTCGGGAGCAAGTGCTTAGAGAATCAAGCACTTGCTCCAGCAAGCAGCGGCGGCGTAGTGTAACTGGCTTACGCTACGCCGCCGGAATTCTATGAGAATCTGGCCCTTAGTTTCTCCCGCATATCCAGAAGTCTAATGTCACGCTGTTGTTCGGTTTCTGAAGCTCTTGAAGCTTGTGCTCTATTTCGCAGTGCTGTGAGTCTTGTACTGCGCTCCTCAGGAGTTTCTAGCCTACGCTGTATTTTTTTTTTTTGCCTTAGATTGCACTTGGCCTATAGCTTTACTTTTTCTTCGAGGCATTTTCACACTTTAAAATAATCCACAAACAAAAATGTTAAAAAAATTGCAAGTCACAATTGAAATGTACTGTATCACATTTTTCCACATAAAATTGAAAAAGTTACTGAGGTAGCCCTCATAAAAAAGGGCAGAAATTAGAAGGGGTGTGGCTTGTGGGAGGGGTGTGGAGAGGGCATTGTTAGTGGCATGAGCATGGTTTGCAAGCCAGCCCACATACTGACCTGAAGATGCAGTGCAGAGCTTGTGGAGTAAGGTGTAGCTGAGCTGTGATAAAAAAAACTGTGGTTAAAGGACCTGTGATGACATTAGTAGGTGTGACTAAGCTGTGATGAAGAGATAGGTGTGGCTAAGCTGTGATGAAGAGATTGTGGTAAAGGACCTGTGATGAAATCGGTAGGTGTGTCTGAGCTGTGATGAAGAGATTGTGGTTGAAGGACCTGTGATGACATCAGTAGCTGTGGCTGAGCTGTGATGAAGAGACCACAGTCCCATATACTTGCATTGGACTTGAAACAAAAACCGCCGTTTAGAAGTTATGAAGTAACATGTATTTCCCATAGAGTTGAATGGGACTTTAAAGAAAAACCCCGACCATGGCAAATGGGGGTGGGTAAGGGTTAAACCACCTATCCTATGTTTGTTGCTGACATATAAGTAACATGTGTGCCAAGTTTCATGTTAATATCTTTAGCCGTTTGGACGTGATGCTGGAACATACATACATACACACACACGTTGAGTTTTATATATATAGATAATGTAGTTGTACATTACCTCCCAGAATTAAAGTACACATACAAGACTACCTAGCCTTTAATTGTAATATACTGCATAGTTGTACAAAATAAGTTAACATACCTCCCAACTGTTCCTCTGCCCCTCTTTCTTCCTTAGTTGCCCATCCTTTTTGGCCCGATGTATAGATCCCTATGCAAAATGCCATATTTATCTGACAAAAGTGTTTTCCTGCACTAAACATTATTCTATTTGTTGATTTGAAAAGACAAAGTAAGGGAAAAGCGTGTGTGATAATCTTCATAGTCCGCATTACTTAACCAATTTCTGACGGCCGTACGACTATGTACGGCCGCAGGGTGGCTCTCAATCTCTGGGACGCCGTCTTTTTACGGCCGCCCCTTTCCTCGTTCCCCGCGCGCGCTCCCAAGCGCATCGGGGAACTTGGACACAGCCAATCACATCGGCTATTTACAGCACGATCGTCGTGGCCAATGAGAGATGATCTCAAATGTAAACATATGAGATCATCTCTCATTGCCGTCTCTCCCTCCTCACACAGACATCGCGTGTGAGGAGGGAGAACTTTCTGTGAGTTTTGAATTGCCATACAGTAAAGTAGTGCCATACAGTGACATATAAAAGTGCCCAATCAGTGCCCTGTGCCACCAGTACCACCTGTGCCACCAGTGCCCAACTGTGATCAGTGCCCATCTGCCGCCTCAGTGCACATCTGCAATCAGTGTGTATCAGTGCCCACCTGTGCCACCTCATCGGTGGCCACCTGTGTCACCTCATCAGTGCCCACCTGTGCCACCTCATCAGTGCCCATCTGTGCCGCAGTCAACCAGTGCACATCTGTGCCGCCTCATCGGTGCACATCAGTACCCATCTCAGTGCCATCTGTGCCGCCTCATTAGTGCCATCTGTGCCACCTTAGTACCATCTGTGTCGCCTCATCAGTGCCATCTGTGCCGCCTCATCAGTGCACATCTGTGCAATCAATTTTTTATGATTTGCACTATAGCTTGTAGACTCTAAAACTTTCACACAGACCAAATAATTTCCAAAAAATGTGGGTCATTTTTATCAAAGACATGTAGCAGTATAAATTGTGGCCAAAATTTATGAAGAAAAAGTAATAATTTGCAAAATGTTATCACAAGAAAACTTTTTTTTCAACATTTTCGGTCTTTTTTCATTAATAGCGCAAAAAATAAAAAACCCAGAGGTGATCAAATACCACCAAAAGAAAGCTCTATTTGTATGAAAAAAAGGACAAAAAAAATATTTGGGTACAGTGTTGCATGACTGAGTAATTGTCAAAGTGTGAGAGCGCTGAAGGCTGAAAATTGGTCTGGTCAGGAGGGGTGTTTAAGTGCCCAGTAAGGAAGTGGTTAAAGCCAGGCAGAGGTGTGACCGTTGTATTTGTCCATCTTTCCCATCTCACCAAGTTTGGAGGAATGTATTATATAGAAAAAGCAACATAAATAAGACTGGGTAGTGAGGGAATAAGTGGACACATAGGCCCAGATTCACGTACATCGGCGCATTATCGGTCCGGCGTAGCGCACCGCCATTACGTTAGACTTGCGCCATCTAGCCGCGTAATCCCCCGATTCACGTAGCTTTTGCGCAGGAAATTGCGCAAGCGTAAGGTTTTTTCCAGAGGCGTAAGGAGGAGTAATACAAATTGGGAGGGACGTGGGCGTGTTACATTGAAATGAGCCGTGACCCCATGCAAATGAAGGGCCGGCCGGCTCGCGCATGCGCGCGTGAAGGAGACCATGTCAGCTCCGCTGTGCGCATGCTCACAACTCGGGAGCGGCGCAATCAGTGAAATTGGAAATGGACTAGGGCAACGTTGTGAACTACGCAAACAGCATAAATAGACACACACAAACGCACTTGCATTGCAAAAGTACATCCCTTTGTGTCCCTTCCCATTTAACCAAGTGCTTTTGTTCCTGTTGTTCGTTGCAGTGTGTCTTGTAGTTGTCAGATTAGTGTTCTGTGTGATCAAGTGCTTGTTGGTATATTTGTGAAAGTGTTTTTTGATAAGTGTTTGAGAGACTGTTTGTTTGATTGATATATTTCTGAGCGTTTGTTTTCTTGCTTTATTTTTTATTTTTTATTTTTTTGTGACTGTTTCTTGCTGAGTGCTAGTGTGATTTTTGGGTGTTCGTTTTCTCTTTGTGTGTGTTCTTGCCTGATTGGTTGTGCTTGTATTTGTGACTGATTTTTGGTGACTGGTAGTGAGTTTGTTTGGAAGTATGACAGAGAGAAAAAGAAAGCTGAATTTTACTGTGGGGGAAAAAAGAATTCTTGCCCGGGCCATTAGCGAGTATGGGCGTTTTCTCCACGGCCCGCAGAGTGCCACCACCACCCCGGCCAGGAGGAGGAGGGAGATTTTGGATAGGATCACGGAGCAGGTGAATTCATCGGGGGAGGGGGAGACACGGACCCGGTCTGGGATTGACAAAAAAATAAATGATCTCCGGCGTCAGGTGAAAAAAAAACTGGCCGCAATGCATGCCCATGCCAGGGGCACAGGAGGGGGCCCACCATGCCGTATTAGGCTTACAGCGACGGAGCATGTGGTGGCCCTGACCTTTCACCGGCATGAAGTGGAGGGCCTGCCAGGCTTTGACACAAGTCCGGTCCCCGTGGTGCCAGGTAAGGTTTTTTTTTCTATCAGGTGTGTAGCATGTGTGGGGGAGGGGGTGAAAGGGAATATGTGCCAAGTGTGGATCCTCCAACCTGTGAATGGTTTGTGTCATCCACAGATGTGCAGGAGGGTGCAGGGCCATCTGGCCTGACCGCTCCAACCCCAGGACAGCAGCCTAATGAGGCCCCCCCAACAAGGCCACAGTCCGCGGAGGAGGTTTAAGAGGAGGAGGACGATCATGAGGAGGAGGACGATCATGAGGAGGAGGATAATCATGAGGAGGACGATCATGAGGAGGAGGAGTCAGGCACTGGACGAGTGGTTTGTGCGGACTCTTCCCCTCTGGCTGGCAGAAGCCTGCCCTCCCTAAGGGGGAGCCCCCCCCCTCCTCCCCCAACATGGCTCCCCTCACAAGGGCCTCCCCTTCTCCCCGCCCACAACCATCAGCTGGAGGCAGGATGTCATCCCAGAGCACCAGGGGGGCGCCCAATCTCCTGCCCGCCAGTCTGCGAAGGGACCAGGCCCTCCAGACCCGCCATCTGGGACAGCTCTGCCAGACTTTTGGGCGGGTGGAGGAGAGCCTGTCCTCCATGAAGGATACGCTGGGTAACCTGGACTCCCACTCCCGGGCTTTCACAACCTGCCTAAATGAACTGCAGACTACAGCAGCAGGCGTTGGGCAGGATGTGAGGGCCCTTACCCAGGCTATCCAGACCAACACGGCAACACTTGGTGCTTCCCTGGACAGAATTGCCGTGGCCTTGGAGGGCAGGCCGCCAGGTGGGCAGATATCAGGGGCTGCTCTTCCTTCCCCGGGTTTACCCCTCCCCCATGAGTCTCCCCTGAGGGGCCGGGGCCGTGGCCGGGGGCGCCCCAGGCGTGGCTCACGCAGAGGGCAATACATTTTTTTTCCCCTTTTTTTTTTTTTTGGCTGACATTTTTGGCATTTTTTTTTTTTTTTTTGGCTGACATTTTTTTAAAATTTTGGGTTGTGCATGCTGTTTAAATGTGGGAGTGACATTCCTGCTGGAAAAGGGGTGTCATCCTCAATTTTGGTGGAGAAGGGTTCCCCAGGACCAGGGAGAAGTGATTCCCAGGTCCGTGTGAATGGTGTATGAATGTACAGTGACATAATTGGAGCCTTGACGTGGCGTTACTGCTCACCAGTCGTGCATGGTGGACTGGTGCCAATCCAATTTGATGAGGATGTGGGGTGTGTGTGCTAGGGACCACAGTGGTGTGCATGCATGCATTCTCATTGTGCCATGATTAATGTGTGTGTTTAACGTGCAAAGATGCCCAATATGAGCTGTCTCCTGACTGCTCTTCCCTCAGAAGACAGGGTATCCTCGGTTAGGGGTTGATTGTCTGGTTGGGGGGTCAGGTCATCACTTAGCTCAACCTGCAGGCCCTTCCTCACTGCGAGATTGTGCAGCATGCAACATGCAACGATGATATGGCACACGAAGTTTGGGGAATACAACAGTGTACCCCCAGACTTATCCAGGCATCGGAAACGTGACTTCAGGAGGCCAAAGGTGCGCTCCACCACTGCTCGGGTTTTGATGTGTGCTTGATTGTATCTTTCCTCCCCTGGGGTTTGGGGGTTCCGGATAGGAGTCATGAGATGGGGTCCCAGTGCATATGCAGAGTCACCTGGAAGGGAAAAGACAGGAGAATGTTAGTCATGCATGTGCCACTTGTGAGGTGTGCATCACGGGAGGGGATAGTCATGCCTGACTCCCATGTCACTCACCAACCAGCCAGGTGTTCCCATACACGTTCTGATAGAATTCCATTCGGATGTGGCATTGATTGTAGATGTAGCTGTCATGGGTGGATCCGGGGTGTTTGGCACGGACGTGCCATATGAGTCCTTGGGCATCAACTATCACCTGTACGTTGATGGAGTGCCAATTCTTCCGATTGCGGTACATGTGCTCTGTCTCATGGGGGGGCTGGAGTGCCACATGTGTGCAATCAATGGCCCCGATGGTGCGTGGGAATCTGGCAATTCTGTAGAAATCTGTCATTGCCTTCAGCCGCAGGTCCTCAGTGGTGGGTTTGATGATTAGGTTGGCCAAGCGTGTGAGGATTGCTGGGACAACCTGGTGCACACATCTGCTCATGGAGGATTGTGACATCCCAGCCACCACTTCACTTGTACGCTGAAAAGAGCCACTGGCAAGGAAATGGAGTGTTGCCAGTACCTTGACCAGTGGCTGCACTGGATGTGAGCGTTGTGTTGGGCTGGTGATGTCCTCCTGCAGGCTTGTGGTTAATTCCAGGATGGCATGAGGGGGGAATCTGAAGATGCGATACACCTCAGAATCACTCATGCCAAAGATGTCTATGCGTGTGCGGTATACCCTCTCCCGTGCCATCCTCCGTGCCCTCCTCCTTCTTTGGTCATCTAACTTCACTAGTGCAGCTATGAGCGACGATGCCCCTGGCATGTTGGCAGTCAAATTGTAGTGCAACACGTGTGTGTGGTCTGCTCCTCAGTAACGGTGTTGCTTTCTGTGAGATGTAGACGTTTTTTCAAAATTTAGACCAGCTTTTATGTGCTCTAACTTTAGACAGGACATTTTGCTGTTGCGCACATCGCGTAGCCTGCGCAGCAACTGCGTTTTTTTGTGGATCCCCGCAACTCCCTCATTAGCATATTTGACTAGCAAATCAATGGTGTGTCTAGCGCATTTTTGCGCGGACGGATGCGTCTGTCTAACGAAATTACGCCGGACAAAAAAAAGTAGATTTCTGGCGTAAATCGTTTTCTGAATCGCGCGCATCTAAACGCACGCGCACATTTAGACTTACGCACGCGCAACACCAGTTGCGCAGGCGTAATCGCTCTGTGAATCTGGGCCATATAGCCTTCCTATGCATGTTAGGCCTAACAATATTTGCAACATATCCAAGGTCCAGCAAAGGGACCAGGTTCTCAATAAGTGGTTCTGTGCTTGATAATAACCACCCTGGCTATGAAGCAAAAAGAAGAGCCACCTAAATAAAACAGTGATATTCAGTAGAATAACTGGGAACTGGAGGTATTGGATCCTGTCTCTTTAACAAAAAGACTGCTGACAAGAATAGGTGCCTAGAAGTGGCTGTAACAGCTTTCAGTGTCCAACACTCTACACAAATGTAGAGAATTTTTTTGCCGAGAATTGTTCATGGCTATTGCCCCCTTATATATTCTTATTAGCTTTAATGATGATCTACGGCTTTTAGTACTGAATCACTGGCCAATCATAAGAATGGCATATGAACTTCCTCTGACTTAACTTCTTACATGTTTGTTTTTGGTCAGTGACTTTCAAAATTTATACCAACCAGCCAAACTGGTAACTATCAACTACTTCAAATAAGAGGGCAACAATCAATGGCAGTCATGTTCTCCAAACCTGAGAGGATCAACATGCAAAAAGTAAGTTTTAGCTCTACCACACTCTTCCTGCGCCCCTTGGGCTGAGGCTCTCTCACTTGTAGGTGTATGTGAAGAAATTGTGGCAGAGCTTTGGGGCTTAGAGTCTAAATTTTGCTTAGTGATTTATGGTTTGAGGGCTTCTATTGAGTTCAGGAAAAAAAAAAAAAGACAAAATTATCACTTCTCTTAGTGGAAATGTACGTTCTACACCAAAAATACCATAACATATCCTACCAGGTCTGTAAAACTCAAATTATTGGATTCTGACATGAAGAGGGTGCCTTCCACAAAACCTTTTAAATCAAAAAATGAATAAATAAAACTGGATCTTGCCTCAACACACTTTATCTTCCATCATATCAACATTGATAAGTGTGACGCATTACCAGGAATTAGGCAGTTCCTGACAGGCATTGTTACAAATTCCTTTATTAATACTTTCCTAAAACATATCCCAAACAAACAATAAATGATGGACAGTTAAAAAACTTGACACAGTGTAAATGTCTTCTATGTAAACCAGTTATATATATTCAAATTGGTATGTGTATATAAAACAATAACCAGAGCAGCCAGCATCATTGTGGGTATATCTCCAGATACAAAAAAACGCTAGTGGGCAGCAAATGGCAGTAATGGATTTGCCATGGTGTTTTAGTCACCAGTGGCCTCCCATGCAGGTAATCATTTTTTTTAAACTTTATTTCATTATTGAAACATTTTTTTTTTTTTTGTTTTTACAACACACACCATCAAGTAGTAAGAACATACCCCCAAAGTCCCACCCCCCCTCTCATTCTCCCACATCAGATTAATTAAAAATAGAAGAGATCTACAGTTAAGGCCTTGGAGGTTTCCTGAGTGGGGATGTCTACGTGTCTATAACCCTGTCTAGTTCTTCTTTTGGCACTGTCATCCTAAACCAGGGGTGTCAAACTGGCGGCCCTCCAGCTGTTCCGAAACTACAAGTCCCATCATGCCTCTGCCTGTGGGAGTCATGCTTGTAACTGTTAGCCTTGCAATGCCTCATGGGACTTGTAGTTTTGCAACAGCTGGAGGGCCGCCAGTTTGACACCCCTGTCCTAAACCAACCGTTATCACTTACCACCATCCAAGTCGCCCACTCATCCATCCTTTTCACTCTCCTTTATCTTAGTTTCTGTTGGGTCACCTTCATCGTGTGAGTTCTACAATACCCTGTTTGTTATTTATATGTTAATCCCTCTTGCTTCCCAACAGGGTTTCCAGATGTAATTGTATTTCTTTAGTCCCCCTTGCTGCACATATTCCGATTTCTCCTTGAGAATTACCACATTCACATTATTTACTCATTCGCTGCTGGATGGAGGTAGTGCCGACTGCCATCTCAGGGTGATCAACTTCCTGGCCTGAAATAGGCATCTCAGAACCGCGACCTGGGTGTTTCCTGGGTTGCCCACTCCTTCTACTAATCCCAGGAAACATAGCTTTGCTTCCAACTCTGTAGAGGTTCCAAACACCCAGTCGATAATTCCTATTACCTCCCTCCAGTAGTGACTTCGGGCATCTCCAGAACATATGGATCAAGTCCCCCTCTATATCCCCACACCTGGGACAACTTGCATCCGGTCTCCGGCCAAACTATAAAAGGTTACATGGAGTGTAAAGCCTCGTACACACGATCAGTCCATCCGATGAGAACGGTCTGAAGGACCATTGTCATTGGTTCACCGATGAAGCTGACTGATGGTCTGATGTGCCTACACACCATCGGTTAAAAAAACGATCGTGTTAGAACGCGGTGACGTTTACATGTTTTTACACAACGACGTGCTGAAAAAAACGACGTTCAATGCTTTCAAGCATGCGTCGACTTGGAGCAAGTTCAAGGATTCTATTCCACTGTATTTCAGATATATTTCCCACATCTTGTTCCCACTTCCTCGTGTACCTAGAGCCCTCTTTTCCTCCCAATCTCCCCTTTATTATATGTAAAAATATCGTTGACATAAGGCATTAATTATCTTTTGGAGTGTAGTAATGATATCAGCTATAACTCCGGTATAATTTTCTTAGAGCCGGTATCTCTTGGGCTTACCGTTTCCGCTGGCCTACCCGAGAAATGATTTGATAGTGTGGCTGGCTGCTTCCACAGGCGATTAAAGAGTAAATCCTCTTTGATTGCCTCTATAGCCTTGGAGGACCGGAGTGGCGTCATTACATAATTTTCAGGTCTAGGCGGAAAGTAAAACACATTTTTTTAGTCTTTTCCTTTTAAAGGTAAAGAAGAGATTTGAATCAAAAAGGGCTGGCAACTCGGATGCTCTTGAATAAAAGTCCTTCATTGGTTACATGCATTGCTTTGATAAAGGCTTCTTAGCCAAAATGCATCAGAATATAGCCTGTACCCGTGTACCCATGTAACCAATATAGGACTTTTATTCAAGAGCATCTGAGTTGCCAGCCCTTTTTGATTCAAATATTGTATTTATGGGGCCTGAACAGCCTCGCTAGAGCACTGGATCACAGTTTGTGGACTTTTATTTTGGCAGTGGAGCTGGGGTAACATTTTGTTTCTCTAAAGAAAAGATTTGAGGTCTTTTGACCCAAGATCTCTCCATAAAGAGGATCTGTCATCCTCATTTCTTTTACAAGAGATGTCTACATTCCTTGTAATAAAAATAATGATACAATTTTTTTTAAGGGACAGTGTAAAAAAATAAGTTAAATAATTAAGAAAAAACAAAACAATTGAAAGTGCCCCATCCCTCTGTGCTTTCGTGCAATAGCAAATGCATACGTAAGTCACGCGTGCATATGTAAACGGTATTTGCACCACACATGTAAGTCTATGGACGCCGAGTGTCTGACACGGGAGCGTGCCCTCAAGGTAACCCCCTAGGGAGAAAGCTTCCCAGAGGGGGTTAGCTATTGCGGGGAGGAGCCAAGATAGCCCTAGAAGATGTGGATCGGGGCCACTCTGTGCAAAACAAAATGCACAGTGGAGGTAAGTATAAGTTTTAAAAAAAATTTTTATTAACCTTTAGTACCACTTTAAACTTGAATTAAGTAATTACATATATAGTCCACTTATACTTCTCATATCCCCTGCTGGTGTTCTGAAATTGTGGGGTTCATAGATGAGGATAAACCTTTTTAACTACTTAACAGTATTGTGGAACAAGATTGGGGGTGTGTCTGACCAAGTCTGTTATGTTACAAAGTGCTCTAGGCAGTATTTTCAACAAACTATGTGTGACAGGAAGTCAGGTAAATCTGTGTGTGTTGTCACAGACGGGAGATACACTTCTGCCTTGTTTAGACAATACACCAATTACTATTAGGCGTCGGCTGCAGAAATAGCCAGAAAGGTTTAGGGCGTTGGAAAACTTCAGCTGTTCAGAATGAGGTAATTAAGGCCTCTATAAATCATCCAAAAGGATGAGTATTGATGGCTGCTTCCTGAGGCCTTTGAGTGAAGGAGAGCAGTGACTTCTGAAGAGGTGAGGTGCTTGTAGATATTTCTGTGTGATAAATATCAAAGAGACTTTTGTTTTCTGCTGTAGGACCAGCAGTGTCTGCCCAGCAGTAGGCTGTGCCAGACTCCATAGGTAGGTTCCTGTGTTGGGAAGGTAGACGCCCCAAGTGGCAAGGGTTTTTTTTGTGTTTTGTTTTGTTTATGCTGTTTTAATGCTTGCACTTGTATCCAGCAATATGGAAAAATAAACCATATCATTTGTTTTCAACCATCCTCAACTGCGTTTTTGTACAGTTCAGCCTGTAGTGAACCCATCCAGGGGGTCACACACACTCGCTACCGAGCTAATCCCTCACACATGGTGGAGTGCCGCGGGCGGTTACAGTTAAACCCAAAATGGAGGAGATACTAAAACAGCTGGCTATAGCAAATGCAAAGCAACAGCAGACGAATGCAGCTTTGCAGCGGAGCCTTGCAGCTCAACAACAGGCTCACCAAGAGAGCCTTGCAGCTCACCAAGAGAGCATGGCAGCTCAACAACAGGTTTACCAAGAGAGCATTGCAGCTCAACAACAGGCTCACCAAGAGAGCCTTGCAGCTCAGCGAGAGATTGCAGGCTTGGAACAGAGACACCAGCAGCAAATGGAGGCCATCATGAAACAGCTTCAGAGACAGCAGACCGAGGCTGGGAGTCAGGCCAGTAACATATCGACTTTTCGGGTAAGCCACTTATTGCCAAAGATGACTGCAGATGATGACCCTGAGATGTTTCTGATAACGTTTGAGAGAACAGCGGAAAAAGAGAGTTGGCCTAAAGAACAGTGGGCTGGACTAGCGGCCCCCCTATTATCTGGAGAAGACCACAAGGCATATTTTGATTTGGAGTTTGCAGATGCAAAAAACTATGATCGGTTAAAAGAGGAAATATTGGCACGTTTTGGTGTAACCCTGGATGTCTGTGCTCAGCGGGTCCATAATTGGAGTTATCAGCTGAGGAAGCCACCTCGGTCGCAGATGTATGACCTCATTCATTTGGCTAGGAAATGGCTGCAGCCAGAAACTCTGTCCGGACCAAAAATTTTGAAACGAGTAGTCATGGACAAATTTCTTAGGTCTCTGCCTAACACCCTACAGAAATGGGTAAGCCATGGTGGTCCGGAAACTGCACACAAACTAGTAGACCTGGTCGAAAGGTACCTAGCAACAGAGAATTTGTCCTCCTCACCCAGAGACCCACAGACTTTTCACCCCAAGACCAGACCTTCCCCACCTATAGGTAAGACTGCATCAAGGGATGGGGGTGGAAAGAAGGACCAAAGAGCAACTAGAGGTATTATCGGGACTACTGCTAATGTTTGGCGAGAACGGCCTGGAAGACCCATCCCACAGGAGAGGACCAGAAGGTTGATTTGTTTCCTTTGCCGGGAAGAGGGACATGTAGCAGCCGTTTGCCCAGCGGTTGATGAACCCATGCAGTGTGACTTTCTGACAGAGAGACGACAGTCCGTCTTTGCAACCACATGCACTGCAGTAAAGGGGAATGAATAACCTTTATGTAGAATGTGCTTAGATGGTAAAGATGTTGTGGTATTGTTGGATTCAGGTAGCCTGGTCACCTTAGTGAAAAGTGATCTAGTGGTGGGAAAAACCTTACATCCTAGGAAAATGGCTGTAGTTTGTGTACATGGGGACACTCGAGAATATCCGGTGACTACGGTTTCCTTTGAAACGTCCCTTGGTAACTTGTGTCACCAAGTGGGTTTAGTTCCCCACCTGCCACATGATGCCATTGTAGGAAGGGATTTGTCAAAGTTCTGGGAGCTCTGGGATTGCCCAGATTCCCCAGTAAGTGGTTCTTCTGAGCCTGAAACATCTACTCCAGAATCCTCTAACTGTGAGGATTCTCCTGAGTTTCCCTTCTCAGTCTTAGCAGGGGAAACACCAGTCCCTAGGGAGGAGCCTGTTACCTTTAGAAGAGGAACAGCGGGTGATAGGGTTTGATGACCTTGAGGTGCACAGAGAAAATGGTATCACTGAGCAATTGAGGGACCCCACATTGCTACGAGCCTGGGAGAATGTAGTGAAGATAGATGGGGAGTTAGTTAACCCTGATGAGAGGGTTTCCCCCCCTTACTTCATTATTGAAAGGGACCTGTTATATCGAGTGTCAAAGGTTAGAGGAGACCATTGAGCAACTGGTAGTGCCTAAACCGTACCGCAAGATGGTTTTGGAACTGGCCCATGGGCACATTCTTGGGGGACATTTGGGAGCAGAAAAAACCCGGGAGAGAATCACCCAGAGGTTTTATTGGCCTGGGATCACTAAGGAAGTGGAATTGTACTGCTCTTCCTGTCCAGTGTGTCAGATTACTGCACCCATGCCACATTTCCGCAGTCCGTTGGTACCCCTGCCCATTATCGAGGTCCCTTTTGAGAGGATCGCCATGGACTTGGTTGGCCCCTTACTGAAGTCCACTAGAGGGCACCAGCACATCTTGGTAATAATGCCACCCGTTACTCAGAAGTGATTCCTCTCCGAAAAACACCTCTGCTAAAACCATTGCCAAAGAGTTATTTCAGGTTTTCAGCCGTGTGGGTCTTCCTAAGGAAGTCCTAACTGATCAGGGCACCCCGTTTATGTCTAGGGTGACTAGAGAACTTTGTAAACTCCTAAAAGTGACCCAATTACGTACATCAGTATATCACCCTCAAACAGACGGGTTAGTGGAAAGATTTAATAAAACTTTAAAACAAATGTTGAGGAAGGTGGTGGATAAAGATGGAAAGAACTGGGATTATCTGCTCCCTTATCTGATGTTTGCCATAAGAGAGGTTCCCCAATCGTCCACAGGGTTCTTTCCGTTTGAGCTACTGTATGGGGCCCCCCTGTATGGCTACCCCCAGGGCCTGCTGTACATTGCCAGGGAAACGTGGGAAAGTGAGAGTTCCCCTCATCGAAGTGTGATTGAACATGTGGCACAAATGCAAGATAGAATTGCCCAAGTGATGCCGATTGTGAAGGCACATTTAGTCCAAGCCCAGTTGGCTCAACAGAGGATTTACAATTGTGGGGCCCAGGTCCGTTCCTTTGCACCTGGTGATAGGGTGTTGGTCCCCACGGTCGAAAGTAAATTCCTAGCCAAATGGCAGGGTCCTTATGAAGTGTTGGAGAAAATGGGGGTGGTGAATTATAAAATTAGCCAACCGGGAAAAAATTAAATCGCGCTACCACAAATAGAATAAAATATAAATATATAAATGACCACAAATCAATAAGTGAGTAAACACAAAATAAAGAAGGGTGACCTATGATGGCCGCTGGACAATAAACGATCACCTAATAAATATTATTAATGACGAAAACATATGGTGATGAAAATAAATGTCCCTCTGTTGAATTTCCAATTAATATATAAGAGAAAAAAAGTCAGTGAAAAAGTAAACACCGGTGCTCCTGAGTGACAACAAGTTGATAGAAGTGGTCAAAAAACAAAACAAGTGTATCCTCCACCAAGCTTATAGAGTAGTCTCTTACCAGAAACCAATGATCCCTAGTGACAAAGGATCAGATACAGCATATACGGAGTTTCACTCGCGTGATGTCAGACCGTCACTCCCGGTAAGAGCTGGTAGCCAGGAACGTGCAGCAGTATGGATGCCCAAAAACAATCAAATGCTCCACATAGTGTATTAAACTTAATAAAATTTATTAAAAAAGGGAATAAAATGCACTTACAATTATGCAATGAAAAAACGCCTTAAGAATTAATGTGCCGGCCGGAACTATAAGCTTGGTGGAGGATACACTTGTTTTGTTTTTTGACCACTTCTATCAACTTGTTGTGACTCAGGAGCACCGGTGTTTACTTTTTCACTGACTTTTTTTCTCTTATATATTAATTGGAAATTCAACAGAGGGACATTTATTTTCATCACCATATGTTTTCGTCATTAATAATATTTATTAGGTGATCGTTTATTGTCCAGCGGCCATCATAGGTCACCCTTCTTTATTTTGTGTTTACTCACTTATTGATTTGTGGTCATTTATATATTTATATTTTATTCTATTTGTGGCAGCGTGATTTAATTTTTTCTTATGTTCATTTCTTGTATTTATTGTTTACATGTAGATTGCAGCACCTGGGGTAGCACATTTTATTATGTTTTAGCTCCCTTCTCTTTTCTATGTAAGTTTTAGCGCAGTTATTTCCTTTTTTCCAGATATATCACGTGAACTTGTTGAAACCAAAGAGAGTCCTTGGTCGCTGAGACTACCCGATTTTCTGCTCCATTTAACCTGGCTGTCCCTGAAGAATTTGTGCTCTGTAATAGGGAGAAGTTTTCAGATTTGCCAGGTTGGGTCTCCGGGGTTGAACATGACATTATCACCACACCAGGGGAGAAGGTCAAGTTGAAGCCTTATAGAATCCCAGAAGCCTGGCGAGAGGCAATTCGCCAGGAAGTAAAAAAAAAAGGATTTTTAATAAACAGCTTACCTGTAAAATCCTTTTCTTGAAGTACATCACGGGACACAGAGCGCATAGCCATTACACTTGGATTATATGGGTACCTTCAGGTGTGGACACTGGTGTAATCAATTTCACAGGAAGTTTCCTCCCTATATAACCCCCTCCCACTGGGAGTGCTTCAGTTTTGTAGCAAGCAATTCCTCCGAGGTTACACAATGTTCCCCAAAAGAGGGGTGGGAGCTCTGTGTCCCGTGATGTACTTCAAGAAAAGGATTTTACAGGTAAGCTGTTTATTAAAAATCCTTTTTTCTTTATCGTACATCACGGGACACAGAGCGCATAGCCATTACACTTGGGATGTCCTAAAGCAATGCTCTATGAAGGGAGGGAGACCGTATGGCCAAGAATAGCCAAATAAAAACATTATCAGGAGAAAAAATAGCTCCACCAACAGAAAAACAAGGGGGCGTGAACCGGGCCAGAGGATTCTATACTGCTGCCCGTAGGACCGCCTGCCCAAATGCTGCGTGCGTAGCCTTTGCGACGTCCAACTTATACAATTTAATAAACGTATGTACAGAAGACCAGGTTGCCGCTTTGCAAACCTGTGCCATAGAGATCTGATGGTGTGCCGCCCAAGAGGCACTCATGGCCCTCGTAGAATGGGCTTTAACTGATAAGGGAGGTGGAACGCGCTTCAGACCATAGGCCTGAAAAATCAGCTGCTTAATCCACCTAGCCAAGGAAGACTTTTTGGGGCCATCCGGAAGAAGAAAAGGCACATCTGTTTTCCGAATCTTCTCTGTAGCCCTGAGATAAACCCTCATGGCTCGGACCACGTCCAAAGTATGAAGCAGTCTTTCCTCTCTGGACTGGGGAGTAGGAAAGAAGGATGGTAGGTCCTGATTCAAGTGAAAACTGGATATGACCTTAGGAAGGAAAAAAGGTTGAGGCCGCAGAACCACTCTGACCTTATGCCGAATCAGGTACGGTTCCCTGCAAGACAAGGCTGCCAGCTCGGAGACACTTCTGGCCGAAGCCATAGCCACCAAGAAAACCGACTTTCGGGTTAGCAGCACAAGAGGGATTTCTATCAGAGGTTCAAACGGTTGTCTTTGTAAAGCTGACAAGACGAGTTTTAAATTCCAGGGGCAGAGGGGAGCTCTAATAGGGGGATTTACATGCAAGACCCCCTGCAAGAAGGTTTTCACAAGCGAATGCGCGGCCAAAGGCCTTTGAAACCATATCGATAAGGCAGACACCTGCCCCTTTAGAGTACTAAGAGCTAATCCCTTATCAACGCCAACCTGGAGGAATCGCAAGATCCTGTCGATAAAACTTACGAGGGTGCCCTCTTTGAGACTCGCATCACTCCCCATAGGTCCTCCAGACTCTGTAATAGATATTTCTAGAGACTGGTTTCCTAGCCAGAATCAACGTAGATATGATCTGGGCTGAGAGGCCTCTGCCCTTAAGAATTAGGGATTCAGCCGCCAAGCCATCGAATCTAGCTGCTGTGAAGCAGGGTGGCATATCGTGCCCTGAGATAACAGGTCTGGGCGCAGGGGGAGTGGCCCCGGTGCCCCCACTGACATCCTCACGATGGGCGCGTACCAAGCCCTCCTGGACCCGGCTGGGGCCACCAGGATCACAGGCCTGCGCTCCACCCTGATCCTTCGTAGAAGGCGAGGAATCATCTGCAGTGGAGGGAACGCCTACAGGAGAGACAACTGGTGCCAGGGGCAAACCAACGCATTGGTCCCGTAGGCCGAGGGATCCCTGGCTCAGGATACGAATTTGTCCAATTCCTTGTTGACTCTCGTTGCCATGATGTCTACATCGGGAACTCCGAATCCTTGGCAAATGTCTTGGAATACCTGGGGGTGAAGAGACCAATCCCCCGGGAGCAACTGTTGAAGATTCAAAACTCTGCTTGAGAATTGTCTATCCCTGGGATGAACACTGCCGAGATGCAGGGTACATGGGCTTCGGCCCATGAGAAAATCAGGTTTACTTCCCTTTGAGCCACTAGGCTCCTTGTGCCCCCTTGGTGGTTTATGTATGCCACCGCCGTGGCATTGTCGGACTGTACCCTTACTGGTAGACCCTGAAGGGGGAGAGTCCAAACGACCAGGGCCAACCGAGCAGCTCTGATCTGTAGGATATTAATGGGAAGCAGTCTTTTTGCCTCCTATCCCTGTCCCTGCTGGGTCAGTCTTCCTAAAATTTTCCATGTGATGGGGCAAAAGGATTTCCCCTTTGCCAAATATTGAGGGACCAGCCACCAGAACAGGCTGCGCCGGACCCCTGAGAGAATTAACGGACTAGTGCCTGCATGGACTTGTTTCAAGCAGAGAGAATGGCTGCCTGGAGAACTCTGGTATGGATCTGGGCATAGGGCACTGCTTCGAAGGCGGCCACCCTCTTCCTCAGCAGTCGTATGCCTAGGCGAATAGTCGGCCTCTTCTTGCCTAAGACTATTTGAACTGTTTGAGTCAATGACCTGACTTTTGCTTGAGGAAAAAATATCCTCTGGCCGACTGTATCTAGCCGAAGGCCTAGAATTCTAACTGTTTTGTGGGTTGCAACCTCGATTTTTCTTGGTTCAAAATCCACCCAAACTCCTCTAGATGCCGAACTGTGCGGACTACTGCATGATTGAGGTTGGAAGCTGATCTGTCGATAAGCAGGAGATCGTCCAGGTATACCAGGACCAAAATGCCTTCTGTCCTTAGGACGGCCAGCACCGGGGCTAACACCTTTGTGGATACCTGCGGAGCTGTTGCCAACCCGAAAGGAAGGGCTACAAACTGGTAATGACGGTGATCTATCATAAAATGAAGAAACTTGTGATGTGCCGGGTAGATTGGCATGTGCAGATAAGCATCCTTTATGTCTATAGATGCTAGAAAGTCGTCATGATGTAGGCTGGCTGCCACCGAACGTATGGATTCCATACGAAAGGTCTACATCTTAGAAAGTAATTTAGGCGTTTGAGGTCTAAGATAAGCCTGACGTCACCATAGGGTATTTATAAAAAAGGTTGGAATAGAATCCCAGACCCCATTCCTGGGTTGGTACTTCTACAATTACTCCTTGGAGCCAGAGGCGATTCAATGCCTTTACGAGAGAGGCCCTCTTTAATGGGCCGCTTGGAAGACTTTGACCCCCGAAAATGAGGAGGGGGGACTTCTCGAAACTCTAGTTTGTAGCCCGTGGCTACCACGAACCGAACCCAAGAGTCGGGAATTCTGGCTTTCGACACTTCGGAGAAAAACCAAAGTCTTCCGCCCACCCAAGAGAGTGGGGGCGCCCCTTCATGAATCTGACTTGATGACAGGTTTAGCCGGCTTGCGAGACCATGGCCTCTTGTTTGCCGCGGCTTGTCCCTGTGGGCGGCTATTAAATGTTGAACGCCCGGGAGGCCGTCGATACTGATGGGAAGCTGAAGGGGCCGAGCCAGTAAAAGGCCCGTCGCTTAAACGCGGGCCCGCGCGGTCTTTTCTTGACCGGTAAGGAAAAACTTTAACCACTAGATATGGTTTGGATATATTTATCTAGGTCTTCACCGAATAGTCTTCCACCCTGAAAGGGAAATCCTGCTAAAAGTTTTTTGCAGGGTGCCTCTGCTGATCAGTTCTTTAGCCACAAAAGACGACGCATATGAACCAACCGCAGAGATAGACGGGACGCCCGTTGAACGGAGTCCTTAATAGCATCTATTGCAAAGCAGAGAGCCCTTGGGAGGTCTGCTAATTCATGAGTCTGCTGAGCCGGCATGTCCTTTTAACAACTGTTTCTTTAAAGCCTGACAAACGCCAATGGCTGCCACTGCTGGCTGAACCACGGCACCTACTGTGGTAAACGAAGCCTTCAGTAGGGTCTCCAATTTTTTGTCGGCCGGATCTCTGAACATCTGGACATTTCCAACCGGACAGGTCAGGGATTTATTCACGCAGGAAATGGCCGCGTCCACAGTAGGGAGTGCCTTCTTTTTTTGGAAATTTTTCTTCCATAGGATAGAAAATAGTGAACCTTTTAGGAGGGAAAAAGATCCTATCAGGTCGAGCCCAATCCTGAACAAAACACGCTCTCCAGAAGGGGGTGAATTGGAAAAGACACCCAAGTTAATGGTGCCTTTAAAGAACCTAATGAGGATACTGCAGGGGCTAATAGTTCCGACACTGGAAGTTTTTTAAAAGCAGTGCGAACAATATCTGTCAGAGACTGGATCCACAGGCTCTCCGCTTGAGAAGCCGAAAAAATGTATCTAGAGTGGAACCCTCCATGTCTGACCCGTCGGGACTCTGGTCCGCTTGATCCCCTTGTGGGTCCTGTTCCTCCGGCGAGGAGACCCCGCATCTGAAAACACCAATCTAGGTGACGGGGATCTAGCCCGTTTGCCACCTGGCAAAGAGCGGGCAATCAAAGCCGTTAACCTTTCCTCTAGCCCACCCAGGGTGGTCGCTAGCATTTCTTCCGTTACGTAAACGGGAATAGGTGGATTGGGGACTTGTTCTTTGGCACCCTTTGCAGCCTTAGCTGGTCCTGATCCCTTGGGAGCCATTGCACAACCTTGAGACACCCCTGTAGCCAATACCCGACTGTTGTAGCTAGGAGTGAACAAATAAGAACAGGCTATGGAAACATTATTATTTTTTTTTTTTTTTAATTTTTCCACGCTCTAGAATGTGGCAATACCGAGGAAAACCTGTGAGTATTGCAACACCAATGCCCGTTAGCTGGAGCCCAAGGTAGACTCGGATGCTGCCGGATCTAAGGCTGAGTCCCTTTAAGAAAAAAAACCTTTTTTTTTTTTTTTTTTTCTTGGTCAAAGTGGACTTTAAGTCCAGACCTGAAGATCCACCAACCGCCACTAGGTGTCACTGCATGCCAAAAAAAAAAATGGCTCAGCTGCGCGCTCTGTGTCCTTTCTCCACCGCTCTCAGAAGGGAAAGACCAGCCGGCCCGCCCCCCCTATGCACGAGGACGCCATAAAAGACGGCGTGCACGCGCGCGCAAGCGCGCGCACACGCGCGCGCACCCTCCCCACGCTGAAATCAACATGGAGGAAGCAGGGAGCAGAGGAGAAGCATGGACCAACGCCAGCAGCTCAAACTGACACCAGGTAAGCACTAATTCTCAATGTAGTGCACACATAGAGGAAGCTGTCCCCATAGGCTTCCTAGGAAACAGGAGTTTCACCAGCATTCCCTCTTTATAGTACGTGGGGGCTGCAGTATTCATGCTAACAGGCAAATCTGGGGGGAGTAGCAAAATATATATCTTAAACAAGCATACATATATCTACATGTTATCTGGGTAAACATTAGTACATCCCATCCTGCCTCAAAAGACATAGTGGAGATAGTGGCTGATGCACAAGCATACCATTAGCCAACCCAGAACCCCCAGGGGGATACCTACTGTCGAACCAAGTTCCGCAGGTTCCCTCTTACCTGCTCCACGCCGCAGGGTATTGCAAACTGCAAGAGGCCCAGCCTTCCCCCATCTCCGTGGGTATTGTCTTGGACCTTCAGGGACCGGGGTCCTGTGTTTAAGGAACCCACACCCCTGGACCTATATAGCATCCTGGCATCAGTGGCGTTTAGTTCTTGGAAGAGACTAAGGCATTGGAGCCCAGAATCCAGCCCTCCAAGGAGAGGCATTATAGGCAAAACCCCACTCCAGCAGGGCCCGGGTACCGTACACCTTGGCTTTGAAGCACTTCGGACGGATCCGGCTAGCTATCCTGGGTCCCGAGACCTCCGAGGGACAGCTAGACGTGACCAACACCTAAGACACTGGCGAAAAAACTGAAGCACTCCCAGTGGGAGGGGGTTATATAGGGAGGAAACTTCCTGTGAAATTGATTACACCAGTGTCCACACCTGAAGGTACCCATATAACCCAAGTGTAATGGCTATGCGCTCTGTGTCCCGTGATGTACGATAAAGAAAAATGCTTGAGCTGGGGGTGATAGAAGAGTCAAATAGTGATTGGTCCAGTCCCATTGTCTTAGTGCCCAAACCAGATGGAAGTTGGCGGTTTTGTAATGACTTTCGCTGCCTGAATAAAATCACTAAGTTTGACACCTACCCTATGCCCCGCATAGATGAACTGATTGATCGTCTAGGCACTGCCCGGTACATGACGACGTTAGACCCGACGAAGGGTTATTGGCAAATTCCTCTCTCTGAGTCAGCCAGGGAAAAAAATGCATTTGTGACTCCAGACGGATTTTTCCAATATCGGAGGATGCCTTTTGGGTTACAGAATGCTCCCACCACATTTCAACGCACCATGGATAAGACCCTTCGGCCTCATCGAGCCTATGCTGCTGCATACCTCGATGACGTTGACGTTGTCATCCACAGTGAGGATTGGGAATCACACTTGCCAAAAGTTCAGGCTGTGTTGGATTCCATCTGGAAAGCCGTGTTGACAGCCAATCCAAAAAAATGTACCCTTGGGCTAGAAGAGGCGAAGTATCTGGGGTATACCAATGGGAGAGGTCTAATCAAGCCCCAAATAAACAAAGTTGAGGCTATTCAGGATTGGCCCCATCCCACCAACAAGGAACAGGTTTGTGCATTTTTGGGAATCGCGGGATATTATCGCCGCTTTATCCCCCATTTTGCCTCACAGGCTGCTCCCCTGACCAATTTGACCAAAGGGAAGGAGTCTGTCATGACCAAATGGACTCCCGAAGCAGAAGCAGCTTGTTAGGCTTTAAAACAGGCCTTATGTAGTCAGCCAGTTTTAAAATCGCCTGATTTCTCACGGGACTTTGTGATTTAGACAGATGCCTCAAATGTGGGGTTAGGAGCTGTACTGTCCCAGGTTATCAACGGGGAGGAACACCCTGTTATGTACCTTAGCCAAAAGTTGAAGGCCCATGAGGAGAATTATGCCACCATTGAGAAATTCTCTCCGGTACTACCTCGTGGGTAGACAGTTTGAACTGGTGACGGATCATGCCCCATTGAAGTGGATGGCACAGAACAAGGAGACCAATAGGAGAATAAATAGGTGGTTCCTGGTCCTTCAGGAATTTAGTTTTGTCGTAATGCATCGTCCCCGTGTTAAAATGGGGAATGCAGATGGGTTGTCCCGAGTGCATGCGTGCCTGGCAACCTGTGTCCCAACCCTAGGGTTGAAACAAGAGGGGGGGGTATGTGACAGGAAGTCAGGTAAATCTGTGTGTGTTGTCACAGATGGGAGATACATTTCTGCCTTGTTAAGACAATACACCAATTACTATTAGGCGTCGGCTGCAGAAATAGCCAGAAAGGTTTAGGGCGTTGGAAAACTTCAGCTGTTCAGAATGAGGTAATTAAGGCCTCTATAAATCATCCAATAGGATGACTATTGATGGCTACTTCCTGAGGCCTTTGAGTGAAGGAGAGCAGTGACTTCTGAAGAGGTGAGGTGCTTGTTGATATTTCTGTGTGATAAATATCAAAGAGACTTTTGTTTTCTGCTGTAGGACCAGCAGTGTCTGCCCGGCAGTAGGCTGTGCCAGATGCCTTAGGTAGGTTCCTGTGTTGGGAAGGTAGACACCCCAAGTGGCAAGGGTTTTTTTTGTGTTTTGTTTTGTTTATGCTGTTTTGATGCTTGTACTTGTATCCAGCAATATGGAAAAATAAACCATGTCATTTGTTTTCAACCATCCTCAACTGCCTTTTTGTACAGTTCAGCGTGTGAGCCCATCCAGGGGGTCACACACACCCGCTACCGAGCTAATCCCTCACATATGGTACCCACTGAGCTGCAGAGTTATATTTGGATGCACTTCAAAGTCCATACTATGAAAAGGGAGGTTGATAGTACAATGTATATCTGACTGAATAATCTTTTCTGTCATTCTGTCTGTAATTTCAATTGAGCTTAGTCCTACTACACGTAACATCCACGCATCATCATCATTACAAGGTGAAAGACTGAGCAGATCATGTGGCTAAAAATAGGTCTGGGGGGACAGCTACAGACTGAGGTAAGTATTGCAGCCAGATCTGCTTATTTTATTCTTTTGAAACCTCCAGGGGGACGTTTAAAAAAATAGCAGAGAATTGAGTTTTCATACAAGAGTGAACCAACATTTCCAAATTTCCCAAGCAACCAATAGGATTTCTGCCTTTATTTTGAGCTTGAAAAGTTATGAAATTTGAACTATCTACACTAGCCTGGGTAGAACAATTTACACTGTGGGGCTGCTAACAGGAAGGAGCCGTCCAGCTACTGCTGTTTATTCAATTGCTTCTGGCGTTGTTTCATTTGTGTTCTTGGTTTCAAGGAAGAAACACTATAAATAGTTTCCTCTGATTTAAAGGCATGAAGGTATACAGAGCCCCGTTGCTAAGTGATGACTAAGGAGCCCTGTATGTTGTTGGTGTAGGTTATTTTAACCTGATCACAATGTCACAAGCAAGTGTCACAATACAAACGTGTTGGCTGTTCTTTGTGCTTATTACAATTACACCGACATGTTCTAAGATCGAAAATAATACACTGTTTCCATGGCAGTTCCAGAACGTGGAGATATAGCTGTCATAATATACAATGTAAAATTGCCTGTCAGTCTTCCTTACAGGAATGCTATACATATAAATGCTGCATTGTATTGGGAAAAAGGTAAACCTACAATGCCGTGGTGGTCAGATGAGACATGCAGGTTAGCTTATTTCAACTAAAGGCAAAACCTATTTTTTTATTTTTTATTTTGGATAGAGTAAGGGAGGGTAACAAATTCTGACGATTTCTTCTCACTTCCTGTCCCATAGCCAAAACAGGAAGTGAGAGGAAATCTCTTCAAAGTGAGGCAATTCCTGGTTGTCACCAGAACGATTGTTCGCAATATAGGATTTCCTCTCTATTCCTGTTCTAGTGACAAACCAAAATTTGAGATTTTCTTACATTTCTACTCTCGGACTAGGTTCACACTTATGCAAATTAGATGCAGGTTTTTCTCATCCAATTCACATGACAGGAGGCTGTGACCGGCTCTCAATGGAGCCAGCTCAGACATCTCCAGAGCGGATTGCACAGGGGTCCTGTGTGTCTTTGGCTCTGTTTCAGGCTTGAATTCAGGCAAAAATTCAGGCCTAATTTGTCCCTGAAACGGAGAACAGGGATGCACTGGACCCCTGCTGTGAGCCTCATACAAATTGAGTGTGAACCCAGCCCCCCAGTTATAATAGTGTAGCGCCCATGTACTTTCAAGTACGGACACTGTTCAAATTTAGAGGGGGATGAGAGAGTTACACAGCTCTCATCCATATGATTTATGTTAGTTTAGTGCTGTTGTGTCATCCTGTGTTCCAAAGGTACCTTACCACCTTGGAACGACAGGTGGCAGCAGTGGAGACCAGCGAGAGCGCCTTCTTGCCAGCAGCCAATCAGAGGAGGTTTTCCCTCACGGGGCATGCTGGGGAAGGATACTTCTTTAGGGCTCATCTTGGCGGGAGTTTGAGGTTGGATCCGGGTGCGGCACCCACCTTTAGGGTGTGCGCACATCACAGGCCCCGACGTTATGGCCTACCAGGCCGGGGCACACGTGCTACGCGGAGCCCCTGACTCTGGGCCCTCCTGGCCCGGAGCAACTAAAGCTGCAGAGAGGCCCCAGTGACTTACTGGGTCCTCACTTCTATGAGAAGATTCCAAGAGTTGCGCTGTTCGGTGGGGAGTCAGTCTGAGGAGAGCCTGAAGGCAGGCGGTCCAATAAGGCCCAGACAAGCCATCGGGGATCAAGGTGACCGAACACTGGGAGTTTGTTCTATGGCAACCTGTCAGTCGATCACCCAAAATCAGGACCTACCTGAAGACAATTCAGGCAAACTACTTTACTGAGAAGGAATCGCTCCACCAAGTTACATTCCAGAGCAAGGGCTTGTGGCAGAGGTACCTCTACTATCATACTGAGCCAAGTCTGTGGCAGAGGCTTGTTTCCTTCTCAGGATTCCGAGTGATATTCCGGCTCCCAGTTCTGTAAGAGATACTGTCCGGGTACACTACACCCACTCCGGCTGGAGTGGCGACGACGCAAAGGTATCATTGAAGCAGGACTGCTTTTGTACATAGTTAAGGCCTGAGCCTGCAACTTCTTCTTTCACCACCTTCCTCTCTTCACCTAAAGTTACCTGTTGCCGTGTTGGGCACAAGAATAAAAGCACAGAAAACGACACCTTGCTGTTTGGACATTCTATTATTGCTCACACCATCTACTTTTCATCATACCCCTAGACATGCTACAGAGGTACCACGCCGGTCCCAAATCTAACCAGCGGCTCCTTCGGGGGTAGCGCTACAATAGTAAACAGACAACGGGTGCCTTTCTATCCAAAACTTAAAATTGCCTTTAGCTTAGGTTCATATTAAAGTGATTTGGCATGTGATTTGGCATGTCAATTTGCATGCCAAATTGGTGGCTATTGCCGGCAACGGAACCGTCCGAATCGGTCCAACGCTGTCTTTGCTGCGCCGTACTGATTTCCAAAATAAGTTTCTGCCCTACTTTTAGCGACTTGGGGGTGGGATTTGTATAGACATAGGACTTTTGTTCCGAAGGGCATTGGCCAGGAACTTGTCTTGCATACAAACGGCAAAGAATTGTCGGCCAAAAAACACGAAACATGTTTTTTTAGCTCTTTAGCGCCACCCTTTAGGCAACTTCTGCTAATGTTGTGTTATGGTGAGCATTGCTTGTGAGCATGCATGTTTGTACTTTGGGGTTTTGTCCAAAGGACTTCTGTACACACGATCGGATAATCCGCCAACACCGATTTGTTGAATTTTAAAGCATGCTATCCCACATTTGTCCGCGGAAAATCTGTCAACAATTGTCCGATGGAGCATAAAAACGGTCGGATTTTCCGACAATAGCCTGTCGTCACACAATTCCCATCGGAAAATCCGATTGTGTGTATGAGGCTTTAGTCACATAGCAATAGAAGGAGATCATTCTGGAGTTTATTATGTGCTGCAGAAGAGCAGATAAGGATCACAGAGTGCGCGCTACAATTGTAATATCTTCACGGTCATTTAACAGCATACAAGATCCATGGACACACTGCGCTTTTATTTCATTTGCCAAGCAGAAATTGTATTAAACAAGTTGTGACTCACTATTTACTGAACATAAACCATGCTATAAAATGTATTGGGGCACTTCTGTCATTTACTCTTTGGGCAACACATGCATATGCGATACTGCATTACACTGCCAGCATCTACTTCCCTTAAGTCAGCTACGGTGATGACACCGTTTTCTCTAGGGAAACCTTTCCAGAGAGATACATGCTAGATGGCATTGCTAACTTCTTATTCTGGAAATTCTAGCTGCCTGGCTGTTTTACTGAACTGTTGCTACAGTATATCGAGTCACTGACCTAGAACAAGTATGCAGGTAAGGTCAGCCCCCCTATTTCCCTTAGGAACAGCTTATTTTAACCACTTGACCACTTGGGACTTAAACCCCCTTAATAACCAGACCAATTTTCAGCTTTCGGTGCTCTCACATTTTGAATGACAATTACTCAGTCATACAACACTGTAACCAAATGAAATTTTTGTCCTTTTTTCCCCACAAATAGAGCTTTCTTTTGATGGTATTTGATCACCTCTGTGGTTTTTATTTTTTTAGCTATAAATGAAAAAAGAACAAAAATTTGGTAAAAAAATTACGCGCGCGTGGGGAACAAGGAAAGGGGCGGCTGCAAAAAATTACCTAGAACCCCAAACAACATATATATATATTTTTTTAACACCTTAGAGAATAAAATAGCAGTCGTTGCAATACTTTTTGTCACACCGTATTTGCGCAGTGGTCTTACAAGCGCACTTTTAAGATATATATGTCTGCAGTGTTTTAGTCAGGTGTGAAAAATGCTGTAAATGAAGAATGCTTTCAGAAATAGAAGTGTTAATAGTTTATTTTTTATCAATTTTTTTTTATCAATTTTTATCAATTAACAAAATGGAAAAAACAAAATTTGGTGTGACCACCCTTTCCCTTCAAAACGACATCAATTCTTCTGGGCACACAGTTTTTGAAGGAACTTTTTGAAGTTTATTCCAAAATTGGAGAAATAACCACAGATCTTCTGTGGATGTAGACTGCCTCTAATCCTTCTGTCTCTTCATGTAATCCCAGACAGACTCCACAATTTCAAGATCAAGGCTCTGTGGGGCCAAACCATCACTGCCAGGACTCCTTGTTCTTCCTAGCATTGAAGACAGCTCTTCATGACTTTGGCTGTATTTTTGGGGCTGTTTTGCTGCAGAATACATTTGAGGCCAATCACATGCCTCCCTAATGGTATGACATGATGGATACGTCTCTGCCTGTATTTCTCAGCATTGAGGACACCATTGATCCTGACCAAATCCCCAACTTAATTTGCAGAAATGCAGCCCCATGCAACCTCCACCTACAGACCAGGGCCGATCCTACCTGGGGTGCAGAGGGTGCAGTGCACCCAGGCGCCACAGAGCTAAGGGCGCTGAAGTGCTTCACTCAAATCCCTCTCCTTGTTTGTATAGCGCGGCGCCGGCGGCTCTCCCCGACGCCGCCACATGTGTCCTATACTGCTGTCAGTGCCCCCCCTTCCTCCTCCTGTTAGAGTTGTGTGAAGGTGTGTGAAGAATCCGTAGAACGGAGCGGCTGGCTGTCTCTGTGTGGGGAGACGCTAGCTGCTCAGTGACATCGCTGAGGGGGGCGGTTCATCATGCCTGACATTCTGCTCCTCTCTGTGTCATAAAAAAAACTCCTGTCTGCGGCGTTCTGTGATCCACCCGGGCGGCGCGGCTGCACACTGTCCCCTCTTATGCAGCCGCCGCCCAGGTGGATCACAGAACGCCGCGAACAGGAGTCCTCTTATGACACAGAGAGGAGCATGTGTTTGTATGTACTGTAATGGAGAGGGGGGGGGGGTTTGTCCCCGAGGTCTGCACTAACGAGGGGAGGGGGGGGGGTTGTCCTAGGGGGTCTGTACTAATAGGGGGGAGTTTGTACTAATGGAGGGGTTTGTCCTAGGGGTCTGTACTAATGGGGGGTTTGTCCTGGGTGGGTCTGTACTAATGGGGGGGGGGTTTGTCCTGGGGGTCTGTACTAATGGGGGGTTAGTCCTGGATGGGTCTGCACTAATGGGGTGGTTGGTCCTGGGGGGGTCTGTACTAATGGGGGGCTTGTCCTGGGGATATGCACTCATGGGGGGTTTATCCCAGGGGGTCAATACTAATGGGGGTTTATCCTGGGGGGTCTGTACTATTGGGGGGTTTGTTCTGGGGGGTCTGCACTAATGGGGTGGTTTGTCCTGGGCGTATGCACTAATGGGGTGGTCAGTACTAATTGGGGCGTTTGTCCTGGGGGTCTGTACTAATAGGGGGGTTTGTACTAATGGGGGGTTTTTCCTGGGGGGAGTCTATACTAATGGGGTTTTTTTCCTGGGGGGAGTCTATACTAATGGGTTTTTTTTCCTGTGGGTCAGTCATGGGGAGTTTGTACTAATGAGGGGGATTGGTTTGTCCTAGGGGTCTGTACTAATGGGGGGTTGTTCTGGGGCAGTCTTTAATACTGGAAGGGGGTCTGTACTAATGGGGGGTGTTTTGTCCTGGGGGGTATGTACTAATGGGGGATGTTTTGTCCTGGGGGTCTGTACTAATTGAAGGGGATGGTTTGTCCTGGGGGGTCTGTACTAATGGGGGGGGGGTGGTTTGTCCTGGGGGGGTCTGAACTGAGGGAGGGGGTTTATACTTAGTTAGGAGTCTGCACTGATGGAGGAGGTCTATACTTAGTGGAGGGGGTCTGTACTGAGGGGCAACTATAGGTGGAGGAAGGGGGGTGACACCATGTTTTACCTAAATGGGTGACAACATGCCTAGTGATGCCACTGCAGCTACGGGCTCATCATTCCTCCTTCCACTCCCTCTCCTCCTTCTCTTTGTGCGCAATGCTGTACTAGTGAGCGGCGCTTGCCAGCACAGCCACCCTTTATGTTTTTTCCCCGCCATTATATTGGCCAGGGAATAAAAAAAGGAGCAGAGAAGAGGATTGTGGGACTTGTAGTTCGAGGACTGGCAGCTCCACTGTAACAAAGAAGCTGCAGCCCACACGGCATGTTCAGCTGAATGGGAGAGAGAGCCAGGACCCCAGGAAAGCTTTCAGGGAAGTGCACCCAGGACTCCAGAGGGAGAGGACAATGCTGAGAGAACACCATCAGAGAGAGAACCCCGCTGCCCTGCGCCACCAGAGGCAAAGCCACACAGCCTAGTGCCATCCCTGGCGGAGAAAGGAAGAGTCATTGTCAGAATACAGATCTGGGCTCTACCCAGTGGAGTATCCATGGGCAATTCAGAGTGAGCTGACTCCTGATCAGAGGAACCATTGTTGCTGTATCGCTGGGTCAGGTGAGAGCCGATCAGCCATTATCTACTTATGCCAATAGGAACTGCAGTCTCTGACCATCTCCTGTATTATATCTGCAGTCTCTGACTGTCTCCTGTATTATTTCTCCAGTCCCTGACCGTCTCCTGTATTATTTCTCCAGTCCCTGACCGTCTCCTGTATTATATCTGCAGTCTCTGACTGTCTCCTGTATTATTTCTCCAGTCCCTGACCGTCTCCTGTATTATTTCTCCAGTCCCTGGCCGTCTCCTGTATTATTTCTCCAGTCCCTGACCGTCTCCTGTATTATTTCTCCAGTCCCTGACCGTCTCCTGTATTATTTCTCCAGTCCCTGACCGTCTCCTGTATTATTTCTCCAGTCCCTGACCGTCTCCTGTATTATTTCTCCAGTCCCTGACCGTCTCCTGTATTATTTCTCCAGTCACTGACTGTCTCCTGTAATATGTCTACACTCTGACCATCTCCTGTACTATAATTGCAGTCTCTGGCCATCTCTTGTATCATGTCTGCAGTCTCTGACCATCTCCTGTACTATGATTGCAGTCTCTGACCATCTCTTGTATCATGTCTACAGTCTCTGACCATCTCCTGTACTATGTTTTGGGACACTTTCTAACAGTATCAGAGAGGTTCCCCTCCAGGTCTCATTAGTGTACGCTCTTCCAGTATTTTCTTTATCGTGATCATGGGAGGATCCCAGGGCAACAAATACTTCTTAGAGGAGCATCTCTGTGTTTGAGTCATTGCCATAGAAACATTTGTAAAGGGGAGGAGTTGGTAAGATGACCACGCCCCCTTTGTGGGGGCGCCAGAATAATTTCTGCACCCAGGCGCCTGTGACCCTAGGATCGGCTCTGCTACAGACACTCGTTATTGTACCACTCTCCAGCCCTTCAGTGAACAAATTGCCTCCTGCTTCAGTTAAGTATTTACAAATTTGACTCATTAGTCCAGAGCACCTACTGCCATTCTTCTGCACCCCAGTTCCTATGTTTTCATGCATAGTTTAGTCATTTATTTCCATGCCGGTGCTATGGCTTTTTGGCCACAATTCTTCAATGAAGACCACTTCTGGCCAGACTTCTCTGGACAGTAGATGGGTGTAACCTGGTCCTACTGGTTTCTGCCAGTTCTGTGCTGATGGCAATGCTGGACATTTCGATGTCAAAGGGAAGTAAGCATGATGTAGCTTTCATTTGCTGCATTAAAGCATTTGTTACCCCAACACCTTATTTTTATGTGCCTGCTTACCATGTACTTGTATAAGAAAGTATCCTGTCCTCTTCGTATTGCTTCCATTGTGTGACATCTGTGGTGTTCCCACTAGCCCCCTAGCTTTCCTATTAAAAACTGACCACACAGTGGTACGTTCTCTAGCTATGCTGGGAACTCATCCTGCTCTCCTCCAATGATCAGACTTGTCCTGATACCCCCCCCCCCCGCTGCACAGCCATTCACTGGGAAACTCGGTGTGTTGCTGCTTCCCCTCCCCCAGCTCTTATGCAACTGAGAACACAGGGAATGTGATCACTTATAAAAAAAAAGTAAACAAGGTATTTTTTTTTTTTTATATATATCTATACAGAAATGTTTTGCCTTTGATTTCCATTTTAAAATGAACGAGTTGTTCTACAAGGTGATCATTTACAATCACTTTAAGTTTCCTTGACCAACCACTACGTCTATGGTCTTCAATGTTGCCTGATCAATAGTGTCCTCAATGCTGAGAAATACAGGAAGATACTTATGCATCATGCCATACCATCAGGGAGGCATGTGATTGGCCTAAAATGTATTCTGCAGCAGGACAATGACCCCAAACATACAGCTAATATCATTAGGAATTATCTTAAGCTTAAAGAATAAGTTCTGGAAGTGATGGTTTGGCCTCCACAGAAGAAGAAGAATTGATGCTTGTTCGAAGCCAAGGGGGAGTCCCACCAAATATTGATATGATTTAGATTTTATCTCTGTTCATTCACTTTGCATCTTGTACACACATGCAGTATGCATCATCATTTTCAGACAATTTTTAAGGCCATTTGTTAAATGTTTTTACAAGCATAAACACTCATTTCCCTTTTTTTTTTCAGGTATTTTCCAGCTATAGGCATATTTACTGTGAAATCAATAATCACCCTCCTCCTGCATCTGCTTCCTGGTTTAGTCAATCTTTAGATCCCTTTTGTTTAACAGTCAAACTGGAGAACTTTTCAGCGGCTGCAGTCAATCAGCTGGAACTGCTGATCAGTGTATTCTGACAGTGAAGAGTCCCACTGCCACAATACAATGTCCTAGCAGGAAAGATTCTTCCATCCACCTTGTTTGTGTGGATGCCTGGAGAAAACATTTTTTTTTTTCGTTCAGCTGCAGAATTTCCCACCTGTTGGAAAGAATTTGGACATGAACCAGTGAGCTGGTAAAGATACATAATTGCAGTCAATTGCCACGTGTCCGAAAATATCTGAGCTGGCAGAAACAGCTGCTGTCGTCTTTGCTTAATCTGTCCTTACAGAACTTTTTGCACACACCTAACATTTCAGATGCAAGAATCTGCTTTTTTTTTCACCTGAATTTGCAGATTAGCCATGTTCTTCAGTGTGACTGAGCCCTTAAGCTGCCATTGTTAAAAAATAGCTGATGACATTTGCTGACTTTCTCATTTCCAGGACAGGATGCAGAAAATCCATTTCTCTTGCATGAATATACTCAGTGCTCATGTACTTGCTTCCTTTGCTGGGTATAGGTATCCTTTAAAATTTTCCATTTTGGTTTGATGATCTGAACTGGAAAAAAGCAGAATAATTATTTTTCCATTAACTTTTAGGTATCTAGCAACCCCTCAATCCTTGGCTAGTCTGCACTTTGCATTCGTTGTTGGAAAATCAACGGCAAGCTATATTATCTGAGACAGTTGCTCTGTCATATGGGAAGTTTTGAACAATGCGGTTATGATTAACAAAAAAAAGGCAATGTGGTTTGTTGGATGCTTCTTTACTAAATAAAGAATAATAAAAAAAAGTCAACAATGTGCTGCAATTTCCCCAACTATGTGGGAACTGGCGGGGTAACACACAAGGAATATCAACTCAATAGGGAGTACTTTAATTATAAAAAGTACTTTCATTATTTTGTCTCTTTGGTCGTGGCAGATGCAAATAGTGTATTTTGTTATTTTGACGTAGGGTCATATGGGAACTATTGAGACTCATTTTTGGTCACTCATTCTTTGGACAGATGCTGCAGGAAGATAAACTTGACCTTCCCAAAACCTCTCCACTGAGAATCCTGCTCTACCCTTCATCTTTATTGGGGATGAGGCCTTTGTTCTGGGTGAGCACCTGCTAAGGCTCTATTGTAATCGCAACCTGGTTTGCAGAAAAGCATTGGATGACAAGCACCCAGGGGAGACAAAGCTTCCTGAGTCTATCACGGCGTGGATTCCTAATGACAGATGCCGTCTTGAGCCACTGGATGACCTAGCAGAGCAACCGCAGTGTCTGATGGTAAAGTCCCAGCCATAGATCTTTGTAGGCGGGACAGAATGGTGGAGCTCCGTGCTGTGAGGAAACCGACTGGCGTGTGACGTCAGCAGGGTGAGGGGAAGAAACACAATGCATTTCAGAGCATGTGCCAAGCTCACAATGGGCATGCGTGCTTCTTCATCAAGTCTTCTCTTTGTAATTTTTATGTTTATACCAGAGCTGGCTTCGCTCTTGAAAAGCTTGCCCTCAGTGCCTATGTACTTTACCCCTCAGACGTGACACAATATCAACTATGAAAGACTGTTTATCTCATGGACATTTTCATTAAAATTAATCCATGGACTTGTTTTTTCGATATTTTATTTTATTTTAAACTCAGTTTCCGATCCCTGAATTTTAATGTTCTCGGCGCTAATATAATTTGTATATATTTTCTGGTTTGCAGAAAGGGGTTTTTAAATTATCGGTTCACTAGAGCATGAAGAGTTGTGGAAAGTGCTTTTGGCCTGCTTTCAAATAAGTAGCATTTTCTGCACACTCAAATCAACTTGAACATGCGGAAGGAAATCACAGCAGGAAAAACAGCATGTGCCCTGCGCAACATTAGGGATCATTTTGTATCATTCTTTCTGTCTCCCAATGAACAGCTCTCATGGCAGCTTGACACTATAGAATAATTTTAAATAAGGACTTCAAATCTATGGACTTGTTCTAATTAAAAACAGCATTTTTTGCTTAATTGTTTTGCACAATAACATTTATTTAAACAATCCAAAAAATATTTTTGTTATACATTTTTTGCAATTGAAATAATTGCAGCTAGAAGTACCCTTTCAACTTTGAAAAAATGTTCACAGCGGGGTTGGCATATGCTGAATCCTAATAACAATACTTCATAAGCTGCTTCACATTAGGCTCTCATGTCTGTGAAAACATGCTGTTGTGATGTTACACAAAACTTGTAGGCACATTTACATCATAACAAGAAACCATGAACATATGTCATTCAGTGTGAGCATACATAACATGGCTGCTGCACACACATAGACATTTTACCTTTGCTCTATTTCTGGGAGGCAGAGTAGCTGGTCCAATCAGGCAATATTTGTGCAAATTCATCCCAGGCCATGTTTCTTCTACCTCTGTTCTTATAATGGGGGTCCTTGCAGATTTTGGGTTGAGCAGGCAATAAGCATATGAATACCTGTGCATAAAATAGGGACGATCTGTTATCCTCCATCTTGATCACCAGAGATATGCTTTTAAAGGAGTGGAAAGCTGCTGCAAATGCACAAAAACATATTGGTCATGCATGTAAAAGACAGTAATCAAGCAGTATAAAACATGAAACGATAGTCCAAATTTATGTGTGCAATCTCAAACAAATCCAGCCATGTGTATTATTTAGTACCAGGGATGAGCTCAGGCATGTTTGGACATGAGTCCAAAAGCGCTTGAGCTATCCTGCCAGGAAGCCGTTAAAGCAGACGGTCAATCATAGGTTGTTGGGGCATGCCCCTACCACAACTGCATGCATACATGTGAGTACGGGGCAGGGCATGCCTCTGCTTCCTATGATTGGCTGTCTATGTTGACAGCTTTCTAGCAGAATAGCTCAGGCGTGTTTGGTTTGGTTTCGTGCTCGGACACACCTGAGCTCATCCCTATTCATTATTCCAGGTCAGTGGCGGTCCGTTTATAGAGGGCACTGGAGCGCCGCCCCCTCTGGCTCCGCACCGCCACTGAAATAACATACATTCATGCATTGCATGAATGTATGTTATTGTTGCCAGTTGCCGCTGGTCTATTCAGGTGGCCCTCGTCTCCTGGAAGCTTATCCTCGGAACGTACATGGGTGCGTTCCTTGGATACGTCTGACGGCCGTCTCAGCCAATCAGGCTCGCCAAATCTGGTTATCGGTAACCTTATTGGCTGAAGCGTCACCAAGACGGAGGAAGACATCAAGGGACGTGGAAGGATTAAGGTAAGTGCATTTTACAGGGCACAGAGGCGACAAAGGGCACAGTGTCATCAATGGGCACAGTTACGACAAAGGGCACAGTGGCATCAATGGGCACAGTGGTGACAATGGGCACATTGGCAACAATTAAAGGGCACAGTGACATGCACAGTGGCAACAATGGGCACAGTGGCGACAATTAAAGGGCACAGTTGTGACAATTAGCACAGTGGCGACAATTGAGGGGCACAGTGGCTGCGTTTGATGGCATGGCACAGTGGTGACAATTGATGGCACAGTGGCTGCGTTTGATAGCATGGCACAGTGGCTGCGTTTGACGGCATGGCACAGTGGCTGCATTTGATGGCATGGCACAGTGACTGCATTTGATGGCATGGCACAGTGGTGCGAATTGATGGCATAGTGACTGCATTTGATGGCATGGCACAGTGACTGCGTTTGATGGCATGGCACAGTGGCTGCGTTTGATGGCATGGCACAGTGACTGCGTTTTATGGCATGGCACATTGGTGCAAATTGATGGCATAGTGACTGCATTTGATGGCATGGCACAGTGGTGATAATTGATGGCACAGTGGCTGCGTTTGATGGCATGGCACAGTGACTGCATTTGATGGCATGGCACAGTGGTACGAATTGATGGCATAGTGACTGCATTTGATGGCATGGCACAGTGGTGATATTTGATGGCACAGTGGCTGCGTTTGATGGCATGGCACTAGAGTTGCCACCTCATCCCTTTAAAACAGAACACCTAATAATTACACAGGTTCTGAGGCTAATTTAATGCACATAAGGCACTACTTTAGTTTAATTACAGCCTTAATCTGCCACAGAACCTGTGTATTTAATAGGTGTTCTGTTTTAAAGGGATGAGGTGGCAACTCTACGATGGCACAGTGGCTGCATTTGATGGCATGGCACAGTGACCGCATTTGATGGCATGGCACAGTGGTGACAATTGATGCCACAGGGGTCTCTTATGGTGTAATACATTTAACATAAAAAAATAAAGGTATAACACCAGGAAATACTCACATGACATGTGCCTACACTACTAGATAATTGCAAGAGCATACAGAACTTCAGTAAGTAATTTCAAAGATCACAGTCCACAATCGCAGTCTCCAATGGCTCATTCGGTACCAATGTGTCTCCTCTAATGAAGTGCAGATGATAAACATATCAGTGGGATTTGGAAACACATCGGTACACACTGATACTGACATGAAGAGTGAAACATTTTGTATGTGGGAATGACATCTTAGGCTTGCAACACATGACATGTCCGCTTACTCAGAAAAAAATGGCAATAGAAAATTGGACTACAAAGCAGAGGTTTATGGTGCTGATGTTTGATACAAAGGAAAGTAGGCAAACAACTAGCTGAGTATATAAAATAAATTGTTAGTTTAATGGTAAGGTTTACTGTGAGAGTTAGTCTGGGGGGGGGGGGGGGGTTAGGGTAGGACATCACACTTTGCAGGAAAGTAAACAGCGCAAATCTTCTGCCACTAGAAGCTAATGTATTTAATTACACTATCTGGACCAGGAGGCATGAGTCTAAGGAACTGTCTCTTTTAAATGGAGAAGGAGAAGAATGCTATAAAGACTCCTACAGGAGAATGTGATATTATCACTTGGCTGATTCATTTAGTCAGAATTGGGGATTTTTATACATACCTGTAGGCAGGTGAAGTCCACTTTCTCCTCTGCAGGTGGCGTTCAACTGCAGCAGCGTTGCAGGGGAGAGAAAGTCAAGAGGAACATGGTGCGTTTTTCTCTACAGAATTCCTCTCAGGCTGCCTTTCATACATACGCCAGACAAATCTCTCGCCCATCCAAAGCGCAGTGACGTACAACACGTACGACAGGACTAAAAAGGGGAAGTTCAATTCCAATGGCGCCACCCTTTGGGCTGCTTTTGCTGATCCCTGTATTAGTAAAAGTTTGGTGCCCGTCGAAAAACCATACAGACGGACGGATTTCCTGCTCGGATTTTTGGCCTGATGGGAAAAAAGAAAACCTGATCTCTTTGTTTGTCCGGCAGTTTTTCCATCTGAAAAACTGTGATGGAGCATACACACGGACGGGATTCCCGACCAAAAGCTCTCGGAAAAAAACAGTCGTGTGTACGAGGCATGTCTGTTAGATGCCGCCATTCCATGTGACAAGTCACCCATCTGCCCCATGTGACAGGTCACATCTGCCAGGGACAGTGATTAGCAGAGAGGAAGAGGTTCCTGACTAGTAGGGAAAGTATAAGGACATGCCATCCTACCTGGAGATCTCTTAATTTGGGTCCAGACCAGCCAGGCAGTATTCCGCCCCTCAAGACAGACAATGTTGGCACATCTGAAACCTGCTCTGCTACACGTTGCTGTTACATGCCACGAGTATTCCTAGTCAGGTGCCTTCCTGCCAGGTATGTTGTGAATTACTGGATTCTGCATTAATACAAGTTCTGTTTTCTGCAACCAGAGTCTTTGTAATTAATGCCGCCACACCTCGTTGCACATACCTCTGCCTAGTTCTGTGGACCCCTGTCAGACTATATAGTCAGGTCCTTGACCTTCATTTAATCAACAGTTTGGTGAAGAATACACACCCAGCCTGCTGACTTTACATTGAAGAAGCAGCACTGTGATGAGTGTTCTCTTCAGCTCCTAATGGTCACTGTCAGCACATGTGCTTATTAGGGATGAGCTCCAGCATGTTTGCACAGTCCATGTGCAGAGCCCGCCAGAAAGTTGGCACTGCGTTGCTCTAATCACAGGCAGAGAGACATTTCCCAATTTCTGCAGCCGAGCATCGGGACAATGTCTCCCTGCCTGTGATTAGCGCATTGCTGTGCCGACTTCCTGGCGGGCTCTGTACATGGACTGTGCAAAACACGCCGGAGCGCATCCCTAGTGCTTATGGCTAAATCTGATTGTTGCTGTGTAGAGGATTCCGGGTGGCTGATACCAAGTCCAATTCAGGTACTTAAACTAGTTACATTAAAGAAATACACTTTTTACTTTTTTTTTTCTTGGTTTGCTTGTAGTTTAGCTCTGTTGCTAAAATAAGACCATCTTTACACTTTACATTATGTTTGGAAGGCATCTGCTGAATAAAGCATTGCAAATCAAGGTTAGACGTAACAAGAAAGACAGATGCAGAGTGGAAATGAGCTCCATATGCCAGCATGAATCACAACAACCCACTGTATGTGCATAAGTTAATTACCCCTTTGAGCTAACAGCTAAAATGCACCACACACACAACTTGTTATTCAGCAAAACAAACACTGAGCATGCTTTTATATTCACCACTGGCTTTCTGCCTGTTTACATACATTACAGCCTGTCACATTGCTTGTTTCTCAAATGTTTAATTCAACCTGTCATTAGAGAAATATGGGAGCGTTCCTTGCTGACCTTCCCCTGAAAATGCCATTGTACCGGTTGTTGACTAACTTGGGATAAGCATGTGAAGGTCTGATTGATAAAATAGCCTTATATGCATTTTAGCTGCATTTTTTACCTGCCAGAAACTCAAAGCAAGAGGATCAGCATGACAGTAAAGCTGGATACACAGTATACAACTTCTGTTGTTTGATTTCCTTTAGATTTACATTCAACTATGTAATACAATGGCCTGCCCGTTTGCATACACTTTGAACGTGTTTAGGTTTGACGTCAAATTATATGGTTTTGGTAAATCTAAAGGAAATTGTATAGTGTGTATCCAGCCTTAGACAGTCAGCAACCTCAGAAGCAGTGGCCAGCAATGGCAGGCTCCATGTTTCTTTTATGAAGGTTTTCCATTAACCTGAATTTGCATTCTTACCCTTGTGGGGGAAAAAAAACATGCTGATATTCTATTGCTTGATATGCCTTGTGCATCAAAAATTGCCTTCAGAAAAAAACTCAAGACCCACCTCTTCTAAAGGCTAAAGAAGAAAATGGTTACCAAGTGCCTTGAGGTGATTCAGTTCGCATGTGTAGCGCTATACAAATTATTCACTCACTCAAAAATTGCAACTAAAGATCGGTTACAGAACAGCAAGTCAAAATTAGTAACCAACTGCAGCCAATCCGTAACCATTCCAAAGAAAAAACAAGGCAACCACACACCGATGAAGTATCCAAATGTTAATGCTTTATTCCAGCCAAAACCTTGGCCTTAAAGGGGTTGTAAAGACAAAAATATTTTCCTCTTAAATGAAAGCCTGACAGTAGCTGATAAAGTAAAAATGTAATGTTTTGCATTATAACTAGTTTGATACCTGTTGAAATCGAGCTGTTTTATTCACCTCCGTCACTCCCAAATCATTATTCTCACTGACTTCCTGGTTTGCAGTGCGCTTTCATTCTTGCTACATCACGACCTAATGGGAACTGCAGTTCCCATTAGACTTAGCTTCCATGCCTGTGAGGGATAAGAGAGCATCTTCACGCAGGGCTGTAGTCATAGGGAGGGGGTGAGCACATTCTGCTTTCCACCATGCAAAACACCTCAGGTGCTGGTGGAAAGCAAGAAGAGGAGAGACAGGAAATGGCATTTTCAAGTGATAGTGAAATGCTCTAGCTTACAGCAATCAATTGATCTAATATAAAACAAACCTTTAGTGTTCTGTAAAGGTTCATTTTTTATTTTCTAAATAGGCTCCTTTAAGCTAGTGCATTGTTGGTTCACTTATCTTTTCCTTCGATTTCTCAATCTAAATGTTTTTTTTTCTTTGTTTGAATTTCTCACTTCGAAGGAAAAGGTAAGTGAACCAACAATGTACTAGCTTAACCACTTAAGGACCGCCGCATGTACATTTACGTAGGCAGAATGGCACGTACAGGCACATTGGCGTACCTGTACGTCCCTGACTAGACGTGGGTTGGGGGTCCGATCTGGACCCCCGGTACATGCGGCGGTTCCCGTGGCTTCAGGAGCGATCTGGGACAAGGGGGCGGCTGTTCGTTTTTGTCCGCGCCCTCCAGATCGCTCCCAGCCAATGCGCGTCCGCCACCCGCCCTCTTCATGTGTAAACACAGGAAGGGGGAAGTGATGTAATCTCTCCTCTCGGCGGTATTTTCAACCGCCGCTAAGGAGAAAAGACATCACAGTAAGTCTGCACAACACTACACTGACACCAGTACACATAGGCACATTATTTCGATCCATCTATGGCTGTTCTCACTCCAGAGGAGTTGATATAATAATCATAAATATAGAGAGGCCACCTAAACTCGAACCCTAGCAACACTCAGTCCCTACCTATGCAGTTTTAGCACTACCCCAGAAGGAGCTGCTGGATATTTTCGGGCAGCATGTTACCTCTATCTTCTCGCCATCTAGGGTAGTAGATGAGAGTTGAGAAAGTTCAATGCCCACACTTTAGACTTTGTTTTCTAAGTTGATATTAGAATCATAAATATAGAGAGGCCACCTAAACTCGAACCCTAGCAATACTCAGTCCCTACCTATGCAGGTGGAGCACTACCCCCGAAGGAGCTGCTGGATATTTTCAGGCAGCATGTTACCTCTTTCTTCTCTCCGTCCAGGGTAGTAGATGAGAGTTGAGAAAGTTCAATGTCCACATTTTAGACTTCTTTTTCTAAGATTTATTTGTAGAACTTGGTAAGGGAAGAAGTGGATGAAAACAGGTGGAAGGGTAATAAGTAGATAGGACGGATAGCACAGGATCACCTTGAAACGGTAAACCCAGTCTATTTACTGGGCCTACTCAACAGATTACAACCCCGGACCAACGTGGTCCCGGAGCCATGATTACAGGAGCACGCACCCCCGGCCAGGAGGGCCACGAGGTGGTGGGACGACAGACCAAGGATCGATGACCTCGGTTCCATGGCGTCTGCTCCTTAAGTACCCCTCCCAGCATGCACAGCGGGAAGATCAACCCCCACTGATTGGCTGCCGAGGGGAGACACCCAATATCACCTTGACTTAGCTACTGCCCCCCTTGGCCTGAGGTGGTAACAACACCTCAGACAAACAATGGTGGTCACTCTCAGCATAGCCACGGATAAAACAAAAGGCAAATTTAGCCAAAATTATACACGTCTGAGTTAACCAACACTCAGTCCCTTCTAAATTTAAAGCAGCGCCAGCCCAACAGAGGCAGGTCGCTACACAGTAAACGCCAAAAAGAACTTTGCCCATGGGACTTTTGTGAGTAGTAATAAAAAGTGTTTTTGTAAACTGAGTGTATTCACCTTCCTCTTTTTTTTCTCCACATGACCATTGTACCTTTATTGCATCTGGCCTTTTGGCCAAGTGCAAATGATGTCGACACCATGTTTCTTTGCACCTCAGCCCAATTGCTGGGCATGTGTTGGAGCACTCCTGCTTGTGCGCTTATTTGGCGCACGCACGAGTGCATGTTTGGCGCATGTGCACGTGACGAGTATGCAGCGCACTTTGATGACATCATTGGTGCACCTGGGACACTTCAGGCTGCATTGTGGATGGCGTTCCAGTTGCCATGCCAACTTGCTCTCCTTGTGGGCTTGGGCTTTTCCACAGATTTGTGGAGTGGACGACTAATAGTTGTTCTGTGGACAGATTCTCCCACCTAAGCTGTGGATCTCTGCAGCTCCTCCAGAGTTACCATGGGTCTCTTGGCTGCTTCTCTGATTAATGCTCTCCCTGCCCGGCTTGTCAGTTTAGGTAGACGGCCATGTCTTGGTAGGTTTGCAGTTGTGCCATACTCTTTCCATCTTCAAATGATGGATTGAACAGTGGTCCGTGAGATGTTCATAGCTTGGGATATTTTTCTATAAACTTACCCTGCTTTAGGCTGGGTTCACACTTTTGCGAATTGGATGCAGATTTTTTGCATTCAATTCACATGTCAGGAGATTGTGAACATGACAAAATGTGGAAAATTTCAAGGGGTATGAATACTCTTTCAAGGCACTGTATATTGGCTGTTATTTATTGCTGTATTTTTCAGTTCATCATTACCTATTATACATTGCCACTAAATAAACTCTGATTTATGATCCTTTAGGTCTGTTCAGGAAACAATGATTTGATTTTCTTTTTGTGTGAACATATTTTTTCCAGATATAACTTTTATGATGTTAAATATTATGTTGGCTCTTCCTGTGGTGGCAGGAAATGCAATGACAAGTGGTGACAGTTTTGCAGGAGTTTTCCATATTTCACACATGGAGATTGCCAGGCTTACTAAGCATAGTTATTAATGACTCTCTCCATTCATTCGTCTTGGATGCTTTCAGCAGAGCTGCACTGTGTCACATTTCTATATTTGATGTTTTAGTATGGTTTCGCACTTTCATTGCTGGTGAAAACCTCTTGATATCTGAGTCAGAGCTTCTGTTAGCTACAGTAAGCACTCTTTCAACACTTTGCAAGTGCTAAATACTAATTAATGTTGCAGAACCTCATGCAGATTTTTTATGCCAAATCCTTTATTTTGGCAAGTGTAAAAGGAACAGTAAAATATCTATGTTCAAAACTGACAGAGATATGGCCTTCGATGTATTACATTAATGTGATAAAATACGGAATTAGTATAATGCTGCCCATGCATTGTTTGATATTACTAAGCAATGTGATTGATCTAAGGCTGGCTTGTAAGTATAGGTGCTAACAACTGAGGCCGTGTACACACGGCAGAGAACCTCGACGGGCAGAACACATCGTTCCGCCCGTCGAGGTTCCCTGCCGGCCGTCAAAATCGGCGACCCGCCCGTCGGGAATGGCAACCAGCCATTCTTCCAGGCGGGCCGTCGAGCAAATAGAGAGCGTGCTCTCTATTTCTGCTCGACGGGCTTCCCGACGGGAAGCTCGCCGAGAGCGTACACACGGCCGAGGTCCTCGCTGGAATGCACGGAACCTCGGTCGTGTGTACGCCGCCTGAGAGAGTAGAGGACAAGCTATTTGCTCACAATGTACTAGGTCTATGATTAATTAAGGATCTTTTATTTTTCCTTAGAAGAAAATTGAATTTTGCAGCATTTAGGCCACAGATATAACTCTTCGAATCACAGAAACCGATGACATTGCAGACAGAAGGACCTTCCATCCCTCATCTTTATAATGGTAAGTGTTTTAACCAAAGTATTGCCAAATCAACACATAACTAACACTGATACCTGTAGGCAAAGCTGGCGCTGAAATATTTTACCACTGACTGGGAACTCAGAGAGATGTACGTAGTGATTCAGTGTGTCTGCATCTATCAAAAACTGAAATATGACATAGAGGCATTCAGTACTGTACATAGCCTTAAAGGGGTTGTAAGGCCTTGATTATAGAAATAAAAAAAATAACAAACATGTCATACTTACCTCCACTGTACAGCTCGTTTTGCATAGAGTGGCCCCGGACACTGTCTTCTGGGGTCCCTCAGCGGCTCTCGCGACTTCTTCCCGCATCAGATAACCCCCTAGAGAAGCTCCCGGGGGTTACCTTGTGGGCGCACTCCTGAGTCATTCATTCGGCGTCCATAGCCGAAGCACCCACATCATTGGACTTGATTTTTTTTTTTGCATGTCTTACCAATTTAATACTGTATACAAATGAGTGCAAAGCAACAGAAGTGTGTTTGTATATATGTCATACGAAAGAAAAAATGCAGTATAAAATTTTTGAACGTCAGATTTGTACAGTGTAGGTAGGACAAGCTGGTATATACACAGGAGATATTAAAGACAAACCTCATTAAAATCTGACTTGAAGCTTTGGCACCAGAGTAGTAGGTGGACATTTTGTAAAGAGGACTTGGTAATTGAGATGGCAGTTAGGTGCATTGTCAGCTGTCAAAGTAAACCTATCATTAGACAAATATTGTGGCTGCCATTGCTGTTGTCTTGCTGAAAATGCTAGCTGACTGAAAAACCTGACTCCTATCTGAGAGGAACTGAAAACCAAGGTTACAAAAAATCATGATAAATGAGAAACTCACTGCTATCTTGACAGACACTCATTGAAACATTGGACTTGATTTGACAGCAGTGGAAGCCAATGGCTGCACTGCTATCAATCTATCCAATCAAGAGTTGGGACCCCGTGGAGAGAGGGACAGCGCGTCCCTGCCGAGGCAAATATCGGGGCTCAGGTAAGTAAAACAAGGGGGGCTGGGGGACCGTTGACTGTCAGGTGTTTTTTCACCTTCATGCATAAGATGCATGAAGGTGAAAAAACATGATTGGTTTACAAACCCTTTAAAGTGGTTGTTAACGTGAAAAACAAAACAAAACAAACCCTGTAAGATAAAGACTTAATGAGCTATTATGCATTGCATACTAGCTCATTATGAAAATAATGCAATATTTTTTACTTTTTGCTATAATAAATATTCCCAAAAAATATATAAACATTTTTTTCCCTCGGTTTAGGCCTATATGTATTATTCTACATATTTTTGGTAAAAAAAAATCACAATAAGCGTTTATTGATTGGTTTGTTAAAAGTTATAGCGTTTAGAATATAGGGGGTAGTTTTATGGCATTTTTATTAACAATTTATTTTTTACTAGTAATTGATTATAAAAAAATAAAAAATAAATTACAAACATGTCATACTTACCTCCCGGGGGTTACCTTGTGGGCGTGCACTTGAGTTATTCATTTGGCGTGTGTTTTTTTTTCATGACTGCGACATTATGGCGGACACATTGGACACTTTTAAACATTTTTTGGACCATTGTCATTTTCACACCGAAAAGTGCTTTAAAATTGCACTGATTACTGTGAAAATGACACTGGCAGTGAGGGGGTTAACCAGGAGGGGGCGCTGTAGGGGTTAAGTGTGCCCTAAGGGAGTGTTCTTACTGTGGGGGGCATGGCTGTGCGTCTGACATCACTGATCGTCGTTCCCTAACACAGGAAGAATGGGGAAGGTTTGTTTACACTCACCTCTCTTCGTTCTTCCTCTCTGTGACACGATTGTGGGACACCGGCGACGATCGGGTCCGCGGGTCCCGCGGGTGCAGTCAAGGAGAACAGGACCAGGTCCAGCTCGCGGCTGGGTTCTTAAAGGGGATGTACAGGTATGTGCCTGTGCCCAGCCGTGCAATTCTGCCGATGTATATCGGCGTGAAAGGGTCCTTAACTGGTTAAAGCATCAGTGAAAACTATTTTAATGGAATTCATTACAAAGCAATGTACATTAAAGAGTAAGGCCTGGATTCACATACATCGGCGCATCTTTATGCCGCCGTAGCGTATCTCTTTTACGCTACGCCGGCGCAGCTCGGATAGGCAAGCATGGAATTTACAAAGCAAATGCTCCCAACTCTGCGCCAGCGTAGCGTATATTTCATAAGCATAAGCCGGAGTAAGTGGAAGTAGGTGGAAGTGGGCTGGAAGTGGGCTTACAACCACATCGGAACAACTGCCTAAGATACGCCGGATCACTGTGTACGCCGTGAACGTAACCTACGCCCAGCCAGACACACATCGGCCCATATTCACAGACATCCAACGTAAAATACTTAGGCTTGTGTTCCCTGGTCCATACCTTTTCATGGGTTACGCCTCATGTATGGGGAATAACTTTACGCCGAACGTAAAACGTACGCAAACTGCTTAAATCATGCGCCGGGCGCAAGTATGTTGTTAATCGGTGTGTCTCCCTCATTTGCATATTTGAATAGAAAATCAATGGGAAAGCCACATGCGTCCAGCATAAATATGCGCCCACTCTACGCCGGCGTAGGCAAGTTACATTGGTCGGATGAAGTCAGTTTTTAGGCTTATCTAAGTTTGTGGGTTAAGCGCACAGATACAACGGCACATATTTGTACTTACGTGGCGTATCTGGAGATACGTCGGCGTAAGTGCTTTGTGAATCCGGGCCTAACTCTTCTTTTGTTAAGGAAAAAAAACAATACCCTCTGGATGATCAATATACATTGTAGGAATTTTAATAAACTTAGTTGCAGATTCCTTCCTGTTTCTGCAATGAAAAAAAGGCTGTTTGTTGTGTGCAGAGTGGCTTTTTCATAATCAGCTGATACTCTTGCAGTGTTCTAATGAGAAAATTTTAGTAGCTGCATCCCTTTTAAAGAAAATACCTCACCAGAACTGTTTGCAACCAATCCTTTTTGTTGCAAAGAATGCCCGATATCTGAGTTGTATCTTTGTGTAGACCAGGGGCGTCGGGAGGGCGGGGCTTAGCGGGCTGAAGCCCTGAATGTTAACCCGAAAAGCCCCGAGTCTCAGCCATTTACTTTAGCATTACCAACCCCAAATCTGCAAATCCCCTAAAAAACTGCGTCGCTGCACTACTTAAGAGTGGGGATAAGTCAACTGCTGTGCGTGCCTATGTGGGCCGCTGCCTCGCCAAATAGTGCCTGAGTGTTCTCTCCTCTCTATCATTGATTACAGGGAGACTCGGTGCATCGAATCACTCCCCCTTCCTCCCCCTCCCCACACTCCCCTACCTTAGTATACAGTACTGTGGAAAAGTACAGTACTGTGGAAAAGTTTTAGAGAGGTGTGAAAAAATGCTAAGTAAGTAAGGGAGGGTCATAAATGCAGTAATTTTTTTTTCCGCAATCTGTGCTCTATTAAGCATATTTACCTTCACTTCCTGTCCCATAGCCATTGAGAAAATGAGAGGAAAGCCTTGAATAATAAGGGAATTTCTTTGGGCTCCCACGTCATCATAACTAGTGTCCCAATTGGAAGATTTCACCTCTGTTACTTTTCTGGGGACAACCCAAAATTTTCTTTTACTTTAACTTTCAATTATAATGGTAAACCAGACAAATAGAGAGGGGAATCTCTATAATGGGGACACAGATAGCAATAAAAACTGACAATCATTCTAATACTTCTCCACTCCATTTAAAAAAAACCAAAACAGTTTTGTCTTTAGTTATATTTTAAGAATGCTTTCAGAAATAGAAATGTTAATAGTTTATTTTTATCAATCAACCAAATGGTAAGTAAATGATCAGAAGAGAAATCCAAACCAAATCTGTGTTTGGTATTTTGCCTTTAAAATTAAATCAATTCTTCTAGGTACATTTGCACACAGTTTTGAAGGAACTCGGCAGGTAGATTGTTCCAAGCATCTTGGAGAACTAACCACAGATCTTCTGTGGATGTAGGCTGCTTCAAATCCTTCTGTCTCTTCATGTAATCCCAGCCAGGCACAATTATACTGAGATTTGGGCTTTGTGGGGGCCAAACCATCACTTCATCTTTACACTGAAGATAGTTTCTAATGACATTGGCTGTATGTTTGGGGGTCATTTTATCTGCCTCCTGTGCTTCTCAGCATTGAGGACACTATTGATCCTGGCTAAATCTGACTAAATCTCCATTCCATTTGCAGGAATGCAGCCCCAAACTTGGAAGGAACCTCCACCAGGCTTCACTGTTGCCTGTAATTAATTACTCATTATTGTACCACTCTCCAGCCCTTCGACAAACAAATTGCCTGCTTCAGCCAAATATTTAAAATGTTGTCAAGGCCACCTGCTGCCATTTATCTGCACCCCAGTTCCTATGTTTTTGTGCATAGTTGAGTCACTTAGCCTTGTTTCCATGTCAGATGTATGGCTTTTTGGCTGAAATTCTTCCATAAATACCACTTCTGGCCAGACTTCTCTGGGCAGTAGATGGATGTACCTGGGTCCTACTGGTTTCTGCCAATTCTGTGCTGATGGCACTGCTGGACATCTTTCAATGTCGAAGGGAAGTAAGCGTGCTGTGTTGTTCATCTGCTGCATTAAAGTGGTTGTAAATCCTTGTGTATGTGAAGTGACTGACCTCAGGTGATACACAGATATGAAACAAATCCTCCTACATAGGTTGTATTTGTTTATCTGGGGTCCTCTCTCCACGACAGCCCTTCAAAGTGCAGAATTTAAAAAGGTTGTATGAGCTTCCAAGAGCAGGGGACCAAGAGTGGAACTTACATTCTGCAGAGCTCAGTGAGGAGAGCTCTAAGAGCTGATTGTAAGGAAGAGACACCCCCCCTTTCACACAGCAAACAAGAACAGAGCTGAATGCTGTCAATGAGCTGGAGATCCCTTTCATGTCACATATTTTCTTTTGGTGTCCCAAAACTTTATCATAAGTGATTCATACTGACACCAAGTGCTCTGAAATGGCACTTTATACTCTTTTTTTTTTTTAGAGACAAGTACACATTATAAAAGGATATGATTTGTTCATATTTCATGCCTGAGGTTTACAACCAATTTAATTTTCCTTGGGTGACCACTGTGTCTTTTCTCAGCATTGCCCATTTCTTTGTGCTTATTCAAAAGAGCTTGAACCGCACATCTTGAAACCCCTGTCTGCTTTGAAATCTTTGTTTGGGAGAGACCTTTCTGATGCAGTATAGCTACCGAGGCCTGGATTCACATAGGGGGCGTATCTTTAGAGCGGTGTAGCGCATCTCAAATACGCTACACCGAAGTAACATAGAGAGGCAAGTGCAGTATTCACAAAGCACTTGCTCCGTAAGTTGCGGCGGCGCATCGTAAATTGGTCGGCGTAAGCCCGCCTAATTCAAAGTAGGAAGGAGGTGGGCGTCATCTATTTAAATTAAGCGTGACCCCATGCAAATGAATGGCCGATTAAACGGCGCATGCGCGCACATGCTCAGAATCACGTTGCATATACTTCCTAAGATACGTCGGCTTAATGCCTACGACGTGAACGTAACCTACGCCATGCCGTATTCATGTAGTACTACGTAAACGACGTAAAAGACGCCGGCTGTTCCGATGTCCATACCTTTGAATGGGTTGCGCCACCTATATGGTGGAATAACTTTACGCCGGACATAACCCTTACGCAAACTGCATATCTTTTCCACCTGGTGCATCTACGTTCGTGAATCGGCGTATCTTACTCATTTGCATATTTAACATGGGAACGCCGAATGCGTCCAGCGTAACTATGCACCCAAGATACGCCGGCGTAGCAAGTTACGTCAGATGGCTTAAGCCTTGTTTTACGGCGTATCTAGCTTCGCAAATCGGCGTAAAAGTACGACGGCGCACATTAGTACTTACGCCGGCGTATCTGGAGATACGCCGGCGTAAAGCTACCTGAATCTGGCTACTTGTGTCTTGTTGCTGTGCTGAGGCTTGTCCTGGTGTATGACCTGTGACATGAAATTGTCTTCTCCAACCTCACCTTAGTAGCAAAGTTTGGCTGTTACTCACCCAGTTTTAAGCCTCCTACACAGCTGTTTCTGTTTCAGTTAAAGGGGTGGTAAAGGTTTGTTTTTTATTTTCTAAATATGTTCCTTTAACCTCCCTGGCGGTGTTCCCGAGTCTGACTCGGGGTAAGATTTCTGTGCTACGATCGGTAACCCCGAGTCAGACTCGGGCTCGCCTCTCAGCATCCACAGAGACTGTTTACTTACCTTCTCCGTGGATCCAGCGATGCATCCGCGCTGTGTGAGCGGGTGCTCGCTCGATTCACACAGCGTCCCCGCGCGCCGCCGATCTCCGTTCCCTGAGACGTTACGACGCACGGGGACGGAGAACGGCGCCAAATTCAAAAATGTAAACAAACACTATACATACAGTACACTGTAATCTATAGATTACAGTACTGTATGTAAAAAATACACACCCCCCCATGTCCCTAGTGGTCTGCCCTGTGCACTACATGTCATTTTATATAATAAAAACTGTTCTTTCTCCCTGCAAAACTGTAGATTGCCCATAGCAACCAAAAGTGTCCCTTTATGGCAAAAATTGTTTTAGAGCAGCTAAAAAACAGCGATAATAAATCAGAATCACTTGCAGAATTTAGCGATAGCGATTTGTGGGGAAATACGTCATAAAAAAAAAAAAATAATGACAGCAAAAATTCTGCAACTGAGCAAATTTCAGTGATTTTGATTTGATTACACTATTGAATAATTTTTACTATAATTATATTATTATTTGTTATAATTTTTTATAATTATTTATTATATTATAATTTTTAATAAAAAAAAAAAAAAAATCAAACCCGGGATGCCTATTAGACTCTTGTTTGAATAGATTTAAGTGAGTTATTCCTAAGAATTACAGGCCTACAGTATAAAACGCCAAATTTCCTTGCAAACTATGGTACCGCTTTCAGCACCTAAAATCTGAAAGAATCATACCGCCAGGGAGGTTAAGCACTTCAATACCGGGCATTTTCACCCCCTTCCTGCCCAGACCAATTTTTCGTTTTTAGCGCTGTCGCACTTTGAATGACAATTATGTGGTCGTGCGACGTGGCTTCCAAACAAAATTTACACCCTTTTTTCTCACAGATAGAGCTTTCTTTTGGTGGTATTTGATCACCTCTGCAGTTTTTATTTTTTGTGCTACAAACAAAAGAATGCGTCAATTTAAAGAAAAAACACAATATTTTTTACTTTTTGATTTAATAAATATCATAATTTTAATTTTTTTAAACTTTTTTTTCCTAAGTTTAGACTGATACGTATTCTTCTACATATTTTTGGTAAAAAAAAAAAATCGCAAAAGGCGTATTTGATCGGTTTGCGCAAAAGTTCTAGCGTCTACAAAGTAGGAAATAGAATTATGGATTTTTTTTTACTACTAATGGCAGCGATCTGCGATTTTTTTTATTGTGATCGTGACATTGCGGCGCACACATCGGACACTTTTGACACATTTTTGGGCCATTCACATTTACACAGCGATTTTTGCTATAAGGACTCATTTAAACTGGCGGTTTTACAGCCACTTTTCTGAGCGTTTTTTGCAGATTAAAAACAGCTCTCCATGTTAGTCTATGGCCTCATGCCCACTATGAAGTTTTTGAGCTGTAGATGGCTGAGACGTTTTTAAGCTGCAAAAAAAAAAAAAACGCAGGACCAGTGCATTCTCAAGGTCCAGCAATAGAGCTGTAAAAAGGCCAGACATTAAAAAACGCTCAAAAACGCTAAAATAAACATGGACAGGTGTTTTTAAGCTGTAAAAAAACGCTCAGAAAAGTGGCTGTAAAAACTCCAGTGGAAATGAAGCCTAAAACTGCACTGATTACTGTGTAAATGTGACTGGTAGGGAAGGGGTTAACACTAGGGGGCGCTGATGGGGTTAAATGTTACCTAAAGTGTGTTCTAACTGTTAGGGGGAGGGGGACTCACAAGGGGAGGAGATCGATGTGTGTTCCTCTGTATTGGAAAACACATCAGTCTCCTCACCGCTGACAGGCATGGATCTGTGTGTTTACACACACAGATCCATGCTTCTGCCGTGATTCATCCGGGTCGCGAGGTATGCGGCGGGGGCGCGCGCGCTCCCCCTAGTGACCGGAAAATGCAAGGACGTCATATGACGTCCAGTCTGAAGGACGAAAGGTCCCCATCGACATCATTTTACAATGGCTCGGTGGGGAAGTGGTTAAGCTAGTGCATTGTTGGTTCACTTAGTTTTTCCTTTGATTTCCCTACTAAATGATTTTTTTCTTCGACATTATAGAGAAAAGATTCGACATCATAGAAAAAAGATTAGACACTATAGAAATAATAGATTCGACATTACAGAGAATAGATTTCGATTTATGAGAGAATAGATTCGACATTATTACTAGTCATACAACATTAGAATTCTTGTAGGCGGAATATTCGACCGGAAATGTACGATTCGACGTAAAGTTTTCGAAGTTCCGTCGAATATTCTTTTGACCATTCGACGGAAACCAAGTATTATTGGATTTTCGGACGAAAGCTATTCCCCAACGAAAAACCAAATAAATCAAAACGATTTTCGGGAGTAACTAAATAAATTTATTTTCCAAACGAAAACGAAAAAACCAAAACGAAATATTCCAGTCTGCACATGTCTACTTCCTGTTAAGCATAAATAAAAATAATTTAATGAAATTCATCATACTGGGAGTCTCTAAACTAAAGAAGACCAACCCCAAAGGTGCTTGTAAAAATAAATAATTAATAATACAGTCATTATTATCAGTTGTAAAACGTAAAATTACTTGTTTGTAGTTAAAAAATAGTCTAGAAATTAGCTTTTACATTTTTCTTTTCAATGACAGAACAGCTCATGTGCACTCTAATACCAGGCACAATAAAAATGTTTTTGTTTGTGTCCACCCTTTCCAATTTAACAGCACTTGAAAGAACAAAGTTTTGTTTTTTTCTGAAATCGCACAGGGCTATGTTATGTAACTAGTCTCACTGTAAACAGTACTTAGAGGAGTTCTCCTTTAAACATTCCTTTGTGCACAGAAATAGAACAGAGTTGCTCTTTCTTTGAAGTGTCTGCATGCAGAAAAGAAGTTCAGGCGTACTTATTTAAATCCGTCATCTGAATTGGCTTCAATGATTGCATTTTAATACTCACTTTTTTTTTCGGAAGGTTCGTCAGCTATATTGTTTATACAAATGGAAATGTCTTTTTGTGACTCACTGAAAAACAATTGTTAATTGCTATATATTTTTACCCTGGAAGTGTTGGTGGTTTTTGCACTCCTACATCATGGCCCAGTTACTATGCGTCTTAGTATTTTCATACTTACAAAATGTATGCCAAACCATCTGCTCACCATCCTCAGCATTATATTATCTGCCAATTTTCATGGTACTGTCTGTGTGTCATCAGATTAAAAATACAGCATAGATGGAGCTTGTTGTTATAACTCATTTTTTCAGTCTGCTAGAAAGAAAATGGATTGGAAACATGAATGCACTTGGAAGTAAGGAGAGAAGGGACATTGCAGAGCACAGCAATGTCTGGGAGACACAGATCTGCCATGAATTCATTGTAATCTAATCGTAGAGATTGGCTGACTAATGTCACGGTCTTATTCTTGACATTTCTTGCATTGGGTCATATATATCTTCCCCCCAAGTCATACCCTTGGCACACCTCTATCTATGTACATGATGGGTGTCAAAAAAGCAGAGAATTAAGTGAACATAGGCAATATATATTTGGTGGGCAGCTGGTGATGTAAGTCATTTTCTTCTTTTATTGTAGTTTAAAATAATCAAGATGGGTCCCTACAGTCAAGTGCCTTTACCCTTTGGTCATGAAGCTTTTTATCAAACGTATGATGTGCTGATTTTCCCTACTATTTTTTATAATAATATGCAAGGTTTCTGGGATCACTTTTCTCGTTCAAATGTTTGCGTTTAGTCGAAAACTCTTTACCCTTTACTCTTTTAGAAAAAATAATCACAGTGATGACATCACTCTATATCAGGGGTCTCCAAACTTTCTAAACCAAGGGCCAGTTTACCGTCCTTCAGATTTTAGGAGGGCTGAACTGTGGCCATTGGGAGTAGAAAAGTTCCAGACGTTAGTGGGGAAAAAATAAGGAACCCCCCCCCCCCTTCTCCTCCTCCAACCTCCAGTTTGATTAGTCCTATTTAGTTCTTTGTTCATTTTCTTAATTAGTTGGTGCTAAAATTACTACCCCTTTTTTTTTATTTACTTAATTATTAATTTATTTATTTGTATTTAGAAATGGGCTGTGTGTGCCCTCCTCTCAAAGGGCTCCAGGGGGGATTAAGTCACACGTACCTTGATTCTAGACAGATATCCGTAACTCAAAATTCAATATTTACCTTCTGTATTGCAGCCATAAATTTGATTTAAACATTTAGGTAATTTCTGCTATTATCGTTAAACAGGTGGTCCATTAAACAGACAGTTGACAAGTGAACTCCTCCCATAGGTTTAGTTTGGGTTCATCACATTGGTTTTATAGAATAACCATGATTTAAATTCAATCTCAGTTCCTCACATTCACTCAATGGTAGTAATAATAATATTATAATAACAATCACTTAATAATAGTGATAGTAGCGTTATAACAACAATACATTGTTATACATATATAATACATACAGTTATAATAGAATAACCATGATTTAAATTCAATCTCAGTTCCTCACATTCACTCAATGGTAGTAATAATAATATTATAATAACAATCACTTAATAATAGTGATAGTAGCGTTATAACAACAATACATTGTTATACATATATAATACATACAGTTATAACTACAGTGATGGTACTACTACTGATAAATATGACAGCTGATCACGTGATGTAAACAGAGCCGGTAATCGGCCTTTTTCCCCCCGATTACCATCTGGAGTAAATGGGACATCGATCCCGCTCACTCCAGACCCACTGCTGCTAAGCAGTGCTACTTACCAGTGCATATCAGCACTGCTAAGTGGTGCTCACGAGTGCCATCTACCAGTGCCCACCAGGGACATCTATCAATGTCCACCAGTGCCACCTATCAGTGCTGCATATCAGTGCCTCATCATCCGTACCGCCTATCAGTGCTGCCTATCAATGTCACCTATCAGTGCCACCTATCATTGTCCATCAGTGCCACCTATCAATGAAGCCTAATCAGTACAGCCTCATCAGTGTCTACCAGTGTTGCCATATCAGTGCCCACCAGTGCTGCCTATCAGTGTCCATCAGTGCAGCCTCATTAGTACACATCAATGAAGGGAAAAAAATACCTGTTTGCAAAATTTTATAACAAACTTTGATTTTTTTTTGTTTGTTTAGCATAAAATAAATACCCCAGTAGTGAATAAATACCACCAAAAGAACTCTATTTGTGTGAAAAAAATTATAAAATGTCATATGGGTACAGTGTAGCATTACTGTGCAATTGTCATTCAAAATGTGACAGCGCTAAAAGCTGAAAATTGGTCTGGCAGGAAGAGGGTTTAAGTGCCCAGTATGGCAAGTGGTTAAAGGGGGGGGGGGCTAGGAGGGGGACCTGTGTAAGTTCACCTTATAGATTTTTCTGTAAAGGTGATTTTACACTTTAACTAAATGGTACAGCAGGCACATATCAGAAATATGAAATGTTGGGTTTACATATACTTTAAGCACACTGTACAGTGCACCTCAAGACCCCAATGGATAATAGACTGCATGTTACACAACATAAAATCAGATGTACAGTATGTGTACTGTATAGATGTTGATTTTTAAACAACTTCATCCATTTAGGTCATTGTTGTGTTCCCTTGTTGCCTTTTTTTTTTTCAATTCAATGTAATTTTGTTGTGGCATTTAAAATAAATGTTAAAAAACAAAAAAACTTTATTAACTAGTTTGTCTTTCTTTGTTCTGACTGAACTGAAATGTGATTGGCTGTATTGGGCACTAACTGCACCACATTACATTATCCTTGCATGTAGTAAGTTTTGCTGCACAGAAAATCATATTGAAATTCCCATAAGTAATGGTAATTCATCTGTAAATATACTAATAAATAAAACCTGCTCCATATTTAATTATTTAATTGATGAGAAACAGGACATTTTGAGATATAAAAAAAATGCTTCCACATCTCATTTCTTGATGAACACTTCTGCACACATACAATCTGACTTCCTCTGCTTTCTCCTTTCTTTGTTAAAATATGGTGTACACTCGTTTGATGTATTCAATAGCGCCAGCTTTCAAAGCTTGACCTTCTTTTCTGCTCTAGAGTTTCACTTCCCTGAAATATCTTCCATTCACCAAAACAGCTTAAAAGCTTTACTGCATTGTGGAATCAAATTTTTGGCAGTGTAGCAATTTTTAAGAGGTCCAAAGATGCCCAGTAATGTATCTAAATAACAGGTACTTTTTCATTATACAATGGTGGTTTTTAATTACACAGAGGTGCATTGTAATTAAAGACGTACTGTGGTATATGTTTCAATTCTTTGAAATAAATTACAATTTCTGCAGAATGTTAAGAATATCAAATAAACTAGATATTAAATAACTGGTAATTAGTGGGAGGCAGTGAGGTGGTACATTTTAAGCAAGAGGTTGACCCATTAATCTGAAATGTTCAGCATTCAGCAATCCTTTCACCATCATTTGCCAATCCAAATTGTGTAAGAAGAATGCCTTATGTGAACCGAACTAGACTCAAATTAGCAGCCTACAGCAAAAAAACAGCAGCCTAAGAAATTCTCTTATAACATACTCTCATTCCATTGTAAATATTTTACTTTAGAAGGTATCATTGATGGTAGTAGAGCTGACCAGAAAATTATGTCACATGCCTGTCTATATAATGCCTCATCTGGACTAAACATAACAAATACTGTAAATCTAAAATGCAGAGGTGTAACTAGAACCATCAGGGCCCCAGTGTAAAAAAACATGGAGGGCCGACTGAATCCTGGCCTCCCTTTGTATGGCCCTTTATTATGGTCCAGCAGCAGGACCCTTTCACATGTTCTGCAACAGGTCCCCTTCCTGCCATCATGCCCCCCCCCCCCCACGGCAAGTTCGACCTTTGCAACCCTAGTAGTTCTGCCACTGGTGTCAGTAGGGCTGTTAATGATGTCAGCTAGTGGACAGTGTAAGTATGGCAGTGGACTTTTTTTTTTTTCTTTTTTTTTTTTTTTCTTTTTCTTCCCATCTCTGCCTTATTGGATCGGGTTGAGAACTTTTACGGATTTATTTCTGTTAGTGTTAGGGAAAAATTTTCAGATGTTTTATAGGTTCGCCACTGATCCCAAAGCCTTCCACCCCTGTCTCCCTCCTCCTCTCCTAGATCGGCCCTTCTTAGGTACTCCATCTCTGCAATATGGTCGATCCTGTGTAAAAATTATTTTAGAGGTGGTTTATGTGGGTAGAGCCAGAATTTCGGGATCAGCCCCTTTGCTGCATTTAACAGCACCGGGGCCAATGTTGAGGCATATTTTTTTGTCCCTTTTATTATGCCCTGTCTGTGGAATAGGCAAGACAGGGGGTCTAGTGGGATCTTTTCTCCGGAGATTTCCTCGGTTAATTTGACAATCTCCTTCCAATATTCCTGAATTCTCGGGCATTCCCACCATATGTGCAGGGCGGTCCCTGTTTGGTTACAATTCCTCCAACAAAGGGGAGAGTTTACTAGAGTATGGCAGTGGACTTTGTCCGAAATGCAGTGGACATGGTCAGTAGGGCAGTGGACTTGGTCAACAGTGTTTTTTTATTTTTTATCTTTTATTATTTTTACCATTTTATTTTATTATTTATGATTTTTACAATTTTATTTCTAATTATCCTTTTTTTTTTTTTAGGAACCCCTGATGGTGGGGCTTTGGTGAAGAAGTATCAAGGGTCTACACAACTTGACATCTCTGCAATCTCAGCAGCACTGAATGAATGGACATGAGTAGCTCTGTACAGAGCATCCCCTTCATTCAGAAAATAAAGTATAGTAACACAGTTTACTATGCAGTTATGAATAGACACGAGTGATTAATACCAGTCACTCACTGTGTCCATTCAGAAAGGGAAGGGGCCAGCAACTGACATATTTAATCTGTCATTAACTAAACACAGCCATTGACCTGTCATTGGTGACTTCTCTTTCTAAATGTTAGCTGCTTGCTATGATTCTAATCCTCGTGCTTTAATACTTTGAGGTTAATTTACTAAAGGCAAATAGTCTGTTCACTTTGCAAGGGGAGTTGCATCTTGCAGTATTTTCTTTGCATGTGATTGTGTATTGTTTGCAAAGTGAAATTTCACCACATTTACTAGTATCTGGAGAAAATTCCCTTTCAAACTTCAACTTCTCTTGCAAAGTGAACAGCCTAATTGACTTTAGTAAATCATTACCGTATTTGCTGGTGTATAAGGTGGTTGGGCATATAAGATGACCCCCTAATTAAAAACGTTGGTTTTGTGTCATAGTCAACGTATAAGATGACACCCTTACCTGATGTTCAGAAACGAAGAGGCAGCCAGATGGATATCAGCCCGCCGGGTGCTCTGTAAAGCTCTATGTATTCAGTATATGCGCCGCTCAGCCAATCCTGGCGGGGCGATGAACTCTGTTGATGACTACAGAGCCTACTAAGCCTGCTCCGATTGGAGTAACAACCTCTATCAATCTGAGCAGGCTACATATATGCTTAGAGTGCATCGCCCGCCGGGAATTGACTGAGTGGCGCATATACTGAATACATACAGCTTTACAGAGCACCCGGCGGGCTGATATCCATCGGGCAGCTGCTTCACCCGGAGTATAAGACGACCCCCGGTTTTTGGCTGTGTAATTCCGGTGTAAAAGGTTATCTTATACGCCAGAAAATACGGTATCTCATTGACCCAGAGGAAGCAGTTAGATAAGGATTCCGACTTTTCTTTGACTTTCTTGAGCTGCCTACTTATTTTGAGTAGGTATTACAAAAATGGCCAAAGTCTAGAGAAGGTAAAAAAAAATGGGATAGAATGTTTTGCTTATTTATTTTACCCCTCACCATCAATGATAAGCTCTTATTTGCACAATTTGCTATTTTGTTTTTGAAGCCTTTGGTAGGAGTCAATGTTCAGCACAAATAGTTTTGACAGATTTTTTGGCAGCCAAATGCCCTGGTAATAAATGGATGAGGATGTCCATTTAAAAGTGAAGTTGGATTAGGACTGTGCAATGTATCTGTTACCAGAGTGAGGTTCTTGTTTTCCGATCTTTGTTAGTTAATGCAGAAATTTTACAAGTCCCCATTTAGTGAAAATTTAGCAATTGAGTTAGGGGTAGAAATCCTGGGGTTGCTAATAACAAAGAGTAGGGCTTTATTGTAGTCCTTGCTCAAAAGAATTCTACTGATGCCTGATGACTCTTGGAAAGGGTTTAAGGGTCAAAATGAAAAAAAAAAAAAATGGTAGAAAGGGGGCATCCATGTCATGTCCCAATTTTGACTTGGAATGGTTCAGAAAGAGGTCCGTTCACACGGTCTCACCCAGCTGACCATGTCAAAGGCCTCTTCAGCACCAGTTGACTAAATAAAGGTTGGAGTGACCCTCAACAAGGGCGGAGTGAAGATTGTTAAATGTGAATAGTAGTATCATGAGCTTCTCTGGTCTGTATGTCTGTCTCTTGTTATATACAGTTCTGCTCCTCTTTTTATGTCTTGCTGGGTTTCATAGAAAAATGTCCCTCAGAATATTTTAAATAGAAGCAAGTAATAACGAGTAATTTTCTATTCTTTGCAGACAGAAAAACACATTTCTCTCAGAGCATATAATTTGAATACACTTGGTAAATTAATATATCACATAAAACAGATTACAGCGTTTACAATTAAATGACATGTCACATGATCAATTGTTTATACACAGTACAAGTAAATGAAAAGTTGCATCTCATCAATAAATAACCCAGAAGTACATTTACAACAAGAATATTTATTTTCAGAGGCCCAAACATTAATGATTCAATCTTAGGTTATATTCTTTCTTCTATGAATAAAATGAGTGTTAGGCCGCGTACACACGATCAGACCGGTCCGATGAAACTGGGCTGCAGACCAGTTTCATCGGACCAATTCGATGGTGTGTACGGCCTATCGGACCGTTGTCCGTCGGACCAAAGTTTTAAAACTTGCTTTAAAATCTGTCCTTAGGACAGATTCGATAGTTAGTACGCAAAAGCATCGGACCAAAAACCCGCGCATGCTCAGAATGAAGTCGACGCATGCTTGGAAGCATTAAACCTCGTTTTTTCAGCACGTCGTTGTGTTCTACGTCACCGCGTTCTGGTCTGATCGGATTTTTGGTCCGATGGTGTGTACACACATCAGACCATCAGACCACTTCAGCCTGGTCCGATGAAAACAGTCTGTCGGACCAGTTTCATCTGACCGGTCTGATCGTGTGTATGTGGCCTCAAAGTAAAAGCAATTTTTCATGTTTATTGGTGATAATAGAAGATTCATTAAATAGTTACCTACTGTTGTATTGAATTGGCATCGGTGTAATTCTAGGAAAAAAACATACCTGTCATGGTTACCAGCCAGGAAGATCACTCTGCCATTTTCTTGATCAACGGTAACACTTCATACTGTACCAAGTTTCAATTTCATGGACAGAGGTGATGTTGATCTATAGTCCATTGAGCAGATGGGAGTTGGAGACGAGATACTGGAGATTGAGACGGGCCACAGTAAACTACAAAGCTGACACAGGAAATACAGGACAACCTTGTCATGCTGTCTAGTGCTTTGTCTGTATCATGAAATATGGATGGCTGGAAGGGTAAAATGTGCATGTTTTAAATGTGTATTTAGCTGTCCACCAGAAAATACAAATGTAAGGACACACAGACTGCATATAGCTGTGACAACTGTCATGCGTAATTATCAGATGTCCAGCACACAGGAAGTCTAGTTTTTCCTGCATGTTTGAAATACCAGATAACACTTAGGCCGCGTACACACAATCAAATTTTTCTGCTGGAAACGGTCCGACGTACCGTTTCAACAGACAAATTCGATCGTGTGTAAGGGCGGACAGACAGGTTTTTCCAGCAGACAAATTTTAAAGCATGCTTTAAAATCTGTCTGCTGGGAACCCGTCCGTCCAACATGTCTGCTGGTTAGTACACTAACCAGCGGACATATCTGCCCGCACATGGGTCGAATGGATTCGACGCATTCGTGGAAAATGTTTTACTTCCTGGTGCGGTGACGTGGCGGCGTCAACATCACTGCCACGTCACCGCGCTGTCTGCCAGCGGGGATTTTGGTTTGATCGGATTAATTTAGTGGTGTGTACGCGGCCTAAGGCCTTGTACACACGATCAGACATGTCTGATGAGACTTGTTCGACGGACCGTTTTCATCAGACAACTTTGAACTTGTCTGATGTGCGTACACACCATCGGACCAAAATCCGATCAGACCAGAACGCGGTGACGTAGAACACAACAACGTGATGAAAAAACAAAGTTCAATGCTTCCAAGCATGCATCGACTTTATTTCTGAGCATGCGCAGGTTTTTGCTCCGATGATTTTGTGTACTAACCATCGAACCTGTCCGATGGACAGGTTCCATCAGACAGGTTTTAACCACTTACCTACTGTGCACCTACACCCCCTTCCTGCCCAGACAAAATATAAGCTTCCGGCAATGCGTCGCTTTAACTGACAATTGCGCGGTCGTGCGACGTGGCTCCCAAACAAAATTGGCGTCCTTTTTTTCCCACAAATAGAGCTTTCTTTTGGTGGTATTTGATCACCTCTGCGGTTTTTATTTTTTGCGCTATAAACAAAAATAGAGCGTCAATTTTTAAAAAAATGCAATATTTTTTCCTTTTTGCTATAATAAATAACCCAAAAAATATATAAAAAAAATATGTTTTCCCTCAGTTTAGGCCGATACGTATTCTTCTACATATTTTTGGTAAAAAAAAAATGCAATAAGCGTTTATCGATTGGTTTGCGCAAAATGTATAGCGTTTACAAAATAGGGGATAGTTTATGGCATTTTTTTTTTTTTACTATTAATGGCGGCGATCTGCGATTTTTTTTATTGGGACTGCGACGTTATGGCGGACATTTCGGACACTTTTCTGACATTTTTGGGACCATTTACATTTATACAGTGAAAAATGCTATAAATATGCATTGATTACTGTATAAATGTGACTGGCAGTGAAGGGGTTAACCACTAGGGGGCGGGGAAGGGGTTAAATGTGTGTCCTATGAGTGTTCTAACTGTAGGGGGAGGGGGGGGTGACTGGGGGAGGTGACCGATTGTGTCCCTATGTACAAGGGACACAATCGATCTCCTCTCTCCCTGACAGGGACGTGCAGCTCTGTGTTTACACACAGAGCTGCACGTCCCAGCTCAGTTACTGAGCAATCGCGTGTGCACGGCGGCGATCGTTGCCGCCGGGCACTCGCACGGGATCCCCGCGGCTTTAAAAAGGGACATCACGTCATATGACGTGATGTCAGAACAATGGAGTCGTCTGCCCGCCGTCATTTGACGGTGGGCAGATGACAAGTGGTTAAAGCATGTTTTAAAACTTTGGTCTGACGGACAACGGTCTGATGGGCCGTACACACCATCGAACTGGTCCGATGAAACTGGTCTGCAGACCAGTTTCATCAGACATGTCTGATCCTGTGTACAGGGCCTAATGCCGCGTACACACGATCATTTTTTTGCGATGAAAAAAAACGACGTTTTTTAAAACGTCATTTAAATTGATCGTGTGTGGGCAAAACATAGTTTTTTGTCTTAAAAAAACGACCAAAAAAAATTCCAACATGCTTGAATTTTTTGTGTCGTTTTTCAAAACGTCGTTTTTTGTGTCATAAAAAGTGATGGTGTGTGGGCAAAACGATGTTGAAAACGACGCAAGTTATGAGACGGAGCTTCAATGGAAAAGAGTGCCGTCGAACGTGGTGTACGTCACCACGCTTTGCTAGAGCTTTGTAGAAAAACGATGGTGTCTACGCAACGTCGTTTTGGAAAATGAAGTTTGAAAAACTTCGTTTTTTTCATGATTGAAAACAACGTTTTTTTTCATCGCTAAAAATGATCGTGTGTACGCGGCATTAGAGTAAGCTGCTGCTATCCATTACCAGCTAATATTGGACTACTAATGCAAAAACATTTTTTTGCCACACTTGTCATGGACTCAGGTTCCTCTTGACTTGATGTGACCACACAAACAAAATAAATTAAAAATAGAATACGAAAAAAAAAACATTCATTTTCAAATTTTTTAAGCAAATGCCATGGCTTGTTGGAGGAGGTCAGAGAATAACATGGAAGTGTTAGCGGAAATTGGATGTGGTACGAAAACTTGGTAAAATGTAATCAAGGAGTTATGGGACCTAGAGATAACATTCTGTAATTATATTAGATGTATATATGGATGTTGTATGGCAGGGCTCAAAATTTCAAGTCCTGAGCTACTAGCCAGGCCTCAAGAGTTACTCGCCACCAGTTGCACCACCTAATTCATACACTGCCCTGCGCCTAATTGCACCCGTAAACACGCCCTCATAGATTATCTCATGCAATGACACTGTTAAATGTTTTATGCAGAATCAAGTTACAAAATTAAATATTACCAACAACAACTTTAACAAAATGGGACAGGGCACTGGGGGCAGACCAGAGGGACAGGGCACTGGGGGCAGACCAGAGGGACATGGCACTAGAACTGGGTCTCCACTGCAACGGAGTGGTAATTTTCGCAATCCTCCACCTCACTCATTACTTTCTGTCCTCCAGCTACATTGGTCGAGGGGAGGGGGGCAGGGTCAGAGAGGTCATACTGTTAGGTCCCATGGCTTAATGAGAATTGTAAGGAGAGTACCTGTGTACTGCTCTGCCTGTGCGCGGCTCACCAGACTACTTTTCCCGAGCATGCATCTTTCCTCTTCGGCCACCAATCTCATCAGGACTCTAAGGCGGCGTACACACGAGGGGATATGTCCGCTGAAAACGGTCCGATGGACCGTTTCAGCAGACATCTCCGCTCGTGTGTATGAGCTAGCGGACAGATTTCTCCACCCGACAGATTTCAAAGCATGCTTTGAAATCTATCCGGTGGGAATCTGTCCGCCCGACATGTCTGCTGGTTAGTACACTTACCAGCAGACATGTCGGCCCCCACCGCCGCCGCGCCGCTGCCGAATGGATTCGGCGCATGCGCGGAAGTCTTTTACTTCCTGGTGCGGTGACGTGGCGGTGACGTGGTGGTGTCGCGGCGGCGTCAACGTCACCGCCACGTCACCGCGCCGTCCGGCGGCGGGGAATTTGATCCGATGGTGTGTACACGCCATCGGATCAAACTCCCGATCGGACATATCCGATGGAAATGGTCCGCGGACCGTTTTCATCGGATATATCCGATCGTGTGTACGCCGCCTAAGTGTAGGCACAGATTGCAGGGAGATTGGTCATGCAGCCCTGTCATCACTCCCCCCCCAGCTTAAATCCACTCGCCAAATGCTAGTAGGCGAGTGGAAATTTTGAGGCCTGTTGTATGGCATAGTAGGGGGTGGTTTGGGGTCTTACAGCATTATTATAGGATGAGGGATGAGCTTAGTGTTCAGTCTAAATGCTAGTTAGTTAGTTAAGAAGTTGGTTATACTTGGGCATAATTGTTAAAAAAAAAAAAAAATAATAATATCATACAATCACATATATCCAATTCTATACCCATAGTTGATCCAGAGGAAGGCAAAAAACCCCAGCAGAGCATGATCCAATTTTCTACAGCAGGGGAAAAAATTCCTTCCTGATCCCCCATGAGGCTATCGGATATTCCCCAGATCAACTTTACCTATAAATGTTAGTACCCAGTTATATTATGTAAATTTAGGAAAGAATCCAGGCCTTTCTTAAAGGGGTAATTCCCCCAAAAAACTTTTTTTAACATTGATTGAGGCTCGTTATGTCAAGGGGAATCGGGTGTTTTTTTATTAGAAACGAAGCAGTACTTACCGTTTTAGAGATGCATCGTCTCCGTCGCTTCCGGGTATGATCGTCTGGTCTGGGCGTGCCTATTTGATTGACAGGCTTCCGATGGTCGCATACATCGCGTCACGAGTAGCCGAAAGAAGCCGAGCGACGGTGCGGCTCTATACTGCGCCTGCGCACCGTCGTTCGGCTACTTTCGGAAAATCGTGACGCGATGTATCCGACCTCGGAAGCCTGTCAATCAAATAGGAATGCCTAGACCCGGAGACCATACCCGGAAGCGTCGGAGATGATGCATCTCTAAAACGGTAAGTACGGCTTCATTTCTAAAAAAAAACCACCCGATTCCCCTTGACATAACGAGCCTCAATCAATGTTAAAAAAAAGGTTTTTGGGGGAACTACCCCTTTAAAGCACTTTATTGAGCTGACCAGAACCACCTCTGCAGGGATTCTATCCCACATTTTCACAGCTCTTAGGCCGCGTACACACGCTCGGTTTGGTCCGATGAAACTGGCCTTAAGGCCAGTTTCATTGGTCCAAACCGAGTGTGTGTACGACCCATCGGACCAAAGTTTTAAAACTTGCTTTAAAATCGGACTGATGGACGCCTGACCATCGGACCACACCGATGGTTAGTAAGCAAAAGCATCGAACCAAAAACCCGCGCATGCTCACAATCAAGTCGACGCATGCTTGGAAGCATTGAACTTCGTTTTTTCAGCACGTCGTTGCGTCGATTGTGTGTACGCACATCAGACCATCAGGCCACTTCAGCGGTAAACCGATGAAAACGGTCCATTCTAATCGGGTTGGTCCGATCGTGTGTACGTGGCCTAAGAAGTCATCCTAGACTAATTTACCCTGTTTGACTGCTGTTCCTCAAGACATCCCTACACTCCTGTTCCACCAATGATCCTTGCACTCCTGTGCTTTCAGAGACTCCAATGCACTCTTGTGCCTTCACTGTCACTTTGTGCACTCCTGTGACCCCTGTGTCTCCAGTGACTCTGTGATCTTTGTACACTCTGGTGACCCCAGCACTCTATTACTGTTCTGACGCAAAATTTAGGATTGTCTTTTTCTTTCACTTTCGAAGATAACAGTAAACAGAAAAAACAGAGGGTAACTATCTCTAAAGGGGGCAGAGGCAGCAATAGCACCTGATAGGTGTTCTAATCCCTGTCCCCTCTTTCCAAAGCTAAACATTTTCAAAAACTGTAAAAAGGTTTTGCTTTAAGGTATACTTGAATGAATTTTTTTTAACTTAAACGCCTTGCCATACCTTTTTCTTTCAGTGCCACACAAAGGCATAGGCACCACAACTGGGGATAACAACAAAAACCTGGGGAATGCCCAAGTAAAAACCAGGCCTCCTTACCGACCAGCCTGCAGAACAACCAAATTAACCTGTCTAACGGTATGCATCAAAAACAGGGGTTTTGTCTGCACGCATTTGCAAACGCATGCGTGAGCCACAGAGCCGCGCCAAGGCACCCTGTAATCTGTGGTCCTAACACTAAACAATGAGCGTGCCCATAGTGGAGGCACATGCATTCTAATGGATAGATGAGGGCAGGTGGACTGAAGGGGAGCCATCCCTCCTTAAAGGTACAGGAGCACACCAAACACCCAGCATATAGCACAATGGCTGCAGAGGTGCTGGTGTAGTGCTGAACCAATATAAACACCACAGGTGAAACAAAAACTACCCATCTGGTCAACAATATCTTTATTCCTTATAGCTACACATTTCTGTGGTCTTACCTTACTTGGTGCATACATTTTTTAATCTCTAAGTTTTCTGAAAATCACTATTGGTCTGTCTGGTAAGGTATTTTTTGAAAACTGGGTCTTCTTGAAGGATCCTCCAGTGTTTACTAATACCTTGGTGATCAAAGGGGCACAGTCATTATAGTTTGTATTGAATGTATCTAGCGTTGAAAACCTAGTTCCCAAAACAGTTATAGGTCCACATGTGAAATTTCACTTAATAACACACAAATAAGTTGGGATCGCTTAGGGCATAGCTAGCTTGTATAGCTGTAACCTTCTTTTGGGTATAACATGCTTTCAGAAATAAAAATAATTATGGGTTAAAGGGTCACTAAAGGAATTTTTTTTTTTTTTTAGCTGAATAGCTTCCTTTACCTTACGGCAGTCCTGTTTTCATGTCCTCATTGTTCGTTTTTGCTATGATGTTGCTGTAATCCTTCTCTGTTCTGGACACTTCCTGATTGTCTGTTTCCTGATGAAAAAAATAATGGGAGCTTCTCTCTGTGGTCACTAATCAAGGAGGAGTGATTACTGTGTGTCTAAAACCCCTCAGAACCAATCACTTTCGTTTTACAAACCATCACTGCCCTCTATTGGCTCTGTGTCTTTGTACTTTACAGAAGCATGCAAAAACTAAACTGAAACTGCAGGTACATTATATGATTGATTTTTATCTATTTTTAATCATTTTGAAAAGGAATCAGTTGACTATGTTGTCTCTATACCCTATAAACAGTCATTTCAGCAAATAATAATAATAATTACTTTACAACTCCTTTAAGAAAAAATTCAATACCCTCAAAAATACATATCAGTTGATTTGAATTTGAGGGAGCCAGACTCGAGAAGTATTGGACAGCTTGTAGGCCAAAGCAATGTTTAATGGATGTCTAAAATGAGGATACAGCTAGAGATACCCTCTTCTATTTGTATCTCCAGCATATGCTCTGAGCCTCATACATAGAATGGAATCTCTACAACAGGCATGTCCAAAGTCCGGCCCGGGGGCCAATTGTGGGCCGCGTATACGGTATATATCTAAATAACACGCCCAAGCTCATCGTTAGACTCTTGACCACACAGAGCCACAAAGGCATGATAATTCTTGTTGGGCAGTGTATTAGTTAATTTGCATTTAATTTTAATGGTTCAAAAAATGTCAGGCAAAATGGCCGGCCCTCAAGCATGTTCGGTTCATCAAATCAGGCCCTCTTTGAAAAAAGTTTGGACACCCCTGCTCTACAACAAAGGTATGGATTTTTATGTAACTTCGGTAAATCACAAGATTTTATTAAACAGCGACCCGTAAACTGTTCTTCTAATAATCCACCTATGTGGAACTCTATGTAGGATGATTCTTAGCTATTCCTTATATTACACTGTAGGCTCATTAGATCATTTGTTATATTGTTAATTACTGGATAGCAGTCTATAGACCTTGCTTAAATAAATTCTCTCTTTTTTATACTCTACCTTTGTCTGCTTGCAGGATCATAAAACCTTGTTTCTCAGTGAGTCTTTTGACTAATGGTCTTTCTCCTCTAGTCAGATTATGCACTGAGCTAATTTTATTTGTTTGACATCATTTTACAAAATCTGAATAGACCAATCGGTAAAGGGTTAAAACATGTTGACCTTTGTAATTGTGAGAATAAAAGGTTGACTTATTGAATGGTGTCTAAATGATGTTTATTTCTCCATAGGCACCCACATGCCTTCATCATCCCACAAATCCTCAGGAATTGTCAATGCCTAAAATTATCAACCTGAAAAGGAACTACCTCAATATCAATAGGTTTAGCTTCTCTCATACTGAAATGTCTTTGTAACGCAATGCTAATTATAAGCCAGGTTAAGTATAGAAAAGGTGTTTATTGGTTAGGGAAAGCATTTTGAGCAAATTAAATGCTTTTTGGCTAAAACAGATCTTTCTACATAATTTAGTATATGCCTGGAGCCCTGGACAATATGATTTTTTTTGTTCTCAATTGATCATTTGGTAGATTTAAGTTATTTTTCTTATGTTTTGGGCCATTCGTCCTTTCCTTCAGTCCTTCAATATTCATAAAATCAAATGGTTCTGTGAAATAATGTCTACTCCTAATGTTGATAATGAGGTCTGATGGATGCCAAATTGTGTAGACAGAATAGGGGAGTAATACTAAACACAGCACTTCTACAAAAAATTTGCAAGTTGCTAACAAAAATTAAAAATTTCATGCCTGTACCATGCTTCCGTGAAAGGTGACAATTTCTAATTGCAGTGACAGTAGTTGGGGGGTAGTTGTCTTGGTCAGACTCCGGTGTGACTTAACCCCTTTCCTGCTGACAATATGCATAAATGCGGCCTCACGGAAGTGGATCTTTATCTGTGAGGCCACATACTATATATGCATACCTGTCTTTGTGCTGTACAGCATGGCACAGAGACTAGGCTCTCACCAAGAGCCCCGGGTTTTGTACTAATTGGCTATCACAGTGGTCAGTCGCGGTGCAGCCCATCTATGTTTTCTTTCTCTTCTGAACGGAGAGAAAGAAACATTGTATCTTTCTGTACTGGAAAGGGATAAAGAAACAAACAAAACTATGTAAAAAAATTAGGGCTGTGGAAATTAACTTTTAATTAATCGATTAATCTTTCATTTTTTTGATCAATCAAAATTTTTTTGATCGATTAAAATTCTTTTGATTGGTACTCACCTCTCCGCCGGCTTCTGGGCCTTCAGGGAGTTCCGTCAGAGATCCTGTAACGTCACGGACACCGACGGGGCTTGCCGTGTCCATCTGAAGGGCTCCTTTGCTGTGTCTTCATAGCTGCATGCTGGCGGGACCTTACTATCTGCCACACACAAGGGCTGTTACACTTCCCTCTATCACTTCCCTCAATCACCCTGGGATTCTACAGCCATTCACTGGGAGTTGTGATAGTTCCCTTCACGGGACATCTACATGCCGACGGACTGATGTTAACCTCTATCATCTGGATTCAGCAGTAGTATCGTTGTACACATTTTTATACCAGTATCATACCTGGCTACACGTTTTTATGACTGCTTTTGGTACCGTTTGGTATTACTCGCACCATTTTTACAGTTTATGTAGCTACATCGATTTTATCTCCAGTGCAATATTTATTTTGTTACCTACTTGAAGACTATAAAAGTTTTAATGCTATTCCCATCGAGCGCTGCCTTTGTGTGTTTTTTGTATCTTGCGATCCATTCTTCCAGTGGTTGGGTGCTGCACTGAGAATCGGCCTGCAAGGAGATCAGCTAAAAGTAGTTGGATCTGTATGTGCGTTATAATTAATCGAAATTAGTCGATTAATCGATTAAAAATAAAAACGATTAATCGAACACAAAAATTTTGATCAGTAACAGCCCTAAAAAAAATTATAAAATAAAAGTAGATTAAAGGGGAGTTCCACCCACAATTTCACTTTTTAAATATGAATACCCCTGTAATACACAAGCTTAATGTATTCTAGTAAAGTTAGTCTGTAAACCAAGGTCCGTTGTTACAGCATTTAGATTTATAATCTAGAAATAGACCGTGGCCATCTTAAGTGTGGGCATCATGAAGCCAGACTGTATGACTTTCTGGATTTCACCTTTGCATATCTCGCACATGCTCAGTGCTGCACAAGCAATGTAATAGGTTTCAGTCAGGTTTGCAAGGACTACTGGGAAACATGATGCCTATCCCAGAAACCCTTGCAAATAGCCTCGTGACTTAATAGCCTAGGCTAATAAGGAGGAGGAAGTAATGAAGGACTACAAAATAAAGGTATTTACAAGCAACAAAATAAATAAAAATTGTCCATTCTGAACATTATGGGCCAGATTCTGGTAGAATCCGCGGCGGCGTAGCATAAGCCATTTACACTACGCCGCCGCAACTTACTGGAGCAAGTGCCGTATTCTCCAAGCACTTGCTCCGTAGTTTGGGGCGGCGTAGTGTAAATGGCCCGGCGTATCCCCGCGTAATTCAAAGGGGGCGGCTTGTATTTAAATTAAGCGCGCCCCCGTGACGATCGAACTGCGCATGCACCGGCCGGGAAAAAAGCCCAGTGCGCATGCTCCAGCTCACGTCGGAAAACGTCGTTGAAACCGACGTGAAAACGACGTGATCGTCACTTACGCAATGCCCTATTCGCGAACAACTTAGTAAAACTAAGTAACCGACGGAAAAAGACGACGCTGACCCGATGCCATACTTAACATAGCATACGACAGAACTTCGTAAGCCTACCCCTCATATAGCATGGGTAGGTTTACGCTTACGTAAACGACGACGAGGCAGCGTAAAAACGTTCGGGAATCAGCGTATTAGGCTCATTTGCATAGGCAAATGAGAAATCAACTTAAAGGCCACCTAGCGGCCAGTGAAGTAATTATATCTAAGATCCGACGGTGTAAGTGTTTTACACCTGTCGGATCTTCGCTGTATCTATGCGTAAGTGATTCTATGAATCAGACGCATAGATACCCGGGGAAAAAAACAGAGATACGACGGTGTTTCCTGCAATACACCGTTGTATCTCTTTTGAGAATCTGGCCCTATGAGATTAGGGCATGCAGCACAGACAAACATAAAAAAATGGGTGGAACTCCACTTTAAGTTTTTATTTAGGTCAGTGTTGGGGTTAGTGGTCGAAGGTTGGGGCAAAAGGTCAGGGTTAAAAGTCAGGGTCGGTATGTTTTGGTAAGGTTTATTTTTTTTATTTGTTAAATAGATATAAGTGTCTTTAAAGGGGTGGTTCCCCTAAAAAGAAACTTTTAACATTGCCTGTGTCTTCTTAATAACATTTAGAATCGGCTGGTAGTTTAAAAAAAAAACACCCGTACATACCATTTTCGGCATGTACTCTCACTGCCGCTTCCGGGTCTGGCAGCCGGGGACAGGCATCCGATCGAAGCATACAGCGCGTCACGAGATGCCGAAAGAAGCCGAACGTTGGTGCGGCTCTATACGGCGCATGCGCACCAACGTTCGGCTTCTTTCGGCATCTCGTGACGCGCTGTATGCGTCGATCGGATGCCTGTCAATGAAGCAGGCCCTCCCATACCCGGCCGCCAGACCCGGAAGCGGCGGTGAGAGTACATGCCGAAAATGGTATGTACGGGTGTTTTTTTTTTAAACTACCAGCCGATTCTAAATGTTATTAAGAAGACACAGGCAATGTTAAAAGTTTCTTTTTAGGGGAACCTCCCCTTTAATGAGTGTCAGTGTGTCTTAGATAGGATAAAAAAAAAAAAAGCAAAAAGCGCATTACTCCTTTTGGGCCCAACTACGGGTAAAAACAACAACTAACATACGTGGTATCGCTGCGATTGTCAGGAGCAGGAGAATTTATTTTGGGTAGTTCTTTGGTGGTAATTTATGGTAATAGCAAGAGCTAAACTATAAAAAAAAATATTTTTTTACTATTTTGGGCCAGTTTTCCTTTGATACTGTACTGAAAAGTTTGGCGATCCCTGCATTAAAGCACAGACACCTAGTTGAAACATCGTGAGGCTCGTGAGCACTCTCAGCCAACAACCAGCGCGGAAGGACGCCACATTAAAGACTTGTACACAGGATCTACATACTGGACTTTCAATCTTTTATATGTAAGTGGATGCTGTGTTCTGAAAACGAATTAAAGCTATCTGTCGTTTAACCCCCTGGCGCCCTCTTTCCCTTTCTAGTTGAAACTATGGGCCAGATTCAGGTAGATGGGAGCATCTTTGCTCCAGAGTAACGCTTCTCATTTACGTTACTCTGCCGAAATTTTAGCAGCAAGTGCTGTCATTCACGAAGCACTTTCTCCTAAAGTTGCGGCAGCGTAACGAAAATGAGCCGGCGGAATTCAAATTGGGCGGGTACGGGGCGTGTAGTATTTAAACTAAGTGCGATCCCGCCGCGAACGTACTGCGCATGCGTCGAGTGTCAAAGCATCCCCGTGCGCATGCTCCAAATTCTGTGAATGAACGTCAATGACGTCACATTCCCATTCATGATCTTTTTACGCAAGCGACGTGATTTTTTTTTTTCCCGACGCGATGACGACGCCTATACCTAACATAGGATACTCCAACCCCATGTAGGTATATCTTCGCGCCGCGTATTGCTTCCGGAAACGTCGTACCGTCATTGCGTCGTGCCGGAATTCGCTCGTGAATTGCCAATTTCCGCTCATTAACATATTTTTTGAGCGGAAATCGGCGGGAACGCCCCCGGCGCCATTTTTAAGTTGAAGTAACGATGCGATGGCGAAACTCAGTTATGCTGATCGCATCGGAGCTTCAACCCGGCGTTTGTTTTCTGGTTACAGAAAACAGAAACGCCGGCTCAAAGTCACAGTTAGGCTGGAGTATCACTGATACTCCAGCCTAACTCTACCTGAATCTGGCCCTATAGGTCTTGTCTCTACCATCAATTAGGTTAAATATCCTTGAAAACACAAACCCACACATTGATTCACCAGGAAAAAAAAGAAGCTTGTTTTCTCTTGTAAGAAGATAATTGGGAACAAGGAGAAGCATATGTATTATTTGCTTCTGTTTTGCCATTGAGTCAGAACATAACATTTCCTCACTGTGACAGCAAGTATACTTAAATAATATTTATGTAGCTAACCAAATTACACTTCAGTACGTTCAAAATCATTATGAATGTTCCAGTTTGTTACATACCTCATTTTGTAAGCCTCTGTGCTTCCATTTAAACAAAAACTTGAAAATTGTGATGGAATATGCTTCTAAAATAAATCAGACTCAAATTTTAAGAAAACGCTGCAACTACTATTTAGGGGGAAATGCATATCATGGGGTTCCTTTTTCTAAGTGAGGGAATTTTTTGTTATTGACTACAATCCAGTTATATACAAATGCTGAGTAAAAATGCAACAATGCAGAAAGTTAAAAGTCATGGAAATCGGCACACCATTCATTATACAGAATTCATATAGTGGCAACAGTTTGCGCAGAGCTTTACAAAATGAATGATAAAAAGGATTAAAAATAATTACCAGCTTTAATGGGTGACAAGCCCTAACTTCACTGTCTTAAGAGATGGTGGCTTATATAATTACCATATTTGGTCAAACAGGATTCCCACTGGCTTGTTTAACAATTTGATACAAGCCAGAGGGCTTCCTGAAAGTGTCATTAAGTGGTTGTAGTAATATAACTAGATTGAAAGTTACTCCTATCTGCAGCAGCTGGAGGGTCAGGTAGATGAGTGAACTGGACAAATCTAGCCATTTAGTTTGCCAGCTCAGCAAACTCTAAACCTCTTGGGTTTTGGGTTGAACTCATGGTCGACCTGAACCCAAAGCTAATCCCTGTTGAAGAGATTTGAGTAAACATTGTGAGGAGGACAATTGCTGAGTTATAAATATTTGTCTGACCCAACCAATCCCTGAGGATTCTGTTGGGGAGCACCTTTAACCACTTGCCGCCCGCCACATGCAGATATATGTCTGCAGCAGGGCACAGGCAGGAAAAAAGAATGTATATATACGTCCTCTTTAAGAAGCCGGCATTGTGGACGCGCGCCGGGAGCTCTGTGACTCTGACCACTGGTTCTGTGACTCGATGTCCACGGGCATACCTGCGATCGTGTCACGGTGAGGAAGAAGGGGGAAATGCTTATGTAAACAAGCATTTCCTAGAGACAGGACGGTGTACACAGGTTCCTGTAATCGAAAGATGTGTTGACTGTCGTTTTACACATAGCCCATGCTCCCTACAGTTAGAACACATCCTTAGGCACACTTAACCCCTTCAGCGCCACATAGTATTAACTCCTTCACTGCCAGTATCATTTTCACAGTAATCAGTGCATTTTTTTAGCACTGATCGCTGTACAAATGACAATGGTCCCAAAAATGTGTCAAAAGTGTCCGATGTGTCCACCAATAAATCCCATTCGCGAAAAAAAGATCTCAGATCGCCACCATTACTAGTTAAAAAAATAATAATAAAAAGGCAATAATTCTTTACCCTATTTTGTAGATGCTATAACTTTTGCGCAAACCAATCAATATACGCTTATTGTGATTTTTTTAACCAAAAATATGTAGAAGAATACGTACCGGCCTAAAATGAGGAAAAATAATGTTTTTATATATATTTTTGAGGGATATTTATTATAGCAAAAAGTAAAAAATATTGATATTTTTTCAAAATTGTGGCTCTATTTTTGTTTATAGCGCAAAAAATAAAAACCGCAGAGGTGATCAAATACCACCAAAAAAAAGCTGTATTTGTGGGAAAAAAAGGATGTACATTTTGTTTGGGAGCCACGTCGCACGACCAGCAAAATGGTCCGGGGCTTAAGTGGTTAAGCACCTATTCAGAGTGCTTTTTGCCTTCTGGGCTTCTGCCTGGAATAGATGTTTACATAAGGGTCCTTTCAGATGTCCGCATCCGTTCGTCCGTTTTTACAAGTCCGTTTACAGACTTGCAATGGTTCCCTATGGGATCGCGTCAGTTAGCGGATGATGCATCCGCTAACGTCCGCAAAGATCCGCATCCGTAAAGCTCCGCTTTTTCGGACGGAAGAAAACCCTATTTTTCTTCCGTCCGGCGGATCGGATCGGATGAATACGGACACACGGTCCGTATTCATCCGATTCCCCATAGGGGAGAGCGGAGGAAAGACAGGGCGGTCTCTGCACAGTGTGCGGGGACCGCCCTGTCCGCTGATAGCTCAGCGGGGATTTACGGATGACCCCCGCTGAGCCGACGGACACACATGGAGCGGACACAAAAACGGTCCGCTCCGTATGGAAGGACCCTTAGTGTTGTCTCTTTTGGCCTTGCCTGAGCCAGAGGGCACAAGAACTAAAGTAAAGTAAACTAAACGGATACACTGCTGGAGTTTTATTTCTGGAGGGAGCTGGGCTAAAGGATGTATTCTGGAAGTCATGTGCAGTTCAAAGAGCAATGCTGTGAATTTATTTATAGCAGCCAGTCGCATGTTGGTGTTCAGAAGGTATGATCAGGTAAAAAAATATTTTTACTTACTGCATACAGAATTTAAACGCACTAATTGGAGATGTTCTACCTACCAAAGGTTTTGTATATCTGTCCATACAGATCTGAGATATACAGTGCACAGCTATGCCAGACAACCTGGAGACCTGACTTTTCTTTGATGCAGTTAAAGTACTAGTGAGGCCTGGATTTTTTTTTTACCTACAGGTAAGCTTATAATAAAGCTTATGCCCTGTACACACGATCGGTCAATCCGATGAAAACGGTCCGATGAAGCTGACTGATGGTCAGTCGTGCCTACACACCATCGGTAAAAAAAACGGTTGTGTCAGAACGCGGTGACATAAAACACAACGAAGTGCTGAAAAAAATGAAGTTCAATGCTTCCAAGCATGCGTCGACTTGATTCTGAGCATGCGTGGATTTTTAATCCCTTCCATATAGGACATTTTCACAACCTTCCTGCCCAGACCAATTTTTAGTTTTCAGCGCTGTTGCATTTTGAATGACAATTGCGCGGTCATGCAACACTGTACCCAAATTAAATCGTTATGTTTTTCCCCCCACACAAATAGAGCTTTCTTTTGGTGGTATTTGATCATCTCTGCGGTTTTTATTTTTTGCGCTATAAACAAAAGAAGAGCGACAATTTAAAAAAAAACAATATTTTTTACTTTTTTATTTAATAAATATCCCATTTAAAAAAATAAAATAAAAATTCTACGTATTTTTGGTAAAAAAAAAAACACAATAATCGTATATTGATTGGTTTGCGCAAAAGTTATAGGGCCAGATCCACAGAGAAATGCCCTGGCGCAGTGTATCAGAGATACACTACGCCACCGTATTTTACCTGGCTCTAAGTCGAATCCAGGAAGATTTTGGCCCGTAAGGTACGGCGGCGTAGTGTATTTCTCGTGGCAGAATCGAATTACGCGATTAGGGGGCGTGAATCATTTAAATCAGGCGCGTCCCCACGGCAATCGAACTGCGCATGCTCCGTTCAGAAATTTCCCGCCGTGCATTGCGCGAAGTTACGTTTTTTAAATAAAAAAAAAATGAAATTCGATGCGGGAACGACGGCCATACTTAACATGGCCAGTCTAACTATAGACGATAGAGCATCTTTAACTATACGCCAGAAAAAGCCGACTAGCGACGACGTAAGAGAATGCGACAGCCGATCGTAACTTCGTGGATTGCCGTAAAAAGCTAATTTGCATACCCGACGCGGAAAACTACGCAAACTCCACCCAGCGGCCGGAACAATATTGCAGCGTAGATCCGAAGGTGTACGAATACATAAGCCTGTCGGATCGAATCCCGAAGCCGTCGCATCATGGTTTGAGGATTCAAACTGATGATACGACACGGGTAATTTGAAAGTACACCGGCGTATCAGGAGATACACCGGCGTACTGGCTCTGTGGATCTGGCCCATAGCGTCTACAAAATAGGTGATAGATTTATGGCATTTTTTTTTTTTTACTAGTAATGGCGGTGATCTGCGTTTTTATTTTTTTTTGTGACCGTGACATTGCGGCGGACATATCGGACACTTTTGACACGTTTTTGGGACCATTTACATTTACACAGCAATTAGTGCTATAAAACTGCACTGATTACTGTGTAAATGTGGCTGGCAGGGAAGGGGTTGACACTAGGGGGCGCTGAAGGGGTTAAAATGTCCCCTAAGGTATGTTCTAACTGTAGGGGGAGGGGGTACTCACAGGGGGAGGAGACCAATGTGTGTTCCTCTGTACTGGGAACACACATCTGTCTCCTCACCGCTGACAGGAGGTGGATCTGTGTGTTTACACACAGATTCACACTCTGCCGTGATCGGCGGTAATTGCGGGTGCCCGGCGGCATTCGCGGCCGTCAGGCACGTGCACCGGATCACCAGTGGTGCGCGCGCGCCCTAGAATGCCGGGAACAGAGGACGTCATATGACGGATCTATGCATACTAGCATATTATGATATTGCTTTGTAGTTGGAAACTTTTTTTTAACAGAATATACCACCAAAATAAAGCTAGGTCATCTCCCTTAGGCCTCGTACACACGATCGGACATATCCGATGAAAACGGTCCGCGGACCATTTCCATCGGATATGTCCGATCGGGAGTTTGATCCGATGGCGTGTACACACCATCGGATCAAATTCCCCGCCGCACGGCGCGGTGACGTGGCGGTGACCTTGACGCCGCCACGTCACCGCACCAGGAAGTTAAACACTTCCGCGCATGCGCCGAATCCATGCGGCGGCGGTGGGGGACGACATGTCTGCTGGTAAGTGTACTAACCAGCAGACATGTCGGGCGGACAGATTCCACCGGATAGATTTCAAAGCATGCTTTGAAATCTGTCGGGTGGAGAAATCTGTCCGCTAGCCCATACACACGAGCGGAGATGTCTGCTGAAACGGTCCATCGGACCGTTTTCAGCGGACATATCCCCTCGTGTGTACGAGGCCTTATTGTCTGATTGTACAGTGAAGCAGCTAACCTCTTTTTCGTACTGCTCTTTCCACTGTCAGCATGTTCCTTGTGCACACATGTGCATGCAGTATATATACAGTATACCTGACTGGCACCTAGTTTGCCCCTTCCTTTTCCAGAGTGCTGCTGTGCGGATAATTATTAGAGGTTGTTACTAAGTCAAATTCAGGTTCACACACAGAAAGTAAGGCTATGGAGGAGGACCAGAGGAGGGCTGGAGGAGAGGTGCAAGGGCAACATGAAATGGCCTGGATAGCCTTGTGTTTGACACTAGCTACATTAAAAAAATACATGCTATTTTAATGAATAAGTAACTATGTACATTATTGGTGTTTTTTTTTATGGCATCTGCTGGCATTTAGCTTTATGTAATGTCTAAATTACTAATATGCACTTTGTTAATTGTAGTAGAAAGTTGTTTCATACCATGAATAAGGAAGTGGTCTAAATCACCATAAATATGCTCATTATTAATCTAAGCAATGAGTAATATGGTACTAATGGAGCGGTTTATTATGCAGTCCAAGCTTGCTAGAATGTACTCATTCTTTCATTTTAAAGAGAAGGAACTAAGATCATCCTTGTTACATAATCAGTATTTAAGATTATCGAAGCAATTTGCTAAAACCAGAATAATCCTTTGTAATCTGAATTTTCCATTTTTTACAACATTGCTTTTAGACACAGAGTAATGCAACAACATTCTTAATGTGATTAACAGTTCTCAATGGGGGCCATGAAATTAATAGACGTTAGTTAAAAATTCACACAACATGCTGCTAGTTAAACATTAGTTATCATGTTGGCTGTTTGATCAATGTATAATATACACAGAATCCTGATAAAAAATAACTCACACTTTGTATTTTAAGTCACAGATTTGACAGCATAATATAATATATATGAAGAAATAATTCCGGACGGCTGCACTTCTAAAAATACTTTTATTGGAGCTTCATATGACAAGTGGTTGACAGATAGAGCAGGGGACAAAGAGGTAGACGCGATTCATGCAAATGTTAGCGATTAGTCTAAGGCAGGGGTGTCAAACTCAATTTCATTGTGGGCCGCAACAGCATAATGATTGCCCTCAAAAGGGCCAGTTGTATCTGTAAGATTAGATGTCCAGCGCATCCCCTCCTCTTACATTAGATGTCATCCCACCATCAGAAGTTGAGTCCCCCACTCTCTCTTACATCACAGTGCACCCCCCTTTCCTTACCCTGCTGCTGGGAAGAAGCTGGATGCATTGCTTGAAAGCAGAAAGTAAGGCTATGGAGGAGGACCAGAGGAGGGCTGGAGGAGAGGTGCAAGGGCAACATGAAATGGCCTGGATGGCCTTGTGTTTGACACTTGTGGTCTAAAGTAATGACTACGCGCTAAAATTTGCGCGAATCGCGTCTACGCCTTTGTCCCCTGCTCTGTCAACCACTTGTCATATGAAGCTCCAATAAAAGGATTTTTGGAAGTGCAGCCACCCATACTTATTTCTTCATGTTACACAGAATGCGAGCTGAACTAGCACCTGACTAGTGTGTGTGGGGAATAATCAGAGTCTCACTCACCTGGAGCAGCTTTTGTTGTTTCATAATATTATATATGATATAAGATTTTTGCTGTTTATAAAGTGTGAATGTGAAATTGTATATGTTGCATAGGCAAAAGGCAAAAATTGTAAATGAACTTTCCAAAAAAACTGCAGCCCATAATTAGACATATCAATGCTCATAGCGACTAATGGCCAGCCCCCTGGTTTGCTTTTAGTTGACTCGCCCATCCTACTGACAACATACCACTAGAGGGACAACTTTCTTTTTTCTTTTTGTATTATTATACTGTACATCCAGCAAGCCAGTGTAGATGGGGAATGTGCTTTAATTAGGAACTGGGCATTGATTCAAAATGGCCATGGTTCTACAAGAGACATACTGTTAACCTATATTACAATTTGATTTTAAAATACTGTATATACACAGGGAGAAATTAACATAAGGATAGAAACACAGTCAAGAAGGTATTATTCATTAGTAAAATGATTCATTCAGTTTTATTAGCCAGTTATAACTGGCTAATTAAATTGCAGCATTCCAGCAGCTCTTGCAGAGAATACAATTACAACCACATTTGCCATTAAATAATGAGAACATAATATTTGACAATAACCTTTCTGCTGAGTACTCCGATACCTGTTGTGGCTGCTGATGGATTAAAGGTTTTTGTAGGAGGCAAAAAAATTTGTTAGTGCCCTGTCACCCAGCTCCAGGGCCGATCCTAGGCAGGGTGCACAGGGTGCATTGCACCCAGGCGCCTCCAGAGGTGGGGGCGCCGAACATTTAACAGACTCTCTAACTGAAGCCCTCTCTGTGTCCATCATAGATGCCACCCCTCCAGGTCCCAATAAAGTATTCTGCTCCTCTTCCTGTATTTTGTTTATTGTTAAAGGGTTTGTAAAGGATTGTTTTTTCTATCTTAATAGCTTCCTTTACCTTAATGCAGTGCTGTTTTCATGTCCTCATTGTTCGTCTTTGCTCTCAAGTTGCTGTAATTCTTCTCTGATCTCCACACTTCCTGGTTGTCTGTTTCCTGATAGCCACAGTGCTGGGAGCTTTCTCTCTGTGGTCACTAATCAAAGAGGTGTGATTACTGTGTGTCTAAAACCCCTCAGCACCAATTCAGTTTTGTTTTCCAAACCATCGCTGCCCTGTATTGGCTCTGTACAGCAGAGAGGCAGGAAACAACATGCAAAAACGAAACTGAAACTACAGGTACATTATATGATTGATTTTTATCTATTTTTAATCGTTTTTAAAAGGAATCAGTTAACTATTATGTCTCTATACCCTGTAAAAAGTCATTTCAGCAAAAAAAAAAAAAAAATGTTTTATTTATAACTCCTTAAACCACTTGCTTACTGGGCACATATACCCCCTTCCTGCCCAGGCGAAATTTCAGCTTTCAGCACTGCGTCGCTTTAAATTAAAATTGCGCGGTCGTGCGATGTGGCTCCCAAACAAAATTGGCGTCCTTTTTTTCCCACAAATAGAGATTTCTTTTGGTGATATTTGATCATCTCTGCGGTTTTTATTTCTTGCGCTATAAACAAAAAAGTGCGATTTTTTTTTTACTTTTTGCTATAATAAATATCAATTTTTTTGGAAAAAAAAATATTTTTCTCAGTTTAGACCGATATGTATTCTACATATTTTTGGTAAAATAATAAGCGTAAAGTAATTGGTTTGCGCAAAGGTTATAGTGGCTACAAAATAGGGGATATAATTCTGACAATTTTTTATTTTTTTACTAGTAATACAGCAATTCGCGAATTTTGGCAGGACTGCGATATTGCGACGGTCACATCGGACACTTTTGACACATTTTTGGGACCATTCACATTAATATAGCGATCAGTGCTATAAAAACACACTAATTACTGTATAAATGTGACTGGCAGTGAATGGGGTTAACACTAGGGGGTGAGGAAGGGGTTAAATGCGAGTCCTGGGTGTGTTCTAACTGTGTGGGGGGAGGGGGGTGACTGGGGGAGGTGACCGATGCTGTCTCCCTATGTACAAGGGACACAGCATCTGTCACCTTTCCCTGACAGGACGTGGAGCTCTGTGTTTACACACAGAGCTCCACGTCCCTGCTCTAAAACTGCCGATCGGCGGGTACCTGGCGGACATCGCGACCGCCAGGCACGCGCATCGGCATCTCGGGGGACGCGCCGGGTGCGCGCCGCCATCGGCACGCGCGCTCCCCCCAGTGGCCAGAGAACACGATGCCGTCAATTGACGGCGTCTTGGATATTCAGATTCACCTTGCCGCCGTCATTTGACGATAGGCAGGGAACCAAGTGGTTAAGAGATCATGTAAGGATCCCAGGGTAATGAAGACTTTGTGAGGGAGCATTTCTGTGGTGGAGTCATTGCCATAGAAACATTTGTAAAGGGGAGGAGTTAGTAAAATGACAACGCCCATGTAAGGGCACCAGAAATATTTCTGCTCCCAGGTGCCTGTGACCCTAGGATCGGGCCTGCCCATCTCAATATAATGTACAACACACTATATACAGTGCAAGAGTGAAGAGTACATAGTCTAAAGAGTGCAGGAGTCAGGAGTATAAGGTACAACATATCATAGACAGTTTACAAATCAGAAATATTTGTATCAGGGATTTATTTTTAGCTAGCTTGCTCCGAAATATATGCATGCACATGTGCATACTTCTACATGAACATTAGCTAGGCGCAAGTTTTTTTCTCAAGAATACACGCGGTTGTACACATCATGGCATATGCGTAGATGTGCATGCCCAGAATCAGCGTTGGTGCCAGGTGGCTTTTTTAAAGAATGCTCTAACTCAGTATCAGCGTTAACTGGTTTTCAGCTTGCTCCTTGCACCCTGGCGTGCTCTGCATATGATTCCTGTTATCAACCCACCTTACTTTTGACCTGATTTGGATTCTGTTCTACACATTCCTGACCTGGGCCCTACTGCTAACCTTGATCCGACTCCAAATTTGGTACTTTGTTGCCTGCTTATTACTGACCCTGGCTTGATCTGTGTGTAAGCAGGTTGAATTGCTGGTTAGTTAAATCTGAGTTATTCTGTTTCCCACACTTTTTACTGAGCTCTACCTCTTTCCTCATGCTCCTAATAAAAGGGGGGAAGGCTCTGTTCCGCAAAGTCAGTCTGCATGGGAGAGAAGACACACACAGGACACAGCATGTAATCTCCAGCCACACCACAAAGCTGCTGCAGCTGCCAGAGATAGCCTCGTCAGTCTCTAAGAACCTTCCACATGTAGGAGGATTGCTGGAACCTGCAGTCCTCCCCGATGAACACCAGCTCTAGATATCTGCCACTGTGGACTCTGCTGCAGGGGGGGACTGACAACCCATGGGGCCCCCGGGCGATAGAAGATTACAGATGGCCACCACGCCAGGAGGCAGTGTAGAGGCGGGGCAGCTAAAATGTCTGGATTTTCACATCAAAAGCATGTCGGTTTTGGACATATCAGGGACAGATGTAAAAAAAATACAGATTTTTACATACTGTCCCTGGTTTTACTGAGCCTGGCAACCCTGATGGGGCCCCCTAGTGGCGTGGGGCCCTCGGGCAGTGCCCGAGTGACTCAATGGTCAGTCCGCCCCTGCTCTGCTGTGTATGTGATATTACCTGTGACAAATGTACACATCAAAATAACACAAAACAAATACGGAAATTCCTTTTTTATCTGTGATCGCAGAGGCATGTAATACATGGAAACAGATCAGTTGCCCTTATCATCTGCAATTAGATTGCCTGCTGAGCTTAGCACTGACATGCAGGTAGAAGACCAAAAACCAAAAGTCTGTAAACCCATCTAGCTAATGTGTTTTCTTTCTATCTCTTCATGGTGGCTTATGAGCAACGCAATCTGCAGGTATAAATAAATCAATATCCCTTATCCTATAGCTTCCCATGAAATCTTAAACCAATACAATTAGATGAAAAAGGCACTCCTTGCTGAGCAAATGCTTGAGGATAGCAATGAAAAGTTCTGTAAATGCACCATTATCTTCTACAAGTGTCTCGTCACAGTCATTTCCATAAAACAGTGGTTCTTAACCATTTCAGTTGTGTACCCTTGGCAGCCCAATTTCTATAAAGCAACATGTTTGTAATTATTATATTTTTGTTTTGTAGCATGTAAATAATATAGTTGCTATTTTATTTTTTTTGTTTAATATTTGTATTGAGTTTTGCATAAGAAAACAAGTTACAAATTAAGTATAAAGAATGCAAATATGGGATAAAGATCATAACAATAATGACTGAAATAGTTTGGTGCTCAAATGCATGTTCATATTTATCAGATAAATATTGAAAAAAAGCAAATGTCAGGTATAAGGGACTAAAGAAAAATAAAAAAAAAGGACTATGCCTTATATCAGGCTTAGAGTGCCTCCGGACCACCCAACCACCCCTAATGGGTTCAAACTGTGGATGGAAGGGGGCACGTGAGAGGAAAGATAATTAGATAAAATATGAGAAAGCTAAAGTCCCAAGAAGGTAAATAGTCCAAACTCTAAATTATATATGCAGACAATTGGAGAAAAAAAAAAGGAGAGAAAAAAATCCCAAATTTACTTGTTGATGAATAATAAGCAGAAAACAAATTGCTATTATTTAAATTTATATATATTATAACTGTAAATAAATGGCCCATAGGATTAAAAAGACAATGGGTAAATAATAAAGGTGAACAAAAAGTGAATTTTTTATTATTATTATTATTATACAGGTTTATATAGCGCCAAAGTTTGTGCAGCGTTTTACAACTTGGGGCAGACAGTACAGTTACATTACAATCAAATACAGGAGGGATCAGAGGGCCCTGCTCCTTAGGCTGCGTACACACGATCAAATCTATCTGCTGGAAACGGTCGGCCCGACCGTCCCAGCAGACAGATTCGATCATGTGTACGGGCGAGCCGACGGATTTGGCCACCCGACAAGTCAGCTGGAGAGCAACTACAGCAGCACCATAACGGACGAGCTGAGCAATCACACTTACTGGACAACACATTCGTATGCCAACATGCCAGGGGCAGCCATGGTCTTATCACTACTAATGTATGCAGAGGAAGAGGAGCATAGAAGGAGGAGGAGGAGGGGGGCACGTGAGAGGATCTACCGAACGCGCATGAGCCTCTTTGGCATGGGTGATGAGGAGGTGTATCGCATCTTCAGATTCAGCCCTGCTGCCATCCTGGAAATAACCACAACCCTGCAGGATGACATCACCAGCCCAACACACCGCTCACATGCACTGCAGCCACTGGTCAAGGTACTGGCAACACTCCATTTCCTGGCCAGTGGATCATTCCAGCGTACAAGTGGAGTTGTGGCTGGGATGTCACAAACCAGCATGAGCAGATGTCTGCACCAGGTTATCCCCGCAATCCTCAGACGCATGTCCCACCACATCATCAGACCCACCACCGAGCAGCTGCGGCAGAAGGCAATGACAGATCTCTACAGACTTGCCAGATTCCCACGCACCATCGGGGCCATTGATTGCACACATCTGGCACTACAGCCCCCCCCCGTGCCACAGAGCATATATACCGCAATCGGAAGCATTGGCATTCCATCAACGTACAGGTGATAGCTGATGCCAAATACCTCATATGGCACGTCCGTGCCAAAGACCCCGGGTCCAGCCATGACAGCTACATATACTGTCAAAGCACCATCCCAGCAGATTTTGAGCAGAACATGTATGGGGACAGCTGGCTGGTTGGTGAGTGACATGGGTGGCAGGCATGACTGTCCCCACCATGATGCACACATCACAAGGGGCACATGCACTACTAACATCCTCCTGTCCTTTCACTACCAGGTGATGCGGCATATGTACTTGGACCCCATCTCATGACTCCTTTCCGGAATCCCCAAACCAGAGGAGAGAGAAGATACAATGAAGCACACATCAAAACCCGTGCAGTGGTTGAGCGCACATTCGGGCTCCTGAAGTCCCGTTTCCGATGCCTGGATAAGTCCGGGGGGGCCCTGTTGTATTCCCCAAACTTTGTGGGTCAGATCATCGGTGCATGTTTCCAATGCCTGGATAAGTCCGGGGGGGCCCTGTTGTATTCCCCAAACTTTGTGGGTCAGATCATCGGTGCATGTTGCATTCTGCACAACTTTGCCATGAGAAAGGGCCTGCAGATTTCCCTACGTGATGACCTGACCGCCCAACCAGACAGCCCCCCCCTGCCAGAGGAGACCTCGTCTGCTGATGGAAGAGCAGTCAGGAGTTGCCCCGTGTTACGAATCTTTGACCGTTAAACACACACATTCATCATGGCACACAGTCAATGCACGCATGCACACCACTGTGGTCCCTAGATCACACACCCCACATGCACATCACATTGGATTAGCCCAAGTCCATCATGCAGGACTTGGGAGCAGCAACGCCGCGTCAAGGCCCCAATGATGTTACTGTCCATTCACACGTCATTCACACAGCCGTGGGGATAACTTCTCCCCAACGGCCGAGGGTGACACCCCTTATTGGCAGGAGTGCCACCCCCACATTCACACACCATTCACACTGCACCGTGTGCAGTATCAAGAAAAAAAAAAAAAAAAAAAAAAAAAAAAAAAAAGAAGCTCTTCACCAGAGCATTAAATTAAAAAAAAAGCTTCACCAGAGCATTAAATAAAAAAAAAAAAAAGCTCTTCACCAGAGCAAAAAATACAAATCCCAAAATTACTGGGCCTGGCGTGGGCTCCGCCTGGTGCCAAGGCTCCTGGCCCTCACTTGCCTGGGGGCAGCCACAGGTGGGGGGGGTGGGGTATCAGGTGGAGGAGTAGCATCCCCACGTCCCTCCCTGGCTGCCTGCATACCCTCCAAGGCGACTGCAATGCGGGTCTGGACAGCTGTCTGCTCCTGGACTGCAAGCCGCAGGGCTTTGACCTCCCCCACAAGGTCGGAGGTGGTCGTCTGCAGCTCCGCCAGGCTGGTGACTGTCGCTGCGCTGTTGCCAGCGACATCTAGGATGGCATCCATTATGGCATCCAAGGAGGCCAGGCTGTCGGCCAGGCACCTCATCTCCCCAACAACCTCAGAAAGATGCAGATTTTGCTGGTCCTGCTGTCTGGCCAGCTGTTCAGGCATAATCTTGGGAACACCCCTCGTCTTCCTAGTCGCCTTCCTGGGAGTGGCAGGGGACCTGGCATATGGGGAAGATGTTGAGGGGCCGGAGATGAGGGGGATGGAAACAGAGGGACTGGAGAGGTTGGGGTTGGACACTGAGGGGCTGGAAAAAGATGGGGTGGTGGCTTGGGCTGGTCCGGGCAACCCATGGTCCTCCGCCAAAACCAGGTAGAGCTCCTGGTCCTGGACAACAACCTTCTCCTCAACCGCCTCCTCCGTAGAGGTGTGACCAGATTCCTCCAACAATTCCTCTTCCAGGGGGGCAGCCAGAGGGACTGGATGCTCGGGGGATGTATCCGGACGGGCCCTGGCAGCAACAGATGGCCCCGCTCCCTCCTGCACATCTGTGGATGACACAAAAGATGCACATGTTGGTGGACCCACACACTTGGCACATGTTCCCTTCCACCCCCACACATGCTACACAACAGATAGAATATAAAACACACTTACCTGTCCTCATGGCTGGCTTTTCAGACTCGTAGCCCCCTACTCCCTCAACCTGCTCCCTCTGCAGGCAGCGGGCGACCACCTTCTCCTCCTCAGTAAGACGGACGTTGCAGGGTGGGCCCCCTCCAGTGCCCCTGGCATGCCGAGCACTCGTAGCCAGCTTGCCCTTCACGAGACGCCGCAGGTCATTCATTTTTTTTTTATGTCCTGTGGTGACCGGATCTCGTGTGAGAGGGCATTCACCTGACAAGCCACCTTCATCAGGATTTCATCCCTCCGGGACTTGCTGGTCCGCGCACTGTCAGCACCATGGAGCCTGGAATCATACTTTTCCATTGCCGCGATGACGATGGCCCTCTCCTCTGGGGAGAAATTCTTCTTTCTCCTTTCCTTCCCAATAGAAGCCATGGTCATGCAAAAGATTTCCTGTGTCAATCCAAAAAATGGGAGACTTTTGCGCTGCACGGGCGCATGTGTGGGCGCATTATATACACAGCGCCGGCGAATCGTAGGGAGGCTTTGCCCATGCGCAGAAGGCATCCACGTCACGGCGCGGGTCATCCACGTCACGGCGCGGGTCATCCACGTCACTGCGCATGCTCCGTTCGTCCCGGCCTTCATTTGCATGGGGTCACGCTTCATTAGAATGCAACACGCCTACTTCCCTCCTACTTTGGAGTTGCGCCGGATAACGCCGATGAATTTCCGCTACGCTGGCACATCTTGGAGCGCATTTGCTGCGAGAATACGGTACTTGCCTCTCCACGTTACGTCAGCGTAGTGCATCTGAGATGCGCTACGCCTGCATAAATATGTGCGCATCTACGAGTCTCTCTCTCTCTCATCAACAATGCCGCAACACACTACACAAGGCCGCCTTGCAGGCAGCCTTTTATAGTGTGGGGCGTGTACTAAACCCCCCGAGCCATAATTGGCCAAAGCCACCCTGGCTTTGGCCAATTATGGCTCTCTGTTTTTTGCGCGCTGTGATTGGCCAAGCATGTGGGTCATAGTGCATGCTTGGCCAATCATCAGCGCTCAATGCCGCAGTGAATTATGGGCCGTGACGCGTCACTCGAATTTTGCGCGAACGACCCGTTTTGTTCGAATTTCGACGAACGTACAAACAGACGATATTCAAGTCGAACATACGTTCGAATCGAACGCAGAGCTCATCCCTAGCGGGTAGTATAGGCTTCTCTAAAGCTCTTCTGGAAGAATGGTTAAACATTTCCATAGACACACTTCTAAACCTTGTGGACGGCCTTCCCAGAAGAGTCCTTTTGAGCGCTGTGAGTGGCTGGAGCCGCAATGTCGTCACTCCCGCGCATGCGTAAAAGTAAAAGAAAAGAAAAAGCTTTACTACCACTTGAAGAGAAGTGGGCACCTGCAGAGTGTGTGGCAGCATGCTGTGACTGCTGATGATGGAACTAGGCAGAGGGAGGGTGTCAGATCATTCCAGTCTTCCTCCACTTGCCTGCCAAAGCCTGTGCTGCCGCTGCCTAGTGTTGCTTAGTGACCAAGCAACACTTTGATTACCGTCACATGTATGCCACTACCTTTACCCACCAGTATTAATTTTTATTTGCATATCTCTAAATGTCCCCACGTGTACCCTTGGGAGTATGCATACCCCAGGTTGGGAGCCAATGTTATAAAAGTAACCGAGAAGCACATGTCTGAAAAATCTATTTCTGATAATACTTTTATTACCTTAATTTTATTTTTTGTTGGATAATGGTGTATGTGCTTGTCTAAAAGTCGAATGTCCCGTACACACGATCGTTTTTCAGCATGAAAAAAAAAGACGTTTTTAAAAACGTCATTTAAAATGATCGTGTGTGGGCTTCACATCGTTTTTCATCTTCTGAAAAAAAAAAATTTGAGCATGCTGCATTTTTTAACGTCGTTTTTAAAAAATGTTGTTTTTCGGGTTGTAAAAAATTATCGTGTGTGGGCTAAAACGACGTTAAAAACTACGTTTTAAACCCGCGCATGCTCAGAAGCAAGTTAAGAGACGGGAGCTTGAATGGAACTTCCCCTTTAGAGTGCCGTCGTACGTGTTGTACGTCACCGCGCTTTGCTCATAATTTTTTTTTTAAAACGATAATAGTGCAGACCTCAGACAGTAACCCCCATAATAGTGCAGACCTCAGACAGTAACCCCCATAATAGTGCAGACCTCAGACAGTAACCCCCATAATAGTGCAGACCTCAGACAGTAACCCCCATAATAGTGCAGACCTCAGACATTAACCCCCCAGTAGTGCAGACCTCAGACATTAACCCCCCAGTAGTGCAGACCTCAGACAATAACCCCCAGTAGTGCAGACCTCAGACAGTAACCCCCCATAATAGTGCAGTAACCCCCCAGTAATGCAGACCTCAGACAGTAACCCCCAGTAGTGCAGACCTCAGACAGTAACCCCCAGCATAGTGTAGACCTCAGACAGTAACCCACAATAGTGCAGACCTCAGACAGTAACCCCCAGTAGTGCAGACCTCAGACAGTAACCCCCAGTAGTGCAGACCTCAGACAGTAACCCCCAGTAGTGCAGACCTCAGACAGTAACCCCCAGTAGTGCAGACCTCAGACAGTAACCCCCAGTAGTGCAGACCTCAGACAGTAACCCCTATAATAGTGCAGACCTCAGACAGTATACCCCAGCATAGTGCAGACCTCAGACAGTAACCCCCATAATAGTGCAGACCTCAGACAGTAACCCCCAGCATAGTGCAGACCTCAGACAGTAACCCCCAGCATAGTGCAGACCTCAGACAGTAACCATCAGCATAGTGTAGACCTCAGACAGTAACCATCAGCATAGTGTAGACCTCAGACAGTAACCATCAGCATAGTGTAGACCTCAGACAGTAACCCCCAGCATAGTGTAGACCTCAGACAGTAACCCCCAGCATAGTGTAGACCTCAGACAGTAACCCCCAGCATAGTGTAGACCTCAGACAGTAACCCCCAGCATAGTGTAGACCTCAGACAGTAACCCCTATAATAGTGCAGACCTCAGACAGTATACCCCAGCATAGTGCAGACCTCAGACAGTAACCCCCAATAGTGCAGACCTCAGACAGTAACCCCCAATAGTGCAGACCTCAGACAGTAACCCCCACAATAGTGCAGACCTCAGACAGTAACCCCCACAATAGTGCAGACCTCAGACAGTAACCCCCACAATAGTGCAGACCTCAGACAGTAACCCCCACAATAGTGCAGACCTCAGACAGTAACCCCCATAATAGTGCAGACCTCAGACAGTAACCCCCATAATAGTGCAGACCTCAGACAGTAACCCCCATAATAGTGCAGACCTCAGACAGTAACCCCCATAATAGTGCAGACCTCAGACAGTAACCCCCATAATAGTGCAGACCTCAGACAGTAACCCCCAATAGTGCAGACCTCAGACAGTAACCCCCAATAGTGCAGACCTCAGACAGTAACCCCCAGTAGTGCAGACCTCAGACAGTAACCCCCATAATAGTGCAGACCTCAGACAGTAACCCCCATAATAGTGCAGACCTCAGACAGTAACCCCCAGTAGTACAGACCTCAGACAGTAACCCCCAATAGTGCAGACCTCAGACAGTAACCCCCATAATAGTGCAGACCTCAGACAGTAACCCCCATAATAGTGCAGACCTCAGACAGTAACCCCCAATAGTGCAGACCTCAGACATTAACCCCCAATAGTGCAGACCTCAGACATTAACCCCCAATAGTGCAGACCTCAGACATTAACCCCCAATAGTGCAGACCTCAGACATTAACCCCCCATAATAGTGCAGACCTCAGACAGTAACCCCCATAATAGTGCAGACCTCAGACAGTAACCCCCAGTAGTGCAGACCTCAGACAGTAACCCCCAATAGTGCAGACCTCAGACAATAACCCCCAGTAGTGCAGACCTCAGACAGTAACCCCCAGTAGTGCAGACCTCAGACAGTAACCCCCCATAATAGTGCAGACCTCAGACAGTAACCCCAGCATAGTGCAGACCTCAGACAGTATACCCCAGCATAGTGCAGACCTCAGACAGTATACCCCAGCATAGTGCAGACCTCAGACAGTAACCCCCAGCATAGTGTAGACCTCAGACAGTAACCACCCAGTAGTGCAGACCTCAGACAATAACCCCCAGTAGTGCAGACCTCAGACAGTAACCCCCCATAATAGTGCAGTAACCCCCCAGTAATGCAGACCTCAGACAGTAACCCCCCAGTAGTGCAGACCTCAGACAGTAACCCCCAGTAGTGCAGACCTCAGACAGTAACCCCTATAATAGTGCAGACCTCAGACAGTATACCCCAGCATAGTGCAGACCTCAGACAGTAACCCCCATAATAGTGCAGACCTCAGACAGTAACCCCCATAATAGTGCAGACCTCAGACAGTAACCCCCAATAGTGCAGACCTCAGACAGTAACCCCAGTAGTGCAGACCTCAGACAGTAACCCCCAATAGTGCAGACCTCAGACAGTAACCCCCAGTAGTGCAGACCTCAGACATTAACCCCCCATAATAGTGCAGACCTCAGACAGTAACCCCCAGTAGTGCAGACCTCAGACAGTAACCCCCCATAATAGTGCAGACCTCAGACAGTAACCCCCATAATAGTGCAGACCTCAGACAGTAACCCCCATAATAGTGCAGACCTCAGACAGTAACCCCCATAATAGTGCAGACCTCAGACAGTAACCCCCATAATAGTGCAGACCTCAGACAGTAACCCCCATAATAGTGCAGACCTCAGACAGTAACCCCCATAATAGTGCAGACCTCAGACAGTAACCCCCAATAGTGCAGACCTCAGACAGTAACCCCCAGTAGTGCAGACCTCAGACAGTAACCCCCAATAGTGCAGACCTCAGACAGTAACCCCCAGTAGTGCAGACCTCAGACATTAACCCCCCATAATAGTGCAGACCTCAGACAGTAACCCCCATAATAGTGCAGACCTCAGACAGTAACCCCCAGTAGTGCAGACCTCAGACATTAACCCCCAATAGTGCAGACCTCAGACATTAACCCCCATAATAGTGCAGACCTCAGACAGTAACCCCCATAATAGTGCAGACCTCAGACAGTAACCCCCAATAGTGCAGACCTCAGACAATAACCCCCAGTAGTGCAGACCTCAGACAGTAACCCCCCATAATAGTGCAGACCTCAGACAGTAACCCCCATAATAGTGCAGACCTCAGACAGTAACCCCCATAATAGTGCAGACCTCAGACAGTAACCCCCATAATAGTGCAGACCTCAGACAGTAACCCCCATAATAGTGCAGACCTCAGACAGTAACCCCCATAATAGTGCAGACCTCAGACAGTAACCCCCATAATAGTGCAGACCTCAGACATTAACCCCCAATAGTGCAGACCTCAGACATTAACCCCCAATAGTGCAGACCTCAGACATTAACCCCCAATAGTGCAGACCTCAGACATTAACCCCCAATAGTGCAGACCTCAGACATTAACCCCCAATAGTGCAGACCTCAGACAGTAACCCCCAGTAGTGCAGACCTCAGACAGCGGCGTGTGTGGTTTCCCTCAAGCGCGGGCTCCTCCTCCTCTGTGGGTGTGAACAGAGAGGAGGGCCACCGCCGGGTGTACCAAGATGGGCGCCGCTCCGGAGCTAGGCCGAAGCCGGGGACTTTCCTAGGCCGAGGCTCCGGAGCGCTCCGCGGAGCCGGTGGATGGATTCGCCCCCCCCCCCCCCATTTTTCGCCCGGTGCGACAGCCCCCCCTGCCCCCCCCACTACGCCAGTGCTATTTTACAAGACCTCTTGCAGAATAGCCTATTCAGGGAGATACTGTACTGAATCACCTGCCAGACACTGTGGATACATAGTCTTGTCAATTTTGTCACCTGGTTAACCCCTGATAAGGTTGTCTTCAGTGAGTTGAACCAGGCTTTGACAAAACATGGAGCACCTGTTCTGGAAAGGTCATTTGCCTACTCTGCACCTGTGGTGAGGCACAGTGGCAGCTGGTGCTCAACAAACTGAGAAATTCTAAAAAAAAAAAAAAAAATCATCAATTGCAGCCTTACTGTGCCCATCAATTGCAGTCAATGTGCCATCAAAAGGCAGCAACTGTGCCCATCAAACGGCAGCCACTGTGCCATCAAACACAGCCACTATGCCATCAAACGGCAGCCACTGTGCCATCAAACACAGCCACTATGCCATCAAACACAGCCACTATGCCATCAAACACAGCCACTATGCCATCAAACACAGCCACTATGCCATCAAACACAGCCACTATGCCATCAAACACAGCCACTATGCCATCAAACACAGCCACTATGCCATCAAACACAGCCACTATGCCATCAAACACAGCCACTATGCCATCAAACACAGCCACTATGCCATCAAACACAGCCACTGTGCACATCAAAATCAGCCACTGTGCACATCAAATTCAGCCACTGCGCACATCAAATTCAGCCACTGCGCACATCAAATTCAGCCACTGCGCACATCAAATTCTGCCCCTGTGCCCATCAAACGCAGCCACTGTGCACATCAAACGCAGCCACTGTGCACATCAAACGCAGCCACTGTGCACATCAAACGCAGCCACTGTGCACATCAAACGCAGCCACTGTGCACATCAAACGCAGCCACTGTGCACATCAAATGCAGCCACTGTGCCATCAAACGCAGCCTCTGTGCTCGTCAAATTCAGCCACTGTGTCAAACACAGCCACTGTGCCCATTAAACGCAGCCACTGTGCCCATCATTTGCAGCCACTGTGCCCATCAATTGCAGCCACTGTGCCCATCAATAGCAGCCACTGTGGCCATCAAACATAGCCACTGTGGCCATCAAACATAGCCACTGTGGCCATCAAACATAGCCACTGTGGCCATCAAACATAGCCACTGTGGCCATCAAACATAGCCACTGTGGCCATCAAACATAGCCACTGTGGCCATCAAACGCAGCCACTGTGCCCATCAATTGCTTCCACTGTGCCATCAAATGCCGCCACTATGCCCATCAAATTTCGGCACTGTGCCCCATTAAAGGCTGCCACTGTGCCCAAATGTTGCCACTGTGCCCATCAAATGCTGCCACTGTGCCCAACAAATGCTGCCACTGTGCCCTATCAAATGATTCCACTGTGCCCATCAAATACCCCCACTGTGCCCATCAAATACCCCCACTGTGCCCATTAAATGCCATCACTGTGCCCATTAAAAGTTGCCACTATGACTCCCCCTGCCAGCTCGCTGTCTGCCCAGCACTTAGCCTATCTCGGTGGGGCAGCGGGTGACAGTGGCGAGTTGTGTCCTTACTGCATCTCCTCCCCTCCTCCTGATAGGAATCCAATCACAGCGCCTGTCGTTTCAGCCAATCAGGTGATGGGTAACAACACCCGCGCTTCCTGGTTGGCAAGATGAAAAAATATTCACTTTTCTAACACACCTAGTATACTGCGAGCGCAATGCTTTGTGCTTCAAGTTCTCCTTTTTTGAAGCCTATTAGAGCCTAAGGCTCTAATTAGGTGCTTCAAAAATACACCCCTGTCACTGGAAATCAGGTGCCCAGGGTACAAAAAGGGGTTGGACGCCTGATTAGGGGGTGGCGGCCATGGATAGATTAATGTAAGGCATGAATCTATCCATTATTCATATAGGGGGTGGCTGGAGAGAGCGGACGGCACCCGTGACCCCTTAATGGATGCACCGCCACTGAGACCTCAGAGCCTAGGGGGTATTCAAACTGCGTGCCTGGAGGCCACGTGGGCCTGAAAGAGTTTTTCTAAAGTCAAAGAGATGGACAGAGAAACACTCAAACCTCTGCTGTGTTTCATATGATGTTCCTGGATGCCGAGAAGACCTAGAAGAGTTTTGGGTATTTCACTCTCCTGTCCTACCAAGTTAACATAAAAGTTTAGAACTGCAACTAGACCTGCATTCCGTCTGAAAGAGAAAATACGTGAGTTATCTGGAAAGAAGCTGGCTCTATGTGGAAAGTCCTCTTGTAACCCCTGATAGAGACTCATGTTGATAATGATTGATTTCCTGACAATCTCAGGGTTACCCATTCTACCGGTCGATTCCAAGTTAATATATAAGGTGAAATAGCTGTCCAGATACAGAATCTACATCTCACCTTCCAACGTTCAGCCAGCAAAGAGGAATGGCTGCCGGCTGGGCAGTTGGTTTTATTATCAGCACAAGATCACAAAATGAATTCTCATTGGTCAACCCATATAACTCACACCCATTTCACCCACCCCCTTGTACTTGGCATGCAACCCTCATTGGTCAGTTCATATAGGGATAGTTTCCTCCCACAAGCCCATTTCCCAGGCAGACTGCACGCACATCCTCCTTGTAAATCCATGTATCATCCAGGCGTAGAAAAGTCATTGTCAGCTTCTGCAAACAGTTTTCTTCCAAAAAGTCACACAGACTCACAGTTTATTTAGGAATGCAATGGGGTATGGGGTTGAAAGACAAGGAGTTTTTTGGACACATCTGTTCTTGATAATAGTCCTTTCGTACTCCAATTTAAATGGTAACTTCTGAAACTTCATTTCATATCTGACAAATCTTATCAAGGAAAATAAGCATTTATTGTGATACATCATTTCATACTGTGATAAAGTCGCAAGACTAGCGATAAATGTGGAGTTGCGCAGTCACTGGTCTTCAAGCCGAAATAGTAAAAGTAAACACGTTTTTATTGTATCCAACAGAAAAACATACAGGGGTTTTCACAGTCCATACAAAATGGTACCTTCAGCCTCCGGGCTTACACGTATAACGGAAAATACCGAGCCACCTGGCTATCTTTAGCAGTAGCACCACACTGCTCAGGCTCCCTCGTGAAGCCTTCCTGACTCCTGTCAGCCACCTCAGACTCAGGCCTCTGGGTATTATAGTGCAGCCTGCACTCTCCAGCTTCTCTAGCTTCTCCAGCTAATTTAGTGCACACCTGCACTCTCAGGGTTCTCCCTTCCAGACCTGGACTCCTCGGGAGGGTGGACCCTGAATGCTGTTCAGGTCAGACTTAAAAAGCTGACCACACAGCTGTGCAATCAATGTGTCTGTCTCTCCAACATATGGCGAAAACCAGCCATCCATCAGGCAAGACAGATCCAAACCATCACATACCCTCCCCCTTTGTTTCGAACCGGAGAGAGGAACACATAGACCCATCATCACAAATGGGTCACCTCTGTGCCAACCATTGGCTGCACAGGCCCATTTTTTCCGGGTATGTTTCCACCAACACTTCACCGTGGCGCCTTGGTGCCAACTATGAGCAGCAGGAGTCCTAATCTGCCCAACCTTCCCTCTAAAGGGGCACCCTACCCACATCTTCTTCCGGGTGTGCTTCCACCAGCACTTCTTCCTAAAACATGGGCTCTCACTAATACATCTATCCCTTCTACCTTCTGGCCTCAGGATCCCTCTTTTCCCTCCCGCGGACCTACACTCCTGGGACTGTTGGGGACCTACTTCCACTGGGTCTGTCAGGGACTGACCACTCTCACTACCTGACGCAACATTAAGCAACATTTGTTTCTCAGGTTCACTAACCCCTCTGTTGCTACCCGTGGCAACCAAACCATCTGAGGTCAACACCACATCCTTCTGTTTTACCTCACCAGCAATGTTCCACAAAGGGTTATTCAACCCAACATGGTCATTGGGACCTCTTGTCCCCGTGTTTGTTAGGACAGTGTCTATGGAGGGACCACCTACAGGCAAGCAGTTACTCCCTATGGGACAGTCCCGCAGTTTCACATTGCCCCCTGTTGTCCAACACTTCAATAGCAATTGTCCTACCAATGCACATTTTTCCACACCAATGTCTTTAACCATTTCTGTATCCATTGGTACCTCAACCAATAGCTCAGAGTTGTCTGACAGTACCCTACTGTGCTTCTCATACACTTTTTCATTACAGTTACCATTACTGTTATTTCCTATCAAAGTGTCCCCGGGCACCTTAACCACTTCCCGCCCGGCCAATAACAGATTTACGGCCGGGAAGTGGTTATGAAATCGTGACTGGCCGTTCTCAAACGGCTAGCACGATTTCAATGCCGCGCGCGCAGCGATCGGTGATGCGGGGTGTCAGTCTGACACCCTGCACCTCCGATCTCGGTAACGAGTCTCCGGCGGAGCCTCGTTACCACGTGATCAGCCGTGTCCAATCACGGCTGATCACGATTTAAACAGGAAGAGCCGCCGACGGCTCTTCCTCACTCGCGTCTGACAGACGCGTGTAGAGGAGAGCCGATCATCGGCTCTCCTGACAGGGGGGGTTCGCGCTGATTGTTTATCAGCGCAGCCCCCCCTCGGATCGCCACACGGACCACCAGGGAGTGCCCACACTAGACCACCAGGGTACAAAAAAAAAAAAAAAGGGGGGGGGCAGTAAAAAAAAAAATGATGCCAATCAGAGCCCACACATGGGCACTGATTGGCAACATTGATCCATCAGTGCCACCCCTCAGTGATCATCAGTGCCACACCAGTGTCTGTCAGTGCCAATCCATGCCCAGTGCCCACCTATCAGTGCCCACCTGTGCCACCTATCAGTGCCCACCTGTGCCACCTATCAGTGCCCACCTGTGCCGCCTATGAGTGCCCACCTGTGCCGCCCATGAGTGCCCACCTGTGCCGCCCATGAGTGCCCACCTGTGCCGCCCATGAGTGCCCACCTGTGCCGCCCATGAGTGCCCACCTGTGCCGCCCATGAGTGCCCACCTGTGCCCCATACCAGCGCCGCCTATCAGTGCCCATCAGTGCTACCTAATTGGCGCCCATCAGAACTACCTCATCGGTGCCCATCAGTGCCACCATATCAGTGCCCGTAATTGAAAGAGAAAACATACTCATTTACAAAAAAATTAACAGAAAAAAATAAAAACTTTATTTTTTTTTCAAAATCTTCGCTCTATTTTTAGTTGTTGCGCAAAAAAAAAAAAAAAAAAAAAAAAAAAAAATCGCAGAGGTGATCAAATACCACCAAAAGAAAGCTCTATTTGTGGGGAAAAAAGGACGCCAATTTTGTTTGGGTGCAGTGTAGCATGACCGCGCAATTGTCATTCAAATTGCGACAGTGCTGAAAGCTGAAAATTGGCTTGGGCGGGAAGGTGTGTAAGTGCCTGGTATGGAAGTGGTTAAACTGCACCTCTCTGAGTGATGGACTGAATTCCCACCACTGTCATGTCCATTTCGAGCCCTTCCTTTTCATGAGGTCTAGAGGGTGAGACAGTGCGCACGCCATGTACCAACCACTGCTCAGCCGTACCTTGGACCCCACCAGTAGGAATGCACTCCATCACATCAGCAGACGGAGAGACTTCCACTTTGTCTATTATTTCTGATTTCTCTAACAATTCCCCTGAGCGCCTTCTGCACACAACCGCCGCTGGAAGCACTCTCAAGGAGAACTGTGAGACAACTTTCCACAAAATGAACCAACAGTAGAGCAACCAATTTTCATCAATATTGCTTAACGCCAGAACCACCCGTGTCCCCCGATTGGTACTACGCAGTACCATGTCGCTCCTCTGCTGTGGATACACGCAGATGTACATTGGAAATATTTTTACCAATTCCAACAACATCTGAGTTATTTCTAGACACGCCACATCTAAGCACAGAACTTTAGGAACTTTTCCTTTACCAACGATGTGGAGGGGCTCATTTGCTAAGGCATGAGAGGCTAAGTCACTTAAAGAGACCTCTACCTCAGAGGTAACTGACAAAACTTGTGGCTTTCCTTGAGCACTGCAAATCGCATGTGCGACACTCATTCTCTCATTTTCAGCAACACTGAGCGATTCCAAATCGCTATCCATTACCATATCATTCTGAAACTCAACATTCCTCATCTCTTTTGCTGAGGACAAAACCTCTGCCATGTATGCGCCCTTTTCAGATCCTTCCAACTGGAGAGGGTTAACTTCTGCAAAGGCCAACGCACCCGTGTCTACCGGCCCTGCAGTCTCTCCATTTTGCATAGCAGAATTTGTGTCCACCGCAAACACATTTTTAAACACAGCGGGCTGCTATAACATAACTTGACCACTGTGTGGCGCTTCATTGAACTCATGAGGACTTTTTCTGTCAGCAGTGACAGACTGTAGTAACACATTATCATTACAAGCAAATTCAGACATTTTAGTTTTACCATTTTTCTCATCAGCAAGGTCAAGTACCCTCTTATCTATCAGAGCGGCACCACAGTTGTCCCCGGCAACCTCTGGCTCCAACACACAGAGCTCCCTGGAGGTTTCTAAGGACACCTCTGCAACCTTACCTACTGTTGCTAAGGGAAATCGCATAACCTGCTTAGCGATCAGCCCTAGCTCATTAAGCATCACATCACCATAAATACATGTATCATCAACATCATCAGTATTCATAAACATAGCAGCTTTATAATCTCTATCAGATTGACTTTTGTCAGAACGCATGGCACCCTGCATGCGACTCAGCACATTAACCTTCCTCTCTAAAGGAATTATTTTGCCCACTAGGGCGGCTTCACAGTTGTCCAGGGAAACCACTTGCCTTACCAATACAGGCTCCTTGGCGGTTTCCCTTTGCAACTCTGCAGCACCTGTCTCTATCGCTAGGGAACATGACACATGTTTAACTGTATTCATAGCAACATTTATATCTCTAGTGAGCTGCACTAGCCCATTAGCAGCTGGGCCATCAACTTTAGTCAACACAATATTATCAGTTTTACCCATCACATTGTCATATTCCAGTTTACCACTTGCCTCCCCACTGAAAAGGGCACTGCAGCGAGGCAAGTCCTTTTCCACACAGACAGTGGGTCTCCCATTTGGGGTCACTGCAACTCCTGTGTGCACATTCACATAGTCAATCTTTTCCATGCATTTACCAGCAACAGTCTTACCGATCATTGAAACAGGTAACTCTTTCTTCATTTGAGGGCGCTGTCTTTCAGTTGCATTTTTACTGGCCAACTCCCCCTGTTGGCCACAGGATGAAATAACAGTAAGCAACTCCCACTGTTTACCACCCTCTCCAGCTGCACCCCAAAATCTAGGGCAAGAAAATATGCCGTGCCCCAGCTGACCACATTCCAGGCACGGTGCCTGGCGATTCTCCCAAACACAGCGACTTTGCGATCCTTGAAGCTTTGTTGATTTCAACTTGCGATGATCCTCTGTCGGTAATACTCTTGTCTTGTGGTCCACTGACCTGACATCATAGACGTTGCTATGGGCAACTGCACCCATCTGCTTTGCTGAAGCTTGCGACAAAGGGCATTTGGAAACTTCATGCCCCCACTCACTGCACCGCAAACAACGCACATGTTTCTTCACACTTTGCACCTTGATAGCTGGCTTCTCCACACTTGCAATCACCTGTGCATTCATTTCAGCTGTGTTGCTAGGGACAACACCAACTCTCATTTCAGCAAACCTTGCTTCCTTTTTGCGTTTTGACCGCGCCATCTCTGCAATCAGGCCAACAACGTTTTTTGACACAGTTCCTTCTTAACACAGGAAAACTTTGGCCTACTGTCTCCAGGACTTGCAAACAGCACACTTTCACATGCCGACTTCACTCTTTGCGATTCCACTTGAATCAGCGATTTCCCAAGTGGATACTTCTTCTCAGACCACGCTGAGCTCCCTTCCACAGGTACAGCACCTGTATGCAACACAGTCCATCAATTGACCTCTTGTGCAATGCAGTTCGCCTGGCTGCGACACAGCATTGCTGCAAAAACGCCCAGTTTCTTTTTACTCACTGTTTTTGGTATGCATGGGTCTGGACTCTTTCAAACTTAGGAGTTTTGCATATAAACAGCTGGCCTGCTTGCACCAGCGTTGCCAGGGGCAACCACATGCACTTCCCCTTTAACAGGAGTTGGTTTAGCAAAAAAACAGTCTGCGATACTCTCCAGCAGGCTCAAATCCTTGCATCATCTTCACAGTCACTCCACCAAACTTTTGCACCGTCCAGCAAAAATGAAGCACTGTCACTTTAAAGCAAGTTGCTTTTCACTTCATGCAAGCTCTCAGCTGCACACACAGATTGTGCTGTCTCAAGCACACAAACAGTTCATATATCAGATGAACTTTTTTTTCAGTTTTCCGGGTCCTGTACCTTTAAGGCCACTGTAACTGTAAATTGGGCGGTACAGCAACGAACATCCCACTGCTGCCACCACCTGTGATAAAGTCGCAAGACTAGCGATAAATGTGGAGTTGCACAGTCACTGGTCTTCAAGCCGAAATAGTAAAAGTAAACACGTTTTTATTGTATCCAACAGAAAAACATACAGGGGTTTTCACAGTCCATACAAAATGGTACCTTCAGCCTCCGGGCTTACACGTATAACGGAAAATACCGAGCCACCTGGCTATCTTTAGCAGTAGCACCACACTGCTCAGGCTCCCTCGTGAAGCCTTCCTGACTCCTGTCAGCCACCCCAGACTCACTCCTGTCAGCCACCTCAGACTCAGGCCTCTGGGTATTATAGTGCAGCCTGCACTCTCTAGCTTCTCCAGCTAATTTAGTGCACACCTGCACTCTCAGGGTTCTCCCTTCCAGACCTGGACTCCTCGGGAGGGTGGACCCTGAATGCTGTTCAGGTCAGACTTAAAAAGCTGACCACACAGCTGTGCAATCAATGTGTCTGTCTCTCCAACATATGGTGAAAACCAGCCATCCATCAGGCAAGACAGATCCAAACCATCACAATACATATGCATAATGCGTATAAAAAAACAATATGAAAATATAAAAAGAAATTAAAAGAATATAAACCGAGAAACATTTTAGTGGTTCTAATAAAAGAATAAGCTTAACTTATCAAATAGGAATTTTACCCTAATCCATCACAACTCCAGGACTCTTCTAGATGCACTAAAGATTTATTGGCATCAGGAAAATAGCTGTAACTCCCCTTTATCATATGCCCAGGATCTTCTAGTGACAATGATGCTGCACCAACAGTGGATATAATGGTTACAATGGAGCATTTACTGTGTTTTAACTAAAATTATTTCATAGGTGTGTTTTATTTAATATTTGATAAAACTATAAACAGTTTTTTATACATTTATTCTAACAAGCATAATTACATACTGTAAGTAGAGAAAGAGTAGGCAAGGTGGGAGTAGTTTTTGAGATATATAGACATACTTCCCAACTTTTTGAGATAGGAATGAGGGACACCTATCAGCAAAAGTATGCAGGCATAGAACACACCGCTTGCCACGCCCCTTAAAGGAGAAATGTACAAAAAAACAAAACAAGTTTGGTTAAACCCACAAGGGCTTTTTTTTACCACTAGTATTCCTTTATATTGGCTTTTGGAATTTACAAATGCAGCAATTTAGAAATTGGATGAAAGGTTTAGCCCTGGGGATAGATTTCAAAAAGTGCATTTTATATACAATTATATAGATCAGACCAAAATGAGGGACAGATGAGGAGGAAAGGGGCACAGAAGGACATTGCTTTTCCAAATCAGGGACATCTTCTTGGGAGCTATGTATAGACATTCAATAAAGCAGTAGCCCACAGGAACCAATCAGAATTCATGTTACTGTAGCCAGGTCAGTAAAAGATTTTGTGTAGTTACTATAAATTCCAGCATTTTGTACTTTGGTCATCATTTGGAGCTGCTGAGTTTGCTTTGTCTGTGTCAGGAAATGAGAAGCTTGCATAAGTATACATGTTTATGTATATTGCACAGGGAACAGGGAGCATGGGTAGACAGCTTGTGATGCTGACTTATCTCTTGGCTAGGGGATGCTGTCTTAAACCCATAATTGTCGCTTGGCAATGATAACTGAGCAACTGAATGAATGAAACATATCACTAAGATCCTTGAATATATTTCAAGGGCTTCTACATAGTGTCAGGGAGCTCTTCATTTAAAAATCAAGCAACACATTCAGTGCTTATACTGGCAGAAAATCAGGCAACTGTGTAAATGGAAAGCTGTGCAGAGAAAGAAATACTAATAGTTCCCAGGAAAGATAATTGTAGTGCATTAAACAGAGTAATCAGATAGACATACAAGGAAAAGTGTTAGCTTAATGGTGTGTTAAGTTGCCTTTTTATACACATCTGCTTCCTGCGGAGAAAGATATACTTTATTTGTCCACTGATCAATTTTTGGTAAATGTGGTCAGAATATGAAAAGCGGTAAGCATGATATTGTCAAGTACTAGTCATGTATGAGTTAGTGGTTCATAAAGCCATATGGCTGCACTGTGCAGGGTAAACTAGCGAAACAGCCTATTTTTAGACAGTGACATTGCCCTTTCCTTACAGTTTGACAAGCGCTGCGTTTGCATGTTCAGATGCAGAAGCAAGCCTATTTAATTCAATTTCCATAATTTCCTGGGTTCCTGGATACTCACAGGAAACATACGTGTCTCAGATTTCCTCCCTCAGCAACTCACATAAGCTCCACCTGGTGAGCCAGAGGAAGCTGGGTAAATGAGCTTCAGATAGGTGAACAGTCCTACACTGTCAGAACCGGCATGTGGACAGCCAGGGGAAGCCTAATAGCATGCAGCTTCTCCAGAAAACTCAGCTACTGTGGGGAGTCCCCGATCAATTGCTACTAGAGTACTCCAGGTTCAGTGGGGTGGCCCTATATCCTTGGGCCTGGATCTCCCCAACTGTTAACCTCTGTAACGAGAGCTAAACTGGACCTGAAATGGAAAGGCTTGATGTTTATTTAAAAAAATCGCATGTAGCAGTTTGTGTTCTGAATTGTTTTACAGTAAAACCTTGGTTTGATAACTTGGTTTGAGAGCATTTTGCAAGACAAGCAACATTTAAATACATTTTGACTTGATATACAAACGATGTCTTGATATACAAGTAGCGTCATGTCACAACTGAGTATAAAAGAGAAAGTGTAATAATATGGTTACATTTAATGAAGGTACAACGTTTAGCAACATATTGCTACACTTATGCCGCGTACACACGGTCGTTTTTTTGCGATGAAAAAAAAACGACGCTTTCTGTGAAGTAAAAAACGACGTTTTTGAAACGTCACTTTTCAAAGACAATTTTGCATACACACCATCGTTTTTTCACAAAAAGCAAGGTTACGTTCACCACTCTTTTCCATTGAAGCTCGCTTCATAACTAGCTTCTGGGCATGCGCGGGTTGAAAAACGTCGTTTTAAAAGACGTTTTTGCTACACACGGTGACTTTTTGTGAAACAAAAAACGACGTTTTGAAAAAACGACACAAAAAATTCAAGCATGTTGGAATTTTTTTTTGGTCGTTTTTTTGAAGACAAAAAAACGACGTTTTGCCCACACACGATCAATTTAAATGACGTTTTAAAAAACGTCGTTTTTTTTCATCGCAAAAAACGACCGTGTGTACGCGGCATTAGAGGCGCCTTTCTTCTCTTTTATACTCTGTAGCTCCTGCTGGATTTTGCTTCTAATCCCCTTGTGGAGGCTTCCATTTGTGGATGGACATTTTATGGTTACACAACCTGGTCACATTGCTATAATCTTTATATGTTGACTTTAAAATAAAGGACCTATGAATAAATGGTTGTGGATCAAATCATCTGAGTATCCATTATTTCTTATAGGAAAACTCGCTTTGATATACACGTGCTTTAGATTACAAGCAAGTTTCCGGAATGAATTATGCTCACAATCAAAGGTTTTACTGTATTGTGAATCTCAGTTTGACTCTGTTGTTAAAGAGACTCATAGAAACATATGCAGCCACATGTTAAACACAAGGGGGTAGATTCACATAGATCAGCGGATCTTTAGATCCGCGTGATCTATCTTATTTACGATCCGCCAGCACCAGTTTTTGAGGCAAGTGCTGTATTCAGAAAGCACTTGCCTCGTAAGTTGCCCTGGCGGATCGTAAATCCCCCGGCGGAATTCGAATTCTGCGGCTAGGGGGAGTTTACTATTTAAATCAGGCGCGTCCCCGTGCCGATCGTACTGCGCATGCACCGCCGGCTAAATTTCCCAGCGTGCATTGCTCCAAATGACGTCACAAGGACCTCATTGGTTTCGACGTTAATGCAATTTACGCATAGCCGTATTCGCGAGCGACTTACGTAAACGACGTAAAAAATTCAAAACTCAACGCGCGGGAACGACGGCCATACTTAACATAGGATACGCCGCACTTACCCCTCATATAGCAGGGGTAACTATCCGCCGGAAAAAGGCGAACGCAAACGACGTAAAAAAAAAGCAAATTTGCATATTCATCTTGTATAATAACGGAAGCGCCACCTAGCGGATTCGAGGAATCAGCCGCATAGATCCGAGCGTCGGATCTCAGAGATATGACGGTGTATCAGTAGATACACCGTCGTATATCTATGTAAATCTACCCCAAGAAGAACAAGGTGGGGAATGATCTCACCTAAAAGAGATTACTAAGGACCATACAGCATAGGATAATGGAACTTTAATATACAATTACAAATAGAAATCTAAAGAACTGGGTAAAAAATTCTGCCACCAGCATCTAAGCCAAAGGAGTTAAAAAAGCCAACGTTGTCTAATCAAAATGCAGCTGTAACAGTCAGAACCGCTCATTAAACACATCACACAGTCATAGCCAATATAGTTAGACACTGATTTTGTTACAAATAATGTTGCTGCCAGCCTGCCACCCCTCTTGTGCTTGAGAGTCAGCCATGTGCTTGTTTAAAGGGGACATTGGCTGGTGTCAGGGCCGCCATCAGGGGGTACAGGCAGTACACCTGTAAGGGATCTGGAGGTCCCCAGGGGCCCGGAGGCCCCCAGGGCCCCGGATGGCAACCCCCTTTTTTTATTTTATATATTTTTTATTTATATATATATATATATATATAAAATATATATATAAATATATATATATATATATATATATATATATATATATATATATATATATGTGTATTTATTATTATTAAAGGGCCCAGAGGTCCCCAGGGCCCCCCGGTTGGCAACCCCCCCTTTTTTTAAAAAGAAATAAAAAAAAATGTATAAACAATTTTACTTATATATATATATATATATATTATATATATATATATATAATATATATATATATATATATATATATAAATAATTAAAGGGCTCAGAGGTCCCCAGGGCCCCATGTGACAACCCACCCTTTTTTTAAAAATATATATAATTTTTTTTAAAATAATATATTTTTTTTTATATATAAGTTTTTTTATATACATATATTTTTATATATTTTTTTAAAGGGCTCAGAGGTCACCAGGGCCCCATGTGGCAACCCCCAGTTTTTTTTTTTTTATTTTTGTTTATTTTTTTTTTTTTGTTTATATATTTTTTTTATTAAAGGCCCAGAGGTTTATTTTTTATTTTCATTAAAGGGCCCAGAGGACCCCAGGGCCCCGGATGGCTACCCCCTGTTTTTATAATTTATTTTCTAGCTGTGTAAGGGGCCCCAAAATTCCTGATGGTGGTCCTGGCTGGTGTCCTGAACAAAAAATGGGCATGGTGAACAGGTAATGCTAAAAGGCATTATATATATATTGGTTCTGAAAGAATATTAATTATAAGGTCATATGATAGAAAGCATAAACGGTGCTATCTAGTGTATATGGAGTAAATGATTACTCCATATACACTAAATGGCGCCATTTATGCTTTCTAGATCGAGACACATTTTGTCATATGACCTTATAATTAATATTCTTTCAGAACCAATATATATAATAATTTTTGGTGATGTTCCCTCGAGTCCACATTATACTGCATGCTTTATATATATATATTTTTTTTATGGCTAGATTGATGCCCTTTTTAGCATTAACTGTACACCATGGTTAGTAAAGGCTCCAATGTTATTAGACAGTCATATGCAAAAGTTTAGGAACCCCTGACAATTTCCATGATTATCATTTATAAATATTTGGGTGTTTGGATCAGCAATTTCATTTTGATCTATCAAATAATTGAAAGACACAGTATTATTTCAGTAGTGAAGTTAGGTTTATTGGATTAACAGAAAATGCGCAATATGCATCAAAACAAAATTAGACAGGTGCATTAATTTGGTAACGCCAACAGAAAAATCACATCAATATTTAGTACAGTCTCCTTTAGCAGAAATAACAGCCTCTAGATGCTTCCTATAGCCTGTAATGAGTGTCTGTATTCTAGATGAATACCCCAACTTTCGCCACCCTATATAAGGCTAATTTCCCCCCTCTGTATAGGTCAATTAGGGAACTAGTCAAAATAGAAGAACTATCATATCTCCCTATTGGGGCGGATCACATCTATTAAGATGGTCATCCTCCCTACTACTATACCTGTTTTAGACGTTGCCAATACCCGTCCCCTATGGTCATCTACACAAGTTGCAGGGTGACTTGCTGCGATATGTGTGGAACTATAAAAGACACAGGATACCTTGTTCGGTTATGATGGTGTCATGCTTCCGATGGGGGCCTGGCTTTCCCCAACCTAGTTAAATATTACCAAGTGTGCGATAGTCTCCTGGTTCCCCCAGCGGTCATACAATAAATGGACAGAAATAGAGAAATCTGGCTAAACCTGTACCCAAATTCCTTCTCTGGAATGCGAATGTGGAGGTAGACCCTGGACGGTTACTGGGGTCAATGTCCCAACTTAGGCGACTATGGGCATGCTGTCCCGCGAAGATGGGCTTAAATCTGTCTGCTCACTGCTGACCTCCTTCCTCTGCAACCCAAAAGTACCTGCAAGCCTTACCCACCAGATGTCTTGGCCTTGGGACTCGCAGAACTTGTTCCACTTTGGTCATCTACTGCATCCCAGATCCCATAAATTATTGCCATTCTCAGAACTTCAAGCCAAACATGACCTACCCCAACAGGTGTTCTACAGCTACCTGCAGATTAGACATTTAGCCCAAACTATAGCCCCAGACCTGCAATTTTCCTTACCCTCCCTATTTGAACGCATCATACTAGAAGGCAGTAAACATAGAGGACTGATCTCAGACATATACCAGATCCTAAAACGTGTGTATTTTATACCAGTACGGGGGCAAACATGCTTACATGTTCCGCTGGGAGAGAGAGTTGGAAAGTTGGAGGCCAGTATATTTTTGAGTCGTGTGTTGTACCGGCTATGAGGGGAGGTTAGAACATGCGACAGAGTTTGTAAAATAAAAGGATGGGCCTATAATAGCCCGTTGTTGCCCCTAACGGGAACAGATTACTTCCCACCTGGGAAGGAGGGGAGTATATTCCTGAGCTGGACAACTACTGAAACATTTAAAACTGAGGGATTTAATGAAAGGAGATGTATTGTGCACTATCCTAGATATAAGAGAGAGATATGGGGACTTCCCAGGAGATATATAGAGATATAGACAAGTTCAGCACTTCGTAAACACTTTACCAAAGCCCCTGCGAGATCCTAAAGACCTGAATCAGTGGGAAAAACTCATAACCCAGGGTGGATCAGGAAAACAAGGATTATCTACTAAATATAGAAAAGGGAATTATGTAACATCACAGGAGTGTGAGTGCTGCCGACACCCCTAATCGAATAGAAGATTGAAGGATTCCCCCAGGGGAGGGGCTTTATAGGCAGCAATAGTAAGCGTATATATAGTAGTACCAAAAACAAGAAATTATTTTATGAAAATCAATAAATATTTAATTATATAGAAAAAAGATCATACAATATGACATAATATAACACTTAACAAGTCATAGAGTTGCAAAAAAATTGAAACTGATCCACATAAGTAAACTCTACAAGGCCCTACGCGTTTCGGGGTTTTCCCTTCTTCGGGGGCCGGAGTCTGTGTGGAAACAAATTAGGTTGCATCAGGTTTACATAAACATAGCATCAAAAATATATAACTTTAACAATCGCGTCAGATTTTAATACAGCAAGCATAATAAGTAAAAGATAGACAGAAAAACATACCAGTCAAGAGATGGCAACTCAATAAAAACACAGGGTAAAAAAGTCCATGGTGAAAAATTCCTGAAGGGATGGTATACAGGAGTTGGGGAGCAGGCACCGTGCATCCAAGGGAAGCAAACCCCAAGCCAAAAACTGCCAAGCTTAGGAAAGTTGTATAATTCCTAAAATGAAGGACACAATGCAAAAAAGATATATATATCTATGCAAAGTAAAAAATAAAATGTAATAAATATAATGGTTCTAGTATATATGTATGTGTCATATCAATTTGTGTCAAGGTCTTAAATAATTGTAAGTTATATACCTGACAACAGGGAGTAACCCATAAGAATGGCCAGCAGGGGTCAGCGGAAGGCACAGCACAATAGATTGTCTCCCTATCCAAAGGAGGTAGTACTTGAAAATGACCAGAGGGGGTCAGTGAGAAGCACAACACAAGGAGGCTGAAAACGAAGGAAGTTTGAAAGAAAAAAAAAAAAAAAAAAAAAAAAAAAAAAAAATAAATAAATAAAAAATATAAATAAAACAATTCCTAGGTATGGAGATAAGCAAGGAAGCAAAGGAGTATTGGAGAAGGGAAGGCTGACAGGAACAGACCGTCAGCCAGTGATGTACCTTTTAAATGGATGTGTAGAACCATCGCCGTCAGCCAAGTCAGCCATTCCCATGAGATGGCTGTGTATAAATAGGCAAGGGAGGGGGAGTGGTCACAGGAAGTAGTAAGAGGTATGAAATATCACATGACCAATGATAGTCACATGGGCGGAAGTGTTATGGCAACTGTCAGCAAAGGACGTCCGAGGAATTGGAAAAAAAAAAAAAAAAAAAAAAAAAAAAAAGAAAGAATCATATGTTAGAGCTGTGCTGCTGGGGATGAAAAAAGGGGTGTGGATTTAAGTTCCCTTACTGGCAAATTTGAGTATCGCTTAAATGAAGGCAGTGGGCAATGAAGGGGTACAGAGAGCAAGCCCGGAGAGGGAAAAAAGTCTAGCAAAGTCCCCTGTCCGAGCAAGATCCCTGTCCAGCGCAAAAATTGACCCAACAATCACAGGGCACATAGTGCCGTGTGACTGGGCCAAAAAAGGGGGCCGCCAACTGAAGGTGGCGGCCTGGGTGCGCCGTGCTTCCCAAGAGGATGAAGGTGCCGGACTCCCAAGTCAAACCAGGCAAAAAAAAAAAAAAAAAAAAAAAAAAAAAAAAAAAAACCCTGTGTAATTATAACGAGGAGGCATCTCATATAGAAAAACATGATACCTGAATCTTGTTTGTCCAAGGGAACAAGCAAGAAGGCTTCAAAAGAGAAAAGCACAAACACAACAATGAATACAAGAATGACAACAAAACCAAAGCACGTCTAGAAAGCGGGTTATGAAGATAAATAATATGTACAGCAGACAAATATAATTATCATTGTAAACATATGTAACAAAGATGACTGCAACCACCTCACTCTTTTTCACAACCACCCGAAGAGAAACCCTTCTAAGAAGGGTCTAAAACTAATCTGTTCGTTTAGACCAGGAAAACTAGTCGCTTCAAGGTCTATGATCCATCGGGTTTCGCGTTGTAATAGGGTTTTGTTCCAGTCACCCCCTCGAGGATTGGGGTGAATCCTATCTAGGATGAGGAATTTAACCCCTGAAAATTGCCCATTGTGATGGAGCAAAATGTGGCGTCCTAGGGGCATATCAGGGTTTGCTGAACGCATATTACTGATATGTCGGGCAGCCCGTTTAAAAAAAGGCAGTTTGGTCTTGCCCACATAGAACCTGTTGCATGAGCAAGTGAGTAGATATACTACCCCAGGGGTCTTGCAATTTGCAAAATGGCGTGATCTAAAGGGTCGCCCATTTGGTAGCAGGGCTTCTGGGTCAATGTTGATATATCGACAAATCGAGCAACCACCACATGTGTATGTGCCCTTTCTTTTACAGGGATCTTTCCTGAAGTCTCCTTAAATTCACTCGTGACTAGTTGGTCCCTGAGGGAGGAAGCCCGTCGATACGTAATAGCTGGTTCTTTGGTGACAAAAGGTCCCAAATGGGATCAAAAGAAAGTAGATGCCAATATTTTTTAAGGATACCTCTAGTTTGTTGGTGTTGCATGTGATATTTGGTAATTAGTCGTAGAGTATTTCCATCTCTAGTCGACTGTTTTTTTGGTTGGGAGAGTAAGTCTTGTCTAATATGCGCATTAGCACGTTGGAAAGACTTTTTGAGGCATTTCTTGGAGTACCCTCTCAAAAGCAGTCTTTCTCTTAGTGCTGCCGCCTCCAACAGGAATACTTCCTGATTGGAGCAGTTGCGCTTAAGACGTAAGTACTGGCTATACGGTATGGACCTTATTAGAGGTAAAGGGTGGCACTAGTAGCATGCAATATTGTATTGCCCGCTGTAGGTTTTCTATGAAGCCCTGTGGAGATACTGCCATCCACGGTTTTTCGTAGGATTACATCCAAAAAGGCAATCTGGGTGTCACTTGATGTCATTGTGAATTTTAAGTTCCAGTCGTTGTTGTTCATAATAGACATAAAACTTTGCAATTCATCAATGGTCCCTTCCCATATCACTAGGACATCATCTATGTATCTAAACCAAGCCGACACTAGATGGATGAACGGTTGTATAGATGTACTGGTCAAGAAAGACTTCTCCCACTCCCCCAGGTACAGGTTGGCATACGATGGGGCACAAGATGTCCCCATCGCAACCCCTGCACCTGGAGGAAATGGGAGCCGTCAAACGAAAACACATTATGGTGGAGAATAAATTCCAAAGCCATTATCAGAAATTCCCCAAGTTTGGGATCAGCTTTAAAAATGGGTAGAAGGATATTGCGAATAGCAGCCAAGCCTAGGGAGTGAGGGATGGAGCTGTAGAGGGCCTCTACGTCAATGGCTACTAGCAACGTATTGGAAGAAGTATGGAGGTGCTCGACTTTTTGCAGTAGGTGAATAGTGTCTTTTATAAAAGACGAAAGACGTTCCACGAATGGCTTCAAATATGAATCCACATATATACTGAGGTTCTCAGTTATGGCACCGTTGCCCGAAACGATTGGTCGACCGGGTGGATCAGTCATATGCTTATGAATTTTGGGAAGACAATAGAAGGTTGGAATTCTTGGGTACTTAATACGGAGGAATTCCCAAGTGTCACGATTAATGACCCCGTGAGAAAAAGCCCCGTCAACCAAAGCATAAAACTCAACTTCAAATTTGCTGACAGCAGTTTTCGAAATAGGTAAGTACCAATCTTTATTGGAAAGAATTTTCAAGCACATGGATTTATATTGTTGGTTAGTCAAAATGACAATATTACCCCCTTTGTCGGATGGCTTAATAGTTAATGAATGACAGTCTTTCAATTTTTCCAAAGCATTGTTTTTCTGACGGATGGAGTGAATGGTACTTCGTGAATGATGAAGCTTTTGATTTCAGCAGTGGTAAGTGCTACAAACGCAGCCAGATTGGAGTTGGTTTGTAACGGTGGAAACTTGTCCGATTTATTTTTTAGAGGGTTGGCCGGTGTTTCTGGGGTGCCCTCCGTATCCAATTCAAATGACATTTCTTCCAGATCATTCATTACATTAGGGTCAGAGATGTCAGCTTCGCCACACAGTGACAGAAGCAGATCCATATCTTCCTTATGTTGTTGCATAGTCCTATACGTGGAGTCGTTCTTTGGTTTAGAGTAAAGGCTTTTTAATAGGAGTTTCCTAGCAAATAGGTTGATATCTTTAATCAATTCAAATGTATCCAGATGAGCTTCGGGACAAAAGGTGAGACCCTTGGCTAATAAGGTCTTCTCGTCTGATGACAGTACATAGTCAGAAAGATTTATGATGTCAAGTCCCTGAGTTGTACCTGATTGATAGTCAGGTACACAATCGTCCCTTAAGGGTTTGTCGATATGTGTGTGACCTGGGGAAAAAACCCAGTATCAATGGTTTCTTTAAGATTGGGTCTTAAACCTTCATGCGTAGTTTTTAGTTTGTGTATTGAGTGAGTGAGGGTCGCAAAGACAGAAAATAATTCGGTCGGTTGTGTAGATTGTTGGTTGGATCTATCAGAACCACCCAATGTATTGGTGAGACCTGATTGTTGTACTAGACGTTTTTTGGTGGTGCTATCGTCCTCGCCCGATAGGGGTCGTTTTGGCTTGTTATTCCTATTCCTGGTGGGGTTTTGTGTGGGAGCATTGCTTGAAACAGTTGATGAGGTCTTATAACCTTTTTTGGGGGGAATTATATTAGTATTGCCCTTAGCAAAATACTTTTGAGAAAGAATTGGCCGATTGCCATTTATAGGCTTTTCCTTCCTGGAATGATCGTTTATCTCTCCAAAATTTATTCTCTTTTTTATAAAGGGTTTCTGCTATCACTATGTCAAGTCGACCTTTAATTTTAGTTTCATGGTCCTTGAAGGCTGGAAGAGCCAGGAAGGGTGAAAGTTTTATATATATATCATCGATTTCTTTATTGACTTGGCTTGTTCTAATTTTGTATTCTTCAATAAGGAGTTTCATCATGTTAGCCGAACATTGTTGCAAGTTCTGCTCCCATTTTTTACGGAAGTCGGGTGTTTATGTTATCTAGGAGAGGGAAGATCTGAATGCGGAGCCCATAAGGGTTGATATTTTCTTTTAGGTACTTGTCGAAACTTTCGACATGCCAGAAAAGAGCTGCCTTTTTTTCAACTAATCTTCCAAGTTGATTACATAAAGAGGCAAGCTCAGAGTTTTTGGCCTCCCCATTGTGATGACTGGCTGAGTAGCTCAGCATCAGATCGTCCCAGTCCTTACCTTGAAACATAGTAAACTGATAGGTATGTCAATCTATACAAATATGCTACCACTGTCACCGTCAGATGACAGCAAAAAAACGGACAAATAAGATTGAAAAGCAACAAAATAAAGGTGGAGAAAATACGTAATAATAAAAAACGTGAGAGAAAAAAGTTTTTGAATAATAAGATAGTCATAAAGTCCCCAACACCAATGGGGATATGTAGGAGTCACTGAAGGATGTTACTAGGGGGAAGAAAGAGGGGGATGCCCCAATTTCATAGGTATTTGCTACCTTGGATACAGAAAAGGGAATTATGTAACATCACAGGAGTGTGAGTGCTGCCGACACCCCTATCGAATAGAAGATTGAAGGATTCCCCCAGGGGAGGGGCTTTATAGGCAGCAATAGTAAGCGTATATTAGTAGTACCAAAAACAAGAAAAAATTATTTTATGAAAATCAATAAATATTTAATTATATAGAAAAAAGATCATACAATATGACATAATATAACACTTAACAAGTCATAGAGTTGCAAAAAAATTGAAACTGATCCACATAAGTAAACTCTACAAGGCCCTACGCGTTTCGGGGTTTTCCCTTCTTCGGGGGCCGGAGTCTGTGTGGAAACAAATTAGGTTGCATCAGGTTTACATAAAAATAGCATCAAAATATATAACTTTAACAATCGCGTTCAGATCCATCTAGTGTCGGCTTGGTTTAGATACATAGATGATGTCCTAGTGATATGGGAAGGGACCATTGATGAATTGCAAAGTTTTATGTCTATTATGAACAACAACGACTGGAACTTTAAATTCACAATGACATCAAGTGACACCCAGATTGCCTTTTTGGATGTAATCCTACGAAAAAACCGTGGATGGCAGTATCTCCACAGGGCTTCATAGAAAACTACAGCGGGCAATACAATATTGCATGCTACTAGTGCCCACCCTTTACCTTAATAAGGTCCATACCGTATAGCCAGTACTTACGTCTTAAGCGCAACTGCTCCAATCAGGAAGTATTCCTGTTGGAGGCGGCAGCACTAAGAGAAAGACTGCTTTTGAGAGGGTACTCCAAGAAATGCCTCAAAAAGTCTTTCCAACGTGCTAATGCGCATATTAGACAAGACTTACTCTCCCAACCAAAAAAACAGTCGACTAGAGATGGAAATACTCTACGACTAATTACCAAATATCACATGCAACACCAACAAACTAGAGGTATCCTTAAAAAATATTGGCATCTACTTTCTTTTGATCCCAATTTGGGACCCTTTTGTCACCAAAGAACCAGCTATTACGTATCGACGGGCTTCTCCCTCAGGGACCAACTAGTCACGAGTGAATTTAAGGGAGACTTCAGGAAAGATCCTGTAAAAGAAAGGGCACATACACATGTGGTGGTTGCTCGATTTGTCGATATATCAAACATTGACCCAGAAGCCCTGCTACCAAATGGGCGACCCTTTAGATCACGCCATTTTGCAAATTGCAAGACCCCTGGGGTAGTATATCTACTCACTTGCTCATGCAAAGGTTCTATGTGGGCAAGACCAAACTGCCTTTTTTTAAACGGGCTGCCCGACATATCAGTAAATATGCGTTCAGCAAACCCTGATATGCCCCTAGGACGCCACATTTTGCTCCATCACAATGGGCAATTTTCAGGGGTGTTAAATTCCTCATCCTAGATAGGATTCACCCCAATCCTCGAGGGGGTGACTGGAACAAAACCCTATTACAACGCGAAACCCGATGGATCATTAGACCTTGAAGCGACTAGTTTTCTCCGGTCTAAACGAACAGATTAGTTTTAGACCCTTCTTAGAAGGGTTCTCTTCGGGTGGTTGTGAAAAAGAGTGAGGTGGTTGCAGTCATCTTTGTTACATATGTTTACAATGATAATTATATTTGTCTGCTGTACATATTATTTATCTTCATAACCCGCTTTCTAGACGTGCTTTGGTTTTGTTGTCATTCTTGTATTCATTGTTGTGTTTGTGCTTTCTCTTTGAAGCCTTCTTGCTTGTTCCCTTGGACAAACAGATTCAGGTATCATGTTTTTCTATATGAGATGCCTCCTCGTTATAATTACACAGGGTTTTTTTTTTTTTTTTTTTTTTTTTTTTTTTTTTTGCCTGGTTTGACTGGGGAGTCGGCACCTTCATCCTCTTGGGAAGCACGGCGCACCCAGGCCGCCACCTTCAGTTGGCGGCCCCCTTTTTTGGCCCAGTCACACGGCACTATGTGCCCTGTGATTGTTGGGTCAATTTTTGCGCTGGACAGGGATCTTGCTCGGACAGGGGGACTTTGCTAGACTTTTTTCCCTCTCCGGGCTTGCTCTCTGTACCCCTTCATTGCCCACTGCCTTCATTTAAGCGATACTCAAATTTGCCAGTAAGGGAACTTAAATCCACACCCCCTTTTTCATCCCCAGCAGCACAGCTCTAACATATGATTCTTTCTTTTTTTTTTTTTTTTTTTTTTTTTTTTTTTTTTTTCCAATTCCTCGGACGTCCTTTGCTGACAGTTGCCATAACACTTCCGCCCATGTGACTATCATTGGTCATGTGATATTTCATACCTCTTACTACTTCCTGTGACCACTCCCCCCTCCCTTGCCTATTTATACACAGCCATCTCATGGGAATGGCTGACTTGGCTGACGGCGATGGTTCTACACATCCATTTAAAAGGTACATCATGGCTGACGGTCTGTTCCTGTCAGCCTTCCTTCTCCAATACTCCTTTGCTTCCTTGCTTATCTCCATACCTAGGAATTGTTTTATTTATATTTTTTATTTATTTTATTTTTTTTTTTTTTTTTTTTCTTTCAAACTTCCTTCGTTTTCAGCCTCCTTGTGTTGTGCTTCTCACTGACCCCCTCTGGTCATTTTCAAGTACTACCTCCTTTGGATAGGGAGACAATCTATTGTGCTGTGCCTTCCGCTGACCCCTGCTGGCCATTCTTATGGGTTACTCCCTGTTGTCAGGTATATAACTTACATATTTATTTAAGACCTTGACACAAATTGATATGACACATACATATATACTGAACCATTATATTTATTACATTTTATTTTTTACTTTGCATAGATATATATATCTTTTTTGCATTGTGTCCTTCATTTAGGAATTATACAACTTTCCTAAGCTTGGCAGTTTTTGGCTTGGGGTTTGCTTCCTTGGATGCACGGTGCCTGCTCCCCAACTCCTGTATACCATCCCTTCAGAATTTTTCACCATGGACTTTTTTACCCTGTGTTTTTATTGAGTTGCCTCTCTTGACTGGTATGTTTTTCTGTCTATCTTTTACTTA